>CAJOBZ010000046.1:1067500-1697500 GCA_905332375.1 Pieris macdunnoughi
TTTTAGTAAGCGTCGTATTTTATTCTTAAAAATGTCCAAAAATAGCTTTGGGTCTCAAATACCCATGAAATCGTTCAGGACTTTTGTGAGGTATCCCGAAACAATTATTACTAAGGCGGTAAAAATGAATATACAAAAATAAATATAGTTTAAAAAAACTAAAAAACACGCTTTTAAAGCACATCAAACTAAAAAGTGAAAAATAATTCCTAATTTAGGCTGAAAATGGTAATGAACAAAAAATACTGGTATCGTGAAAAGCGTGGTTGTGCCATATTATGTGTTAAAAGCTTTTTTTTTTAAACTATATTTATTTTCCACTTTTTAGTCCTAGCAGCAATACGTGTTGTCTCAATTTAATCGTATTGCTTTGTGGACTTAAAAAAAATTTCATTGTTTTTTCGAGATAAACCTTTTATTTATACCTAACCTAAAATTATTATATTGTCGCTGATTCTTTATAAGTGTAAAAAGTTTGAATTAAATCTGTACGTTTAATGTGGGTCAAAATCGAGTCCGAAGGAGTCGGTTACATACATACATACATACAGGTGAAGCTAATATAAAGCGTGTAAAAAGGGCAACCATCCATAATAATGTTATATAAGAATACTTTTACTTGATTAAACTTTACCACTTTTTGTTGTCCTTCGTAGTAAAAAAACGCAGATTGATCACAATTTCAAACATCTATCATTCATGTTTTCCAACACCCAATGGATTGGCGCTCAGCCATAAATATTGCTAATTTTATTTCGTACTAACATTGAACATATATTGGGTAGCATGATACAATAGTATATATGTAGTGGTATGAGCACACTGCTAGGTAATAGAATGGAGAATAATTTCCTTTAAAAATATCACCATTAAAAACAAAAGAAATCTATTTATGTTTACTATGGGCAAAAATGGAAACACTTAAGGCTCGTTTTTTTTACAAACTGGCTCACCTGATGTTAAGTGCCAGTAGATCCCACGCAAGAATGCTCGCAAGTGCGTTGCCAGCCTTTTAAGAATGAATACGTCCTTTCTTGAAGGAATCTAAATCGAATTGGTTTCGAAATACTTAAGTAGGTAGCTGGTTCCACGTAGTAGTGGTGCGCGGCAAAAACTGCCTTAAAACTCTCAGTGTGAAACGACGAATGACGATGGTATATGGTGCTATTGCTGGTGCTATATGTTCGTATTTCAGATCCTTCATGAGATATTTCATTTCAGTTAATATCCTGAAAAATATCTACTGAATTACACCCTTTTTACGAGACCATTGAACCAAATTATTTGACATCTTAATCGATCGTTCACAGAAGTAAAATACCTGCAGCGGTATTCTGTTAATTCCAACATCAATTGGGATTTCGACTTCTATGTTGTGTTTTTGTATTGCGCGTCCAAGGCTACATCAGCGGAAATTGAGAGTTATACGTATATATGAAATTGCTTACAAAACGACAGAATAGCTATTGCTATTAGAAGGTTCAGAGTACCGGCGCTGGACATGCAACACATGTAACACATGGCAAAAGATACCATACCGTACTGTTAAGATCCGTATTTGTTACCATGGTTACCATTATTTTAAAGAAATCGGATATTTTACAGTGGAATAAAAATAGTCCTTTTACGCACACATAGATAGTACCAGCATGGCTGATTAAATACTCCCTGCAATCCCGTAATTATATTAGGTGTTAAATTTTGTACATTTAGCCGGTGCCGGGTCCCAAACAAACATACTAATGAACTACAAACACTTAACTCGTAACGAATATTTATATAGGCTCTTACTTAATTACTGTGTTACATTTTCAAATTAATTTCATCCAAATAATTTTTATTTAGAGTATTTTTGGGAGAACGAAGTGATGTCAACCGATTTAAAAAAAATCCTACGTGGAGTTTGGTACAAGTTAGAATTTTCAATGTTCGGAACTATTTTATTTAAAAATATGTATGATTATGTTAAACTTGAAGTTGTATATTGTAAGATATATGAGGACTGATAGTTGAGGCTGAGACACCGAATTAACAAACGCAGGAAATATTTCAGTTCCTATGAATTTCCTTTAAGGAAGGAACTAGAGCTATTTTTTGATCATAGAAATAATCTTACAGTTGAAATAATAAAGATTTCTAAAACCGAAAATTGTATTGTCCTATTTAATACTATAAAAACTAAGAGTACTTAACATACCAATATTTATTATTATTATTGTTGTATTATGTTTAAATGTTATGTAATAACAGAACACGATGACATGTGTTTTATTAGAATCGCAACACCACACAATATACCCCTTACACTTTGTAAATTGTCAATATGTCAAAGTCAAGTTGTCAGTAGTGCTTTAAATCGATCGTTCAGTTTTGCTCTCTGCGCCTGCGCAAGACGTGCGCACTGACTTATTTTAAAACAAAACCGGATTAAAAAATGTCCGGCGACTATTGCGATAACTATCTAGCTAATATTAATCGCTTAGAATCTGCGACATAAATATAACATATAATGCATAACCAAGTCTAGGTTAGATAATTATGGGTATTATTTAAAATAAATTCTCCTAATGTCTAGTTAGCGTTACAAAAGGGTTTAATTTTGAGTCGAGTCAGTAGCATAATCACACTTTGTCTTACAGAGCTGGTAGTGTTGTAATATAGCAAGCAATTTTTTTTAAGGTTCAGTTTCAGAATCCCGGATATTTATTTTTTTTCAAATTCCTGCAACCTAAGCTTAACACACAGCTTACTGTAAAAACATTTGGCTCTTATTATCATTTGGTTCGAAGTCAAAGTACGTTTAATATTGTTGGAAATAAGCAAAGCTGCTGTTTCTTATACTTAAATCATTTTGAGGAAGGCTTTGTGAGAGCGAATAACATAGCACGTGTTGAATAATGAAATTTAGGCATCAGTCACAAACCAAAGCTAATACATATAATATAGAAAAAAAGATATTAAAATCCCTTTATCAGTTTTAAATTCTATTAATCAATTTATATTTTTATTAAATTTCCCGATAGAAAAAGAATCGAGAAAACACACCTTTTGACTTTTCATTATAATTTTAAAAGGTTTATATTCGTATTTATTTGTTTGAACCTGCTGGAGGCTACATTTTTTATGTATAGAGGGCTTGCATTTATTACGTTGAGATCATTACTCTGTAAAAGTAATACCGATTTTATAGAGAATACCTTAAGGTTTTTCGTTGTTAATAGCATAAGGATGTAAATTCGATATAGGCCCACGAATCGAAATTACGTGGTACAAAATCTCTGAATTGCTATCGCTAAAGTCGTAGTCTAACTAGTGCTATAGAATAAATTTATTCTCTTTTAGTATTACTTAAAGGAGTAGATCGAAATTAAGTTTAGCGCATCTATGCTATAATCTTTAGGAATCTTAGTATAGTTAGCTATTAGCGATAAACTTTATTGGTAGCGCGCAGATGACAAAGTGTTAGTAGCGGTGTGATTTATATGGAACTAAAAGTATTAAGAAATTCATTCAGGTTTGAGGTATTTTGTTTCTGTAATTTTGTAGACCGTTTAATTTTTATGAAATTTAATCGTTTTTAATTATTGTTTTTTAGTCTGTTGTTTATTGAGTGTAGCGGTTTCACAAAAACGGGGTGCAGTAGTAACAAAAATCGATGACATTTGTTAAACACAGAAGTAGCCATTGCAACTCGCGCGGGAACTTTACCTTGATAAAATGCCGTTGCTTGCGTAATTGGTCACACAACTTAGTTATTTGTCCTAAAAAAAAAAGTGGTGGGGCCCCCCACTTAGTTATTTGTGCTGCGTATAAAATCCGATGGAATCGCCATAAATTTCTTCAGAGTTGAAGATGACGGCCTCTTCCAAGTACTGGACTGTTTTTTTTTTGTTTTCAGGTCATAATGGTGAAGCCATGTTTCCTACGTAGCCAAGAATAGTTCAATATCTTGTTGTGAAATAGCTGTGTTTCTGCGCGCCAGAAAACATTCTGGGCACAGAGTGCTGACATTTTTTACACACCAAAATGGACACGTCCTATAAAAATATTCATTTTTAATTATGTACAACAAACAGTAACACAACGATCCGCCAAGAGAATGTCCGTCACTACCGCTGTAGAGGTGCGGAGGTCCTCATTAATGAAAGCTCTTACTCGCTTGAACTCAGCATACCAACGCTCAACCGTGAAATATGGAGGAGCATGTTGCTCTCAGTGTTGATTTACCTGCTCCGTAGTAAAAATTTTCAAGCAGAGATATTTTACTACCGCGCCAACTTTAATTTTAACGACTTTTAAAATTACGTTTCTAAACGGCGCAAGCAAATGCCTTCTAAATTAAAAAAAACAATAGAATGGATTGCTTTTTTATTATTTTTAAATTTAATGTTTGGGCTATGCCTGCCCGTATTTTTTATTTACAAGAAGAATACAATGCATTATATCTCTCCACGTACAATAATTTGTATTTGTATCAAAATATCATATTTAAAACATTATACATCTAAAAGCACGATAATTATGGGCAAATCCTTTAGATTCAGAATGACAATTGTATATCAAATGCTAATACGCTATTGACATACGAAAGCCAAACTTAGCGATGTCGTCCCCTAAGATTAGTAGACATTTGTTGCGGAAATACTTTACTCCAACGTACGGTGTTGCGCAGAATAAACTTTTTATGCACAATTATATTTTCAACATTGAATAAAATCACAATAACTCTAAATTGAAATCGCTAACCACGATTATGTAACTTCCCTTGTTTTTACGCTATTTTAAAACCGCCAAGAATGTGTTTTGACATTTATAAACGAGCTGGATTATCCAATATGTGGTATATTAATGTTTACAATATCTCACTCGATCTAATGCGTTAATGTTTCGGATATTCTTGGATGTAGGTATTATGAGAAATGTATAAAGATTTCGTGGATCCTTCTTGTACTTGTTTTACTGTAGATTTATTATGATGTGTTATATTAGAGATTACTTGTAGAATAATTGAGGCATTTTGTGTAGAAATACATGTATGTATATTGTATATGTTTTGGCTTTTATATCACTAACCTACTTTTTTTTACTATTGGCTGCCCCGCAACTTCGTTTCGCTGTATATATTTTTACTTAGCCTGTTTAGTAGCTACATAGCAACATATGGAACATTTCACTATTATTATATCATAATTTATGAAATACAGTATTTTATATTTTAGGCAAAACAATTTATTGAAATCTCAAATGAAGAATTGTAAATTGAAATGCCACGTGTTTTTATTTTCGAAGAAATAAAGTAAAAAAATTAAATTTATAATTTGTATTAATTTTCGAGTTTTAATATTTTAATGACAATTAAATTCTAAACATATCTTCCTTTTTCACTCCCTCTAAGTCTCGGAAATTTAAAGTTTTAGATTTATATAAAAATGAACAAGACTTAAAAATTAGTTTGCCAAAGAAGATTCACGACATGTGTACTTTGAACGCACGCACTTTTTTATTGTATTTTAATTAGATATAAATCAACAAACTCAATACGCTGTTACTATTATCTAAATATTTTCAAAACTTTTGACATACAAGTGTATACACTTTACGAGAGGCTTACTGTGAAATCTCCGAATTGGGTAACAACATCTCGGTTAATAAAACACTATTTTGACCGGATTGAAGTTATGTATTATTATAAATTTACAACTATTTAACTTATTGAGTGTAACATAATAACGACTAGTGTTTACGATAAACAATATATCGTTCGTTGTTCCTTATCAAAGTCATCACAGCAAAGGAGTGGAACTCCTTGTCCCCTTCTATTTTCCCTACGCAGTATGACATGGGTTTATTCAAGCAGCGTTTGAACTGGCATCTCCTGGACAGACGTGCCCCCATATCACTTCACATCAGGTGGGATTATGGCCAAACATCTGTCCAATTGTGTATAAAAATATATATGTATATAAGTTGAGATATATACTGATATTATACACTGTAATTCTATTCGTCCATATATAAAATCAATTTAACGTAAATCATTCTGATTTTGATTTGAAATTTGTTCTTGCAAATTAGCAAGACTACGTTAACAGTACGTCACATTAGAAATTATTTAATAATTATGGGGTTACTATTCCAAATAAAATACTCTCATGTACTGTTAAAACGTTGTATTGTTGAAATAATCAAATTAAAATTCATATACGAAGTTTATGAAAACATTACAACATTCAATAAAGTCATAAAAATTCAAATCTGTTGCTTATCTCGACTCCCAATCATTCATAAAAATGTTAATGTTTTCACCCTTTCCCGAGGAAGATTAAACTTTTTGTTCACCGCCCTTTTGTTGAAAAAATCGATACTTTCACGTAGGATTTAGAGTTGGCAAGATTAATTACTTGCCGTAAAACGTAAATAGAATGAGAACAATGGAACCGAGTGTAGCGCCGGGAACCTCCACAGTATATGCTATAGTTCTTAGAGTATACGGGCACTTAAAATCTTTATAGACCTCAAAGCGTTTTATAATATTGCTTTGATGGCTTATTTAAATATTTTTTTAATAATATTGTCACGACGATTCATTGGTCTAGTGGTTAGTACCCCTGACTGCGAATCCATGGGTCCCGGGTTCGATCCCGGCTGAGACGAACATCGATGTGATGAGCATTTGGTGTTGTGCTTAGGTCTTGGGTGTTCAAATATATATTTATATGTCTATCTATTTATAATATGTATGTATATCCGTTGCCTAGTACCCATAACACAAGCTTCACCAGCTTAGCATGGGACTAGGTCAATTTATGTGATTGTCTTAAAAAAAAATATACAACGGAAAGTATAAAGGTGATGAACACCTAATGATAAAATTACTATAAATATATATATTTAGTTTATAATTGAACAAGACCTCGCGCTTAAGGCTTAATATAGTTAGTTATTATAAAAAATATTTAAGACTCCATACGATCCCGGTAATTGAAAAATGTATTTATTCTTTTATTTATTTATTAAGAGTAAAGGCAGACCAATCAGCAAATCCAAGAATTTTCAATAACATTTTGTATTCAAACATTTAATTGAAATTTTATGCAACATAGACCACATTCCATTATAAAGAGCGATCCAAATAAATTGAAAAATATAATTTTTGATTACATCTTTTGTTGTTGAACATTGAAAGAAATTTCTAAAATGTTTTGTTAAATAGTATGTGTTCAAAGCAAAGGTTAACGATATCAGTTTGTTTCTTTTACAAAACCATACAGTTTATTTGACACACAGGAATATATTATACATAACCATTAAATATTATTTTAACCAGACCATTGTTCTATATTCCTGCATACTTTAAAAATCTTTGTTTTTCTATACAGCAATTCTTAGTTTTGAATTTGATCAACAAATTGATGTCGGCAGTTTACACATTTTTCGCCTCATTATACTAGTTTTACTCAAATAAACATCTGAAAATCGTTATTTATTGAGGAAATTAAACATTGGAATATCTAGACATATACATACAACTTAAAGTCAATTAAAACAGGATCAATATGAATGTTATTACTCGCAGAACAGTAATCTGCGTGACAAATCCTCTTACGCAAATGAAAATTACAAGAATATTATTATGAAAGTACAATGCCATATTTATATATAACTAATAAACTATACCTTGTACTAAAATTCAATGATATTTCCAAAAATGCCAACTTAATAGCTAACTTCATTACAGTGCGTCTACATGTTTAGCTTAGTCCCAACTAGTTAATTACAAGTTTTCGGCCCCTGTGAGGTCTGCGTTGATAAATCAAGATCATAAATTATATTTAGAAAGAAATAAAAGTAAAAAGTAAAAAAAAAACATTTTATCATGTAGGTAACATAATGTACACTTATGACTTGTCAGTAAAGTACGTACATTTTCCTATTAAAAGCTTTTTATTAGGAACATTTAGGCTTTTTGGCAACTTATTAATTCCATAGACCAAAGAGCGTCTCTTAGAATAACCAAATCATTGTCTTATAATACCGAAGCATATTATTTTATGCGGTGTCCTGTATTTTGTTAACACCATCTCCTATGTATCCCTCTCTCGCCGTTTGTGAAAAGTCTCCAAATTTACTCAAGGAATTTGTTTGCACGAACATGCAGATTGAATTTATACTCTGACTGTAGAAGATAGTATTGATAAATCATCGTGTTCTATTTATGAAACGTAATAAATAGCCCGATCGATGGACTGACTGCACAAGGATAAACTATTGAAGTTTACGAATAATCGTATTAATTATACATTCATTTGTTATTTAAAGCATTTTGAAGGCTTTATATTATTTTAGAGATTATAAGATTGAGAAAATACGTAATGTAACGAAATTTATTTTAAATTCATAACCAAGCGTTTTTGCGTCGGAGATTTTCAAACAATTAATAAATTCAACCACAAATGTCTAGAAAAAACAAACATAATATTACGTAACCATTTTTATACACCAACTGGCAAATAAATTACATTTATTATTACCATAAAGAAGTATGCAAATCTGGTCAAGTTACACGTAACATATTTTTAAATGCATTTAAAATCAACATAGTTTTTTGAAATATAGGTATCTTAAAATATATTTATATGGTTTAGACACAAACTATTGCAAACTATGGCATTCATTAAAACTACTATATTTTTGAAAAGGCTTTGCAATATCAAAGTGTAGCGCAATCTTCATATTGTGAAGTATTTTTCACTTCGGGAAAATTCCATTTTAATTGAATCTGATTGAACCCAAGCGTAGTAAACTCTGGTTATAATAATTATAATACTATATTAGCTTATGCTATGCACTTGATTATTAAGTTTGATTGACTTAAAATAATATAATAATTATTCCTAACGTTCTAGCACTCAGTATTTTGGATCCAATGGAAATGGACCCAATCTCCTCTGTGTCTGAATAAAACAAACAAAACTTTAAAACTCAACTTATAAATAAACAATTTGGTTACCTAATGTGATATATGACATTCATTTCATATATTTTATATTTTTTTATTCAATTAGCGGCAATTCCAGTCTTGTTTCACCTCAAAATGATTTTAAGGCGAAAAAGTTTTCGATCCATGATTTATTACGTCTCGGTGTGGTCTTAACAACAAAGGTATGAATTCAATTAGTATTAATTATGAAGCCCCATCTCAATGCAAAAATACTGCTTCTACATGTATATGAAAATAAAAAACAAAATATGTTTATTATGGAATATAAGATACAGGTATCACTTATTCCACGTCATTAAATTTGTATTGGTAGACATCCTTACTAATCGGAAAAGAAGAAGAGGGTGTAGGCTGAGAGAATATGTCGGCTTAAAAATCTCACGGACCTCTTTTAAAATTTTATTATATTGTCAAGTTAAAACGCCTTCAATTTAGTTAAGCACATTCATAGCATAAAATCCGTAAGTCCTTAATAAGGTGGGACACATTTCTGTAACTGTTTCATTTATCAATTTTATTTATAAACAAGTAAATTAGGTAGTAAAGAATGATCTTCTTCACTGTACCGAGAACAAAAAAGTGTCACTTCACTCAAAAATATTTGTTTTAACGAAAAAGATGTACCTTTCCTTGTTTTTTTAATAATGTATAAAATAATTTTAACAATAATGACTGCACGAAATATATATTTCAAAACAATAATTTCATAGAATAGAGCGAGAACACGGTAAAGTCTAATTAAATGGGCTATTTCACAAGATTTTAAAAACCGTTTCATTGTACGCATTAGTGACCATGCAACCTGAACAATTATATATTTTTAAATTCTGTTAAGTTTTTGCTTTAAACTTCAAATTAAAATGTAATTTTAAAAACACGCCAAAATGCTATGCAAGATGGCGTCGCACCAGTCTCTGTGACGCCCTATGTCAGTAAACAAACGTCAGGTTTTTTACGTGATAATCATCAATCTTAACTTACTCAAATACAATTTTTATCGAAAAATAACGTATAATATTTATTGATAACAGTCTCGGACGATATAAAACTCCAAGATATCATCGCCGGTTCGTCCAATCGTCTCCGTTTTGTGTCACGTGACTGACTTATAAATCAATATTTTTAATTATGGATTTTTTAAAGCTATATTATTCTCAATAAGACTTTATTTTCATACTGTCAAATAGCCCATTATGAGTGACAAAATGCGAAGCTAAGGCGCGAAATTTAATTTGATAATTGACAAACCTAAACCTATATTAAAACTTGCGATTAGAGACAGATAGTCAGCAGAACAAAAACGGTTAAAAAGTTTCAGTTATTAGTGAAATAGGGATTTATGAAAGCAACGCAAAGCTCGATTTTGAGGATTATTCCCAAAGTTACTAATAGGCTTCCATTAGTGAGTAATATTTTAGACCACAGCGTCTATTACAATGGTTTTTAGCGTACAATTTAATTATTATATTAACGAACCATCCTGTTTCAGGACCGCATATCAATGAGAAAACATTTTTGGAGTTTTATAAAATGACAATATATTAATTTTGTATCTTTTATCACATTAAATTTATTTGTCTTTGTTATACTAAATTGACTGAAATAAGACTATATTAATAATAATTACATTAGACTAGTCAAAAGTGCCCATAACCGACAAGCAAGCATGATGAATGTCATGAAAGTGGATGAAGCGAAAGAGGTATCGTAGCAAGTCGAGATCCGTGATCTCCACCTACCCCTTCGGTAAAAGACATGAATATATAAATAAATAATAATAAATAAAGTATTGGTAATATATTATAGAATATTAGTTAGGAAATCGTTCTAAAAATTATAATCATTAAGTAAGCACTTGAAACTATTTAATGTTATTCCCTTTGAAGCTAACCCTTCGTATATTACTATTCCGAATCAGTTGTGTTAGAGTTTGTGTGAACGAATTATGCCCCCGGGTAAGAACTTGTTAACACATACGAAACGTAGTTAGTAAACCTCTCGAGATTCTACCGAGATTCGAATCCGAATTGGGTAACAACCGAGATGTTGTATTGTCTTTGATTAACATAACTTTTATTCATTTAATAAAACACTATTTTGACCGGATTGAAGTTATGTATTATTATAAATTTACAACTATTTAACATAATTTAAAATTTATCCGACGTTTCGCGTGCTTTACAGCGTGCGTGGTCACGGTGACTGAAGACAAAAGATGTTGAATGTCAAAAAGTATCACAGCTGCAGAGAAAGTTGCATTATCTGCCCTGCGATTCTGTAACTCACTTTTCGAACTCACACAGCGGTTTTCGGATCGCCGGTCGCTCTCAAATCAGTCGTGAAGCAGTCATTTTATGATTTGGCATTCTGAAAAGGTGGAACCTTGTAGTTTATTGTTTATTAGAATGCCAAATCAAAAAATGACTGCTTCACGACTGATTTAAGAGCGACCGCCGATGCGAAAACCGCTGAGTGAGTTCGAAAAGTGAGTTACAGAATCGCAGGGCTGTATTTATTTCCCCGGAGTTGGTATCGACTAAAAGATGGAGGGTTTTGGCAAAAATGGCTTACGGTGTCCTCTATTTTCGCGGATTGTGTTTCTTTTTGAGATTTTAATTTGGATATTATTGGATCCCAGGTGTTTGACAATTTTAGGCCGTCTTCTCTATTGAAATTGGGGTGTTTTTTTATTTCAATGGCTTCGCGTACCAATCTTGGGAAGAATCTTTTCTCTTTCGCAAGGGTTTCTATCTACTTTCGGTTGGTCAAAGCGTATGTAGTGATTAGGCCTATCTAGTATGTGTTCACAGACTGCTGATTTTGTGTGTCGTCTATGTCTTATGTCTGCAATGTGTTCTTTGAGTCTGCTGGACATATTGCGTTTAGTTTGCCCTATGTAAGACAGGCCACAGTCGCAATGCAGTTTGTATATACCTGCATCTTGCAATGGGGTGTTACTTTTGATTGGTCTTAGGAATTGCTGAATCTTCTTGTGCGGCTTGAAAATTGTATGAATAGAAGCTCGTTTTAGGATCCGGCTAATTCTATCTGTAACTCCCTTTACATAAGGCAAGTAGGCTGGCTGGCGGGGAACTGTTTGTGTCTTGTTTTTGTTTTTGTGATGCAGCCGGGGGATGCGCAGCTTGTTTCGGTGTAGCACCTGTTTGACATGCTGTAGTTCCTCCTCGAGGTGGGCATCATCACAAAGACGTTGGGCTCTCTGAAACAAACATTTACCGACAGAAAGCAGTTGTGAAGGGTGGTGGTGGGATTCACCATTGAGGTACCTATCTGTGTGGGTTGCCTTCCCGTGTATTGTGTGACCTAGTGTGCCATCTGCTTTGCGTATAATTAAAATGTCTAAAAAGGGCAGACGGTTGTTGTTTTCTTGTTCAACAGTAAATTTAATGTTCTTGTGTATTGAATTTAAATGTGCTAGAAATGCAGATATTTTGTCATTGGGGAGTACTACAAATGTGTCATCGACATATCTCTTGTACAGTCGAGGTTTAACCGGGGCATTGACTCACCCACATACAAATTAGCTAAATACTTAGTGTCAATATTATCCCCTCTCAGGGGGCACACTAGTGCTCATGTTAAGGACTTGTGGCGAACAGTAATGTCACTCCTCTTTTCCACCGCGTTGGTGATTTTACCGCTATGTGTGACAACACGGGCGCGGTGGGTGGAGCCTGAAGCCAGTGGCAGCGCGACCAGCGAGCAGTGCGTTTAGAACTGTCAAAGGCGAAACCCGTGCGCGATTTAGGAACTATCCTTTAGTGACGTATAATTTATCTATTCTTGTGCTTTCTTTTCTCTAATTGTATTACAACTTTTATCATTCATCTTCGTTCCTTCTGTATATGTTGTATTCATTATTATATACTTTTAAAGTCAAGAAGTTTTCTTTGTCTTCCCACTGCGGCCACTACCTAGCCTAAAAACTATTATTATATGGTGCTCGCCTCTCGCGCACCTATAAATTGGTGACCCCGACGTGATCAGTTACGTGATTAGTTGTGTGATTTGACATTTTATTTGTGAAACATGGCTACGGCAGGTAAAGACGAAGTGTGCCGCGTTGGCATAAAGGTTCCGCCATTTTGGCCAAATGAACCCGCACTTTGGTTTTCGCAACTGGAGGGTCAATTTGCGTTGGCAAACATTACCGCGGATGCAACAAAATTCTACCACGTCACCGCGAATTTGGATTATAAATACATTTGTGAGGTGAAAGATGTGGTATCCAAACCACCGTCGGAAGGGAAATATGAAAAAATTAAAACTGAATTAATATCGCGCCTATCAATTTCGCAGCAGCAACGGGTTCGTCAATTACTAACGCACGAGGAATTGGGCGACCGAAAACCTTCCCAATTTTTACGGCACCTTCAAAGCCTGGCGGGTGAAGACGTACCAGAAGAATTCATACGGTCCATCTGGGTGAGCAGGTTACCGGACCATGTGCAGGCAATTATGGCTGCTCAAGGTGACCTACCTCTGGAATCTATAGCCCGAATTGTTGATAAAATTTATGAGATCGCCCCGCAGCTGGATAGGCAAGTTGCCGCGACGTCTCAGGCAGGTTCACCGACTTCGACTATAGACTTGCTAACCCGGCGCATTGACGACCTATCGCGTCAGGTAGCGGCGTTGTCAACAACATCAAGTTCGCGCTCGAGATATCGAGGGCACTCACCACGTTGGCGACATCGGTCTCGGAGCCGCTCTAATGCTGGCCCGGGGCATTGTTGGTTTCATCGACGTTTTGGCAGTAAGGCGACGAAGTGTCGCGCACCCTGTTCGTTTCCGCCGGGAAACGAGCGGCGCAGTCAGTGAAGGCGGCGACGCGTGACTGCAATAGTGTGACTGGTGGCCGTGTGTTTGTAACCGATCGTAAGACTAAAATACAATTTTTAATTGACACCGGTTCCGATTTGTGTGTTTATCCAAAAAAAATATTTAATAATAGACGCTTGAATAAAACAGACTATAAACTTTTTGCAGCGAATGGTTCAGTGATAGACACTTTTGAATGGTTTAATTTAATACTAGATTTTGGACTCAGACGAGCTTTTACGTGGCGGTTTGTGATAGCTGATGTAACCATTTATAGGCATCGATTTTCTGTCGCATTTCAATTTGCTTGTTGATGCTAGGCTTAATCGCTTGGTAGACAATGTTACATCGCTTAGTGCTTCAGCTAAACCTGCTTCATTTGCTTTATGCCACATCAAATCTTTTACAGGTACCTCACGTTACCACGAAATTTTGTCACAGTTTCCCGACATCACTCGTCCAGCGGGAGACCTGTCTATGCTCAAGGTTAAGCACAATACGCTGCATCATATCCGTACTACTTCAGGACCTCCAGTCTACAGTGGCCCTCGTCGGTTGGCACCGGATCGACTCCGTATTGCTGTGAGGGAGTTCGAGGATATGGTAAGATCAGGTATTGCTCGCAGATCTGACAGTCCTTGGTCATCGCCATTACACTTAGTTCCGAAGAAAAACAACGAATGGCGACCATGTGGCGATTATCGTGCATTGAATGCACGCACAATACCCGACCGATATCCGGTTCGTCACATAGCTGACTTTGCTCATAACCTTGCTGGATGTGCAGTTTTTAGTAAAATAGACTTAATTAGAGCATACAACCAAATTCCAGTTCATCCGGACGATATTCCGAAGACAGCTATTACAACTCCATTTGGAATGTTTGAGTTTCCATTCATGAGTTTTGGTCTTCGCAATGCTGCTCAAACATTTCAACGCTTTATGGATGAAATACTACGAGATTTGCCTTACTGTTATCCCTACATTGATGACATTTTAGTAGCTTCGCAGAACGAAACTCAACATCTGGACCACCTGCATCAAGTATTCCAGCGCCTCCAGGACTATGGAATAATGATAAATGCATCTAAATGCGTGTTTGGTGAGTCGCAAGTGGAATTCCTCGGATACATCGTTTCCTCTGCAGGTACCAGACCACTTCCACAAAAGGTAGAAGCTATCCAGAATTTTCCTCCACCCAAGACGATCAAGGAGCTTCGGAGATTTCTGGGTATGATTAACTTTTATCGACGATTTATTCCAAGTGCAGCTAAAGTGCAGGCCTCGTTGCACGAGCTTCTTTCTGGTCCAGCTGTTAAGCCCAGTACTAATATTACTTGGACTGATGAACTGCAAAAGGCGTTTTTGTCTTGTAAGGCTAGTTTAGCTAAAGCTACTCTTTTAGCGCATCCTGATCCAGCTGCAGAACTGACATTGTGGACGGATGCATCAGACAACGCAATCGGAGCTGTCTTACAGCAGAATATTAATTCTGTATGGCAACCACTCTGTTTCTTCTCGAGGAAATTAAATACCGCTCAAAAGAAGTATAGTCCTTTTGATAGAGAGCTTTTGGCGATTTATGAAGCTGTGAAATATTTTCGGCATATGGTTGAAGCTAAGGATTTTACAATTTTTACCGACCATAAGCCAATCGTTTCTGCGTTTCAAAAAGCTTCTGAGAACTGCTCACCTCGACAATTTAGATATTTTGATTTTGTGTCGCAGTTCACTACAAACATAAAGCATGTTTCAGGCAATAATAACGTAGTAGCTGACGCTCTATCCAGAGTAGAAACAATTACTAGCGTGATTAATTTAAATACTCTCTCATCAGCACAGATCGTAGACAACGAGCTACAACACTTGTTACGCAGCAATAACTGTTCTTTGGACCTGCAGAAGATAGACATTTCTGGCTCTGGTAAGACAGTTATTTGTGATATGTCATGCTCAACACCAAGACCTTACTTGACTCCTCAATTTCGACGGCAAGCTTTCGACTGCTTGCACGGATTGAGTCATCCACGAATCAAAGCAACCGTTAGACTGGTCTCTGAGAGGTTTGTTTGGCCCAATATTAAAAAGGACTGCAGCTTATGGACACGGAGCTGCCTCGCATGTCAACGCTCAAAGGTTACTCGACATACCGTGCTCCTGTCAGTGATTTTGTTCCTCCATCGGATAGATTCAGCCACGTCCACATCGACCTCATAGGCCCATTACCAATGTGTCACGAATTTAGGTATTGCCTAACAGCTATTGATCGTTTCACACGGTGGCCGGAAGTCATGCCACTTCGAGACATTAAAGCTGACACTGTGGCAAATGCTTTTGTTTACGGTTGGATCTCAAGGTTCGGTTGTCCTGAGAAGATAACAACTGATAGAGGCAGGCAGTTCGAAGCATATCTCTTTAAGGAATTGTCACGTATAATGGGATTTAATCATTTACAGACCACAGCTTATCACCCGGCTGCAAACGGTATGGTGGAGAGATTTCACCGGCAACTCAAGGCAGCAATCATGTGCCATGCTAACGACGACTGGGTTGAAGCTCTTCCGGTGGTTCTTCTTGGCATTCGGACTGCTTGGAAAGAAGACGTTGGGTCGTCGTCAGCAGAGTTAGTATACGGAGAAACATTGAGACTACCTGGTATGTTCTTCAACCATTCTCCAAAACAGGTCGTAGACTATTCCGATTTCGTGTCACGACTCAGGAATAAAATGCTAGAACTTAAGCCTACACCAGTAGTTCGCCATGGTGCTACTCCAGTTTTCGTCAGCAAAGATTTACAGACGGCTTCACATGTCTTTCTTCGCCAAGACGCTGTACGAAAGTCACTGCAAGCACCGTATGTGGGCCCTTGCAAAGTGATAAAGCGAGGAGATAAAACCTTTGCCATTGAATTAAACGGTAAGGTTGTAACTGTTTCAGTGGACAGAGTCAAGCCCGCATTCATACTTTCATCACCTGATCCAGTGTCGAAGCCAGCGGTGGTGGAAGATCGCTGTACTCGGAGCGGGCGTCGCGTTCGGTTCCCGGATTATTTTCGACCGTAACGGTCTCCGGGGGGGCTGATGTGGCGAACAGTAATGTCACTCCTCTTTTCCACCGCGTCGGTGATTTTACCGCTATGTGTGACGACACGGGCGCGGTGGGTGGAGCCTGAAGCCAGTGGCAGCGCGACCAGCGAGCAGTGCGTTTAGAACTGTCAAAGGCGAAACCCGTGCGCGATTTAGGAACTATTCCTTTAGTGACGTATTAGTTATCTATTCTTGTGCTTTCTTTTCTCTAATTGTATTACAACTTTTATCATTCATCTTCGTTCCTTCTGTATATGTTGTATTCATTATTATATACTTTTAAAGTCAAGAAGTTTTCTTTGTCTTCCCACTGCGGCCACTACCTAGCCTAAAAACTATTATTATATGGTGCTCGCCTCTCGCGCACCTATAGACTCTTACCATTTTGTGGAAACATTGAGAGATCTCAAATTACTCCACAATGAAACCACGGTGAGCTTTGTCACTATTTACAAACTTACCACTAAATGACTGCCTAGATATCATTGCAAAAAGACTTAGAGAACAGAACATGTCACCAGATTATGTAGATATTGTAAAACACTGTCTCACATCAGGATACTTAATGTGGAAAGATGAGTTCTATGTGCAAGTTGATGGAGTAGCCATGGGTTCTCCAGTGTCACCTATAGTCGCTGACATCTTCATGGAGGACTTTGAGGAGAGAGCTCTGGCCAATGCCCCGGTTAAACCTCGACTGTACAAAGATATGTCGATGACACATTTGTAGTACTCCCCAATGACAAAATATCTGCATTTCTAGCACATTTAAATTCAATACACAAGAACATTAAATTTACTGTTGAACAAGAAAACAACAACCGTCTGCCCTTTTTAGACATTTTAATTATACGCAAAGCAGATGGCACACTAGGTCACACAATACACAGGAAGGCAACCCACACAGATAGGTACCTCAATGGTGAATCCCACCACCACCCTTCACAACTGCTTTCTGTCGGTAAATGTTTGTTTCAGAGAGCCCAACGTCTTTGTGATGATGCCCACCTCGAGGAGGAACTATAGCATGTCAAACAGGTGCTACACCGACACAAGCTGCGCATCCCCCGGCTGCATCACAAAAACAAAAACAAGACACAAACAGTTCCCCGCCAGCCAGCCTACTTGCCATATGTAAAGGGAGTTACAGATAGAATTAGCCGGATCCTAAAACGAGCTTCTATTCATACAATTTTCAAGCCGCACAAGAAGATTCAGCAATTCCTAAGACCAATCAAAAGTAACACCCCATTGCAAGATGCAGGTATATACAAACTGCATTGCGACTGTGGCCTGTCTTACATAGGGCAAACTAAACGCAATATGTCCAGCAGACTCAAAGAACACATTGCAGACATAAGACATAGACGACACACAAAATCAGCAGTCTGTGAACACATACTAGATAGGCCTAATCACTACATACGCTTTGACCAACCGAAAGTAGATAGAAACCCTTGCGAAAGAGAAAAGATTCTTCCCAAGATTGGTACGCGAAGCCATTGAAATCAAAAAACACCCCAATTTCAATAGAGAAGACGGCCTAAAATTGTCAAACACCTGGGATCCAATAATATCCAAATTAAAATCTCAAAAAGAAACACAATCCGCGAAAATAGAGGACACCGTAAGCCATTTTTGCCAAAACCCTCCATCTTTTAGTCGATACCAACTCCGGGGAAATAAATACAGCCCTGCGATTCTGTAATCACTTTTCGAACTCACTCAGCGGTTTTTCGCATCGGCGGTCGCTCTTAAATCAGTCGTGAAGCAGTCATTTTTTGATTTGGCATTCTAATAAACAATAAACTACAAGGTTCCACCTTTTCAGAATGCCAAATCATAAAAGACTGCTTCACGACTGATTTGAGAGCGACCGGCGATCCGAAAACCGCTGTGTGAGTTCGAAAAGTGAGTTACAGAATCGCAGGGCAGATAATGCAACTTTCTCTGCAGCTGTGATACTTTTTGACATTCAACATCTTTTGTCTTCAGTCACCGTGACCACGCACGCTGTAAAGCACGCGAAACGTCGGATAAATTTTAAATTATGTTAAATAGTTGTAAATTTATAATAATACATAACTTCAATCCGGTCAAAATAGTGTTTTATTAAATGAATAAAAGTTATGTTAATCAAAGACAATACAACATCTCGGTTGTTACCCAATTCGGATTCGAATCTCGGTAGAATCTCGAGAGGTTTACTAACTACGTTTCGTATGTGTTAACAAGTTCTTACCCGGGGGCATAATTCGTTCACACAAACTCTAACACAACTGATTCGGAATAGTAATATACGAAGGGTTAGCTTCAAAGGGAATAACATTAAATAGTTTCAAGTGCTTACGGAGCCTTAATGATTATAATTTTTAGAACGATTTCCTAACTAATATTTTATATATATTACCAATACTTTATTTATTATTATTTATTTATATATTCATGTCTTTTACCGAAGGGGTAGGTGGAGATCACGGATCTCGACTTGCTACGATACCTCTTTCGCTTCATCCACTTTCATGACATTCATCATGCTTGCTTGTCGGTTATGGGCACTTTTGACTAGTCTAATGTAATTATTATTAATATAGTCTTATTTCAGTCAATTTAGTATAACAAAGACAAATAAATTTAATGTGATAAAAGATACAAAATTAATATATTGTCATTTTATAAAACTCCAAAAATGTTTTCTCATTGATATGCGGTCCTGAAACAGGATGGTTCGTTAATATAATAATTAAATTGTACGCTAAAAACCATTGTAATAGACGCTGTGGTCTAAAATATTACTCACTAATGGAAGCCTATTAGTAACTTTGGGAATAATCCTCAAAATCGAGCTTTGCGTTGCTTTCATAAATCCCTATTTCACTAATAACTGAAACTTTTTAACCGTTTTTGTTCTGCTGACTATCTGTCTCTAATCGCAAGTTTTAATATAGGTTTAGGTTTGTCAATTATCAAATTAAATTTCGCGCCTTAGCTTCGCATTTTGTCACTCATAATGGGCTATTTGACAGTATGAAAATAAAGTCTTATTGAGAATAATATAGCTTTAAAAAATCCATAATTAAAAATATTGATTTATAAGTCAGTCACGTGACACAAAACGGAGACAGATTGGACGAACCGGCGATGATATCTTGGAGTTTTATATCGTCCGAGACTGTTATCAATAAATATTATACGTTATTTTTCGATAAAAATTGTATTTGAGTAAGTTAAGATTGATGATTATCACGTAAAAAACCTGACGTTTGTTTACTGACATAGGGCGTCACAGAGACTGGTGCGACGCCATCTTGCATAGCATTTTGGCGTGTTTTTAAAATTACATTTTAATTTGAAGTTTAAAGCAAAAACTTAACAGAATTTAAAAATATATAATTGTTCAGGTTGCATGGTCACTAATGCGTACAATGAAACGGTTTTTAAAATCTTGTGAAATAGCCCATTTAATTAGACTTTACCGTGTTCTCGCTCTATTCTATGAAATTATTGTTTTGAAATATATATTTCGTGCAGTCATTATTGTTAAAATTATTTTATACATTATTAATAAAACAAGGAAAGGTACATCTTTTTCGTTAAAACAAATATTTTTGAGTGAAGTGACACTTTTTTGTTCTCGGTACAGTGAAGAAGATCATTCTTTACTACCTAATTTACTTGTTTATAAATAAAATTGATAAATGAAACAGTTACAGAAATGTGTCCCACCTTATTAAGGACTTACGGATTTTATGCTATGAATGTGCTTAACTAAATTGAAGGCGTTTTAACTTGACAATATAATAAAATTTTAAAAGAGGTCCGTGAGATTTTTAAGCCGACATATTCTCTCAGCCTACACCCTCTTCTTCTTTTCCGATTAGTAAGGATGTCTACCAATACAAATTTAATGACGTGGAATAAGTGATACCTGTATCTTATATTCCATAATAAACATATTTTGTTTTTTATTTTCATATACATGTAGAAGCAGTATTTTTGCATTGAGATGGGGCTTCATAATTAATACTAATTGAATTCATACCTTTGTTGTTAAGACCACACCGAGACGTAATAAATCATGGATCGAAAACTTTTTCGCCTTAAAATCATTTTGAGGTGAAACAAGACTGGAATTGCCGCTAATTGAATAAAAAAAATATAAAATATATGAAATGAATGTCATATATCACATTAGGTAACCAAATTGTTTATTTATAAGTTGAGTTTTATAGTTTTGTTTGTTTTATTCAGACACAGAGGAGATTGGGTCCATTTCCATTGGATCCAAAATACTGAGAACGTTAGGAATAATTATTATATTATTTTAAGTCAATCAAACTTAATAATCAAGTGCATAGCATAAGCCAATATCGTATTAAAATTATTATAACCAGAGTTTACTACGCTCAGGTTCAATCAGATTCAATTAAAATGGAATTTTCCCGAAGTGAAAAATACTTCACAATATGAAGATTGCGTTACACTTTGATATTGCAAAGGCTTTTCAAAAATATAGTAGTTTTAATGAATGCCACTTATATTGTGAAATGTATGAAAATAGTTTGTGTCTAAATCATATAAATATATTTTAATATACTTGACCAGATTTGCTTTCTTCTTTATGGTAATAATAAATATAATTTATTTGCCAGTTGCTGTATAAAAATGGTTACGTAATATAATGTTTGTTTTTTCAAGACATTTGTGGTTGCATTTATTAATTGTTTGAAAATCTCCGACGCAAAAACACTTGGTGACACATGAATTTAACATAAACTTCGTTACATTACGTATTTTCTCAATCTTATATTCTTTAAAATAATATAAACCCTTCAAAATGCTTTAAAGAACAAATAAATGTATAATTAATACGATTATTCGTAAACTTCAATAGTTTATCCTTGTGCAGTCAGTCCATCGATCGGGCTATTTATTACGTTTCATAAATAGAACACGATGATTTATCAATACTATCTTCTACAGTCAGAGTATAAATTCAATCTGCATGTTCGTGCAAACAAATTCCTTGAGTAAATTTGGAGACTTTTCACAAACGGCGAGAGAGGGATACATAGGAGATGGTGTTAACAAAATACAGGACACCGCATAAAATAATATGCTTCGGTATTATAAGACAATGATTTGGTTATTCTAAGAGACGCTCTTTGGTCTATGGAATTAATAAGTTGCCAAAAAGCCTAAATGTTCCTAATAAAAAGCTTTTAATAGGAAAATGTACGTACTTTACTGACAAGTCATAAGTGTACATTATGTTACCTACATGATTAAATGTTTTTTTTACTTTTTACTTTTATTTCTTTCTAAATATAATTTATGATCTTGATTTATCAACGCAGACCTCACAGGGGCCGAAAACTTGTAATTAACTAGTTGGGACTAAGCTAAACATGTAGACGCACTGTAATGAAGTTAGCTATTAAGTTGGCATTTTTGGAAATATCATTGAATTTTAGTACAAGGTATAGTTTATTAGTTATATATAAATATGGCATTGTACTTTCATAATAATATTCTTGTAATTTTCATTTGCGTAAGAGGATTTGTCACGCAGATTACTGTTCTGCGAGTAATAACATTCATATTGATCCTGTTTTAATTGACTTTAAGTTGTATGTATATGTCTAGATATTCCAATGTTTAATTTCCTCAATAAATAACGATTTTCAGATGTTTATTTGAGTAAAACTAGTATAATGAGGCGAAAAATGTGTAAACTGCCGACATCAATTTGTTGATCAAATTCAAAACTAAGAATTGCTGTATAGAAAAACAAAGATTTTTAAAGTATGCAGGAATATAGAACAATGGTCTGGTTAAAATAATATTTAATGGTTATGTATAATATATTCCTGTGTGTCAAATAAACTGTATGGTTTTGTAAAAGAAACAAACTGATATCGTTAACCTTTGCTTTGAACACATACTATTTAACAAAACATTTTAGAAATTTCTTTCAATGTTCAACAACAAAAGATGTAATCAAAAATTATATTTTTCAATTTATTTGGATCGCTCTTTATAATGGAATGTGGTCTATGTTGCATAAAATTTCAATTAAATGTTTGAATACAAAATGTTATTGAAAATTCTTGGATTTGCTGATTGGTCTGCCTTTACTCTTAATTTTTAAATACATTTTTCTATTACCGGGATCGTATGGAGTCTTAAATATTTTTTATAATAACTAACTATATTAAGCCTTAAGCGCGAGGTCTTGTTCAATTATAAACTAAATATATATATTTATAGTAATTTTATCATTAGGTGTTCATCACCTTTATACTTTCCGTTGTATTTTTTTTTTAAGACAATCACATCAATTGACCTAGTCCCATGCTAAGCTGGTGAAGCTTGTGTTATGGGTACTAGGCAACGGATATACATACATATTATAAATAGAAAGACATATAAATATATATTTGAACACCCAAGACCTAAGCACAACACCAAATGCTCATCACATCGATGTTCGTCTCAGCCGGGATCGAACCCGGGACCCATGGATTCGCAGTCAGGGGTACTAACCACTAGACCAATGAATCGTCGTGACAATATTAT
Organism: Pieris macdunnoughi; assembly: GCA_905332375.1. Lineage (NCBI taxonomy): Eukaryota > Metazoa > Arthropoda > Insecta > Lepidoptera > Pieridae > Pieris > Pieris macdunnoughi. The sequence continues at coordinate 1,091,009 of CAJOBZ010000046.1, forward strand.
TAAAAAAATATTTAAATAAGCCATCAAAGCAATATTATAAAACGCTTTGAGCTCTATAAAGATTTTAAGTGCCCGTATACTCTAAGAACTATAGCATATACTGTGGAGGTTCCCGGCGCTACACTCGGTTCCATTGTTCTCATTCTATTTACGTTTTACGGCAAGTAATTAATCTTGCCAACTCTAAATCCTACGTGAAAGTATCGATTTTTTCAACAAAAGGGCGGTGAACAAAAAGTTTAATCTTCCTCGGGAAAGGGTGAAAACATTAACATTTTTATGAATGATTGGGAGTCGAGATAAGCAACAGATTTGAATTTTTATGACTTTATTGAATGTTGTAATGTTTTCATAAACTTCGTATATGAATTTTAATTTGATTAATTCAACAATTCAACGTTTTGAGACATGAGAGTATTTCTATTTGATGTTAATATTAGCCCCATAATTGTGACATAATTTTTAATGTGATCTAGTATTTATTATCTTAGAAAGCATAACGTACTGTAAACTTAGTCTTGCTAATTTGTAAAAACAAATTTCAAATCAAAATCAGAATGATTTACGATAAATTGATTTTATATATGGACGAATAGAACTACAGTGTATAATATCAGTATATATCTCAACTTATATACATATATATTTTTATACACAATTGGACAGATGTTTGGCCACAATCCGAACTGATGTGAAGTAATATGTGGCCTAAGGAGGGCACATCTGTCCAGGAGATGCCAGTTCAAACGCTGCTTGAATAAACCCATATCATACTGCGTAGGGAAAATAGAAGGGGACAAGGAGTTCCACTCCTTTGCTGTGATGACTTTGATAAGGAACAACGAACGATATATTGTTTATCGTAAACACTAGTCGTTATTATGTTACACTCAATAATAATAAGTCCTTAATAACCGCTCATTTAAATACAATAATTCAATACAAGATCATAGATAATGTTCGTTGCCAAAATTCAGTATTTTCACAGCAAATAGAGTTGAAGCCAAACTGTAATTCCTTTATAGAAGGTTACACAAATAACGTTTATTTCCTGACAAAACTGCATCGTTTACGAGTCATTACATAACGAGTTTCTGTACAGTACTGATAACCGGCAGACCGGTAACATGTAAAAAGTACTTAATATTATAAAAACCACAGCCTACTCTGTAGGTCTCCAGAATTCTGTGCTTAACACGCAATATAGGCGTCCGTGTTTCATATGTGAGCCAACTTTTGGAGGATCCAGGGTGAGAATCGTGTGCTGAACAACCACAATTATTTGAGAATAAAAAAAACTGTGTGTGTGTCAGCTACGACGCACGATTGGAGTTTACTCCTTACGAACGATAAAATGGCGGTAATGTTCTGTGGCTGTCGACCATATTTTCATACTAAACGTACCTACATCATCTATGCCCAAATAGGATTTTCTTTCCTTGTGAACTTGAGACCAAAGTTACCTTTATAGTAAGAGAAGAATAAGAATGAACAATCTTTTTAGTTTTAATTTCACTGACCATTACTATTGACAAAACTCTATGGCACGCTAGACAATCTACTTTTATTTTTTACACCTGTCATCACTGACAATGTTGTAACGTGGCTGTCAAAACGTGAATTCAAAATAGAAAAGTCTGTGTAATGTATTCCATCTCATTCTTTTACACGTTCAATCCTACAGATATATATGTTTGTCTCTTTCTACATAACGCCTCAACTTTTCGTGTTACACATAACGCCTCAACTTTTCATGTTACACATAACGCCTCAACTTTTCGTGTTACACATAACGCCTCAACTTTTCGTGTTACACTTGATTTTACTCCTCATAAAATTTCCGTACCGGGCCTTATAACTCAAATCGTTTCTTAAGGAGTAAACTCCAAAAATATTAGATACAGATACAAAATCTGTTTTGCATAACATATGTATACAATACAATCATTAATTCTAATTTTAAAAGAGGAAACATCGTAACAATTACTTGTAATTAGAAGCAATCCCCGCCAAAAACCACTTCACCAAAACATTCGCAGGGACATTTTCAAAGCAAAATAAATGTACAATGGCGTCGTTTATCTAGTTTCGGACATAAATTCCAACCCAGGCTTTTTGTTAGGGCTGCCACAAAATATAAAGCATATGTATTCCCTAGCATTACAATAATTGTCTAAATACTGTAATAATATAATAGATCCCCACGGTTCCTCCGCGATATTTTAAGACACATCAAAAATGCACACATGGCGATAATTATCTTGTAGCGGTAAATCTATGATATCCCTAAGTTATTCATAGAAATAAGATTTTTGACATTTGCGCCAAATTTAATTCTTGTGATAAATAGTGTTATGAAAATAAGAATTAACATCGTGTTTATTATAGCACATTCCCGCTTTTTATTGACGCACTGATAGTTGTTTAATAGCATATGGCATTTTTTTTAAATGAAACTAACAAATAACGCAAAAATAATTTTTCAACTACAACCAGTAGTTTTTGAGATTCGTGCATTCAAACAAAAAATAAATCAATGGCGCTACAACCTTTTTAGGTCTGGGCCTCAGACTTCTGTATCTGTTTCATGATAATTTGCCAATCTAATGGAAAGTAGGTGATCAGCCTCCTGTGCCGACACACGCCGTCAACTTTTTGGGTCTAAAGCTAGCCGGTTTTCTCACGATGTTTTCCTTCACCGTTCGAGCGAATGTTAAAAGTGCACATAGAATGAAACTCCATTGCTGCACAGCCGGGGATCGAACCTACGACCACAGTGATGAGAGTCGCTGAAGCCAGTAGGCCAACACTGCTTAACAGTGCTTTCAAAAAAACTAATAAATAAATTGTTTAGATTAAAAAATATGGGAAAATTATGTTGTACAGTGCAATTACAAATTTTATTAAATATTTAAAAAAATATTGTTGTAATGAAGCTATAAAACTTAAAAATTTAGAAGATGTAGCCCTACCTATAGTAACTGTCGTTCGGAATAACCGTACATCAAAGTGGATTCCCGATACGAAAGGTACTTTCTTCGGGAAATCGTAAAATCCTTCGGGTGCAGTAGGTGATATTGAAGGAATCGTTTTCTTTATAGAAAATACATAGTACCTACTACTTGTTTGGAATATGTGACCTCTACCATTTTTAGTTTACGTGCGGCTCGATGGCGGTACCTTCATAACCGTCCTTTATCTATTCCGGAGTATCAACAGTAGACTTTGACACGAGTGCCTCTGTAGACTTTGAGCCGGCTGGTTTTTTCCGTAGTCTTGCGCTGTGTGATTTTAAATTTGGAAAGCGCTCACATAATTATGATATACTTATATATTATAAATGCCTTGTGTTCAATCCCGGAGTTATATAGGGGGATATCTGTGTTATACAAGGTACTGAAATCGCGTAATATGAAAATGCGTTATAAGGGTACCGTGTTATAAGGGGGTTAACTGTATGGTGCTGGTTAATTTGAGATTCAAACAAATCTGTATTACACACATGAACTGATTTTACTTTATTATTATTTAATTTTTTAGAGTGTACTCTCCCCGCAAAGGCCGGAAACCCACCTACTAAAATGGGTATCAATGGGCTAGTTTGGCTAAAAAAACTATCAGTCAATGGCTTGTTGCTTTGTTGATATATTATTTAAGTTTAGGTTTTTTTTTTCAATCCAGTTACTATTTTTATTTAATCTTCCGCGACACAGAGGGACAAAGATTCGTGCATCTTTTTGTAAAGAAATTAGTGTTTCGCCTGTCACCTTTTACGCATGCGTTGTCGGTCCGGTATTGTCAAATCCGTTTACGTGTCTACTGACTGATGACCATAATGGAAAACCCTTGTATACAAAAGTCCGAATATTTTCAGACTATGATTGATAACGACCGGTCTATGACAATACTGACGTCATTTATCATTTAATTGGACTTTTCTTCACTATTATTGTTACGTCCTATCAAATTATTATGTCATAGATCGTAATCATCATAAAAAAATTGTCCTTTTTGTTAGCATAAAGGGGCAACTAGCAACGGGACGCCCAAAAACGGCAGTCGTCGCGGCCCATGGACACCCGTTTTAGTAGGTGGGTGCCGGCCTTTGAGGGAGGAGTATGCTCTTTTATTCAATAGTTGGAGGTCATAACTCCCAGGGAAGACCCCCATTGGGAGTCGATACCACAGTATGCTAGTTCGCAAACAAAATGTTTTGTGAAGCGGGCCAAGAAGACTTTCAGCCATCAAGGTGATGCGGATGACATTTTGAGTTATAACGGAGAAATCAAACTAAACAACATCAAACTTTCCATTAACATTAACCATTTCACTCGCATGAAGTGCTATGCCCGAAAAAACCTCATTTGAATGGACATAAAGAAGAATGATTTAAATGATTGCGATTTAACGATAACGCCTCGTCAATAAAGATATGGTTCCACTAGTTTTATTAAAATATTGTCCTCGTTACGAAAAATATTAATGCTGCCCATGTTATGAAACATATGCAACATTTAGCAGCAGGGTTAACAACTGCGATAGAGATTTTATGATTAAAAGCTACGCTCATTACATGGTTTACGTGTTTACGCTTTCTTTTGCGGAGTTTCAATGAAAACCCAACTTGTTGATTTAAAAAAAAAATGGTTGTCTGTAATGTCGGTTTATGGATGATTGTTTAACGTGACAACGTCATACCAAAACATGGATGAAATATTTGCATACTTTTATGAATAAAATTGAATTATTTTTATTGAATTATCACTATTTTGTTTGGATATAAAGAAGGAGTGAATCCTCGGACGCATAGGCCATTCGAGTGGAAGGGAGATAGATGCGGCGTAAGCATACAATGAACGTAACGGGACAATGAGCGTAACGGGACAATGAGTCAGGCTTTTTCGCGGGTGCAGCCGGCGTTCATTGTTAGTTCGAAGAAAACTATTGTTGATGCACTTATATTCTGTAAAAGAGCTGTAGCGTAACGGCATTTTATATACCTTAGGTCGAACCTTGGCAGTGCTGTTGATTCTATGTAAGAAATTTCTCTTACGGTCTATCTTAAACCAAATCAACGGGTGACACAGAAGCCTGTTCACCTATATTTTAAATATCAAATAAACGCAGTATAGGCTTGACCCATACCCCATTAAGGTACCATACACCATTAAAGTAATAAGTGTTTTCCTTTAACATTTTTACTATCAAACAAATTTAGTGGAAACTAACCTTTAGTAATTTGTAGTGGGGAGTTACTTAATATTGAGTTCGCATGCTCAATGGGACTACTTAACTTTTATTGTATGAATAAACGACATTTCTGTCATTAATTCACCGTTTGGGGCAATTATATTATCTATAGTTACTGTATAAAGGTCAAGTGACATAACTATGCGTCGCCTAATAATTAATCTATTTCTTGACTGATACATTAAATTTACTTCACGAATTTTATAATTATATTGTCTAATTTATGTTCTAAATTCCATAAAAAATTGGCTAAAAAATAAAGTGTCCTATGTACGTATTTGTTCGAAAAATATTGGGGAATTTATAATCGTTCCAAAATGAATTCCTCACCCTCTATATGAAACAACTCTAAAGCGTCTTTATCAAAATGTAAACAATATTATGTATATTATTTGACATTGTTAATCGCAATTATTGTAGGTTGGCTTTAAACTTTTTATGATATTGCAATTCCTTTTTTAAAACATAATCTTAATTTTGATTCGATTTTCAAAATAGGGGATTCTACAGGTGCGCGTTGACCTAGCCGTTTGCCGCCAGACAACGACGCTCAACCAACCAGCGATAAGCAGTCGAACCGCGAATTTCATATCGGCCGCACGTTATGTGGGCGTCACTCGTTTAATTTACGACGCGTTCGGAATTCGAATAATGGCATATTTTCTTTATTTTATACTTAAGTGACAGTGACGATTGTGACATTTTATAATTAAAAATTACAATTAACTGTGAAAGTGTTTTAACTGGAGTTAAAAGTGGTTTAATTGTTTGCTTTTCGTTCTAAAATGTAAGTACTAGTTCCTAACACATAATCCAAGACGTTAATAATAACAGAAATAGTTTTAAGTCTGCCAAGGCCTAAATACACCGATAAGGTAATTATAATATTATGCCTTGAACTGTTATAGCTTCCGAATTTAATATTAATTTGGGGAACATATATGGTAATATACTAATAACAACATAATATATCATACATATTTTAACCATTTAATATTATGAAAATAAAATCGTTGACTATTACAGGCGGAAATTGTCCTAATAAAAGTAATATATCATATAACAAATTACATCTATGTATATACAATTATAAAATAAATTCTTGATAATAGAACATTTACGTAATAATAAGGTTTATAAGTGATAACAATTTAAATGAATATATAATAATCATGTATGTAATAAAAATCGTTATATGATAATTTAATGAAAATTTATTATTTTACGTGATAGCTCATCAAATTTAAATTAATTTTTTATTGACTGAGACATCCTTGGACTTTACAACACTATTAAGTAATTTAATTCTTGTTTAATTTATTATTAAGAATATTTAATATAAGTATCTAATAACATTACTTACGGTCTCTATTACGGGGAAAACAATATGTTATTATTACTATTTGAATTAATAGTATACAAGAACATATTGTTTTCGACGGAAACTCACACCGAGGAAATAAACAGGACTATAAAATAAAGCTTATATAAAATATAATAAGTATGGACCACATTTTCGCGCAGTGTTTTTGTGTTGTGTGTGTTTTTAAAGATCAAAATTGTGTGTGATCACAACCTTCTTTTTGTAAATCCTGTATTGGGGATGGAAATTTGTTAAGGGGTTGTTTTCGTATTAAATGCATATAGAATGTATACGGTCATAAGAGTCTGATTGTCGTAAAATGTTTTGGATTTCTACAAACGGGTTTTCTGAATTTTACCCTCAGATCTGGTCTGAATATGACTACCGCATATTAAAGACAATACGATTTTAGATACTTGTCGCTAAATCTTGACTTTGATTATTACAACTATCCCCTCTGCATTGATAATTCAGGATAAACAGTCTTATATATAGAAGAAAGAAAGATAGATTTACCATGCGCGGGTTGAATGACAATAAATTGGAATATATCGTGTTTCCTGTCAATCAGCGTGAAATTTCATATTCGTTTCCTATTCTTATTTTAAATTCCACGTGAATCTTCCCATAAATAACGTAAATCAAGATGTAATTTCGAATAAGGAGTCATAGAACTTGCTATTTTTCAACATTATTTTAAATAATTAATGAAATCATCGCGACGTATTTAAATTTGCTAAAAGACATGATTTATTTGTGTAAAGTTGGCAAGCATAGCCCTTGTCAAGACTGAAGTGACATGTTAAAAAAGTAGAGCAAAATAAATACTAGGTGATGAAACGAGTTTTAGCATATTTCTGGGAAATCAATTAGGGCTATGCTTTAGAATGGTTATTTATCGGAAAGTTTTTGTTCGACCACTCTTTTTTGTTCACCGAATTGAGTAAGTCCCAGCTAAAACAAAAGACGGAAGAAGAAATGTCGCGAAGAAGCGAATTTAATACTTCATAAAGTAAAATTGTACCATTACTGTAACTACTAGATAAAATAAATAGAAAAATTAGTATCAATATTTTAATAGTTCAAGGCATGGTTTCCTCACGATGTTTTTTTTACCGTACGAGTTTTAGATGCGCAAATAGACTGATAGTCCATTGTTGCACAGCCTGGGTTCGTACCTACGACCCCAGGGATAAGAGTTGCACGCTAAAGTTAAGCAAACATTGCTCACAAATTTGACGCCGTGTGTCAGGCACAGAAAGCTGATCAGTGATCACCTCTATTTCTGCCGTACGCAAAACAGATACAGAAATCGGCCGCCAGACCTAATAGTTTGTAGCGCCATTGCTTTTTTCTTTTAGTAGTATAAGTATAGCACAATCAAGCAAAAGAGGCTTTACGGCTATTAAACAATATTATAGTGTTTTTAATGTGAATCACTTTAGTTTCATTGAAAATACAATGTACAGAGCTTAGAGTTCCCTAAACTCTCCACCAGAAGGCTTATCGCAATAACAACTCGAACTACCTCAGAAGCGTTAACGTAAGTTTGATAAATTATTAAGCGCTAACGTAAAATACGTATTAATTAAATATACTATGAATGAACAGCGCCCCTTGTGCTTATTTTTGGAACTAAGATTTATAGGTGACGTGTTTTATAAGTATTTAATTCCTTTTCAAGCTTATATATGTTACTCGTGGATCCTACATATAATTTTATTTGGACAAACAACTATCTAATGTTTATAATCGCATGGAGTAGGAACTCGGACGCCGAACGATAGTCAACCAATAAATTCAAATATATTTTATTGATAGATAGATTAGATGTACACTTATCTCTTAAGAACGTCAATAAAAAGGTATTTTCTGAATTAACATTTACTATTAGTAAGCTAAGTTCGTAGTTTGGCGAGAGAGATATTTCTTTTTAGTCAGTGATCTTACAAAAATTTAAACCTTATCGTCGTTGAAAAGCCATACCGTACAATGTTCTGTGGTAACTATATAAAGATGCCGATACATTATTACAATATATAACTAGTATGTATTCTCGTTGTAGACTAGAATATTAACATGTACAGTGCTTCCGGCTGAAAAATATTTGCGATGGATATGAACTGGAATTCTAAAAACGAAACTTCAAACAGATGCCTCACTTCCGGTCATATGTACGCAAAAATGTTGATTGTTTATGCCCCTTTACGGTGAAGAGTTTTATTTGATATTTAAATATGTGATGTTAAGTTTTTTTACTAGTGTTTTGTAACAGACATTATTTTTTATGTTTTATTTGGGGCCTATGGAATTTCGGAAGATTAACAAAATATTAAATAACACAAAGTGCAGAAAGCAAAATGAATAAAAATATTCCTTCTAAGTTGTTAGACACTGATGGTTTATTTTTATTATTCAAAAGTGTTAAAGGAACTGATAAAAACGCGTACTTGTACAAATTTAAATTATATAAATTACCTAAAACATTGAAATCAATTATACATTCATAAAACATAATTAATAAGTTTTTATAAGGTGAAATGAAATTTATTTTGATTCACGATTTAACATTAAATTGAATAATAATGCATTTATTAGCAAAAAGACCAACATCCTCTAAGAAAATCATTAAATTTTGACCGTTATTATCAGTATTACAACTCGTATAGTTTTTTGTGCAATATTAACATTCAAATATATTTTATTTTTAAACATTCATTGACTTTGTTTGACATTACTGGAATGACGTAGGTAGTGTAAAACAATGGAGAATCACCAATGTAATGTAAACAATTTTTTATTTGCGTATGTGGTAGACGAGACTTACACAATTTATGCTTAAATAAGAGATATTGGGTATATATATAAATTATATATTGATAGGTAAAATTAAAGTAGGAGTTAAATCATTTATTTAATTTAATAGTTTCCTCACATACAACGTATGAATCTCCTCAAGTACGATTTATGTCAAAAGAAATTATAAATATCCCGAAAATTTATAATTTCTTTTGGATTTCATATTTTTGACATTTTCCGATGTGTCAAAATAAAATTCCATCCAGGTAACACCTAGCACCTAGGTTGGTGTTCTGTATCTCCAAATAGCTACAGTGATTGCGATTTTACTGTTGAATTTTTTTGTGCAATCCCATTCGACATCCGCGCTACGGTATTGAGATAACTATCGAAATTGCATACAAAAACGGTACAGGGCGTAACCGCCTACCCACACTGAAGTAATCAAGTAAAGTATTTATTGTATGGAAACTATGTTCATTATAGTGGTTTCGTTTCGTCGCCGTATATACTTTATATGTAGAAGTCTTAGAAGTGTCGTGGTTACATAAATATTAATTGTGAGACAGACCGTAATAAAATTATTCTAAAACCGTGAACGATCTTCAGTTCAGTAATATACAAATAGCCTTTGTGAGTTGCAGTTTAAATTATAATTTATAAAGTGTATTAGGATTAGAAGTTTAACATTTATTCGACATATCACATTATGTAAAGTAAATCTTTAGTTAGTTAAAATGCAGTAAAGGTCTTTAAATGTGTAATTGCGTAAATGAAAGACAATAGTGGACTAGAGTGCTAGAGTATAGATTACGATTTTTATATTAGAAGGGAGCCAACGAGCCTACGGGACGCCCAAAAAGGCCGGTAGTCCCCCATTATATTTGGTGGGTTACCGGCCTTTGAGTAAGGGAGGGATTGCATACTATCAGTTCTATAGAATTTATTAAAAGTAATAATACTGTGGTTTTAATCTCATTCGTTAAAGAGTTATCTAACAAATCATTCGAAAGAAGACTGCTAATGGATTAAGAAAAATTCTGTAAAAGTTTTTGAGTATTCTGAGTTGTATTCGGCGTTACTGGGCTTAACGTTCCGTTATCAGTTAGCTAAAATAGTAATGGCGCATACATTGTCTAATACTCTGATAAGCTACTGAAATCTTATACTTCATCGCTGATAGGCACTTGTTTTAATCAACATCTTATCTCGTACTTAAAATAATAATACTTAAATTTTACTTGTGTTGAATGACCTGGCATTGATAAGAACCATCGCTGATAGACATCTATGTATATGAAACTGTTTGTCCTGACACTTGCTTCTACGTTTGAGTAGGTCTCAAAGAAAAGAAAATGAAATTATTAACATATTTAGCTATATTTTCTCCATGTGTCCTTAAACTATAAGAACTATCTAAAGTTATCTAACAAACGTCTGCTACGTAAATTATTAAGAAGTAGCTAGAAGTTAGATAGCTCTAAAAAGGAAATTGTCACAATTGGCCAGATATAGTTTTACGTTGGAAAATAATTGTGATTTATGTAAAAAAAATATATTTTACTAAATGATTCGAAACCACATTTTCATCAAAATGTGTCAAACATTTTGATGAAAAATAAGCGAAGCAGGTTAACCCGTAATTTTAAAAACAAGATTCAGGTTATTAGATTAATTTCGTAGGCGTATCACTAACAAATAAATTTTTCTGCGAGTTAAGTTCATTTCATAGAATAATAATAATGTTACGGGAATTTGTAATTTACAATACAAGGAGAGAGAGGAATTACATTTGAAGGATATATATTACGTTTCGAGTTTTTTTTAAATTAGGCAAGAGACTGCAACATAATACTTGATATTATTATCATTAGTCATTGCCATATTAACGCCATTACAAGTGTAAAAAGTAAACTTACTTTACAAGTGTAAAGAAAGGTAAAGACAAAAAAGTTTTTACCCTATGCCCACAATGGGTTTTGGGATGTCACTTATTAACCTTAAAGGTAATTAATATACATAGTTAACTGAAATGAAATAAATAAATTACTTCATAACAGAACTTATGTCTGGACTAGGTATATTATTTACTTTAGATGAAGGTTCTATATATATATATTCTATATATATATTTATATAACATTTGGTTCTGCACTTCTCGCACGCATCATGTCTTTTTTTTTTTTAGTGTTTCTCTTTAACTAGGGTTGCCTGGAAGAGATCGGTTATTAGCGATAAGGCCGCCCGTTGCATCCCTTATAATTTTTATGTATTGTGTTTCTTTTATTTGCAACGAAGTGTAAATAAATAAAATTATTGTGTAATATAGTTGTGCCAAAAAGGAAGTCAAATGCAACGACAAAATTCATTTTAATTTTAGCTTACTTTTCAAGACAAAATACCACGTCACATTGAGAACCACTTGTATTTTGAAGCGATGAAAATTAACCAAACTTTTCCTGAAATTTCCCCTCATTATTTTTTCAAGATGCTTGACGTCTCGAATCAATTCAAGTAGTTTGAATATTCAAGAGTACTTGTATAAACTCCTCATAACGTCAGCTATCTATCAGACTGAAATAAAGATAAAATAGGTTCGCGTACAGAGACTATAGAACAAACAGAATCATTCCGTAGCTCTTCTAGTAAACATTTTGTTCCCTTTGGCGTGGTAAAAACCTTTACATAGATATCTTTATTTAATTTCTGGTATATGGAGAGTCTTCAATCACTGCTTTTAAAAGTTTACTTTGATTTAATGTGTCGTTGTTTAAAAAGTGATATTATTACTTCATTACCTATAACAATGTATTACCATATATACATAAATTTTCTTATCAAGACCACTATGATTTAAGAGTTTTAAAAATATGCTACGAAACCAAACAGTTTCTCTTTTCTTTGTTAACTACTTTCAAAATTCGTTCAATATTTTATTTAAGATTGTTAAAGTGTCTGTCATTACAAAATTAATGCAATATTAATTGTAATAATAATATTTGAAAATTTAACAGCTGAATATTTTTTTTCTAATTTTAGTGTTTTTGAAAAATAACTTATTCATAACGTATAGTCCGTAGGTAATAAGTTTCTATTAAGTTTAAATTTGCGATTTTATTTTTGATATTTTGCCTATATTTTAGTTCCTTACTTTTATATATTTTTTCCTTTCTTGTATGTAATTTCTATTCTAATATAATTGATGTGTAAACTGTATATGTATAAAATGTATAACGTTATATTTAAGTGTTATTTTAAGTACGCATGTTATTCTATAAAAAAGTAGCTATTGGATGTTTTCATCTAATTACTTTTGAGTAATTTCGCAAATTTCCTTACATAACTGTGTCGTTTACAAATAAAAGCTTTACTCGTCATAAAACGTTCCCAATATAGAACTGCGCTAAAATTGTAATATTTTATTGAAGACATCGATTCGATATTGGAATTATTTCAAGCCAAGTCCGATCAATCCAGAATGAATATTTAACGAGACAGAAAGTAGTTCGATAGTTGATCGTGATAATTTACATTTAAAAAATCTTTATGTTAACTATAAAATATATGTTAGACTAGACACGTTGAAACTCGTTAAACTAATTTTTGACGGTCACCACCAAAGAGTCACCGTACACTACATCCAAGCGCTCTTTGATTTCGCTGCGCGATTTACCTTCCAAACATAAGAATCGAATCACCGACCGATATTGTTTTTTTCTATTTTTCTGAAATCCGCGCAAACGCTCCTTCCTTCCGAACTTCCACACGCGATGAAAACAAAACTACCCGTCCGATTCGGTTGAAATTTTTACAGTAGCTGTCTACAAAAATGTTCAAAGCGATGAAAAATTGCTGTAGGTAGTGCTAGCGGGCGGTCAGGCTAAGTACTTCTCGGACCGCTCTCGGACATCCAAATATGTTACCGATCTAAATTTCAATTTAATTATGTTATTTAGAAACGTCGTCTTACAACTGCCAATGTTATCCATATTAAAGGTTGATTTTAAGATAAAAAATCGGTTGTCTATAAAGTCGGTTTACTGACGATAATTGAACGTGACAACGTCATAAGAAAATAGTGATGGAATGGTTGCATTTTTCAAGAGAACATTTTCATTTTATTTGTTTGATAGATATTTTGTATGGATAAAGAGAAGGAGGTAAATGGAAATCACAATTGAATTGATCGATTACAATATAATCGATATAATACGATATATATAATAAAGATGTCGAACGCTGCCGAACGCGGAGGCCGATTGTGCCTCTTTGTCGCTCGTTCCGCGCTCTCGCTTGCACTTCAAGGCTTAAATAAATAGCCTCGTCCATAAGCTTCCTTAAAGTTATCTTAATATCTAATTATATATATCTACTTCTATGCGTATCCTTAATGAAACTCTTCTTAAGAGCTAGACTGATTCTGATGAAATTTTTTGTGTGTGTTCAAGTGGTTTCGACATTGAATTAGATTTACAATTAAATGCTTTTTTTATATTAAATACGTGTGTATAGGACAACGGCTGTCGGGTCCGCTAGTTTTATATAAAGCCTTGGCCCTGGATGATCTCATTACTATCAAGATCAATGACAGTGCGCACTACTTATTTGATGGCAATTGGTATTTCCTCATTTATGTGTGTTAGGTAATGTACCATAGCAAACATTGAACGTACACTTTAGTTCTTTACAAGCGCGTATTCTAAAGAATTATCATTTTACAGTTGTGAATGGCAATTGCGTATAAAGAAGTTCGGTGATGCACTGATGGCGATGAAAAATAGGAAATATCACCCCAAAACACACAATAAAGAACTTTTTTATTAACATAATATACAAACAAAACTTGGTTTATTTATTTATAAGTTCTAAAACAACGTGTATGCATAAAATGATAAAATTGTACAAGAAAATATGACATCACAGATTTTACACAAATTAAACAAGCAACCACAAGAAAATTTTTTAATAAAATAATGTCATATTATTATAATTTATACCTACATATTTATTAAAGTCTCAGCAAAAAATATAAAAATATATTCTATTTGATATGGCCACAATGTCTTCGACAGACGAAGTGTTGTTGTATGTGTTGATAGTACGATATACGAACATACGGTATACAAATTCAAAATAATTAAAAAGTAAAAAAAAAAAAGTTTTCATGTATCAGTATTTATGGCCAGACTAGTTACATTTCTATAATAGGGTTTTTAATATGTTATAACAGTCTTTCCAATCTGCCGCATTTATAATATGTTCTTTGTAAAATCTAATTTTTGCATCCATTATAATATCCGTATGAATGTAGTTTATCTAATATTAAAACAGCAAAAGATGTTCATTAATTAACTTTGTAACGTAAATGTGTACGGTTCCACGCTCGCTACTAAAAGTGAATATGTTTATATTTACTGTTTAAAAAATACTCAATAGGTTATGGGGTAGGAATATTATAACTACACTTACAATAAAACTGTATTTATTACAAAGAAAGGCGCCCACACAACTCCCACGATGTCGTAATATAAAAACACATTTGCAATGAAATGACCAATGTGTTTGTATGGTTTATCATAGCTATGTTGCCTTATTTCCGCGAAAGGATATTATGGGAAAATTCTATAAATGTGAATGAAGTGTTCTTCTAAAATATGTATCGATATCGATCCCACCTCCACCATCATTGGTGTCAGTAAAAAGTTCTCACAATATTGTAAAATTATATAAATTGCTACAAATACCGGAGGTGGTGTATACCAAGGTCGCTAGGTGAACTTTAAATTTAGTTATATTTAAAACATTTATGAAAAAAAAAAGTCGGGGTTTTTTGTTGTTGGGGGGTTTGGGGGGGGGATTGATTGGGGGAAAAGGAGGGGGGGGGGGGGTGGGGGGTGGGGGTTTGGGGGGGGGGGGGGGGGGGGGGATGTGGGGGGGGAGAGGGGGGGGGGGGAGGGGGGGGGGGGGTTTTTTTTTTTTTTTGTTTTTTTTTTTTTGGAAGGGGAGGGAAGGGGAGGAAAAGGGGGGGGTTAGGAAGGGGGGGGAGATTTTTGAAAAAAAAAAAAGAGGAAAAAAAAAAAAAAAAAAAGAAGGGGGGGGGTAGAAAGGGGGGGGGGGGGGGGGGGGGGGGGGGGGGGGGGGGGGGGTTGTTTGGGGAAAAATTAGGTTGGGGTTTAAATTTAAATTTTAAATAAATGGGGATTTTGGAAAAAAAAGGAAGGGAAATTTTGAAAGAGAAAAAGAAAAAAATTTTTTTTTTGGAAGGGGGGGGGAGGGGAAAGGGAATTGGGGGGAAGGGGGGTGGGGGGGGGAGGAAAAGGGAAATTTTTTTTTTTTTTTTTTGGGGGGGGTTTTTTTTTTTTTTTGTTTGGGGGGGGGGGAAAAAAACCCAATTTTTGGGGGGGGGGGGGGGGGGGGGGGGGGAAAAAATTCAAAAAAAAAATTTTTAAGGGGGGGGAAAGAGGAAAAAATCCAAAAAGTTATGTAGCCGCTAGGGCATGATGCAAACACATTGTGTCCGTTTTGTTGATAATTTTTTATACGCAAACAGGTGATTAGGTGCAGATAAGTAGTTGACGACTTCAGGGTTTTATACCTGCCATATTCTCACAGCATTTTTAGTAAAACACACGGTTTTTTCATGAGAGAGATCGAAAATATCACTGGGCTAAAAATTTACCTAAACATTAAACTACTCAATCTTATATTATTTTTATCATAATCAATTGCAATTTTATTAAAAGTCATTATGATTGTTTTATAATAAAATATAATCGTTTTTTAAATCACAAGGGAATAATAAGTTTGTTAAAGATTAATCAATCTTGGGGATTAAATGTCTGATTTGTTTTTGTCATTGCTTTGTTACAATTATATTTACTTAAACGATAAATTAACTATGTATAATGCCCATTGTTTGTTTAAGAATATTTTATAAAGTATAGAGCTATTATGTATGTAAATAAATTCCACGTATGACAGAAAGAATATGAATTCGGATATAGAACATTTAAAAAATTACATAGCAGGGAAGGTAGCACAGGACAGCTGGAAGATTCTCTTTTCGGAGACCAATACACTTTTTGGGTCGCAGAGTCAGCGAAGTAAGTAAGTAAATTTACATAGATTTATTAAATGGTACATTATTATAGAATTTAGTTTAGCAGAAACTTTTCTAGAGTTTATTCAAGTAATCGTAAACAATATGGTGTCAGTTTTTGACAGCACGAACGTAGAGATTATGCCATTTTGATGTCTATTACACGAAAACCAATCGAACGTTTTTTAGATACAAAAAGAACATTCGTCTTGGTATTATTGTTACTAACCTATCACGGTCCAATATACGCAGCCTTCGTTTTGTATTGTTCTTGTGGAGTACTACAAATATAACCAACCAATGATTTAATTCAGGTAGCAAAAAATGATAAGGTGGACTTATGTCTAGTACCTGATGTAGTAAAATCGTGTTAAATGTTACAATACAAGATTGTTAAGAAAATAACTAGTAATTTGTTAAGGATTACACTTGTTAATTCTAGAAAACTTTGTATGTAAATACACGACTTCGATTTGCATTTCAATACCTTTACACCTCACACTTCCTTAAATATACATAATAATTACTGCAATAATCACGGTGTTAGTTTAATGGTGCATACAAATTAGAACATTTTCATGCAACACGCTCAAGGTACTTTTTACACTGATCTTTATGTATTTCAATAAAATAATGAGCAGTGTTGGCCTAGTGGCTTCAGCGTGCGACTCTCATCCCTGAGGTCGTAGGTTCGATCCGCGGCTGTGCACCAATGGACTTTCTTTCTATGTGCTCGCTAGAATGGTGAAGGAAAACATCGTGAGGAAACCGACATGTCTTAGACCCAAAAAGCCGACGGCGTGTGTCAGGCACTGGAGGATCACCTACTTGCCTATTAGATTTGGAAATTGACAATGAAACTTTCTATCTGTCAAATTGTATTTATATTGTGATGAAAACAAATGAAAATGGTTAAGTCAAAAATATTGATTGATTTATTAAAAGTAGTACGGTTATTAGTAAGTTGTAAAATCTTTCGGTTACTGCAAAAATATGACTAGAAAATTACTACTCGTATTAGGGCTAATTTCACCAACTCAGATAAGTTTTATTCCAAGGAATTAACCCTGAATAGCAAATTTTATTTCACCAACTACTAACCTGAGAAAAAACTTTTAAATTCCCAATTTTGAACGAATACGGAGTATTCCTTGGATAAAAATGGCCGCCATGTCAGTCACTGTTTTCTATTTATTCTTCATTTATTTGAAAACTAATATTTATATTTTTATATCAACTTAAAAAATTTTTTTTCCCCCCCCCCCCCCCCACAAAAAAAAACAAAACCTTTTATTTAAATTTTATGTAACCCTTCTAAAGTTGAAGAAACCGGTAAAGTAGGGCTGGGTCTGCTGCTCCAATTTTTCTTTTGAGGGGGGGGGGGTATTTCCAGCATCCTCTACAGATATTAAAGCACAGTCATCAATATCCATACCCAAGGCAAGTTTAAAATGGTCAGTTATCAGGTAGGATTACTGGTACATTTGCCAGTTAGACTTCTTTTTCTAGCGGTCATTATCATGAACGATATTGTTTCTGTTATTTATTTCTTCTTTCAATTCAAAACCAAAATAAACACTCAGGCAAAACAAAGCTTCTATGACCTGACCACAGATTACAAAGTAGGTTCCATGACATTCAACTACGTATAATCCAACTAAAGTAAAATTCCATTTAACCTTCATTTCTTTAAAGAAATTCAATTTAATTTGTTTTCATTATACACTATTCTTCGTTCACTCAATATACACTTCCACAGATACATAACGGCTATTCAAAGAATAGCTAATTGAGTTTATTCGGATTTTTACATGGTGAAATGTAAAGTGAGTATCTGGGATTAAATTCAAGCGAATATGTTTATTTGGTATACTATTCTCGGATACTACGACATTGGTGAAATCAGCCCTTAGTCAATTAGTAGGCGAAATTTGTCTTAGATGGCTTTATGAACAGAAAATTTTGTCAATTGTCATACAGCACACATTCAAAAGTGCTGAATGTAGAACGTACAAAACTTTGAAATATTAATATGTCTCTTGGAGAAGGAGATTCGGCCATTATTTTACATTGTTATGAATACCGTCACCTATAGATAATAACTTATACAATAAAAGTGAGAAAAATACCTTTATTCGAGTATATTTACTAAAGAGATCTTAAGATAATATAATGTTTTAATTTACAAATAAGCCTAAGGTTCCTTCGTATAATTACACAAAAATGTCTAAGATATTGATAATGATCAAACAATTTATTTCATATTGTACTAAGAATTTTTCATAACAAGAAAAGCTACTTCAGTTTTATTATTTATCAAATAACGTATTTAATGTATGTACATACAATTTAATTATGTTCATTAAATTTAAATAAATAAATCACTTTTATTATATATGAAATCAGAAATTAATGTCGGGCTTAAAAGAGTTATTATACCCATAGCTTGATAGAACTCACTTTTCCACCTTTGTAATAAAAAACTGACGATAGACCCAAGAAAACTAATAAAATAAAAGATCTATAGTAATAATATCAATAATAAGAGAATGTTTATTTATTTATTAACACTTCGTTGCAGAAATATAATACAATTGACATAATTAAATGAAAAGTAGGGCAACTGGCGGCCTTATCGCTTTCGATCGATCTCTTCCAGGCAATCACCGTGAGACAAAAAATTAGA
Source organism: Pieris macdunnoughi (assembly GCA_905332375.1). NCBI lineage: Eukaryota > Metazoa > Arthropoda > Insecta > Lepidoptera > Pieridae > Pieris > Pieris macdunnoughi. The sequence continues at coordinate 1,110,206 of CAJOBZ010000046.1, forward strand.
TAAGGTAAGCGTTCATTTATACTTTTAAACAAAAATAATCGAGCGAGTGTTAAATGCGCATATAGACCGAAAATCCATTGGTGCACAGCCGGTGTTCAAACCTCCGACCTCAGAGATGTACTGATAGTAAGCTTAAAGAAATGAATTGTTAACCAAATGCTTTTTTAGTTTTCTAACAAAAAGAAAACCATTAACGCATGACGCAAAAATAATACCATGCAATTCGTTAATAGTTTCTAATTCAACTTTTCCAAATTGTAATATGATTTTTAAGATCAAATCCTAAAGTTATCGATCAACTGCACTTCATCATATTTAGGGCTACCAACAGGCACGTTTACGCCAAAGGAACGTCGGTTTGCTAAAGTCCGCATAGGTCTTATAAAATGTAGCCTAAAACGGAGGCTAAGGCCCTTTCTCCACTGCTCCGGTCCGGCATCGGATACCGGAATGAGTCATGAGAAAAATATCGGAAGGCCGGATTGCGCTTCTCCACGATATCCGATCCGACAATAATTAACTGAAACCCATATACTTTATTTTATTAATAAAACTTTCTAAATTCTGAATATTTTATTGCCCTGGTAAGTTTATTACTTTTTTTATATTGTCTATCTTAAAATATTATAATCTACTTAATAAATAGTTCACTTATACTATTATATAAAAATATAAATAAATAGCAACATAATTTGGTTAGGTCCAGGTTATCCAGATTCTTTCAAATTAAACAAACTATAAATAAACCTGTGAATAATAACTTATAACCTCTTGGATACTTGGATATACTTGGACCGATAAACTACCGCGTTCCGATCTAGCAAGTTATCGGATCGTTCAAAACCGGATGCCGGAGTAGTGGAGAAGTACGTAAGTACTGTTGTGAGTTTCTAAATCGGATCGGTAATTAACGTTTGCCGGACCGGAGCAGTGGAGAAACGGCCTAAAGATAGTAAGTAACTTGTGAATTGCCATGGTAACCATTCTCTTTACGTGGAGTATCATTTTCATCAAAGACTGAATCTTTTGTACCCGTTTTACAAGAAGTATGAAGACTAACGAGCAAGTTATACAAAGGCAATTAAAGCATGAATATATTATGCATGGTTGGATGGAAATCTACGTCATAGTGTTTACTGGGACTAAGACTAGAATAAGCCTTAGATAAAGTAAAGCCACGTTCCTATGTGTATAGAATAAAACAATATTTACTCGGAAAATATTATGCAACTTCAATAATTATTGTTACGAACATTCTCATTTATCTCTACAATAATGTTATTACTGTTTTATTTTTCAAATAACAATAGGACGGAGGAACAACTACGAGACGTTGAACATAATATCTCAAACGTAGAAGGTGTATGTGCATACATAACACTCGTGTATAGAAGGAAAATTCCCGGACGAAGACCCGAACCCAATTCTGCCGTGTATATAGGTATAATAGGTTATAGCAAATCGCCTCTAGGGTGCAAGTATGCGCAAAAAATTCCTCTGTTATTGCGATGACTTTCAACGTAATCTATCCGGGACCATGAATGCCAAACTTCAGTCTCGTTTCATATTTCGGAACTATAAAATAAATAATTGTGCATTCGCATTTAGTATAGCTACAACCTCTTTAGGTCTGGGCCTCAGATTTCTGTATCTGTTTCATGATTATTTGTCAATCTAATAAGCAAGTAAGTGATCAGCCTCCTGTACCAGTACAGCGTCGACTTTTGGCAAAGGCTCCTCACGATGTTTTCCTTCACCGTTCGAGCGAATGTTATATGCGCGTATACAAAAGAAAGTCCATCGGTGCACAACCAGGGAACGAACCTATGACCTCAGGGATGAGAGGCTCACGCTGAAGCCACTGGGCCAACACTGCTCTTTCTATTTCTTAAAAACTATGTATTAAACTTTACCTATTTCGTAAACACAAATATAATATAAAGTTCCGTATTAACGACTGATTATGTTAGAGACAATTACAACAAACTACAGTAGTTTTCGAATGGAATATTTTATGATTGTATTCATTTGTAAAACAATTTATTGTAAAAGTCTTGTTTCGATAAAAAAATCGGTTGTCTGTAAAGTCGGTTTACTGACGATAGTTGAACGTGACAACGTCATAAGAAAATACCGATGGAATGGTTGAAAAGAAAAATTTAATTTTATTTGTTTAATATATATTTTGTATGGATATATTCTATACCAAGAAGGTATAAATGGAAATCACATTTGAATTGATCTAGTTACATTTATTTGTATGCATAAATACAATTATGTCGATTTTTAACGAACGAACGCTGCCGAACGCGGAGGCCGATTGTGCCTCTTTGTCGCTCGTTCCACGCTCTCGCTTGCACTTCAAGCCTTAAATGGAACGCCTCAGAGCGAGGTAACGCCGCATGAGTCATGTTTTTTCGTGCGTGCAGCCGGCACCATCGAATTATAAGACGTTGTCACGTCAAAAATATTAATAGCAATGATATGCTTCATATTTAAAAGCCCATCCTAAAGTTATTATTATTCGACTCGTAGACTTGATATAAATTATTCCTATAATGAAACTCGTAAGATGAAACGAGATTTTTATCCGAATATGCAAAGATTATTTAAATAAGTCGTCATAATAATCTAAATGACCATAGAAGAATGTTTACTTTGTTCAAAGAATCACATATATTGGTTGGTAGATGAGTGATTGATTTTTGTCATTATTTATGTATTACGAATGCATAGGATGAAATCCTCAATATATAAAAATAAATAAGACTTTATTACTGTACTTAGTCTAGAGTATTATCACGAACGGCTCATTGGTCTAGTGGTTAGTACCCCTGACTGCGAATCCATGGGTCCCGGGTTCGATCCCCGGCTGAGACAAACATCGATGTGATGAGCATTTGGTGTTGTGCTTAGGTCTTGGATGTTTAAATATGTATTTATATGTCTATCTATCTATAATATGTATGTATATCCGTTGCCTAGTACCCATAACACAAGCTTCACCAGCTTAGCATGGGACTAAGTCAATTGGAGTGAATTGCCAATCAAAAAAAAAATTTTTTAATTATTTTATATATTATTTACTATTATTACAACTAATCAGTTGTGGCATATGTGTCATGGCAAATGTCGCCATGTTGATCTGTACTTGCTATTCTACTCCGGCTTAACTTCTTGTATCGTCCTACCAACGCATTCTTTGAACAGTATACTTCTTCTCTCGTGTGCAATACATGAATCGTAGACCTTTCTTTTAAGTTGATGGGCATGTGATCGGCTTTTAATACCTCACTAAAATACCAACACCTCTTCCTGCTCAGTAATATCATTATAAATAGCAAGAAGTGTCATGATTTAAATTTATTATCTCCTGTGGCTGATTCATTAACGGAATGTTAATGAATCAGCCAAAACAAACAAACACAAGAGAAGGTTATCTAAGTATTCCGCCAAAAATTTATTTGTGAAATTGAAGTATGCATTTATCTCTATTGCTGATTACTATATGAGCCTAATTTAAGTTTAGATGTTATGGTCTAGAATTAGATATTAATATATCATTTAACTAACTGTAAAGAAAGTATTTATTTTTTAAAGAATTTTTATTAACTCAGGGTATAATACGACAAACATTATCTATCGCTAATGACAGTTTAACCTAAAATAGCTAACTATTAGTTTATTAACTTTTCAAAAAGAGGCTGGATGTAAAAATATTTTAACTAAGTTATTAAAATCATAAAGGTATATATAGCATTTGGAATTAGACAATCTTTTTGGTATAATTATGTTGATATTTATGATGAGAGTAGAAGTTTGTAGACGAATATTTTGCTTAAAACTTGTTAACTTGATTTAGAAAGCAAACCTTACAAACCGTGTTCAAAGAAGAGATATAATCAATTTGATAAGAACTCAGATACCATATTTGATCATATCATATCAAAGATAAAGTTTTCTCGATCATTTTTTAAATCTGTGTAACACAATAAAACAGATAAAACACTATTCTTTAAATTGCTTGTCTTTGTTGTGTGTACCTTAAAGTTAATACCCAGTGTACCCTCACACACTAGCATGGCAATTTACAATCCTTTAATACCAAGCCAACCTAAAGCAATGTCAAACACACAACAAAGGCATACACTGGTAAAAATAAAATTAGCCTTTCCACAAAAAAACAAAATATAACGCCAAATAGACCTAAGAGGAATAGAGGGATTTAAAAAAAGTTTATTCGAAAATGGTAAGCAACAAAGCCAATTCAATATATGTCCCGGAAAAAGTGGTGATTGTTTTCTGTGAAAACTTTTATTTAGGTGTATAAAAACGAAATTTAAATGTACCCTAGTATTAAGGAATAATGAGCTCGTGGATCACTAGGGTAACTTAATCATTAATTGTATTTCATTGTCTCCACCTCGTGTCCAAACGGTGTTTTTTTTTATATAATAGGGGGGCAAACGAGCTTGCGGAACGACCAAAAAGGGCAGTATTCGCAGCCCATAGACACCCATTTTTAGTGGGTGCGTTGCCGGCCTTTGAGGGAGGAGTACACTCGATTTTTAAACATTTGGAGGTTGTATCTCTGAGGTAAGACCCCCACCGGGAGTCGATTCCACAGTTCGCTAGTTCGCAAAAGAAAATGCCTTGTGAAACGGACTGTGGAAGACCTCCAACCATCAAGATGATGTTGGTGAAATTTAGAGCTCGTACGGTGTTGAAAAGAGGCAGGAGGGATCAACCCAAACAATTCTTCCGAACACTCTCCATAGTATACTTTGTAGAAAACGCAAAGAGACGATGTGATGAGAGATGTGTGTCAGGAAGATAAAATCATCAATGAGATATCTAGAAATGGGCCCTTGCTCATTGGTAACGTGTATAAAATGTAGGCAAAGATTATTTTTATTTCCATTCAATATTATTATTGGATTCGTAAAAAGTAGCTTGTAAAAGTCGAAATTGAATATCATGTTATCAATAGATATTGTTGTCAAGGATTTATTGTCACATAAATCCCAAGTACAGGATGTTTTGACCTAACACCACTGGATAGGAAAATAGATTCTTTCAGCTAGAAAGTAAACAACAAAGGTACAAAAAATATATATTTATGAAGTACAAATTATATAGCATTCATATATGTAGAGTTTTTTTCTTTGAAGTAACTATAAAAAAATACATTTAGACAGACTATCGTGTTATATATTTTTGAATTTGGAATATTATTCTTGTGTACGCAAAAAATATATTTTTTTCTAGTACTAAAAAGTTGTGAATGTAATCTTATCTTTACACCCTCTACACACGAAAGTTTATTCAATCTCCGAATTGACACGACAGCTGCGCAAGTTATTTTCTTTGAAGATAATTTCATGATATCTCTTGTTATCGTACATTCATAAGTCATTGTCAAGATTATGAACGTGCCATTTAAATTTACGTTGCTTAGTTCTTTATAAAAAACGCTGGCTTGCATAATTTTAAGAATTCACTATTGTAATTGTATAAATAATATAAAAATAGGTAGCGTGGAAGGGTGTGATTCTCAATTCTGAGATCATGTCGAACACTGTCTGTGCGCCAGTGGTATTTCTCTATATAATAAAAAAAATCTGTGTATTCATTTTAAGTACATATGCATTACAATATGTAAGCTTTGGGAACCTTTTTAAGTAATAAATGTGTCAGGGTTCCCAGCTCTTCCATAACACACTTAAGTATAAATTCCTTAAAATATATTTGTATATAATTTAATTACATCTTTTATTTTATTTACTTTTCAACTGTTATCAACACGCCTGAGTGCATGAGTGAGTGTTTGGGTGCAAATGTGTAAGTGAGTGAGTGAATGAAAAAAGTGTGTAACTACATACATTGTCTCAAAAGCATCTCACTGCGTAAGGTATGCTCATAAGCCAGTCCTTTAGTCGTATCTTTAGATTGTAGACGGTGAGCGGGTAGATGAATACTTGTTTGTATGTTGGAAAAAAATAACAATGTGATAGTAACATTAATCGACTCGAAAAATTTCATAGTGACAGTATGCGACTAAATTACAATTAAATAATAGGGTAATTTTATCATATTCTGACTATTAGCAATGAGCATCCACACTTTATAATTATTGATAAAACAAGAAACTGCAGAAGAAGACTAAGAAAAGCTAGGACAAGGACGTATCACCCATAGCAGGAAACGGATGGATGTAAGTAGGCCACGGCAGCAAATATGGAGGAAGGCATGACCCGTATAAATAAAACTGTTTTTCTCTAACTATAAAGTATAAACAATGGCTATCTTAATGACTTATGTAGCATATATAAAAATTGTATATGTTGTTACTCCTACTATTAGTGTTTTATCAGATGAAATGCAGAAATATGAGACCAAGAACGTGCGGCATTCCAATTGGCAATAGTAACAATATCTACTAATCCTTCGAAATCTAAATTAATAACATATTATTAATTCTTATTTACAACAAAATTAACAACACATCGTTGACGTAAATAGTTCTCTGTAAGGCAGATTGAAGTTTAATCTCTCGCCAATCCAGTGCAGCAAGAAACGTAAAAGAAAATATACTATACAGTAAGTAGTATATTTTCTTGAAGAAAATTATTTATCAGAAGTAACAGATCACGATATTCTATTGGGATTTTCTTCGAAGGAAAACCTGAAGCTTAGATCACCTTGCGTCCCTCGACACCTTGACAAGAGAAAAATTATATTAGATTACTTTTAAAATACGGGAAACTGGTTTATGTTCGTATATATTATTCGATAACACTTTTATTATAAAGTAAAGAAATAGTTACTTAACAACAAAGCTACAAATTTTCAATGTTTGTTTAAAATTATATATTTATTTATTAAATTAAATACAGTGAAACCTGGTTAAGTGGCCCTGTAAAATGAGAAACCTCTATTATTGATGTTGCAACGAAATGGTTTTTTTCATTAAATTACCTTGAGGTTTACTGTTTGTTTATTCTAAGACTTTTTCGACTATATTAAGTGCTTCTCTACTTACAAGATATGTACCTGTATAAGTGAGACAAATTAAGTTAAAGTTTCATTTTGCATACATTTCGCTCGTACTTTGCGATGCTTTGATTGTCAACATTGATCGATTTGTAGTGTACATCTCATGTTTTGACCTAAAAACAAGACCTAACAACAAAATACGCATTTTTATTACCATTTCCCTAAAAGAATAACGGCAAACTTTTTGGCCCCGTAAGCGGGGGCCTCTGTAACTTAGTACAACTATAAATTTAAACCTGCTTAATTGGAAAACTGGATTATTGGAAACCCTCAATAATTGGTACAGTTTGTCCCTTGAATCCCAATACCGGTTTCGTCTGTTTTTAATGCTTTTTTAAGTTTTTCGCAATAAATCAGCTATGTACAAGACTCAACTGTTTGTGTTGGTGTAATTTATACTTACAACAAATTAAAATAGGGCCAAAGAGCCTTCATCATAGAGGGGCACGGCTATGTGACAACCAAGTGTTTTTATTTCTAAAAAGACAAAATACATCATATATTTCCCAGAAGAGAACAGCTTTTATTGGATAATTCAATCGTCGTTTTAGTATTTTTCTTTACTAATTCTTTGTTTTCCACAGTTCCCAACTTCCACAAATATTTCAAGATCAAAATCAGTCATATTGGTCCGTTCTCGAGTTTTACCGAAACAAGCAAACAGCAATTCATTTATAATATAACATTGTTACTGGAATATTGATATTATATTCTCGATTTGCAAAGAAAATGTATACAAAATTTTAACAGATAATTGATTTACAAGTACTTCTACAGTTAAAAATATGCTGTTAGCTTCAAATAGATTTAGGAAACACCGGAACACTAAAAATAAGTCCTTCACACTTCAATCGGATCAATACTGGAACCAATAAAATGCCAATTTTATTACCTACAAGTATATTAACCTACGTGTCCGTTTATGAAGGACAAATAATTTAACAACAATATTTTATGTAAACCATGTCAATAATATTATCGTATTGTGTTACAGTGTAGTAATTATACACTTTAGGTTTGTGACTAAAACAAATTTTGGACAAAGAATAGTAGAAAATAAATAATTTGTGTGAACTCATAATAGTTCGATTTAAATCTCTCTATGCGCGCAAACTACATAACTAAGAAAGATATCGCGACAAAATATGTCTTAGAACCTACATTTCAGCCTGTCGATCTCCACTGCTGGACATAGGCCTCTAAATTTCCAGGCACCTACTTACCTATAAAAATGATTAATAACACGATACAGAAATATAAAAGCGTCCATAGATGGTAAGACCACTGGATGTACGGTCGTCCCTTTAAAATATAGATGTTTAAATAAAATATGAATTTTTAGAAATATACCAATTGAATTTTTAATATCGAAAAATTCATATCGTTAGATCGGCACGTGTGTGGAAATTTGTTTTTACGACTTTTCCGATTTTATTAAAAATCAAAATCGATGTGTGTTCGCAAGTGCAGTTAATGACTTTTGTGTAGTATGAGATTGGTACTAGAGTTTGAGACGTTTTTTACTTTTGAACTTTTATGTTTAAAAACCAATCTAAAGTCGCTTATAGTGTACGTAAATATATAATAACGCCAAAAAGATATAAAAAATATAATAATACTCTTTTAAAGAAACTAATAATAAATAGTAAATTATAAAGAAGAAAGATCTATTTTCTGTTTTCTTTTGCTTGTAGCGTACAGCCAGCATCGGAATACTGGGCGTTGACATGACGAACGACGTTCAGTTTCGCGGTAGTTGGGAGGGAAAGGCTAAATTAGCTTGATTTGCTCAGCAAGGCAAGATGTTACTTCATTCCGACCCATCGCTTGCAACTGAATAAAGCGCAAATTAGGCCCCATATGGAGATACCCCAGTATCTGCCGTATTTGCCATGAGGAGTTTTTTTGAATAATGCTGCTGGTATTAATTCGAACTGCTACTGGGCTGAGTTTCACCATCGGACGTCAAGGCAGAATACGAAATTCCACCCGTATCACCACCACGTCCGCCGTTCCACAACTGAGCGTTATTTAAGGCAGTTTTAAGGCAACCACCACTATGTAGAGCAGTACAGTATTTAAAAATAAAATGTTCAGCCGTGGAAAACTGGAACGGGCCGTAACATATATTTTTTACATTATAAAAATATCTATGCAGCGGAAAATAATCCATTATTTTGGCATCAACACTTTTCCCTTCCGGCTTTCTTGATAAATATTACGCTAAAATAAAGGCCATTATTTATATTAAGGACTAATAAATTTAGTTTTTGCCTTTAATGACGTAATAAATATCGTTAAGTTGTGTTTTTGTCATCGAGACAGTTAAAATTCGTATTAATGGTCGACGCCGAAACTCTCTGACTTGTGTAATTGGAAATACAAAACTCGTATATAAATACAAAATTGTATTAGTTTTGCGAAACGATATTAAAAATAATTTATCCAAAAAGTACTGTATTTACAATATTCTTAACCTTATGTAGGTTAAGAATAAAAATAATAATAATTATGAAAAATTTAATAAAGAATTAAAACGAATTTAAGAAGTGTGGTCCCTGTGGCAGTGTACGTTCGTGAAACTACTTTGACTCGACCCGACACTTTCAAGACTGGGTGAGCAATACTCACTAAAATCACCTCGAGTAGTTCCTACTAAGCCGCGTTACAGAGACTTACCTTCTACCGGGACCACAACGGCATGTTACGCTCAAAACCTCCGGTGCAGTATATACTCCAGCCATAAGTTGTGTTACAAATGAAAATGCAATTTTTGAAGTGAAACTTCTTTGGGCGCACGAGGGTTAAATTTTTACGGAACGTCAAGAAGATGTGCAGCGTTTTTGTCGAAGAAAAGGGAGACGGCGATTGAGAGAGAATGAGAAGGGTGAATTACCTTATAGAAATTCTATTTTAAAATTAAAATTTCGTAAAGAGGATTTATGAAATATTAGTATTTTACATTTTATGCAAAATAATTTATTGAAATCTTAGATGACGAATTGTAAATTAAAATGCCACGTGTTTTTATTATCGAAGAAATAAATATAAAAAAAATATAATTTGTATTAATTTTCGACACTTTTAATATTTTAATGACAATTAAATTCATTAAATTCCTAACATATCTTCCTTTTTCCCTCACTCTAAATCTCGGAAATCTAAAGTTTTATATTTGTATAAGTATGAACAAGAGTTAAAAATTAGTTTGCCAAAGAAGTTTCACTTCTGACATGTGGACTTTGTACGCACGCACTTTTTTTTAATGAAGTAATGTAATATTATTAAAATTTATACCCACATATTTTTTAAAGTCTCAGCAAAAAATTAAAAAAAAAATTCTATTCCAAATGGCCACCAGTGTATTGCTGGGAGGTTTCACAACATGATCCAAGACTGTATATTGATACACTTTGGCTAAAGTTTTGACTGCTTTATCACAAAAATGTAGTTTTGTGACACCTTGATAAGATGCCCCACCAAACCATCACTGACGTAGGATGATGACCACTTTCCGACGACCTTTCCGTGATCGTACATACATTAGTAAAAAGGTCATAGCGTAAAGTTTTCGACACTATCGTGAAATATACGCCATACGATAATCAACAGCTGAAAAGCGCCGATTCTCGAAATAATATAGATTACTACACGAACTCCAATCGAACGATACAAGCTCGTGCTTATGTTCCAAATTTGTCAACGGAGTGCTGAAGCTTTCCAGGCGATAATGTCGTTACTATTATAATATCAAAATATATAAAGTCGCGAAACAGGAAATTTTCATTATAAACAAGCTTTCATAAGGAAATTAATATTTTTCTTAGAAGCACTCGCTTAACCCAAGGTAATTTTAAGCAACAACCTGAAGCTTTTTATAGCATTAACAATTTTACATCAATGGCGCTACAACCATTTTAGGTCTGGACCTCAGATTTCTGTACCTGTTTCATGATCATTTGGCAATGTAATTTTTCCTTCTGTGCCTGACACACGCCGTCGACTCTTTGGGTCTATGGCAAGCCGGATTCCTCAGGATGTTTTCCGTTACCGTTCGAGCGAATGTTAAATACGCACATAGACAGAAAGTCCATTGGTGCACAGCCGGGGGTCGAACCTACGACCTCAGGGGTGAGAATCGTAGGCTTAAGCCACTAGGTTGGCCACTAGGTTAGCCACTGGTCAGTAACAACTTCATTTAGGTATTTAATACCTTTTATTTACGTAAATAAATTTAAAAGGCGACGATAATATATAGATAGTCTAAAACGCATAAATTAAAACCATTTTATAGTTATCTAAGCTCAATTTAGAATTACTAATCTATTCCGATGTTTCGGAAGCTTTTTAACCTCCGTGATCACCAATAGATATATTATGTCTTTAATGTCACATGATATACATATATATATATATATATCATGTTTAAAATGCCGCACAGTAATCCACTACTGTTTTGAGATTACTATCAATATAAGCTTTTTAGTTATATATATTTTAATGATATGACCTTTTTACCAATACTCATTAATATTTGCAAATATTAATATATTTTATTTTCACAAAACAAATATTTCTGAAAATCCTTGGCTCTGGCCCTGTACTTTAATAATTGAACTCCAATCCTTTCGGACAATGTCATTCTGTCGGTCTCTCATTCGATTCGTTCACTCGCGAACTGTCGAATGTCGATACGAGAGCACTCATTTCATGATTGAGTTGTTTTATCGGATTTTGAAATTTCGAATTTTTTTTCGCTTAAAAATATAGATTATATTCCAACCCGGAGTTATACCTATGTAGCAAAACCAATATTGAATTGCAAATATAATGTTTAGTACTATAGCAAACGTGGTTGTGGGTTGAGTTATTACGAGTACTTACTAGCCATAACGTACACGACGTATAGCCAATAATAAGTCATTTTATCTCTCATCTCATGCCTGAGAAATGAACAACAATTTACTAAAAGATTGTAGGGAAACTGGCATGCATTAGGCCCAAAAAGTTGACGGAATATGTCAGGTACAGAAGGCTGATCAAGTAGGTGATCAGCCTTCAGTGTCTCAGATTTTTTAGAAAAAAATATAATCACGAAACAAATACAAAAATCTAAGGCCCAGACCTAAAAAAGTTGTAGTGCCACTGGTTATGGGTTATCATGGCAGGTCTGTCGGTCTGGTTATATACCACTAAAAGTTATACACAGGTTAGATATAATTTACCCAGCAATAATTATTACTAATTTAATCTAATTACATTAAGGGAGTCGGCTGCGGGTCCCAGATATTTAATTCACAAAGATAAAATATCATTAACATAATTTTCAGTGTCTGAAATAAAATGAAAGATAAGGAAAACGTTATGACGTTTATAATTAAGGCATTTAAATTTAAAAAGAATAAACTAGAAATCTGTGTTATATTAGCGGTTAATCTCAACCCTGAGGTCTGATGTTCGAAACCGGCCCGGAGCGAGTACTAAGAATGACTCCCGTGTATCAAATGCAATACGTGTTAATAGCTTACGCTTTGCACTGGAAGGCTGGAGGAAACAACCCATTTAGACCCAAAATATAGAAGTTAGTTGTACTGGTTCACACAGCAACACAATCGAACAATACTACTATAAAATATGAATTAAACAGTTGCAGAAACCTGAGAACAAGTCCCACATAGAGTTGTAATTATATAAACTTCATATAGACAATCTTTTTTTTGAATAATTTCGGGTAAAATTACTACTTAATAGGTCACCTAAGTTAGACTTCAATGTACGTGTAAAAACGATACAGAAGCTAAAAACTTACTTGATTAAAATCATATGTATTTAGGCTTTTTAAGAAAATAGCAAAAAGGATAGTCGACATCACAGGAGACCGAAGAGCTGGCAACACAAAGAAATGACAAAGAATTAGTCTAGCTTTTAACAGGGGTAGCTGCCAGTATCTTCGGAACCTTGCCTAAAGGGACTCCTTTTAATAATATATTTTAGTTATTATATTTTAAGGTTAGTTATTGTTTATTGTTATATGAATTTATGTAAGCTGTTGTGACAAAATTCTTGTAAAGCAAATGAATAAATGTATCACTTATTTTAAATAACACAATTCATATTAGTTAGTAGCAGAGAATGTTGTATTAATGTATGTCAACTTTATGAAGCTAAAAGTTTGTTTGATCACGAAACTCAGGAGTTGTCATTTCGAATTGTAAAAATGTTGTATAGCCCGTTTATCGAGATACCTAACAATAGAAACCAACGAAGAGCAGAATACTGACCCCCCCCACCCACCCCACACCGGCACCCCCCGGGGGGGGGGGGGGGGGGGGGGGGGGGGGGGGGGGGGGGGGGGGGGGGGGGGGGGGGGGGGGGGGGGGGGGGGGGGGGGGGGGGGGGGGGGGGGGGGGGGGGGGGGGGGGGGGGGGGGGGGGGGGGGGGGGGGGGGGGGGGGGGGGGGGGGGGGGGGGGGGGGGGGGGCGGGGGGGGGGGGGGGGGGGGGGGGGGGGGGGGGGGGGGGGGGGGGGGGGGGGGGGGGGGGGGGGGGGGGGGGGGGGGGGGGGGGGGGGGGGGGGGGGGGGGGGGGGGGGGGGGGGGGGGGGGGGGGGGGGGGGGGGGGCCCCCCCCCCCCCCCCCCCCGGGGGGGGGGGGGGGGGGGGGGCCCCCCCCCCCCGGGCCCCGCCCGGCCGGGCGGGGGCCCGGGGGGGGGGGGCGGGGGGGGGCGGGGGGGGGGGGGGGGGGGGCCGGGCCCGGGGCGCCCCCGGGGGGGGGGGGGGGGGGGGGGGCGGGGGGGGGGGGGGGGGGGGGGGGGGGGGGGGGCCCCCCCCCCCCCCCCCCCCCCCCCCCCCCCCCCCCCCCCCCCCCCCCCCCCCCCCCCCCGGGGGGGGGGGGGGGGGGGGGGGGGCGCCGGGGGGGGGGGGGGGCCCCCCCCGGGGGGGGGGGGGCCCCCCCGCCCCGGGGGGGGGGGGGGGGGGGGGGCCCCCCGGGGGGGGGGGGGGGGGGGGGGCGGCCGGGGGGGGGGGGGGGGGCGGGGGGGGGGGGGGGGGGGGCCCCGGGGGGGGGGGGCCCCCCCCGTTTGGGGCCCCGGGGGCCCCCCCCCCCGCCGGGGGAAACGTTACAAAAAAGTAAGAAAATTTGACCTTTATAAGATGTCCAGTTGCGTGCCGAATGACGAAATGGTATCTCTTAAGAAGTTCTATAAAATGCCTGACAGAATTTGTAAATATTCACAATATATACGTAATTGTATTATTAACCTTATTATGTTGCTATTATTATGCTAACAAACTGAATTAAATTAAATCCAGAGGGTTCTAATTAATAAATAACCTTAACATATAATAACTAAAATATATTATTAAACGAAGTCCCTTTAGGCAAGGTTCCGAAGATACTGGCAGCGTTCCCCCTTTGAATAGCTAGACTAATTCTTTGTCCGAGGTAGCTGCCAGATCTTCGGTCTCCTGTGATGTCGACTAACCTTTTTGATATTTCTTTAAAAAGCCTTAAAGCGCTAGGACCCCACGGACCAAGGGTCTCGACAATTGTAAATTATGTCAAGTTTGGCTCCCTATAACCTACTTTATAAGTTTCGATCTTAAATCCCACCAGCCATTTAATTACAATAAAAAATTAATATACGTGCATATACATGTAATCTGGCTTTCAAAATATAATTAAGATATCAAACTACACAAACGAAATTCAGCCTAAGTCCCAAACCCCGGAGGTCTAACCCTCGTCCTGCAGACGTCGTATTTTATTCAACAAGTGTTTCTTACCAGTGAATATTTAAGCCAAGAATACATAACTAGACCTTTGTACATATTTCTCGGTTTAATGTGTTACCAAATTATTTATGCTCCACTGGTTGTTATACCATACATGTAAATATAATTTCTAATTTGACAAAATTAACTTAATTTTGGTGATTATTCATATAACGAGTACAACTAATAAATTAATAATTAGTTTAAATAATCGTATTAAAATTTACTGTAACATACCAATAAATTTATATAATATGGTCCCAGCAGCAGGGTAGGTACTATTAATACCGACAAGATTTCTAATTACGCCGCTATTTTTGGTAGGAAATATTAAATTCTAGCCCAAAACTAGGAAGTATAAAAGATTTTAGAATTTGGTTGTTGTTTAAAAAATCGCAATATTTTTATATATTTTTAACCTCACCTGAGAGCTGAGGTCTCTTTTTCGCTTGCTAACCACTAACCTATGAGGCAGTCAAACCAACTTGTACAAGTATGACCTACAAAAGTACCCGTAAACTCATAAAAAGTGTAATAAAAAATATAAGCGGAAATCCGAATCATGGTCACAATATATTACATACAGACAGAAAAACTATGACCTCGTACTAACATTTCCTATTCCATGTTTACGGTAAATTGAAATAAAAAATCAGTTTAGGTAAATTGAATAAATAAAATGTATGGTAAAAAAAAAAGTTTGAAAAAAAAAAAAAAAAAATAAAAAAAAAATTATAAAAAAAAAAAAAAAAAAAAAAAAAAAAAAAAAAAAAAAAAAAAAAAAAAAAAAAAAAAAAAAAAAAAAAAAAAAAAAAAAAAAAAAATAAAAAAAAAAAAAAAAAATTAAAATAAAAAAAAAAATAAAAAAAAAAAAAAAAAAAAAAAATTTTGCAAAAAAATAATTTTTTTGGTTGGGGGTTTTTTTTTTTTTTTTTTTTCGCAAATATATATGGTACTAATAACTAACTAACATATAAAAAAAATATACAGTAACTCCGTATTTGTACAGAGATCCTTTATATTTTTATATTCCATACAAATTTTTTCCCTACACATTTAAATAAAACTACGTTAACGGATTTAATGTACAACGTATCAATGCACACATTGACGATTTTTTGGACATATGGATATAACGAATGAATGAACCGAGAAGAAATGAATGAACTTTTATCCATTAAAGAATTTTTATTCTTTATTTGTAAGCATCATGAAAGTTATATAATAAAAAAATAAAATAAATAAAATATGTTTATTATGGAACATAAGATACATGTATCACTTATTCCACGTCATTAAATTTGAATTTGTAGGCATCCCTACTCATCGGCAAAGAAGACAGAGGGTGTAGGCCGAGAGAAAAAGCCGGCGTAAAAAACTCTCGGTACTCTTTTAAAATAGCAAATCATCAAACAACACTTATTTTAAAACAAATATCGCAAATTAATTAGAGGTAGCCTGTATAGCACTAGTCCCAGGCCCTTTTATCAACTAGATAATCGTTGACTTTATAGTAAGCCTTTTTTTTACACAGCTTTTCTTTAATACATTTCTTAAATTTATTGAAAGGCAGAGATAAAAGAGCCTCTGGGATTTTATTAAAGAAGAGTATCCCTTTCCCCAAAAAAGAATTACTAACTTTAGATAGTCTAGTACGGGGAAATTGCAGCCTGCGTTTGTTCCGTGTATTAACATTGTGCGTATGTTCTATTCTAGTAAACTTATCACTATTTTTGTATACATACATAATATTTTCATAAATATATTGCGAGGGAAAGGTAAGTATATTAATTTCCTTGAATTTATCTCTATGAGATTCCCTACATTTTAAATTATAGATTGCACGAATAGCCCTCTTCTGCAGGATGAAAATAGTTTCGACATCACCAGCATGACCCCATAATAATAAGCCATAAGTCATTAAGCTATGAAAGTAACTAAAATAAACAAGTTTAACCGCGTAGGCTGCAGAACTAAGTCTCTTCGCCAATCCGTTAATATGAGGGGACCACTGAAGTTTTGAATCCATGGTGATTCCGAGAAATACAGTTGTATCATCCAGATTCAATTCCTCACCGTTTATAATTGGTCTATTATAAACGGTGTATATATAAATATATAAGTATTTATATATAAATCAATAGTTTAATAAGTAATAATATATAAATCAATAGTTGTTAGAAGTTTGCGATATTATTTTAATAAAGCGGCTCCGAGAGAAAATTAGAGCACGTCGCATATGTACCGCAAGGGAACAAAATGTTTATACACATATTTTGGATTTTTTTTCAAGACATAATATATTCAGTTTTATACAAGCAAGAAAGAGGTTGCTTCAAAAAATTGTTTTAGATTATTCACGCTAGTGTACGGATATAATTTGTATGTATAATTTTAATTGGCACTAATTAGACAGCGAATATACATTATTAATTAAAAGGTTTTCATATACGTACGGCTAGAGACATTTTCTTTATTTACATATTTTTTGCATTGTATACCGTATTATTTACTTTTTTTACATGCTATCTTTTAATATAGTAGTAGGTAGATTTATAATTTATCATTCACGATAAGAGGTGATTAAAATAAACTAAGATAATATTGTTTGCATTCCAAAAATATGTTTTTAATAATTTCCATTGGGGAAATAGTAAAGCGTAACCCTAATTAAATATTTGTCAGATTGCAGGTTTCTCATGTAATTTTTCTATTAATGACAAGCAGGGGATCAGCCTTCTGTGTCTCACATGAATAAACCAGTGGCGCTACAACCTCCTAGGTCCTCGGTATATGTTTTTTGATCATTTATTTTATATATACCGATTTCCTCACAATGTTTACCTTTACCGTACAAGCAACTGTAATTTCACACGATAACTGGGTATTTCAACAGTAACAATTAAAATAGATACAGAAAATCTATTCAAACTAGTGGTATATCATTCGGGGACTGCTAGTACTACATTTCTAAAGCCCTAGGCTTAGGTAGTTTGATGTATTTCAAAGCGAGCCTTCAGTCCGCCGAAATAGAGCCTAAATATGATTAAACAGGGTAATAGATATCACTTCGAATAGTATTTTACTGTACGAAACAGACGCAGAAGTGCCTGTCCCATACCCCATTGTGGTTTAGGAGGAGGTTACGAAATTTTGTGCTACGTTTATTCAACTTTTAATCAACAAATATAAAATTCTACAGTCATAAAATTTATTCCTGTCTGTTGTAATAATAATAATTTATACTATACATCACAAACAGAAAAACATATTTCTCAGACGCAATAGAAGCTAGGAAGCAGTTTCATCTAGACAACCCAGACTTATTCAAAAGACAGAAAAATTTAACACTATAATTACGAAATTTGTTTTTTTTTATAGAGTAAGGGGCAAACGGGTAGGACGCTCATCTGATATTAAGTCATACCGCCGCCCGTGGTCACTCTCAATGCCTTTGCAATCGAAACGCTCTTTTCTTGAAGGACCCTAAGTCGAATTGGTTCGGTAATACTTCAGTGGGCAGCTGGTTCCACATACTATACATAACTAGTACTATAGTAATTTGTATGTGAATCATGTGTGTAAATATAAAAAGCATATAGATTGTCATGGAAATTATATGACTCATCCATGACTGCCTTCGATCAACAAATCGTAAAACGGATGATCACATGACTTTCATAACTCGTATAGAGATGTCAAATATCGTTAAGTAAGATTTTCATAATCAATGAGCAAAAAATCTTATATATTAAAATCGTACTCGCAAGCTTAAATCTTTTGAACTAAATTTGTTACAGCATCAAAACTGTCAGGCACACAGTTATTTCAAAAGAAATCCTGCACAGTTAACAGGAAAATATTATTGTCTATTCTCCTCGATTCGGGCACTCCATATTCAAAAACTAAATCTCACTTTTAACTAAAATACTCTTGTCTCTTTCTGACAAATTATAGTAAGCTGTGGTGAAAAGGGACTGAATTTTTTTATGAATAAGTTTGTATATGTGCGTATTTATTTGTATATGGAATAACAATGTATTTGTAGTAATGTAAATTAATATAAATATTAAATTAACATTTACAGACTTGGATGATATTCAAGTTTATTGACTCGTGTGTAATAATTTAAATTATAACATTGATTCTCCCTCAATCGACAACCCAAAAATGTATATAAAAATATATTTTGTAGGCTCAAGTTTTATGAATGTTTCAGCTTTCGCAGTTACACCTTCATTTTGAGTAATGAAGCCTTTGATTGAAATTTTTATTGAAACTGGCTTTAAAATAAAAAAGGTATATATATTTATTCATATTTTCCGATTTATATGATCAACTACCATTATTATTATTTTAAAAGTACTAGAAGAAATCCTACAATCCTACAATGAAATCTATTAAGATAATTAAATATCGTTTTATACTATCTAATTCAAACACAGAATCATAAATCTGAGTTTTATAAATTTTGCCGTTAAATCTTTGTTTTATAACTAGGGAACTAGCAATGATTATTTAAATGATACGCGCTATTTTAGTCACCTTGCTTGATTTTCAAGTTCAAGGCAACTCAATATCCTTGTTATATCAATCAGTTGGCGAACGTCCAAAAATATGATTTATTATTGACACCACACCGATGCCAAAACTGACTAAAATTTTTAGGGTGACGGCCGTTGTTGTTGCCACGTAATTTATTATAGCTACTGATTTGAAAGTTTCAAATGTCGTTTGCTTGGCGGTGCGACTCATTAGCATATTCGAACATTTAAGTATAAATATAGGGAAATTCGTGGAATTTCAGCCTTATTTGTTGCCATGGATAAAATATCCATGGAAAATAATGGTTCGATACTTACTTTAATTATCTCTGACTGGTATTAATTAAATAATATTAATTAATTACGAAGACCTATGTGCCTAGCCTTCACTTCAACATGAACGTAACACCAGTATCTATACAAGTACGACTCTTCATCATCAATGGCTGTGCAGCCTTATGGGCCATAGGCCTTGGGGCTCCGTAAGGGTTATTCACCCACCCACCAATGCAGCCTCTTTCTACTGGGTTTCCTCTTGCCACCAGATTGTGAGAGTTCAGTAAACCTGTTTATAAATTGGACGCTGTTGGCTTCCTCTAGAATGTTACAAACTTCTTAATTGAAAGAAATACGCCAATACGAGTACAATAACTTAAATCGAATGTTTCATATAATTTATTCAATTTATATCTTTGTTTATCTAATTTGAATCTTGTTGGTTTTGGGTCCATTTATAAAAATATTTGTTTGTCTTCTATTTATGGGTAATTTTCGTTTCGGGTTTACTTTAGGAAATGTTATATAAAATAGAATTGAGAAAGAAAAATACATGTATCTGTTGACAAGTGACCTGAAATGACGTCACATTGGTTGTTAGCGCGCTCAACTATGAAATTATTCTAATAAACAATTCTTCACCTCGTATGATAATGTGAGCGTTTTGTGTGAACTACATAATCACGGAGAGGAAAACATGAATATTATAGTAGTAAATATACGGGCTTTGTTCGAATTTTCAGTAAACGTCATTTTAATATAAAATAGATATGTCGGAGCAGTTATTATTAGTCGTAGTTTTTAACAAAAAGAAAAGGTTCTTAAACCTTTACCGTACCAAGTAACGCGGTTACTCTTAGATATAATTTAAAACAAAACTGTATTATTTTACAGCATGAATCTCAAACGTCAAATGTCAAAAACGTATGGTAGTATTATTTAGTTTATTAAGTAGTTATTTTAATGTCTGCGGCCGTACTCTGCAACTTCCAATAGCTACAGCATTACCGATTCCGACGTTTTTTCAAGTTCAATTTAGTCATCTAAATATCCTAAGCGCTAATGTCGCAACCTTGGAACAAAATGTTGTCATTGTGACCAGATCCTGTTGGTATCACTATTGGAAGATGCCGAATAAATTATTGAACAAATCTTTTGATATTTTAATTTACAGAATCATATACTATGATTTTTCAATCTCCTTTTTGGGTTCTACTAAAGGAGTATCTAGATATTTATATACGACTCCTAGCTGCCCCCGTTTCGTTTCGCCTTCATATATTTTTTTTTACTAAGTTTTTCACTTTACCTACCGTTTTAGTAGCTACATGATATTTTGCTATGCTATCCCATAGACTGTTGGCTTTTCCGATATAAAAACTTGTTTTTCTGTGCATTTTTTTTTTTCATTTTTTCTCCCCATGGATACTTTCCTCACAGTTCAAGAAATAAATAAAAAAAAAATCGACTTGGTCCAGGTTAGGTTCATTTTTATTGTTGTGATTTTTAACTTGTTTTATACTTGTTCAGTCGCGTCATATGTTTTTCTTGCGGCCATTTTTTATAGTTATTATATAAATTATTTGTATCTATATTTTACACTCATATTACACCTGCTTAATTTGTATACATAAATGTACAATAAAACTTTCAACATATTAATAATTCTCTCGTAAATCATAATTTTCCGAACAATTGTGCGAAAACAAAATGCGGTTTTGAAATGTGCACGTTCGAACTTGTGTTCGCTTTTAATAACTGTGGTTCGTCGTTATTGTTTTAAAAAATCTTTTACACATCTCAGTTTTATAAACTCGAAGCAACCTTGTAGAAGCTCCGTTTTTGTTATCTAAAAATAACAGTAGTAACAAAATTTGATAAGAGCAAGACTAGTTTGCGTTGTAGTCTATTCTCGATCGTCTTATTATCACACATTTATTACATCATAATATTTGTATTATCGATATGAAAATTATGAAGATGAACGATTTATATAATTGTATGTCTTTGACTATTTGACTATAATATATGAATACAACTTAACTACTGGACCGATTTGAAAAAACTCGTTTCACAGGGCTATGTTTAAAAAGGTCAAGCTGTGCGAAGCCGGGACAGGTCGCTAGTATACAGTATATATAATACTATACAGTATATATAGCAGCATATATATTATAATTAATATTAAAGAGGTTAATGGGTATGTAGGCGCATGATCGCACCCTACTTCATCGTACTAAAGTACACGAATTGGTAATTTAGTCAAACATTATTATTAGTTCAAACTTTAATTATACTAAAGTTTTAATAATTTCTTCAGTATTACATACATATTATTAAAATATTGGTATCATCACTCCCAAACTACTAGCATAGGTTTCTTTTATAAATTCCTTAAACCCAACCCCAAAATGCAATTTGAATTGAAGAGCCGTTTCAAAAGTAAAATTTTAGTAATTATGGGCCTTGTGTTGGTGCCTGAGAACTATTCTTATGACTTTAAGACCCGTGGTCAAGATACGCCTTAAAATATTATGTATTTTCAATTTCTATCACCTTAGGTTTATATCTTCAACATACAGACATTGTTTTAAACAGTTTCATAATAGAGATTGTGTTGGCAAGACGCCAGACTTTTTCGGACGTAAACTAAGTCTGCGGCCATCCATTATGTCGGCGTAATTTATGCTCAACAATTTAATATCGATCAGGTAAAGTGGTTCAGAATGTGCGAAAGATTACAGGGTTAAGTGCTTTTCACTCAATTGTGTAACGACTTTTGTTTAGTCTATGCTCATTAAAGTATCGATTTTTTCTAAAGAACACTCGAAATTTTAACGTACAATAGTTGTGATATGTTTCTTTGATAAGGTTTAGCAGGAGAACGAAAGAACGATTGTAATATAATTCGTCGTCTAAATCAAACCACATACGTTTTTGATGTATGGAAGCTATTCTCCAAGTCTCGAATTCTTCTCTCTCTCTCTCTTCGAATCTTACCCGAAACTGTCTCTCAGCAAAGGTTGCTTAAAAAATATTAATGTTATGTAAATATGGTATTAAGATACCAATTCAACTGCCTCTTACCTGTTCTATTTATTCCTATTAAGGAAATATGTCCAATGAATTGAATATAAATAATATAATATTACAAATATATGGACTGTGAATACGTAATAAGAAACTTGATACGTTTACTAAATTAAATCGTAAAACGATACGATATGAAATTTTGACCAAGATTATATATTTATCTAACCATTAATTTTTTAATGATCAGAAAGAGTACAAGATTTTTTAAGTTGGTGCAGCATGTGTAAATAATTCATTTGACTAGAATGAATCTCTAACTATGAACCCTCTTTTACTTAAATTTAACTCAAAGTAATAAATATTTCTAAATCATTAAAATGTATCTTTTTGTTACTTAAGTTCAGATAGACACAGACAGAACGTCAGGTTAAAAAGTAATCACAATTGTTGTTTCATCAAAATTGTTCACGGGACTGGCGCATTTTTCATTAAGACAAATGATCCGCTAATTAGACCAATCATTGCATGACGTTAGCTATTTAATAAGAGCCTTGTATTATTGCAAATTTGAAATCATATTTTGTGAAACATTCCACTGTTGTTTTTAATTATAAGTCCTCCGTTTACTTGCTTACTGCTTTATGCCGTAGCTCTTATGTGGAAGAAAGAAATGTTTTAAAAAGGAAGTTATAGTATTTGAATCCAAGCCTCGAGTGAATACGTAAAAAATTCAGTACCATCGGACTATGAAAGATATGAAACACTCTATTTACTTATTAAAATCTTATATCTAGAAACAAATACACAATGATTTCTACTTAATAACATAAAAATCAAAAACTTCGCATTATATTGGGAGCAAAATTAAATGATAACGCTTATTGCAAAATTTTGAAGACACCTCAAAGTCAGAGAAAGACTATGGAAGATTTATTGGCTAATTTACACATTCTAGGAATAAAGTTACAACCTAGGACGGTTCAATCATAGGGAATGGCAATAGGTATATATATGTACTATATGAAATACACAGTTACCTTTGAGCAGATGCTTTTTTTAACATTTATTATTAATAATTGTATTTTGTACTTATAGATAGCTCCCTAATCTTTATAACCACCATGTTATGTAATAATAATTAATAAATTAGTTAATTAACAACCGCATGAACTATATTTCATAAACAGCTGTTCTGGTAATTTGGCGCATCCACGAGCGACGCTCGCTAAACAATATTGTGGGCTTGAGTAAGTTAGGTAATTCAGAGGTACCTAGAAATTTGCTACTTCCTGCAGTTGGGATTGATAAAAGTTCATTGATCCCCATATTTTTGAAGTTATACTTCTTTTGGCGCGTTAGGGAAAAATGATGAGAGTAAATTTTTACGATGCGCGCGCAGACCGTTACAAAAAACCGACACCCTGAAGTTAGCATAGTGAATATATTAAAATATAAAATGTCAATTTATTTAATTATGTAGAAATATTTTTATGTGATATTTAAATAAACTTTACTTAACTAGATAATGCGTTACTTTTAAAACGTTCAATGTTTTTAATACCTTTTTACTATTGTTAGTGCCGTTTTTTCTTCAAACGTATTCTACGTAGGCGAAAGATAAAAAATTTAAAAATATTTTTATCTTGTTACGCCCAAGAAGTATAACTTCTAATACGTGTACATAAGTACACACACATGTTTTTTTTCTAGGTTCATGTATTAAGGCACAGAAATTAATTTTTTAATTATTATATAATTTAAAACTTAAATTTTTATATAATTTTTAAAACAAGCCTTTTCAAAATTATTTATCTTTTGAGCGAACCGAAATTTAATTTCCGGAAATAAAATTGAACATTTATAATATAATTAAACAAAAATTATCATATGTTATCTATTAAAAATGGTAGAACATTATATGTAAATATTGTATCCAAACTTGTATTGATTGTAATTACCAATAACACTTAGATAATAGACATTTTAACGACGCAAAGACAAAGACATACCAATTAGGAATAATGTGGACATGTTGGCATCCATTAAGGAAATCACTTCCACGTTTCCCATTCTCGTGGGAAAATTAATGAAAAACCTTTGCTTATATCGAATATTCAAGTAATAAGGCTTCTACTTTGCGAGTGCTTCCGTTAATGTAATTTGCCTAACGTAAAATACGTTGTTCCAAGTAAATCTCTAAATGATGGGTTCTATATATTTTGTTTCATCCAGTAACATAAATTTTATAAATAAAAACAGCTTAAAAGTAACATAAAAGTTATATTAAATAAAGAAAATCTAGCATCGGATACCGCTAAACGTGAAATAAACACAAAATGATGACCCATTTTGATAATGAAAGTAATATAATAAATATTCTTTAGAATATTTTATTTGGTTCCAAACTTGAGTTTGTTAGCTCTTCCCTTACATGGTGAAGTATTAAAAATTATACCAAAAACAGCCTCCCGTAGAGGTCCTGACCTTAGATTTCTGTATCTGTTTGTCGTGATACTTTGTCTAAATAGGCAACTAAAGAGCCTTCTGTGCCTGATTGCATCTAATTTGGTTCTAAGGCATATCAGTTCCTTCACGATGTTTTTCTTCACCGCACGAGCAAGTGTTATGTGGGCATAGAAAGAAATTCCATTGGTGCATAAACTTTGAGCGCATGACCTCAGGGTTGAGACGCTCAAGCTACTTCGCCCGACTGCTTTAAACGCAAAATATTCTTGCGATTAATATTTGTATGTACCACGTAGCGGAGCCGTAGCTAACAGATGAACACGAGAACGTCTTGAGTTTTCATTCACACAAACCAGTTTGTGTTATTTTTATTCTGACTGTCAGCGATCGTTGGCAACAAGAACAGATGATTATTTTACGTTTGTTTAATACTATATTCGGTAGTAGCCACCTGATACATACGAGTAGCATTTTTTAAATTACTAAATGGTTTAATTTGAATAAAGTACTAGAATTTTAACCCTGCGAAGGAGTATGAAACTTTCGTCGCCTGTTTCATTGATAATAATAATAAAAGTTATTTGCCATTTCACATTTAACGGAATTATATGCTGCAGGTATCATTATTACTTTAAGTGTACAGTACATAGTGAGGCCATGTCAATTAGTTGAAAAAAAAAAATCACAATATACCATACCAACAATTAGTCAACGAAACAAAAGCCCGCATTCGAGACGATATACCATCAAAAGGGGAACATTAATTGACCCAAGTCTATGAAACTAAGGAAACCGCATCGTCACTGTACGCAATCCATCAAGCCGTGACATACAAGATGGATCCGAGCTACTTAAACACTCATGACGCATATATACTATATAGTTACGGATATTTAGATTTCATACTTAAAGTTAGCTAATAATATTCACGACATCGAGTGCATATTATTTATAAATGAGCTTCGATGTTACCACATAAATAAAAAATAAAATATTTCAGATAAAATCATTGGGAAACGTAAATGATTGGATGAACAATTAACTATATATATATACACAGTTATTATTATAATTTGAGCAACTTTATTTTTCATTTGTGAAAAAAATTAAATAATTATATTTATTCCTCAAAAGGTATCTTAAAGTTTTTGTGGTCAATTTGATATCAAACATGTATTATCTAGAATGTATCATCGTTTACTCTAACTATATTTGTATGGGAGGAACATAACTTATATTTTTATTTAGAATTATTATTAATCAAAGTATAAAAACATTTTTTTAAAAAGATTTTTGTCATCTTATACAAATTATTATTATTATAAAAAAATGGTAATCTGTTGAAGCAAGGTCCGGGGCGTACGCTGACACATTGCACATTGTCTTACACATTGCAATTAAAGCTCTTCTTATTTGGTAGCAGTCTGTCGTGCAGTGTCTGTTCTACCGTTGTCGTGAAGCAGCTGTGGCCTAGAGAGACTGACCAGCCTTTTGCAATTGCTGACAATAGACATCTGCCGTAGTCGTCTGGCCAGATTTAAGAAAGTTGTAGTGAACAACCCCGGCACTAGTCCACGTAACGCCCAGAAGTAAATTTTCGGAGTAAATTTTTGCTTAGGGCACGATTGTATGATATACACCTTTCCAGCTTTTTCACCTTCCCAATTTGCTTCGAGTGGATTAATACAGTTTTATCACTAACACCTTAGCATGTGGCTAACTCAGACGTAGTATCAAATTTAGTCTCGGGCCGTCCACGGGGGTTCTGCAGATCAAAATTTCCAGAACGAAATCATTGGAACCAAAAACGCACTGTGTTTTTTTTGCGACATTAATCCTTCGAGCCGATTCTGCAGCACTGGTGCCACGGTGGCACTCATACTCATAAATAACGCGATGTTTTCCATTTTATAAATAGAGTTATGCAAAGAAAAAAAATAAAACGGGAAAATGCAATTAATCATGGTTAAAAACAAATGCACAAGTACACAACTGTAAAAAATTTAATTTGGAATTCCTAACGAAAGAGGAAATATTTGAGGTCGAAGTGGCCATTACGACAAAGCGCTAATTTTATATGTAAGAACCTAATATATTATCAAGACTGACTTGGGTAGGGCTACACACAGCTATACTATACCAAGAGCTGAAAAAATTTTCACTTGTAAATAATAAAAACAAAAAAAGGGATTTTCACATAATGTTATTAAGAGAGAGTAATAATTAATATTTTATAAAATCACCCTTCCTTTTGAGAGAGGTATTTGTTATTTTATTTGTTCTTCCAATTTTAATTAAGTGTCAAGATAAGCATTCGTTATGGTACTGATAGCGTTATATTAATAACAAAAATTTGTTGAAGGGGCTTTTCAAGGAATTTGCTTTATTATTTATTAAAATTTTCGTGAATTTAATTACATTATTATAATATCTAACGAAGTGTACAGAACATAATTAAATTGTGTGTGCTTTATGGAGACCCGAAAACTGTAACGAAACGTGATGGCATAGTACATACAAATATAACGATTGTCTTACAATTTGATATTTATTCTGATTATGTTTCGTCATCATTTATTTTACATTAATTAATAATAAGAAAACACACTGCTTGTTTCTTTCTTTCTAATACGACAGCAATAATTCTATTTTACGCAAGATCGAAGGGAGTCTTAAACGAGCTACTAAGGGTGAGATTTAGAGTCGAGACTAACCGTAGCGTCGACTGCCATATGTCAAAAACACGTATTGAACCTGACATACTTACTATAGCTTGCTAATTTAAGGACGACTTGTCGACTTAGAGTTTTCAACCTATAAGCGTTATCAATAAATCTACTATACGTAAATAATAAAGAAATTAATAATACATGTGGCAGCACATATACATTACATAAATTAATTCAATATACATAAAAATAAGTTTCTAATGTAAATGTGATTATATTTTATTTATAAATAAGTTCATAGTATTATTGGCAATCGTGGCGTTCTCTAGTTTCAAAGGCCAAGGTTCACTTTGCGTCGCTGGGCCATGTGTGGTGTGTGTGATAATGGTGTGGTGGTAACATAAACTGTGTCTACTAAAGCTAACAAAATCACATTGTGTAAGGCGGTACATTTGTACGGCTTATCATCGATACATAACAGGTAGCCCATACAAAAACCTTTTATAGAAAAATATATTAGGATACCTACACAAACTGGAGAAATTTCCAAGAGCGATTCGTATTCTGTAGACGTTTCATAGATTATATGAGGTACATTTTAGAACGGTTTATAGCAACCATAACATACTGTATTTCTTAATTCACCCCAATGCATAAACTTTATTGTGGCTCTTAAACGAAACACGACGTTTGGTTTTTACAGGCGCTTATGTTTTAGTGTCTTGTTGGAAAACTCGAGGACGTAACAGTTTTAACTGATCTCGTTAGTATATTATGTTTATTTTCTGATTATCTTTCATCGATTTTAACTATAAGCTTTAAATAAAAGCTCTGTAACGGATATAAACGCAGATTTATTTATTGGTCTTTAGAAGTTTTATATAATTGTATAGTATTGGAGTAAACTACAGGCAGTATCAAAAATACAAATATCTGTATATTAAATAAATATTTTATTGTTATTAGCACGTTGGTATTTCTAGATTTCCCAAAGTTAATTAATTAGTTGGGACCGAAAATGAAAACACATGCTCTTTCCGCCTTAATGCCTTAATTAGGAAATTTGCTAATTACACTTTATACTCGTCTATGTACACAAAGGTAAATAACTGAATATTAAATTCTATTTACGCTTCGCAGTATTAAAATCATAAGATAATATTTGCCGAAAATGGAAAATATGACAGTAGTAAAATACTAGCTGTGCCAGTAAATTATTTCTAGTGAGAGTTGAAGATTTTTACAGCACTTCATAGTTTAGGGGTATAAAAAATTGTTTACGACCTATAGAATATACACAAAAAAATCCATATAAATCTGGCAAAAGAGTTTACAAACACGCAAAAGTCGTTATATAGATGTTAAATTAATTAATATCCTATTAAAATATTATGCAAGTTTTTGCCTCAAATCTATTTAATTCAACTTATTCCCGCACACGTGCACAGAGTGCACAGATTTTAATAACGACGTTCTACTCGCACTAATTTATATTTTGCAAAACACTTAATAGCCTTAATAATCGTTTGGGGCCTTGTAAGACATAACTAAAGCTTTTAACATTTTTATGAGATAGAAAAATATGACTTTTAACGGTTAAACTCCGTGTAAAAGCCGCTTGATCGAGTCTGATAAAAATGTTGTTACATCGAAATGGGCCGGATATCCTTATGGCGGTAACCCAGGTACCCGGTTAAATGTGATATAGTACGTGTTGTGAATTTCCTTAGGTAGTTCAGGTTTCTATGAGTGTAAATTGTATTCAGAGGTTCTGGCATTCTTGAACCATTAACGTTCATGACATTATTTAAATAAATCATACGTTTTAGGATTACAAAAAATTGACCGGAATTCGGTATCTATAAATTGTCTAAGTCGATCCCAGTGTAATATAATAAATTAATTGACCTCACAGAATATATATATAGAAAGTATGAAAGTGCTATTAAGTATACCAGTTTTTTAATTATAAGGAGCAGGGAAATGGACTGGAGGCTCACCTTATTGACGCCGCCTGGTAAACAATGACTCTAGAACAAAACCTGATCAAAGGTTCTCCTGTTATATATTTTTATTTATTTATAAAAACACTACTGCACTCCTAACCTAACAGGCGAAAACAATCAAACATAAGTAACTAATCAGGAAAAACAAAATTACATAATAAAAATACAAGAAATTAACTAACTACTATACGCACTAACAAATAATAGAACTTTTGACAGTTCACTTAACGGACAGTGGACAATGAACGAAAAAAGGTCCGTTAACCTATATAATTCCCGTTAATAAATATTATGATCTCATATTAAACTTTGTCGTTCATAATAATATTAGTTATATTAATGTTTATCGTTTATCAATACAAACTGTTGTAGATATAATAATTTAACACGTAAAGAATCGTTGAAACACTTAATTAGATTTCTATTTAAATTATACTATTTACTCATATGCAGAAAATACCGAAAATATTGTCTAGTTTGGTTACATTTAATTAATTTTAATAAATGGAACGTTTTTCTCGCCCACACTAGTCTCAATTTAGCTCACTCGCACACACACACGCACTCACACTGACCCGTACACTCACACACACACACACTCACAAATGCTTTAACTTTTTTCTACCTATTTTATTTATTTATTTATTTTTTTTATATATATTTTTTATATATTAATTTAAATTTTTATAAATTATTTATTGTTCGTTCGTTTTTAAAACTTGTATTAGCAATACTTTTTGCCACTATGTTCAAGAGGGACTGGTGACTTGTAATAACAGGTTTTCCCAACCTTTTTCAAGCACCAGTCTCTCAGTATAATACATAGCTTTATGCTTATTGTCAAGTTTATTATTAATTATTAATAAAGTTTATTTAACTATGTATTATATACGTTATTAACTACCGATATTAATACTCTAATAAACACTTTGTTATAATTCAGTATATTGAATAAGACCGGAAATAAAAACGCAACCATCGCACCAACAAAATACATTTTAACCGATTAATAATTTTCCCGCCACGGCAGCATGGTCGCCGTATCATTCCATTTCCTTATTATAATATTGTGCGAAATTGAATTGAGAATTCTCTCCACCCTCGTACCACGCAACAAAATAATGGCGGTGACAACGTTTTAAGTAGCAAAACTATCTCGACATTCCGCACCTAATGGACCGAGGCATTTGTTTTATTTACACAATCATTTGTTTGAGCAAATGAACGAATATTCGTAGGAATTTCGAGCGTCGCCAGTACATGTTTTATTTTAGACTGACAATGTAAGCTAAAAAACATCGATTGCACAGCGTCTTTACTATTATATGCTTTAAATTCTAAATTAAAATTAAAAAAATATTATACAATCCTAAATCTATCTGTAATAAAACTACGAAACAAAAAAAAGTATATGGTTTTATTTATATTCATTGGTAAATATCATTCACATAAATGCCTTTTTAATGCTGTCTTATTGCGATAACTCTTTTGGCGTATAAGTACGAATAAATGACACTGGTTTTACTATTAAGATGTAATATTTTAAGTACGTGAAACAGTGTATTATACTGTTTATTTTTATAGTAATAAGACAGACATTGTATAAGTAATAAGAAAATATGCTGCGTATAGCTTTGCAATATTATTTTCGACTTTGTTTAACAAGAACAAACAAAGGGAGGCCACTTATGATATTTTAGTAATAGAATCCGACAAACAGGAGAAGATCAACACAAACAAGTGAAATCGAATCGGGCGTTCTTGAGAGGAAACCTTGAAATTGGCGGCAAAAAATATACGTAAGCTATAAGCGAAACCATACTATAGACAGTATAGACCGATGTATCTTTGAATGATATTTTAATTTATGTTTAACAATAGGTTATGTGCGTATTTTATTATAACTTTTATATTATTATTTTTTAATTCCCTTCTTTATATATATATGTCGGAGATTCAACGCGATTAATAATTACAAAGTTGGTATCACTACCGTCGTCCGACATTATTACTTAATATTTAATATTTCAACACAGTCAGTGCGCACGTCCGGCGCAGGCGCCGATCGGAAAGCAACTCAAGCTCTTCACGACCGATTCTACGCACTACTGACAGTTTGACTTTGTCAATTGACACATTGACACATTGACACTTTACAACCTGTAAGATGTCTATGATATTGCGTGGTGTTGCCATTGTTATCAAACAAATTACACCGTGTTCTATTATAACCTAATCTCTGACATATATATATTTTATTCTCATATTTGTTTTAGCGTGATTGAAATTAAAAACAATACTTTAAGTACATTTGTTTTATTAGCATTCAATTTTATTCCAACTAAATGTTTAAACGGTTGCAATTGCATTTAAAAAAAAGAAGCTTAGTATGTCAAAGCTATGTTATTAAAGTACTTAGAAGCATGGAATTTGAGTGTGGTATCCAACGTTTAGTTTGCAAATTTAAAACATTTGTAGCTAGGGAGAGTAAGAAATATTTCCCCAAAATTCATTAAGCCTAGATACTGATAAATGTTGAAAAAATACTGAAAATTTAAATTTCGAATACAACGAACGTTCTTGTTTTCTTACCATTATAATGTTGCAGCAGCTTAGAGCAGTGTTGGCCTAGCGGCTTCAGCGTGCGACTCTCATCCCTGGGATTGTAGGTTCGATCCCCAGTGGTGCATTTAACAGTCGCTCGTACGGTGAAGGAAGACATCGTGAGGAAACTGACATTCCTTATACTTAAAAAGTCGACGGTCTGTGTCAGGGACAAAAGGTTTGATCACCTACTTGCCTATTAGAAATGATATCGGAAGAGATACAGAAATCTTAGGTCTGGACCTAAAGGTTGTAGTGGCATTGGTTACATATTATACATTCATAACATTTTAGACCTACATCAATGTTATGTAGCAATGTATGTATGATTCTGAGCATATTTTACAGCCGTTTAGTGTTCCCTATAGCCTAGTGTTCCTAAGTGCTTAGGATGAAATATGTTCATTCTCGTACATATTCCTCCGTCTGTTGCGCCGATCTAGATAATTGGAGTTTAATGATTCTATTCAGCTACAGAGTGGCCCTTTTAGCTTTGTGATCCCGTGGATAGTTTCATGTAATTAACTTAAATATTTTATAAAACCGTGACTAGATCAATTCAAATGAATGATGTTCTTAGACATTGTTTGTACACACATTCTCAAATTTACTTGACTTCGTAGCGTATTCCGGCGCTTGGGCAAAATACCACAGACAAACGGACGCGTCATCCTGATGCCTAAAATATATAATGTTTTAGTGGCAAATCATCAAATTTATTTGATTAATAATTGAACAACAATTATTTGTTTACAAAGCGACAGACGGACTCCTTAGCACGAAGCGAAGGAACATTGTTAAGATTTTATTTTACTGCTTCAAGTAATAGAACGAAGTACGTCATCAGCCAATCAGCGCTTTACTACTCAAAATAACCCTATGATAATCTCACGCATGAAAAGCATTCATACATATTCTTTTATCCTCGATTTTTGTAACTGATGAAGAATAAAGATATTTAATCTACCAACCTTTTTTGAAGTTATACTTCTTTAGGCACGTTATGAAAAATTATGAGAGTGTTTGTTGCGCGCGACCTCTAGTTTTCTTTGATGTGATTATGTAGAACGTCCGGGTCGGAATAAGACAATCTACAAGTAAAAAGAAATAGAATATGGAAGTTTGTATCCCAAAAATTTGGAAGTTCGTATGCCAAGAATTTTGAATGACCATAATGACATTTGTCATTTACCTTTTAAACAAATAAAGGAGTTTTGATTATTTTTTCAAAGAAATTTATTAATTTTATATTGTGCAATACTGCCAAAGCAACAACATACTTCTTAGTGTTTGGTAAAGATGTTCTAAATATATAATAATATATAATTTTAACTAAATATAATTTATGTTACACTTAATGTAAGAGAATAATAATAAATAATTACATATTTATTTAATTTTTCAAATGTAAACTGAACTTAATTGACTATAATGACTCCTTTTCCAGTCTTTGATTATTTAATTGTAATTAATTATTTGCATGCAATCAAAAACTATTTTTAATAATGCCAAAGAAGTATAACTTCTTACGCGCGTACATGAGTACACGCACCCTTTTTTTAAATCCTTATATACCTATTTCAATTAATTATTTGCAGTCTATAAGATAATATCTTATGATTCGGTTATCGTTTATGTTTACGTTATGTATCACAATCGTCGTTGTGCTATTTACCATAGCCAATTTTTATTTTAACATAATTCTTGTTTGTTGTACCTCAGTTTTTTTTGGTTACGGGGTGGAACCCGGTGTTACCTATGTAGAACTCCTCAATTGGCTGGAATACCGACCGTTAATACGGAATAGAAATTGTATCCGACAAAAGTAGGACAAACTACTCAATAAAGGTCAGCACACACTTCGTTAAGAGCTCATTGAGATGGCGTGTTGATACTTCGGTAATGGACTTGACGCAAAGTTGTCTAGGTAAATTCCTTTATTCCCACTCTCAGGTTACTATGGCCGACGTTTGTAGGTTGTATAACGGTTTAAGATTATGGTTTTAGATAAAGTGTTGGTGGTTAAACGGTTAATTGCATCGATATTATTGTCTATGAATGTCACAAGTGTATATGTCCATCTTCATATTAAATTATTGAGAATTTTTAATAGAGGCATGCAAAGACTATAGTAGTCAGGTCATGAAAATGACTATAAATATGTATACGGTACTTTTAAATACATAATTTAGAATCGTAAAGAATTAAATTACCATTTAGTATCTTGATTTATTAATTTTTTGTCAGTCTGTCGCCTAGGTCTACAGAATTTACACACAATTTTAGAAAAGAGCAACAAATCATTAAAGGAACTTTTCTTTTTACAGGTGCATGAATGGAAGATTTATAAATGTGGATGTAAACTGTAGCCTCAGGTAAGATTTTTTTTTTGACGCCAGCAACAACAATTCTTCCTCTTCTGATGACTTCATGATTCTGAAACTCTGTACCTACAGCAGAAAGTACAATACATTCTCCTTGCGAGAACATTCGCAGAAATTTTTTTAGCGAACCAAAAAAAAAAAAAAAAGAACCCCCGCCCGCGGAGGGGGGGGGGGGGAAGGAGGGGGGGGAGGGGAAAAAAAGATTTTGAGAAAGGTTGTTTTATAAATAATAAGATTTTTGTTCGGTGGATTTTGGACCAAAAATGAGAGTGAAGGTACATAAAGTCCCAACAAGCTGAAAATCAGTAAAATTGTTGAAAACATAATGATTGTAACTGGCAACACAGAAAATTATTAAAAATGTACAATATATTTTTATAGAGCTCACTACATATGTTTTTATTATGATAAAACTTATTTGCTGAAAATCGCGATTTTTAAACCTTTGACATTGAAGAAAATTTCCATACATGGTAATGGTAAAAATTAAAAAGATTTAATATAAATTTTTAATTATATAATATGTACCTTTAAACAGATATAATTAAAAAAAAAAAAAAAAAAGGGGGGGAATTTGGGGGGGAGGGGGGGGGGTGTGGGGGAATTTGTGGGTTTTTCCGGGGGAGTCGGTACGGAAAAGTTTAATTAAATATTATACCTTCTGTCTTCTTGAAAACTTTGTATGATTAAAAATGTTATAAATTCAAATAGAACTATTTGAGTACGACCACCAGGTCCATCGATAGACCACAAAAATTGTATTCGTTTTTACAACAAGCTCCCAAGCGAAATTAGAGAATTACTAATAGAGTCAAAGCCCTCGTTAAAGAAAATTAATCCACAAACTTTTATAAATTGACACTGAAAATCAGTAAACAATTTTGCAAAAAAGTGGTATATTTATAAATAATATTTAAAAGTTTACTGACGATTCAAAATGTAGTGAGCTTATGTGACAGTTGAATTTTCTGTGTTGCCATTTACAATAAAAGAAAGTATACACCTCTCGTTTATTATCTATGACCTAAAGTCACGTCAGAGATGACATCATATATTAGTTAATGTCATATTAATGACACTTACAAAATCTGTGAGCATGACCTATTCATATCTCCGCCTACGCAACAGTTCAAACGATAACGCTGTGATTACAATTTAACCATATTTTTATAATAAAAATAAGATGTTATATCTATATAATATTAATGATTCTCTTCACGATCAGATATAAAAATGCGTGTTAAAAGTAAAACAGCAAATCCTCTATTTGGAGAATATCTAAGTAAAATACTAACTAAAATAATAATAACTACGAATTATGTATGGATTGTGCATATGGCGCCAATTCGACTAAATAAATGAAATATTTGACAACTACAACATTATATATCTTTTAACATTCTATCCTTTCAATGAACGAATTGGCGGGTCAATGAAGTGGTTACCATTCTCCAAAGACCTACAACGGCTGGATTTTCTAGTGCGTCGCTGGCATTTAACTATCATATAAGAAATAGCTACACAGAGTCGTTCATTTAGTAACAATTTTACTACCTAAATGGATTTTAATGCAAATTATCTACATAACAGGCGGCGAGAACTTAATAGCAGTCGGGATTAGTGAGAGAGGGAAGCAATTGAAAGCTGAAAATGTTTTTTTACTGTTCCTTATACTAGATATTCACTAAATACATGTTACATTTTGTAGCAGAGTTTGCATCGCTCTTTAGATTATTCTCAATCTAGCATAATAGATTAAAGAGTTGAGTGCCTGTAAAAGTAGGACTCAAAATCTTACCGCTAAGTCTAGCAGTTAGGAGGCCAAAGCACTTTTTGGGTCTGAGCCAAGGCAGGGAGTGGAAGTTAAGTATGATTCAAATTTCAAACGGTATAGAAGTTTTTTGCCTCTGATACACAAGTATTAACTCGGAACCTTTCAGTAAGTCAGTTTTGTTTAACTATACAGTAAATATGTTTTGTATTTAAAACTTAATCTTTTAGTTTTTAATACATAAACCAAATAAAAATCGGGTCAGACTTCAGAATATATTTAAATGTTCTTTGTTGACCCATGAGAGTGAGAAAACTGATAAGTTGATAAAACCGAACGATGAGTAAAGTAAATAAAATATATGTTTTTGCTCTATGTGACAATATTAAATATTCAAATATTATTTATCACCTGTATCTAAAGGAATTCGCTATCTTCTGATAAATTAATATAACAGCCATATACTTAAAAACAAAATAAGATCACAACAAATAAATTACGAAATCGATAAATTTGTCTTTGATTGACATAACTTTTAAATATTTAAAGAAAAAACTTTTTAACCGGATTAAAGTTATGTATTATTAAAAATTTACAATTATTTAACATAATTTTAAATTTATCCGACGTTTCGCGTGCTTTTCGTGTCCATCTTTTAGTCGATACCAACTCCGGGGAAATAAATACAGATAATGCAACTTTCTCTGCAGCTGTGATACTTTTTGACATCCAACACCTTTTGTCTGCCAGTCACCGTGACAACGCACGCTGTAAAGCACGCGAAACGTCGGATAAATTTAAAATTATGTTAAATAATTGTAAATTTATAATAATACATAACTTTAATCCGGTTAAAAAGTTTTTTCTTTAATCGATAAATTTATTCCGAAAATAAATTATGTTTGTTTATAGTATGGTTTGGGAAAGGTCAACCAATTTTACATATGAATTCTTATCTGAAATATTAAAAAAACAAATCAAAAGATGAGTAGCGCGTTTCTCATAGTTTAATTTAAATATTGCATCGGTCAAGCTGCAGTTAAGTCTTAAGTAGTTTAAGTTTTAATACTGTTCTTACAAGTGCGTGCTAGAATCGCGCGAACATAAGACGTACATATTGCATAAAAATAACATAATATATTATTAATTTTATTAGACCAAAATTAAATATAAAATTTTGAAACGGCGCTTGTGAACGAGATCCAATAAGTACTCAATTCACAAGCAATATTTGCTTATTTTAATTTATATTGTTGTATTCGATGAACGCAACAGAGTGGTTAAAACTAAATGGTTATATTATCTAAGAGTAGAAAACTTTTTGTAAAAATCTTTTCAGAGCTTAAGCTACAAAATTGTGTGCTTTAACCATTACCAATACCAAATCTGTCTGAGCGTCAGATTTTAGTATCATTTTTTCGTGCTCATTTGTAATAGGCATGTAGGTGATTAGCCTTCTGTGCCTGACAACCGCCGTCGACTTTTTTCGTACGTTGAAGGAAAGTTCCTGAAGGAAAGTTCCTCACGGTACTTTCCTTCAAGGAACGAGTGAGTGTTAAATGGGGACATAGACAGGGATAAGAGTCGCACGTTGAGGCCCCTAGACTAACACTGCTCATATATTATTAACAATATATTAAAAACAACTGAAACACAGAAACAGAAATACGTAATCGTCAAGTTTTTAAATTAGTATAAATATTAACTGTAGTAGGTAATATGTAATATTAACACTTCTGGGATAAAATGGTTTATTTCGTTAAGACGTAGCTGCATTCGATACACAAACAGTTTCCATTTATTGACAATTTTCTAATTAGTAAAATTTATATGAAACGTTTTTTCGCTGTGGTTATTAATAAAATCAAATATATACGGATTATCATAGTCTTCTTGACCGTCTTCAAAAGCAAAGGTTATCAATTTGACGTTTAATTTTTTTTGTCGTCCGTCAATAGCCGATCAGGATAAGGATCAGGGAAATTTGAAGTGTCAAATGTCTTGGATTTACTTCAAATCTCTACTGAATTATTTCGTTTCATACATTTATTAATGTAATATTGTTTAATCCTTTTTTAGCCTAATCAAAGCATACATCAAGGGATTCACAGAAATAGTCCTTTAAAAGTCATGAATAACAATAATAATAATTTGTTCGTGCCTAATCAATTTATGCTTATCTATTTAATAAAAACGAATTAATCAGATATCTCCATTTGATATCCATATAAAATATTTATCATATGATTATTATTGAATTTATCGTTTTATTATTATAATGATACAATACTGTTTGGTAGTTTATAGAATGTTTTAATTAATAATAAAATAAATCTTAGAGTTGTTAATTAAAAATGGTAACTTAGTAAAGAATATTATATACATTTTTAAATTGTCTATGAAATCTAAATTCCGTATCTGAGTTTTAGTTAAAATTAAAATACTTGTACAAACTGTCGTCTCTTTAGTATGGAGTTTCACTAAACCGTATTGTAAATGTAAATAAAATCTTTAGCAACGTCATGTTTCCATAGATCTTCAAGAGATAATATATTTCTAGAAAAATAAACTGTTATCTTAGGACTTGAGTCATTTTAGCCATTTTATTTAGTAGTCAATAGGTGTACACTTCAGTACGTAGACTTGTGATGAGGAAAATATATACAATTTTTATTTATTTCTCTTAAAGAAAGGAGTTTACTCCTTAAGAAACGATTTGAGTTATAAGGCCCGGTACGGAAATTTTATGAGGAGTAGACTATGATTACGTAGACTTGTGATGAGGAAAATATATACAATTTTTATTTATTTCTCTTAAAGATAAAAAAAGTGTGTGTGTGTCAGCTACGACGCACGATTGGAGTTTACTCCTTACGAACGATAAAATGGCGATAATGTTCTGTGGCTGTCGACCATATTTTCATACTAAAGGTGGTAAGAATATATGTTTTTATAATATAAATATTTGTAGTAGTAATAAAACGTACATCATCTATGCCCAAATAGGATTTTCTTTCTGTGACCAAAGTTATCTTTATAGTAAGAGAAGAATAAGAATGAACAATCTTTTTAGTTTTAATTTCACTGACCATTACTATTGACAAAACTCTATGGCACGCTAGACAATCTACTTTTATTTTTTACACCTGTCAACACTGACAATGTTGTAACGTGGCTGTCAAAACGTGAATTCAAAATAGAAAAGTCTGTGTAATGTATTCCATCTCATTCTTTTACACGTTCAATCCATTTGTCTCTTTCTACATAACGCCTCAACTTTTCGTGTTACACATAACGCCTCAACTTTTCGTGTTACACTTGATTTTACTCCTCATAAAATTTCCGTACCGGGCCTTATAACTCAAATCGTTTCTTAAGGAGTAAACTCCAAAAAAGTTTTTCATATACTATAACATACCTATATGAATATGCTAAGGCTTCATTAAATCTATTATACCCAATAGTTAGAAATCAAATCTTTTATCGAAAACCTTAGAAACTTTTCATTTCACTTGAAACTTGGAGAATATAAATTATTAATGAGGGTAGGGAAATATGCATGAAAGTTTTCTTGAATATTTCTTTGTGGCTGTGAGAGACCCGATGATATTGAAGGATTTTGTGCTTACTAAAATAGCTGTAAAAATATTATCATACTTTACGTTCTATTCGAACTTTATGGGTAAAAAATCTTAAATAAAAATATACTAGACTCCCAAATTCACAAAAAAATGTTTCTCATTTGTATTAGAAATGAATTAAGTCAATACAGCTTGTTTTCATCGGGGCCTTGAAGATTTTATTGAGCTATTTTTTGGATGTCTATACAAAATCATCAAATATATTCGTTTATTTCGGTAAGTAAGACTTGGGCCTTCGAATAAGCATAAACGTTATCCTAATTTGTGGCTACGTGCAGCGGCTTTTATTATTAGAGCCACTCGGTATAATTAAAACTTTAGGCATTGAATTGCCTAATATATTGATTAATATAATATATTGTTAGCGGACTAACGCCATTTTGTAGCAGAAACCTATATAAAGCGTGGCAACACCGGCGTTGACTCACTTTTATTTCTAGACTTGTGCGAACGGGCTTGTTACTAACCTAACCTCGGTAGATTTTAAAAGTCTAAAGTACCTACACGTTCTAATCTTTTGTTTCCTAATATCAGAAGTGGTTTGAACTTTTCGCTCACTTCTCTTTTGTTTTGTTTTGAGTAATCTTTGTGTTAAATTTTCCTTCTCTTTTTCCGTAATGTACAAGTCAAGTGATTAACATTTTAAAAGTGCTTTTGTTTAAAATGTTTTTTTGTGAGTGCAACAGTGTTGCATTAAATTCGAGATCGTCTAGTCAGAAGGTAGACGAGAGATGTTTGACAGAGGACGGCCGAACGGTTGAAGAACA
This sequence comes from Pieris macdunnoughi, assembly GCA_905332375.1. Classification (NCBI taxonomy): domain Eukaryota; kingdom Metazoa; phylum Arthropoda; class Insecta; order Lepidoptera; family Pieridae; genus Pieris; species Pieris macdunnoughi. The sequence goes on from CAJOBZ010000046.1 coordinate 1,151,192, forward strand.
GTGAAATCAATCAGACACTGTCGTTTATGGTGTAGACCCCTTGTAATTCAGAAGGATTCTGGTCTTTGTTATTAAGAACATGCAAAGGTATGGTTTTGTTTTAAATTTTTGTGGTGCTAATTGTTTAGACCACTTTGAGAACATACAAGGTATGGGTCTTGTTTTAGTTTTTCTGGTGCTAATGTGTTTAGACCACTTAGAGAACATGCAAAATGTATGAGTCTCTGTTTTAAAAAATTGTCGCTTAGAGAGCACTAGGAGCCACTGTCGATACGACGGTGTATTGCAAATATATGATTTTATCTTTATTGTGTTAAGTCTGAAGCTATCTAATTCTGTAATATTTGCTTTTTGAAAGATCAATGGACAGGGTAACCAGCCCCAAACTCACGATCTTCCTGTATAAATGGTAAAAGATCAATGGACAGGGTAACCAGCCCCAAACTCACGATCTTCCTGTATATGGTAACAAGATCAATGGACAGGGTAACCAGCCCCAAACTCACGATCTTTTTGTATTAATGGTAAAAAGATCAATGGACAGGGTAACTAGCCCCAAACTCATGATCTTCCTGTATGAATGGTAAAAAGATCAATGGACAGGGTAACCAGCCTCAAACTCAGATCTTCCTTTATGAAGGTAAAAAGATCATGGACAGGGTAACCAGCCCCAAACTCACGATCTTTGAGAAATAAGTAGACCTTTATACCTTAATCTACTCTTATGGTGATATAACTTGTGATTGTTTACACAAGTCCTTTAACATGAAAGTGATGTTTGTTTCAAATCTTGTAAGGTTATGAATAATTTCACTATTCCTTGGAGTCTGATATTTAAAGTTCCTTTCTATTTTCTTACTTTGATTGTTTGTATTAAACCAAGTAAATATGTTAGTTGTGACCAAATAGACGACGCAATACCTTCCCAGAATTGTAATGTTCTAACGTTCTATTCAACCCAAGAGATGACAGTATAGACGCTGGACATCAAATCCTGACGAGGACGTCAGGGTGTCAGGAGAGGCCGTGTTAGCGGACTAACGCCATTTTGTAGCAGAAACCTATATAAAGCGTGGCAACACCGGCGTTGACTCACTTTTATTTCTAGACTTCGTGCGAACGGGCTTGTTACTAACCTAACCTCGGTAGATTTTAAAAGTCTAAAGTACCTACACGTTCTAATCTTTTGTGTTTCCTAATATATGATATAATTTTGGTAAAAACATGAAGTATTTGTCGCTACCTCCTTAAAACCATCTCTAATAATCTGAAAGAACCATCCATACCACTATATATATTTTTTTATATATGTAGACAAATCATGATTAAGGGAGCAACATTTCGGGATCGAATTATTTCACATTACATCGGGATGGGTCCAAAAACCGAAGATCTACACTCGTACATCCAAAAAACAATAAATTAGAAAAATACGGTAATTAAAAATAATGAATCATAATCCGAGTTACACTCAAGACATGGAAAACTTATTTATACCACGTTTTATAGCCTATCATTTCCCGAAGGAATGTGGAACTTTCGCTTCGGATTCCAAAGGGCACACGTGCGCATTCTTTTGTAGATATTTTCTTATGTTTAGCAGTAATAATATGTCGGAGGTATGCCATAAAGGATCAAGGTGAGTTATTCTCTGCCTTTGTTATTATGTACACCTATCGAAGACAGTGAATTCGGAATTGGGACAAAGTAATTGGATATCACAACGTGAGACTTAATAAAAATTATATAAGGTACGATATATTTTTCCCATTTTTCATATATTATATGAAACGAAAACCTCTTTAGAAGGTTATAATATATATATATATATATATATATATATATATATATATATACGCGAAAAATCCATACGTTATTTACAAAACTCAACGTTCAAGTGCTTTACAGCGCTGTCAGCGAAAGACCCTCTTAACTTTTATATAAATGGAGTTTACTCACTTAACATATAATATAGTTTCATACATTACTATAAACTTACTATAAGAGGTATTAAATTTTGTTTTTATTCAGTGCCTTTCGTAAAATAAATAACACATTATTGGTGTTATATTGGTGTTAAAACATTATTTATTCAACAAATTGTAGATCACTTTGTGTCTTATACGAGTATACATAATAATAAAATGCAACGAAAATTCAATGTAAATTTTTCTAAGAAAAATTGAATTTTTATCATAATTACTTAGAACTCATTTAGAAAACAATGCATTTTAAAACACCAGATCGCTAATATTGACCCTTTTAAGAGTATTTAGTATTTCCAAAGGATGTTGAATAATTAATGTAGCCCCGTCTCGTAAAACATTTTATTAACTCCATCTTAATTTTACATTGAAGCGATCGAAAGGATTAAAGGTAAATACTTTTAATATACATATAAGATAAATTTTTCAGAGGTTTCATTAATAGGCAACATAAAATTATGAGGTATGGTAAATTTTTTTGTATTATGTCATTGCATCTGAATATGTTTTATACATCATATGCCTCTTACACCTTAGTAGCTGAAATTATTATGGTTTCATCGGATATCGAATCGAAGACCTTCGCGTACACGCCAATGTATATGTACCATAGATCATTTTGCATACTAATAACTAAAAAGTAACAATTTTGTTGCAGCTAATAAATAAGTATGATAAAACGTCTAAATAAGAAATATGTATCAAAATTATAACAAATATGTCTCCGATAGTTTTCTTTAAATCCCATAAAAGAGAAATACTTCTAGTGTGTTAGTTTATAGAAGTCAATTATAGAATTTACTATTAACCAAAATATTTATAATAATATTCATAAATACATTTAAGTCCCCGCAGTGCTAAAGAAAGCCAAACCACAAATATTCGTAAACAAAGCGTGATTTGTGAGTTATCAAAAACAGTCTCACTTTATATTTGTTCAAGTTGACGAGCAAAATACTGAAAACCACAACGAGGAAAATTTTGTTGGTCGGACATTTGAGAGGTTTCCTCTTGAGAAAAAATAATAGACATTATAAGCAAAAATTTATGAATAATAGGCGATGTTTTCCTAGCAACTAGTTTAAGATAGATCTGTTCATAAAAAAGACTAAAGCTTAGGTTTCCTAGAAAAGCGGTGCCGTTAACTAACGGCCGTCTTTACTTTTTAACATAATGCAAAAAAACAATCATTTTCGTTCGTCCAAGTCACGTTTCCACTCATTTTATTAATTAAATATGGGCACCACTACACGCGAAAAACGTTGAACTAATGTTTATCACCGCTATGACGGCCGTCATGCAAATTACAGCACCGCTATTTGACGTTACGGTGACACTCAACGTTCTCTAGAAAACCTACTCCGATGTTATTTATAGACAACGTATGGGTGACGTCATCCAACGTTACATTACGGCCGTTAGATAACGGCACCGCTTTTCTAGGAAACCTAAGCTTAAGCGCTCAATCTGACTTCCATTCACTAAAATTGTAGTAGATTTTGACTTATACAGGAGTATAATTCACGCCGCGACTGCTTTTGAATATCACAATACGTTTTTCACATACGGGACTAAATAATCACAATCCTATAGTAAAACAATTAAATAAAAAACACAGCATAATCATAAGGAAATATACAATATATGAGCAATATCTTTACTTAAATTTATAGGTGTTGTTAAGTACTATTAAACTGATAATAGGGATTCATATCTAAATAAAATTAAAGACATTGTTTTGTACTTTGTTTAACCTGTAACGTGTCAGTTACACAAGTACTGAGTATATCAGGCGAAACATGCCCTAAAAATTGATGATTCAAACATATGCGCTATGCTCCATTGCGAGAATTGCATACAACAGTTGTAGAACAGACATTCGTTAAGTTGTAACTTCTGGTAGCGTGGTATCACTTGACATCTGAGTCCTGGAAACTCAAATAACGATACCGACAGCGTCCCCAATCTGAAAGTCGGTTTTTTCCCGCGATTCCAAGGTTGCGACATTAGCGCTACGGACATTGAGAGAACTAAATCAAACTTCCCTAGAAAAGCGTCGGGATCGGGAGGTGAGCCTCCTATTTGCTTTTATTCTATAGGTTTAGGTTTAAAGACTTTATTTCTCAAAAAAGACAAAAAATGTCACTTACATGAGAATAATACTCTAGATAACATAACATTGTAGTCGTTCTTAAAATAATTACAATAAAATATAGCCGTACATGCAATAAATTTAAAAATAAAAGTAAACAAAGAAATATGAATTTAAAAGTAATTTTGTTTAACATATTCACTTAGCTTCGATTTGAATGAATTGATAGAAGTAATATTTTTTATATCTGTGGGTAGTTTATTATACAGCTGTGCGCCTTCGTAGGTAAACATTTTTTTGCCGTAGTTCGTACGTACTTTAGGTAATGCAAGATAACTCGTTCGACGCATACTTCGTACACGTGGCGGTTTAGAGAAAGCTAAACTAGTGTGGAGAGAACTTGTTATAAATTTTTTTACAAGAATACATGTGTGATAAATATAAAGTTGTTTTAGATTCATTATGTTTGTGTCTCGATATATATTTATGGTAGGTGCAAGATAATTATACTGGAACAGTATTTTTATAATTTTATTTTGTAATACTTGAATATTTATTAATTTAGTTTTAGCGGCGCTGCCCATAAAAATACTTATTCTATAAAAATATGCGATAATAACAACACGTATTGATATATGGAATTATTTTAACCAAAATAGCACGACTAAACACAAATGTTATTATATATTAATCATAATTAATAGCTCGAATTGTAAGCAAATATTCTACATTGTATTATAATATACAATAGTTATTACATTGTAAGTTATCATATATCATATTGTATTACCCAGCTGAATAGAACTGTTTATATTAAACTATTAGCCGCTAAACAATTCGAATATATAAATTATTAAGACAATAACCACGCTGAATGTAAATTTATTGTTTGGAATTGCGAAACTCAGTTATTCACGTAAACAGTAATGGATTTGATTGTCTTGGTAAATGATTATGTTTATGGAATTTGTTTGACTAACTCTAGCTTGCGATTTCATCTGGTTAGATTTGTATACGAAGTTAAAACTACAGTAAAAATTTGAGTCTATGTTTTTGTGCGAGTAAAACAAGAGCAGTGTTGGCCTAGTGGCTTCAGGGTGCGACTCTCATCACTGAGGTCGGAGGTTCAATCCCCAGCTGTCTATGTGCGCATCTAACACTCGCTCGTGTGGTGAAGGAAAACATTGAGAGGAAACCGGCATGTCTCAAATCAAAAAAAATTGACATGCGCCAGATAGAAGGCTGATTGCCTGCTTGTCTATGAAACAAAATTATCAAAGAAACGGATGCTATCTGGGACCAAGACCCAGATAGGCTTATAGCGCCACTATTATTATTATTAGTGACCAAAATAATGTCCTTCAATTACGCGAGTAATACTTTTTACGCAGTCAAAACATCGACTTATACCAATATTACTTTTTTTTATTTTTTTACTTTTTATATCTGAGTTTCCGAGAGATATTAATGTAATATTTATGTGTGTATAACATTTGAAATGCTAACAAATGTTATTATATGTAACGCACAAACACAGATACGTAGGAATGTATAATATTGGTACATATGAATTCTAAAAAAAATTGGTAGCTGTATTATAAATATAGCTATGACCGGCGTCTTGATTGTGAATGAATATTTAACGAATCACTTTCAAGTTTAGAGGCTCTTTATAATTAAAAATGTATGGAAAGTTTAAACCTTTTCTTTACGAGTTGAGCTTCGTCTGTATGAAATAATTAAAAGGCTGCGTATCACACTCTTTAATTATGCTACGTAATATACATGCTGTACTGAACTTAATTTTTAATATAATATATATCATATTTGGAATGGAGGAAATGAAAATTACACTCTCTATTGCCTCTCATAATCGCGGCCCAAACTCAATGTCAGGGGTCATATCCTATAGCAATTGTCTCAATATCAAATCGCATAGATCATTTGCTTGAAATCCTAGGAGGCTTGATCTAGATCAGTGATTCCCAAAGTGGTCTATATCGACCCCTAGGGGTCTATGACAACCGCAAGGGGTCTAGTCAGCGAAAAAAATTGGTCCATGAAATGAAATGGGTCCACGATAGTGTCAACAATACACTGATAGTACCTATTTACTTACATCATACTATCTTATAATATCAAAACATATACATTATTGAGTTATTGCTTATGTTATTTTATTTTATTTTATGTTTATTTAATGCTACTATATTTTACGTAACAGATACAAAATTTTTTTTGAGTAGTTTATTTAAATTCAATTATAATGTATAAATTAACAGTTTTTTACTTTAAGTCTTCACTAAACTTCACTACAGTTAGAAATTTACAGGAAATCAATATCAGGTAAGAAGGGGGTCTACCCAACACGGAAAAACATGGCAAGGGGTCTACGACATAAAAAAGTTTGGGGAACTGTGATCTAGATCTATTTAATTGTTAGCCAAAGTGTCATAGATTAAGAAATAATGTTTATTCTAACCTAGTCAAAACAACACGATCTTATTTTATTATCCCCAAACTAAAATAAATAAAAACAAAATGTTTGTTAAAATAGATGTAGCATATTCTAAAAATATACATATGTTAAATAAACATATTAATTATAAACGGTATGATTATAAAAAGTCAATATATCACCCACCATCGCAAAGTCTTAATTTCACATCGGATTTCCAGTACTAAGCTTTATTAAACAGTAATGTTACTGAAAAGAAGTACTAAGCTTTATTAAATTTACTTAATCCCTACACACGGCAGCAAAACATTAATTTCAATCGTTACGATTAGAAATAAGTCAAAATATACTTTATTTTTTGACACCATCGCCGGTCCTCCAGCCATAATATCGCATCGCATTTCGTTATGGTCGTAGCATTATGTCGGATTCGAAAAAAAACAAAATCCACTTTTTATCATATTTGGATTGATAAAAAGTAGATTTTAAATTTCAAATTAATCAGTCGGTAAAGTGACGGATTTGATAGAAACATGTGATTTTTCTAGAAATCTGTGTAATTGAATGTTATTATTTTTATTTTGTTTCAAAACAAACCTGTTTTGTTTGCTTGTATGCCAATTTCTTATTATATTTGAAAAACTAATGATTATTTTGAAATGGCTGCCCTGTAAAGTTTACTATTTGTCAGATCCGTCACTATTCTACGACTATGACGATTTTTTCAATAATAAGTTATATTACTAATCCTAGTGTTCTTAATCAATGTATTTATGATCAATCAATTGCGTATTCGGTGTTATGGAACTTGACTATACAAAATTCTACTTCAGTGTCAATCACACGACAAATGTTCCGGTAGTCTCCGGTTCATTGCCAATGTTAACGATGAATAATGATGAAATGTGCTCGCCCTTGGCACAAGGTAATGGCTCTCATACACAGACTCAAGGTTTATTCAAATATAGATTTTGATTTTCTGTCAAATATAAAGTTAATTGGGTAATTAATTTAATTCTAAACACGATACTGAAATAAGATTTTAATGACCTAATAACAGTGACTTACCAGTTCTCGTCTGTTCTACGATGATTTGAGACCTAGTTGTAAATGGAAGTTAAAGAGTATCTTTTTTACATTAATAAGTTGCCATAACTTACGATATGTTGGCATAGATTAATGAATTGAATACATAGTATTTTGAGGCACTACAGTTAGTCAGTTACAGCATTGGCTAACTTTCATGTTAATTTATAGTAATCACTATATTTATAAATCAATAAGAGACTGTTCTCGCTCTAATATTCAAAATCACTGGGAATGTTCATGTAAATAATTCGGATTTGTGTACGTTAAATAAGTTTTATTTAAATGTAGTGATGTAATGTAGTACGTGTACACCAAAGACAATATTACCTACTGATGATAAGATTTAAATTCATCAAGGATTATGGCAACACTGGATTATTCTTATCATAAACACGAAAAGACATTTTTATCGCTCAATATATAAAATCTACAAATTTCAAGACAAAATAGAATCAACGATTGTTATCATTTCCAATTTATGTCGAAGGAAGTACGAAAACACACATAAAAGTAATAATTAGATGGTAAACATGAATAGAAAAACGGCATGAAGATCGTACTTTTGTGTTATCACATACATATAAACTATGGGGTCCTAAACTTGTCAGAGGAAACCGAGTTTTATGCCATTGACATAAAAACCAATTCACACTGATTCGATGACGTTTAGAAAGTTTATAGGAGAAATTGATTCTTATTTGACCCGAAAATTTATATTCTAGTTTATGTGCGACTGCTTGACTTTTACTATGACTATTGATAGTATAATAGAATTAAACCTCTAGTAAGGCGGGATTTGGAAAAGAATGCGATTATAGAAATATAAATGTGTTTAAGTGTATCTGAAATGAAAAGAAAAGAAAAGAAAGAGAAGAAGAGAAGAAAGAAAGATAATTGTGGTTTTTATGATTTGTATAACATAATTAACGAAAGGTAGCTGCTTCGATAACCTCTAGAAGTGATCCGTATAAAATAGTACAGGATAGTCAAACCTACAAATGTTATTTAATTAGAAATACACGGCGTCGTACGTATACATTTTACATACAAAGCCAGACCTAAGGCTTAACCTTTGACCTTTACATTTGAATATCATTCAACTTTGAGTAATTTCGTCAGCGGATGACGTCAGATTCACGCCTAATTAGAAATTCATAATTACAAAAAAGAGGATAGAAAAAGACTGCTACCAAGTTTTGATTTCCCGTGACTTTGGATTTGGGTAATTATAATAATACTAGGTGTTATCTGCGTTTTCATAAGTGATCTTAAAGATTTAACATCTTTAAGATTTGACGACTCATTGCTCTAGCGGTTAGTACCCCTGACTGCGAATCCATGGGTCCCGGGTTCGATCCCCGGCTGAGACGAACATCGATGTGATGAGCATTTGGTGTTGTGCTTAGGTCTTGGGTGTTTAAATATGTATTTATATGTCTATCTATCTATAATATGTATGTATATCCGTTGCCTAGTACCCATAACACAAGCTTCACCAGCTTAGCATGGGACTAGGTCAATTGGTATGTATTAAAAAAAAAAAAAACAGTAACATGGCGGCTACGTAGAGATTTCTCGTAAAGGTTCATCTTTAGGTTAGCCACTGCAGAAATCTTACTCACGTAATTACCCATTACAAATTTTCAAACATAATAGGTTTGCTCCAATTTTTGGGATACTCATGAACTCTGACGATAGAGTTTCTCGAAGGTAACATCCTTAATTTTATTTCAATTGATGGCGAAGCATTGTTGGCCAAGTGGCTTCAGCGTGTGACCTCAGCTCTCACTGAGGTTGAAGGTTCGTTACTGGGCACTATTGGACTTTCAGACAGAAAGTGTGAAGGAAACATCATGAGGGATCCGCCATGTCCTAGACCAGTAGACGGCGTGCGTCAGTAATCTGGCTGTAAAATAACAGCATTGCATATTAGAAAAAAACTAATAATCACGAAATAGATACAGAAATCTGAGACCCAGACCTAATGGTTGCAGCCCCACTGTTTTTTATTATCTTGTAACTGCATTACAGCAGCACCAGCATATTGTATATATTCACATGTTATTGCATACAAATAAACACACATATAATAATTGTCAGTACAGAACCGCAACTTAAAATTGTCTACTTAATTTATTTCAAAACTTGTTTGGTTGTATGATTACCTACTAGCTACCTTCCTATTGTCTACGACAGACATTTATTGATGGAACGGAATTCCATGATTTGCTAAAATAGATATTCTATGCCTTTTCCATGACAAGCTGTTTTATAGTCGGCCTTGGTACAACCTGGTATCAGTCTACCGTGTCCTGGCACATAACTAAGTATATTACGAAATACGAAACATGGTGTGAAGGCAACACGTCTAGAAGTTTCTGTTAATCACATATAGTAGTCTCCATGACTGGTGTTCTCCTACCGTTTCCCTTGAATAGTTTACTACTATATAATATAATAAAAACCTTAGCCACAGCAACCCTTGACCGAGTCTACTAGTATGTTTATAAATTACGCTTCAAGTTGTTTGTCCGCTGTGGACTCCTAAACTACTAAACCGATTTCAATCAAATTTGCACACCGTATGAAGTTTGATCTAACTTAAAAGATAGCATAGCTTACATATATATATAATTATACTGTACGTGTGTATGTCACTGAACTCTTCTTCAACGGCTGGACCGATTTGAATGATTTTGCATGCGTTTGGTTGCAGCCCTGGATGGTTTAGATTCACAAATCAGCCCAGCAGATGGCGTTGCAGTCGGTACTTTCATACTTTGTTTAATATCCTAATCGCTTGAAATATCATGCAGGACGTCTGTGGGGTCCGCTAGTATCTTACTATTTGTAGGATATATATTTTACAGTATGTACATTGAACGTATTAGATTAAAAGAAGCGGTGCTGTAATTTAAATATTTAATGCCCACGTACAGATTGAATAAAAATATTAATACCATGAAAGAAAACCAAACTCTTAAATGAGGGTCCTCATTTATTGGTGGTCAGCGTTCGTGGTTACTAAGAAACAATCTTTGTTACGCCAGAACATGGTAGGTGAGGTGAACGATGCGCTTCTATCGCGCTACGGAGTGGACTGTCGATTAATGATCTTTTCAACTAAATGTAGCGAAACGCCGATATATCTACAACCATAAAGACACTCTGTCCAGTTCTGTTACTTCCAAAAAGTTAAATCTAAGGAAGCAAGACCCTCGAGATCCCTAAAAAGTATCGCCGAGACAGAAAAACGTCAAATACTCACCCTAAAGTAATAAAATAAACCGTTTTTCCAGTTTCATTAGCGGCTCCATCCATCAGGGTGTAATTGAGACCCGCCCGGCTGTCACTCACTCCGTCTTATTGGACAAGATAGCCATTACTTATTGGCAAAACTGTCGAATGTGTTCACGATCAGTTAATTGACTATTTTTGGCCTGTTAGACATTGTTATCCCATTTTCTTAATACAATGTGCGGTGATATGTACCGATACATTGACAGTTTTAGCAATCCCAATACCCGCTATTAGTTATTCGAGGTCAAACACTTAAAACGAATTATTCACGAGTTTTGATAGTTTACGTTACTTCTAATAGCGGGAGCTCCCAACCCGCTATTATGAGGGATATTATTTTTTTGCAGCCGATTAATGGGTCGGTCGGTATCGGCTTTTGAGGGAGAAGTATGGTCATTTTTTTTAAACAATTGGAGTTCGTATCTCCTAGGGAGACCCCCACCGGGAGTCAATTTCACAGTTCGCAAAAGAAAATTGTATATTATACAGTATTGGGTAGAACAAGCTAAGAAACTTCAATCAATAACATGGTTGAAGATCATTAAGCAATAATAGTTTTTAGTAGCATGTGATTTAAATATATTTATTGACAATGATTTAACTTCGCTTGGAATATTGTTGAAAGTATCTTTCAACTCTCGTTCTATGAAGCTTTGTAGTTAATGTTGTCTTTATTGCGAGATATTTTTTTTATTATTATTATATATACCTAATAGCAGTTTTATTATTTGAAGATTAATAAATGTGTGCGTAATTTGATAAATAATTGTTTAATCTAAAAAATGCTAGGTGCATTTTGTGAACTCTATTTGAAACAAATTGTTCAGTTGTAAATTCCTCTGCTGGTGACGTATTTGTGACTGAAACAATAAATACATGAAATATTTTAATGTGAAAATTCGCGTTCACCGTTTGTCGTTAAATAAATATTTTTATGTAAATTGTTTTTCAGCTACAACTTTACAATTTGCAATTTATGCACTATATTTTAACATAATATTCTGCAAACTGTAAACAATTTTAAATGAGTATAAAATCGGATGTACGATTATACCGGGATTATATTTTTCCGCATTATTCTACAAACTAATTAATTAATAGTAATAATTAATATCGAATACAATTATTAAATAATATCGATAACAGAATAAAATTATTAAATAATAATCCAGTGGCTGCAACCCTTCATGGGTTTGGTGGAATTGCATCCGTTTGTATGATCATTTTTATTTCATAGACAAGTGGGTGATCTGCTTTCTGTCTTGGCATATCGGTCGATCTTTGGATTTGAGACACGCCGGTTTCCGATGTTCTCCCACGAGGTAGTGTTAGTTGCACACATAGATAGAAAGTCCACTGGTTGCACCCTGAAGTTATTAGACCCACATTTACTATAGAACAGGGGGCAAATGTTAGGCACACCTAATGTTAAATGATACCGCATTGCCAAAGTTTGGCATTAACGCTTTTAAAACGCTTATTGTATCATTTAAGTGTTTTAAAGGGCGGAAACGCCGTAAAACATAATATGTATACAATTTTTTATTTATTTATCAATACTCAATGCATTCCGGATGACGGCTCATTGGTCTAGTGGTTAGTACCCCTGACTGCGAATCCATGGGTCCCGGGTTCGATCCCCGGCTGAGACAAACATCGATGTGATGAGCATTTGGTGTTGTGCTTAGGTCTTGGGTGTTTAAATATGTATTTATATATCTATCTATCTATAATATGTATGTATATCCGTTGCCTAGTACCCATAACATAAGCTTCACCAGCTTAGCATGGGACTAGGTCAATTGGTGTGAATTGTCCAATCAAAAGAAAAATCAGAACTGTTTCCTTAGTGGATAACATATTCAATTGTAGATCTCGGAATCAAATCTCGAACGGGGGAAATTAAAATATTCCATTACGACTTTTACATACTAAAATTTTAATGACCCGAAGCATGTAAAACTGTATTACATCTTGCCCATGCCCATACACATCTGCGAACATGACCAGTCTCAGTAGAAATTACCCGCTGCAGCTCGAAGCATCTAAACAGGTGGTTTATTATTGTATGAGGTAATAAAATTTACAAAAATATAAAAGATTTATTCCGGATCTTCTCTAATTTACGTGTAAAATCAGAACGATTAAATGAAAACAAAGTAACGTTGTTTCAGGATTTCTTTTTAACTCCAATACAAATTAGTTGAATTGTTTTATGAAATTTAACTTCTACAGTGTTATTAAACAAAGTAAGACTTTATTATTAAATAATCAAAATTGTAGATTATATTATTCAAAATGCGAACCTTAATGTTTGATGTTTATTGGGGCTTGTATCTGTCCTCATAGAAGTTTTAAATTATAATAAGGTGACGGCAGCCTCTCTAATATAGGCAATACGTGGACATTGTACACATGAGAGTGTGAATATATTTTTACTATGTACCCATAACTCTTCCGTGTTCGATTCATATATTATACTAGCAGACCGGCCTAGCGTTGCTGTGGCTAAGGTTTTAGTTACATTACATAGTAGTAACCTATTCAAGGGTAACGGTAGGAGAACACCAGTCATGGGGACCACCATGCTTTTTTGGTGGTAATGCCATTAAATTGTAGCTTAGTTGAAACGTTGGTACTTTCAACATAGCGCCATCTGTTAGAATTGTGACTATGAAATAATAAACAAATATTTTGCAATAAAATAATATTGCGGGTATAAATTAAGCTGTAAGCTATCCTATTTTTTAAGTTAGATCAAACTGCACACGGTGTGCAAATTTGATTTGAACGTGACACGTAATTTATATATATTAAGATGTATATACAAAAAGTATAAATAATATAAGTAATTCAGCTGCTAAAAACGTGAAAGAGTAAGATTACATTTTATATTACTAAGATAATTATAAATATTTCAATTAGAAAATAACAACATATTCCAAGAAATCGTCCAAAATATTTCGAATTATAATTAATAAGCACGTTGATAGAGTTTCATCTAAGGATGAGACATGCGAGTCACGTGTGGTGTGTACGTGAACAACACTCTACGTGTCAAGCATAAACTAATTTCGATAATTTTGCTAAGAAAAGGGTACATTTTGTGGCACCTTGTGGCTAGTTACATACAGAGTTTGTTCTATTGCCGGCGAAACAATAGTTGTATCGGCTCGGAGGGATCAGAATACTACGTATTTGCGTGCTGTTCCCACACTAATTCTAGAGCGGGGTCTTGTTTCATGATGCTTATTGCTGGCAGAGGTTAAACGTTTGTTTTTCTTATTTATTTATTGTTATAATTAATTGCTTTAAGATAATGCATGGTTGCGGCAGGTTATCCGAAACATTTTGTAAACAAAAAATGGTAATTTACTGCCAATTTCTCGCATCCGTTCTACGCACTTGATTTGAGAACTAAAGTAAGCGTAATTTTGGAAGCATTTCAGGTTTTTTTTAAATAAATTTTCTTAATAAGGTTATATTACGAATATGAATAAATCATATTTGGATTTTGATTTCATTAGTAAACTAATAATCTTTAAAAGATGTTTTATAAATTCCCCTGTGGTATCGAATTCGAATCGTCCCACTGTGGTATTTGAGTAACAAAATATTTCAATAATAAGGGACGTTAATTCCCTTCATATCCAAATTCCGATGGCGGTACTTAATCGTACTGTCTGGTAATAATTCTTGTATAGGAAAACATCAGTAGGTATAGTTAAAAGTAAAAGTTTTCACTGAAGTATTTTCGAGCCAATTCGACTTCGACACTATCCTTCAAGAAAAGAGGGACAATTCTTAAAAATCTGGCAGCAATAGACACTTGCATTGCTAGAGCAATGTCAGTGTCTATAGGCGGAGGTATCACTTAACATCAGTTGAGTCTTCTGCCCGTTTGTCCCTTGTTATATAAAAAAAAGTTTCATTAAAATGGCGGAAATATAACACAGATAGAAATAACGTAGAAATACGTCTCCGTCCCTACAAAAACATGAACAAACTGCACTGCATAGTATTTATTATGCAATATTCAGTTCCGAAAATTTCCGACATTTTATAAACTTTCAACATCTACATCTGCCCTAGTGATATGCACTACAACATGCCTTTACATTCAAACTATAGAAACGGTTGCATTCGCTTGTATTAAAAATGAAAACATTTACCTTATTTTTCTGTCAGCGAATAAAGCGTTAAAAATTTAGAAAGAATCACGAATTAAAATTCAGCCTTCCTTTGAAATTATAAATTTTATTTCTGGGCTACCTTCAATAACTCTATAGATTATGTGAATAAACTTTCATCTAAATAACTATATTCAAAAGTTTCTTAGCAAAATTTTAAGTATCTGACCAAGTTCGATTGATTAATTCACTCAGAATCAGTTGTTCTCTTTTGGAGTTAAGATGCCAAAGTTTACAACTCCTTTGAGAAGATTATTTATGACTTTATATCGGTTTGACACTTGGTAGTTGCTGTCATCTTGTCTAAATCAGGAGCATTGTGTTTGGTAAAAACATCCTCATTATCTACAATTCTATACAGCCATATAACGAGACTTTACAAGCTCTTTGATCAGACTCGTTTGTAGATAAGACGGTCTCCGCGTGTTGTATTGTGTTATAAAGGTCTCTGAAACGGGGGTAGGGCCTGTAAATTATCCAAATGAATATCCATTCATTTCACCACGGTTCAAAGACCTGTTTTTTAATACCATTTTAATTTTGTATGAAATTATTTACAATGGAAATGTACTAAGATGTTCTTACATTTTTTGTTACTGTTTTTTGTACATAGAAGGCACCCACAGTAGCTAGTGGTCTGTTTATATAAAACCTTAACTAGTGAAGTATATTAGTACTTTCGTCTCACGCCTCGCGCCGCCAATAAAGTACCTATATATCTCGCTTAAATGGTCCATACACTGTTTGCCATGACGTGGGGCCATCCTATTTTCTTTTTAATATCTTTGCCATACTAAAACGGTTTTTTTTTCAACAAAAAACTATACTTAAAATTATTCATCTTGTAAACGTTTTTGACATTCATAAGCATGCCCTAAGACACATCTAAACTGAATAAACGTATTTTGATTTGATTGATTGATTGATCATCCGCTTATAATCTATTTTACTCGAGTAATTAAAACAAGTTAGACTCCTTAAAACACAATAAAATTCTGGTCTGAATTTATAACGCATAAATACCACAAATCTTTTTATGTTCATTTTGCGCTAACAAAACCTGCTATACATTTTAATGACTTCAAAAACACTGAAGATTTTTCGTTTGACATGATAATTATAAATACGGAGGCATTCACTGTAACAATAAGGTACTATTAAATATACCGTATAATTAAAAAAATCCGTACTAATCGTATCTTCAAAGGTATTAAATGTACAAAGATTACAGAAACAATGAGAAAATATTAATGATTTTCATCAAACAAGATTCTCATTAGAAAGATTAAGAACATCGTCTATTGGAATGTATTCTTTTGTTAGGGACTCCAATTATATCCTTTGTGACCGAAAAGAAATAAAATATTACACGTCCCATAGAGGAAGTAGGACCAGAACAGTACAGGGAAGTCCCTGTTTAATTAATGTGTAATGTCAAAAATTGTGAGCTTTAATTATTTACATTTTAATTTAGGTTATATTTTTGTAATTATTTTTTTGTGTAAGCTACATTTATCAAATAAATACTTTTTCTTCATTGTTTTCTTACATACCTGTTGTACAGTCATCAGTCCCTCGATCATACATTATACATGTGTAATTAAAGAAATTAATGTGTAAACATACTTCGTTTTTTGTGGATTATCCTTGTTTGTCTTTGAATATTTGTATGTGAGCTTCCACGGAAATTTGGGTTAAATTTAAAACTCAAGCTTGTGAAATAAAAATATCATGTAATTTTCGCGTTAGCGGGTCAAATTTTTCATGTTTATAAAACTATGAAATCAAAAATATTTGTTCATTTTATATTGTTCTGAAGATTCTTTATAATAATCTAAGATCGCATTAAAAATCTAAGATCGTATAAATTTAGAAACTCACTACTTTACAAAATAAAAAATGTGCTTAAAACCAAAAATTAAAAAAAAACTAAACTTACAGACTACGGAAAGGGATTATGTTAAATAACGCTTGATACACGCGGGAAACGAACCAATTAAACCTAGAATTTTTTTGCATAAAACGCGAAGCGTGTATAATCTAACAACAATCTAACTTTTTACAACAATAATATCGCCGTAAAATTTTCAAACTTATGGAATACGATTTTTTAATAATACTTTTTTTCTTTGATTAAAATTTAATAACTCCAATACTATCGTACTGGAGGTAGCTCTAGTTGAAGGTAAATAAGGCCAGGTTAAGGTGTAACTCCAATTAATTCTCTAAGGAATTATTAATAGATTGACATTAATATATCACATGACAGCTACGACTAATTTAAAATTTTACTTTTAAGGTATTATTGTGTTTTATATTAAAAGGTTTTACTAGTTTTAATTACAAAAAAACATCAAAATTCTAATTCGTCTTAAAGATTATTTGACTTTGAACCAATTGTTCGGCCACTGAGCATTTTTGTCTCGGCAACTTCGTGTTCATATTATTGAATTTTAATCAACAGTATTAGCTAAAGAGATTTTGAAACATTGGGTTTAAAATAAAACGATTTTGATATATTGACGCGAATTTATTACATTATTTACTCTAGGTTTCGCATGCGTTTCAGCATCTACAGATCTCGTTGTTTTTGCTTAAATGAAAAACGGTTGTTTTGGTTTTGTATATTTATGTATTCTTGCGGTTTTGAAGATGGTCGATCATCGTACTACTCGTCGGCTACTTTAATTTTGGATGCCACACTTCTGAATAAATTTTGTGCTTTGACCAAACTTGGTTTTTTGATTTAGTTATATTGCAACGCAACGCAATTCTTTTATTACATTTATATATGTAAATTTGTCCTGCTTTTAATAAAATCGCATTGGATATTTATGTGGCAACCATATTAGAATTTAAAAGGTATTTTCTTGTTTGTTTACACACGATTAATAAAAAAATAACAAGTTGCTGACAGTTCTATTATCCACAGACATGACAGTTTACAAATTATCTAAAGATACCAATTAATAATGGACCCGTTTATATATAGAAGCCCAAATCTATAACATATTCGAAGTGATTTGTTTGATTCATAACACGGCTTTATAAAAATTCAAATTAAAAATAGTTTTCCACCTTTACAAATTTTACTTTACTAACTCGTATATAACAATTATTTAAGCTATTTTTATAATAATAAACAACATTTCAATAGCGCTTTGCGTCCTTCACAGTAACAAAGATTATTTAAGGATAAAAAATAGCCAACAGTAAAAGCTTTTCATCGGTTTTACAGAGATATTACTTCAGTAAACAAAGCTTTTGAAATCCTCTAAAGTTTCGCAGAATTACAGTTGTATGTAAATAAAATGAGGAAGTGAAGTTTTGTCGATATAAAAGGAATATTACATGTTTACTTTCCTAATATAAAAATGTATTTTAAATATCTCTTAATGAAGCTAAACAGCAATATAAGGTTTAGTGGTTCGCTTGATCATCTATTATTATATGATCATGTCTCGGTATACGATTTGACTTTTTTATTTATTAAACACTATGTTGTACTAGAGCTACAACACTAAAACCATGAGAAAACTTAAATAGTAACTTAAAAAATCGTCTTACCGATTTCCAGCGATCTTTTCGGGCAACCAGTTTAGTACGTAAAAAGTTTATACCGATGTTTCTAATCAGGTAGTCAGTCCAGAGTACTCAACTTGTCATTCAATAAAAATGATTGTAAATGAACGTAGCTTAAATTACTTAAAGACTCTGAGGTAAAACGATCCTAGACTATTCAATATTTGCATTTGAAATTAGCGGAGAATAGAGCTTCTTCGATTGAATGGGTCTCCTTATTAAAGCGTTATTAACACCGTAGCATGCACACGGGTGTAGTACAAGACCTCAAAATAGCAAGTGCTACTTAGAACGGTATTGAGCTTTATACCAGCATAACTATAGCATTTTACTTTATCGTTTATTCAAATAACCTTCATTTTCTCGTCATAAATATAGAGTAACCAATTCCGAAAACTGGCTGTCAAACGTCCATAGATAAACGATGCACGAATATTTAATAGAAAGATTGTAAAACAAAATCGAAACGATTGTGCTTTTTGTTCGGTTATGATTGGTCAACTGAATCTCTATTCCAATACTCGTTTACACGCACTGCGCAATACTATATCTTCCTAATGTCGTATTGAATTTTTATGTTTCTTATTTTAGATATTACAAATCCAGTACAATCAAAGGTGATATTTTATCTTTCGTTTTTTGTTTTACCCTATCACTCGGACTTCTTTTAATTTACAAGCGCATACGCAGTTAATAAACTGTCTATATAACTATACTGACTTAGCCACGGCATAACCTATCATAATAAAGAAAAAGTAGCCCATTTTTGACTCAATCAACATCTTTTATAAGTTATATACGTATAAAATATAATCGTAAATAAATAGTTAGATAATCGAGTAAAATAATAAGAAAGTATTAACTTGCTGACGGTCTTAGTAATATATATATACTATAGTAATGGTCACACACACACATTTATTACACATTTAGTTCTGTACTACGTATTTATATTTCATAATACCCATTCGACTGAAAATTTACAATGAGCCATTGTTAGGTTTGATACGGTGTAACAGTAGGAATCTCAATAGTTCTTGCAATAAAAGAATTTCTTGTTTTCTATAGCACTTTGTCGGATTCAGTGCTGAAGTTATAAGAAAGCGCATTCCCTTCTTGCTTTTTAAACCGTTTTTTGTAGTGGTAAAGTCACTACTTTATTTTATATTATAGTTATCTATATAATATGGGTAATGGTTTATGGGTAATATGTGTAATATAGGTCACAATGCCGAAACGTACACAGCTAGTGACAGCTGCACAGATAAAGATTATTTTAATAACAGAAAACTCACTCTGTGATAGATGCTATATTTCTTAATAATAAATAATAATTATTATAAATCGCTTATTTGCAAATAATGTGGTACATTTGAATCGATTAATTATAAAAAATTGCACAATCAGCCATATAAAAACAGGGATGCAAATGTCATATTAATTTTCTTAATGTCATTTAACATGTTAATGTCATAATAATAAGTTAAGTTATTTCTAATTGTTGTCAAAGTTATAGTCCAAATAAAAACATTTAATAACCTTCCCCTTGAAAGCATTACACGGCGGTGATCTATAACTTGGGAAGTGATTAAATAGTTTGATAGCTATGACGTAACAATTTTTTGAATACATCGTGGTACAACCACAGCCGTGTTGGATCCCTCTGTATATACAGGCAGGTTTATTGTTTTGAACAATTTTTAATACTTTTGAAGTGAATCTTCTTTAGGCATGAGGGTAAATTTATACGAAAACGTCACGAAGATGTGCAGCGTTTTGGTCGAAGAAAAGGGAGAGAGCATTTGAGACCGATTGAGAGAGGGTAAGAAGGGCGCATTACGCACTTATAGAAATTCTATTTTTAAAATTTCGTATAGAGAATTTATGAAATATTTGTATTTTATATTTTATGCAAAATAATTTATTGAAATCTCAAATGACGAATTGTAAATTAAAATGCCACG
The DNA here is from genome assembly GCA_905332375.1 of Pieris macdunnoughi. Taxonomy (NCBI): domain Eukaryota; kingdom Metazoa; phylum Arthropoda; class Insecta; order Lepidoptera; family Pieridae; genus Pieris; species Pieris macdunnoughi. The sequence goes on from CAJOBZ010000046.1 coordinate 1,171,852, forward strand.
TGTTTTTACTATCGAGAAATAAATTTTAAAAATGAAATTAATTAAAATTCAATTTAACATTTGTATAAATTTTCGACACTTAATATTTTAATGACAATTAAATTAATTAAATTCCTAACATATCTTCCTTTTTCCCTCCCTCTAAGTCTTGGAAATCTAAAGTTTTAGATTTGTATAAATATGAACAAGGTTAAAAATTAGTTAGCCAAAGAAGTTTCACTTCTGACATGTGTACCTACTTTTTACGCACGCAGTTTTTTTACAGTCATAATTTCTTCAAGGCTATATAAACTATTATTCGGTATTTTGACAGTACCAGTACTGTCAAAATACCGATTTCGTAAAAACATGGCTTACAAGAGGTCCAACTCCCATAATAGCCCCAATACATTTTTTTCTGAGTAATAAAAACCGTATTCACATCTACCGAATTTCTCCATTAAATGATACCATAGGGCAGAACCGAGGAAACATAGCCGTGATAAGGAATCATTGCTGCTTGCTCTGAGGCCACTTTGCGAGTTCGACTAAAAGCAAATACAAATCTATTAAGGCGCGTACATACGCGTGATTTTGGTGTTTGTTTGGTGATGTGACACACCCTTATCTCATGCCTTCGCAATCCAACAAACAACACACCACAATAACATGGTTTCTAAGGAATTCTTGTTACTTATTTATCAATCTTGTTTATATCGAGGTTAATTGGGGTCGTCTAATATTACAAAGGGCCTTATTTCCATATAAGCTGGCCCGAGGAGGCTACCTTTTGACTTTTCAAAGGGATCTAAGCTTACTACGCTCCTGCATGCACAATGAGCGGTTACGACATGTAATAGCTTCAGTTTTTATTAACAATTAAGCCTGAAGAAGAAACCTATGAAGTGTTTCTAGTATAAATATTATTTAAATATATCATCAAATTTGAATTTTAAAATAACTTACCTTGCCTTTTTTTGGAGTAGTGTTAACCAAGTGGCTTTAGCGTGCGTACTTTCATATCTCAAGTTTGAACATCGTCGTTGCACCAATGATTTTTTGTCTACATATTTTGTATCGTACGGGGAGAGAAATCATCCTGAGGAAATTAAAGGCAAGCGCCTTTGATCCAAAAAAGTTGACAGCGTCTGTCAGACACAAAGGGGTGATCACCTACCTATAATAAAGCACAAATGATCACGAAATAGATACAGAAATCTAAAAGTGGTAGCCCTATTTTTTTTTATATTACGTTTTTCTTCTTTATGCTTGAAGTTTGTATCAATACAAGAATAGTTACAGTACGCTTATTTACATTTCTGAAGTGGCCAACTTGGTGTAAATAAGTCAGGTACGAAGTTAGTTTTGCAATGTCAAAGTGTACAGTGAATGCTTTTGGTCCAATTCACTCTGTTCCTTTAGGGTGCAGAATTGAATTAGTTTATTAAACAGTTAATTGAACTAATACGTAGGCAACAGTTGACTGTTTGAAAATAATTGTTATTTCTAACACTTCTTGTAAAACTAAAGATAACTATCATGATTAGATTTTATTTTTACTACGTTTTAAATCAAGTAATTTACATGCCTTAAAAATGTTCACAAAGCAAACATATAGAGAAGAAAATATTTAAGTAAACGCTTAATAATATTTTCCGTGTGTCATAAGATAAAACAGTATTGAAAAACATTTAACACTACGTCAGTACTCTGAATAATTTTAGCAATAGCGCTTGGAATCCCGACTTTAATGTTAAGTTTTTATATGTAATGTTGTGTTTTTGCTTACAAAAACGTAAGGATCGGTATATCTATGGCTATTGGGCTATACAGAGTACCAGTGCTGCATACTTGTATATCCTAAACTTAAAGACTATCCGACAAGCTTGCGTAAAAATTTCTCCCTGAGAAAAAAGATAGAGCGTGTTGCTCTAACTAGCAATCATAATACAAAGTACTGTGCTCTAACTAACATCTTTTTTCTCTGTTCTGTGTCATTTGTTTTTGCATATATTGCTATACTATCTTTGAATCATGATGTCACTCTTCAGGCACTAAGGTTAACTCCTATTTCTGTACCTTCAATTGATGTATTAAATGGAAAAAATCTAAACCCTATAGCATATTTCTTAGACTAAAAATTACAGATTAATATTTGTTCACCCCTTTATTTTATAATATCAAATGCCAAATTACGCCTTAATTATAAGAAATAAAGTATTATACGTTCAAAAGTTATAATGAGCAAGGATACGAGAAAATCCTAATTTCACGAGCTATTTTAACAAGCGAAGTTTTAATTACGTATATCTTAATAATCTCGTACTTATAAGTTTTAATTAATTTGAAGTTTAAAAATTAAATAATATAAAACGCTGTAAATCAAAATACTCTTTTGTAATAACTAAAATGTAATTAAAAAAAAAAATATGAAACAGAAAGTAAAACGTAGAAATTATACCTTTACTTGTATAGAAGCTGGAATCGAATAAGTTACATAATAAGAGATAATGGTAAGGTCGATGATATAGGCCTAAACATGCCGATTTTCAGCAATATTTTCCAGACGAGCATATTTTTAAGCGCACATACAAAGTGTATTGTTCATGTTGGTCAAAGGCAGGACCTCAGAATGAGAATCACAACTGTAACACTGAATATAAGGTATTTTATTTAAATAACAATGCAATGTTTAAACTATCATGGACGCAATATTTTACCAATGTCGGTTCAACTTGTGTTTGAAACTAAGATAACTTGGCTCTTATACGAAGTATCAAGAGAAAACTTCAGCATCGACGTAGTTGGATTTCAAAACAAAAGTTTGCTGTGTTTTACTAAACTAAAAGCAGGTGCGAACAGCATACAACTTATTATAGGGTTTTGTTAAGAACGTAAAGATATATTTAGAAAGAGAGTAGGTTTTTTAAGATTAACGTACTGCCTTTGTTTACTTTGTACTGCCATTTATGCAATAAGTATGTATAAGTATGCTTATAAATGGGAACTATAAACAGTAAGATAAATAACGGGTGTCTCAGTAAGAGTGCACTTTTTCATTTTTAAATAAAGACAAGTATTTTATGGTAGAGTTCTGATATTTTTATTGTTTTGTAAAGAAGACATGTTCCGATTAAAGTATGGAATAAAATATCCGGCAAATGACCTCCACGGCTCCGATGACAGGCCATTACACTTTTCATTAAATTTTCCATGACTTTTGCATAGAGATGTGGCTGTATCTCACCGATGACGCGTTGGATTTCCGATTTGAGCTCAGGTATGGTTTCAGGTTTATTCGCATAAACTCGAGATTTCACAAAACCCCAAAGAAAAAATCGCACGGCGTTAAATCGTACGATCTTGGTGGCCAGTTGACATCAGAATTTCGTGAGATAATGTGTTCAGTTCATCGGAGAAAATTATATATTAAATTATTATATAAATTCGCTCGATTACTCATTGAGCATATTGCCGGTGCTTTCCTTGGTCTGCTGGTTTGAGCTCCTGAGTTAACTGAATCTTGTACGCATGAAGGTGGAGGTCTTTAGTCAAAATTTGCTGCGTCACTCTCGATTACAGCAGCAATGTTTTCAAGGGACCGACCGGTACATTGACGCAATGGATTCTTATTATCCATAATTGGCCCAGTTTCTTCAAATTTTTTGACCACTCTTCGAATAGTTGACAGTTGACACATAAGGTGCACTTTCTCGGTTGAAAATTTGGTGAAGTTTGCGAGTTTTCAGCGTTACTTTTGTAATGAGTTTTCACAATTATAACGTTCTTTCAAAAAACGCTCCATTTTTAATAATCGGAATAAACAGAGGTGACAGCTGTCAAATTTCAGAGTTGCCACTTGCAGGAAAACAAAAATATTGCAATTTTAAAAAGTGCACTCTTACTGAGACACCCTATATAATGAATAGGTCTACCAAGTGTTTGACTAAGTATGAAATACTAATAGAAAATACAACCGCGTCATAATTTCTAAGAAATGTTGACAAATTTTTGACGCAGAGAAGCAAGAAAGCAGCGTCTCCAGTGGTCGGGCCTAAATATTTATACAAATGTTTGACCCCATAATATCGAAATAATCGAGAAATATCTTGTGAAACTCATGAAGTGCACAGTAAACAAGTGCGTACATAATGTACGTAAATGAGCCTCAAAATTTTACCCTCAAAATGATTCCGTAACAAGAAACGTTATTAAAGAAAATTGAATATAACTACCTCGGTCATTTTACGATTATTACGAGCAATTTTCCTGTTGTTCACAGAAAAATACAAGACGGTTTTGGGAAAACTGAACAAAAAGGGCTTCGGAGTATTTTGAATGGATCTATTATTATAGATTAAGTATTATGGTACTCGGATAAGGATGCCCATAAATTTAATCATTTTAGGGCTATTAACATAATTTTTATCTTTTATTTGAATAATAATACGCATTGTGTATTTTAGACATCCAATTGTAAATTAATTATTAAAGACAATTGTATACTCAAGTAAAGCGTATATAGGTATGACATATTCATATTTTAGTAAATATTCATAACTTCGTTCTTAAGTGTATAATGAGTACATTTTTGAGGGCCTCATAGCCTAGCGGTCTTATTAAGTGGCAGCTAGGTGAGGGGTACCTGGTTCGATTCCCGGTTCGAGGGCAAGTTTTAATTTAATTTAAATTTGTTCTCGGCCTTTGGGAGGGTTGTGCGGTACCGGGCGAGTGCTTAAACCGTACATGGAGGACACGGTCGAATTTCTAAGGCAAGCACGAATTATAAAAATCTTACACTTGACGCTGACTAATGCACAAACCGTGCCAGAGCCATAAAAAAAGTGTATAATGATTAACAGATCTATGGAAATCGTCAACGTGAAGTAAGATGTTTATGTTCAAAAAATTTGCATGATATGTGACTTTCAAACAATATAAGGTACCTACGTGCTCCGTCTGTTCATCGTCCTTCCTATCCATCGTCCTTCCATACAATATGTACAACTCATTTAATGAGTATAAACGGCACTTTATTTTTTTACAACTAATACAATAATTGGTGAGCGCCACATATTTGCATATCTGAAGTTCCGTAGCCAATGAGAAAGCAGATACATTTCTGAATGTTAGTCTTATTTTCTTACGAAATGTCGTGTATGTAGTACTTGCGAGTACTTCACTGTATATATAATATTTAATTGCTTTTTTTGATCAGCTAGTTACAGTAATTTCCTTCATTGTATTGGCGTTGAATAAACATGTCAAAACCATGTCATGTCAATACTTAAGTGGTGTGCCAAAGCTTCATTTATTATTTATATCTAAATATTGTGGGTTACGTCTTAGTTGGATTTCAACTTGTAATCCCTTAATTTAGTGCGGTCCCTAGGGTTTACTCTAATCTAGGATTTTGCATTATTCATATATGATACAAACTTTAACGCCATGATTCTAGATAGATGGATTCGTAAAGTGGCCGATGTATTAACTTCAGTTTTATATAAGCTAGTATCGTATATTTTATTTGGTTTTTAAATATTACGAATATAAATATATTATAACTTATAACACGCCAGCAGAGTACATTTTATGTAAACAGTATGTGTATTGATACATTTGTGTATTGTTTAACTAAGGCTCAAATATTTTGAAACTATATTTTTCAATACAGTTCTACTATTTTTTCGGAAGAACAATTAAAGACGTCGTGCATGAACGATGACATGGTTTGACATTGATAGGTGGGTCATTCTTCTTTTTAACCTACAATAAGTTGTCTCCACCAATCAGTGAGAAAATAATTAAGGAAATTACTATTACTTTTTTCTTAATTGTATTTCAACATGCACTGTACTATATGCATAATGGCTATGCACGATCAAATAACAAATATATTGATTAGTTTAATTGTAAAAGTACGTGACAAAGTAGTAAATCCGCGTGACAGAAGTGTATCTCATACAAATTCCCTGTGTCTCCCTCTCCCGCTACCTCATCTTGCGTTTAATCCATAATATTACGAAAAAATTATATGATGACACATAAAAATATATTATAACTCTTAAATATATTACCTATCATGCAATAGCAACCATTATTTTTTATCACTTTTAATAAAATATTTAAAAAATATCAAATACTTGTCTCCTACTGCCTGGTGTTTTATTTTGTAAATTCTGTCACGTGGGTTGTCCTTCGAAATACGTGTTTGTGCCGCTCGTCTTTGTGGCCTGCGATTGAAGGTTTAGACCTCCTTCCCCCCTTGGTACACTTTCCCCTCTGAGATCAAAAGTCAACGCGTCAATCGCTCGAAAGCTGTGACAGAAGGTGTGTAGGTTTATTCGGCTACCGCTTCGTCACGTAAGTAGTGGATTCAAAATAAAATTATTATTGTTACTTTTTGTTGTCTACTCTTACGTTATAAGAAATATTTTGTTGTCAAGGTGTAAATTATAAATTCTATGTCAGCTTTTAAATGTTATCGACTTAGCAACAAGTTTTTACCCCTACGTCACAAGGCAACTCTGTCACACTTTTACCTAATGGCAAACAATTTTTTCGAAGATTATGGGTTTCGCCAAATATCCTGGAACATCTTTGAATCAGGGCATGCTCAAGGAGCTTCTGATGGTTGGAGGGACAATGAAACGCCAAGGTGATGCCATAGTAGCTAGAGGAAACTATATTGCAGATGTTCCAATTCTTATCCGCTTTCAAGATGCCAACAAATTTAAACGGTTCATTTTGACAGAAGAAGACTTAGAAAAGGTTGCAACAACGATTCCAAATAATATTGTGCCCCTGAAAGAAACAGAGCAAGGTCACCAAATGTTCACGGAAACTCGTCTTAAACCATAGGGTATTTAGTTGTTGCTGTAAAAAATTCTGTTCTTACCACGTTGTTGTCTTATTCTAAAACTTATCAGCCTCTGCCTATATATATACATACTTTGGGCGTGTTCTTATCTAACGAAAAAGAAGACGATATAATTCATGATGTGGAAGATTTCATGCTTACTGATATTATGAACACAATTAAAATGCCCCGAAAAAGATTTGCGATATTATGTATACATAATCCAGCCCAGATGAATCAACCAATGAAGATCAGCCTTTCGCCACGCTTAAAACGAAAAATCCAACTGATCAAACTGCTGTCTGCGGTACTTCTTACCAAACACCCCAGGCTCCGAATGTTAATAAAAAGGGAAGAGACAATATTTCTAGTTCGAAGAGCCACTATCAATATTCGAAAAATAAGACTGTCTATCAATGGCTTAATGATTATTTTATTTTATGTTTTTGGAAACGTTAATTTGAATCTAGACTTTATATACTTAAGACGAATGAGTAGTCATTTAATTTACTAAAATATGAATCTCTTATTCTAAAGGTTCTCAAATGTGATTTCACTAATTATCTAGGTTCGATCTCATGTTATTTTATATGACAATGTTGAAGACTGAAAAGATGTATAACAAAATAAATGATTTTAGAAAAACAAACCTGTTTTATACCAAAAAGCAGTCTGGTGTCCCCTAGGATATCAAACTCCGTCACGATGTTGTCTCCTGATAGGAATATCATTTTTGTCTTTTATATATTTTGTTATGACTAGTGCAGCATGGGAAAATTTATATTTATATTATTTGATTATATTACTATCTGTGAAATTGGTATTTATTTTTAAATGATAGTAAAAATTGATTTATAGCAAAAACTACATTTACATTAGCAGAAAATGTGACGGAGTGGTATTAGGGCATGAATAAAACATATTTTATACATACAAATGTATTATATTAATATGTTTTCTAAAGGCTCATTTAGTTAATTAATGTATTACAAAAGTACAAGTTATTTGACGAAGAGTATTCGATAGAATAAAATAAAAGATTTCGTGAAATATAAATTTTTTTGCCGAATCTATCTTTCAGGCCTAGATAATCGTACAAAAATCTGTAAACATCTCGGCAAACCACTTTTTCCAATAGAATAGAAATTCTGCTATCAGAATATATATATAAACTGACAGGAAAGCTTTATATTTATATTTTCTAAATTGAGATAAAGCTTTATCAAATTGTAGGTTTAAAAGAAGAACGACCCAGGTACACATTTATATTAATATTACAAACGAAATAATACTTAACCAAAGCTGTACCTAATTATAATTATTAAATATCATGTGTTTAAGTGTTACGACACCACAAATAACGACTCTTTTACATACTCAAATATTTTAGGAATTCAAAGCAAAAATCTACCTCTATATCACGTAAAACTCATAACTTTCTCTAAGTTTGTTATATGGGTGCTAAAATCCTTATATTTGTATAAACGAATCTACGAGTGGAATTCAATTTTGTACGTAGTTTTGCCACTTTTTTACGGTCAGTTACTCATCGGAATGCAATATTGCTGGTAGCTATTGCCATAATTCGTGTTGGAGCAACATTTTTTAAGCTCGCCGACGCGAAAATGTTTATTTTTTATCCGTTAATAGCCTATACGCACCGTACGGACGACCCAAAACGATATTAGAATAGTAAGCACAGCTATCATATAGGATATATAATATAGGAAGATAGTAGTTTTTTTAATAAGGTACCTAATTGGATTTTTTGTGTAATAAAAATTGATGTTCATATTAATACATACAACATTATTAACAAGTTCAGTAAGAAGTTAATGGATTATTATTTTTAAATGCCTATACCTAAGAGTAAATTATAATTCTTGTGACTTCTTATAAACAATAAAACATTGGAAGATTTTATTGTATAAATAGCCAAATACTGTAAAGTGTTAATTATTTTAAATTAATTATACTATAAAGTAAGCTTTTGCATACATTAAAATGCTTATTAACTCAACAATTTAACTAAAAGCTAATTTAACGACAGAGCATATTTCGTAGTCTCATTACAGTTTCACGTTTTAACTGAGATATCTTATACGTTTTATCTCCTACTTAGTCACGTAACCTACCAGCTATTAACCAAAATAAGGTTTTTAAACTGTCACTCGTGAGATTAGATTAATATTTTAGTAGCTCGTTAGAACGTTTACTTTCAGGAAATAATTTCAGGCAGGAAATTAGAAAATTTACCGCACTGCAAAGCTTTATTTGGCTTATGCAAATGTGACTACTACAGGGGCCTATTCTGTGTCCCGTTATGTTATTACAATATGCTAATCCTGTACATATTTTGAAATAAGCATGTGTCCCCAAAGAGCCACGTGCACATCTACTACGCGACCTTATGAAAATTAGGTAACATATATTAGAACCTTTGCATGCTTATGTTTATATAATATATTAGCTTACCATACCATTCAATTAAAAATTCTACTGATGTCTGTTCTCTGATCTTTTATCTTATCAAAAATTCCTAAGACGCATTATGATAACGCCTTATGGTTAAACTCTTTTTGGTGTGATATGCTTTTTATTTATTTAAATAAGTGTTCAAGCTGTACACTCCGATTTCCTTTCTATTCTGTTAATATAACAGCAGTCTAGTCTAGTAACAGTTTTTTTTATTATTATTAAATAAAACATTCATTATTATACTAGTAATAAGATTTTCGTTTTAATGTGATAGAATTAAGGGAAACCGAATAAATTTAAAAATCATTATTTAGGCTCAAATGTAACAAATCAGACATTAGCAAGCGCAAAAATAAAAGGAAATGACATTATTATTCAACTCATGCGCAGACACACTGTTGTAGATAGTTATCATTCAGGTTAATATGACTTTCCATATACGTAATGTAATGGGTAGTTAGTATTTTAAGACAGCATTATAACGTGGAAATGTTTGTACCTAGATATGATCACATAAAATTTTATTATCCTTTAATGCGTCATGACTCCTTGTTGCTAATCATTATTTTTATATCTTACGTGGTGCCAGGGTTAGATATCATGTGAGGTCCAGGCTAAACAAAATATAAATCACCGAAGATATTGTATTCCTAGCGTTTCATAATTTTAATATTTAATCTTATTTCATTGAATTAATAATATAAATAATTCGACAATTAACTTGACTTTCAATTCTACCCGATATTTTTTTTATCTATATGAAATAATCACAATATTAAAACTTCATTTTACAACAAAATTTTACTTTTGTTGAGAAGTAGTAAGAACAAGGTCTAAAACTCAAGTATTGATTCTAATAACACAGTCTGAAGTAATTCATTTTATTAAATTCCAATAAAACATCGGTTTGAAATTCTTACTTATGTTAAAATACATTTCTTAATCACAGTTTCCTTTCTTTTCAGGTCGGAAATTTTCTTCCCGATCACCGGCGCTAATGAAGCAATCTGCAAGCGGAATATTGAACTAGCAGCCACTCGAACCAACGTTTAAGTGCAATAAAATAACACTCCCAAGCGACCAAACCAAACAAAATTAACCCCTATATCGAACGCAAAAGGAACATAGTCCTCATAAACGAATACACAATCCAATGGCTCTGTGCGGAATTGGAAAGACAATCCAAGCGATATGTCAATTAAAACACAATCGGGACTGTAATCAATTTCGTGAGCCCAAGACGCGACTCCTTCGCGAGGTTAAACATCAGACCTGATTTAATTATTTTGAAAGAATAGAGTTAGTCAAACGGAGAAACCTGATGTATGGTACCAAAAGAAAAAAAGTAATCGACCCAGTCAGGGACTCGTATGGCGTCTCAAAATAACTCACACTATTCACGACCTAGCTTGGTTACTTTATCTTCGTATCTTCTCATACTTGTATCTTTAGTATTGCAAGCAGACTCGGCGTTCGCCTCATTCGATTTCAATTCAACTTTCTCAGGAGTCAATATTACCAATCCCAACTCGACGCTCAATTGGACTTTTTACGATAACAACGCGACGGTTGTGAAGCATCTCCATATAAAGCATTCGAAATATTCCACCCTCGTAACTGTGCTATTGGCAGCGATTTTTATGATAGTCATATTCGGAACAATAGTTGGAAATATTTTGGTTTGTGTCGCAGTTTGTTTAGTGAGAAAACTGAGACGACCTAGTAATTATTTAATCGTTTCGCTGGCAGTAAGCGATCTGTGTGTTGCGATTATGGTGATGCCAGTTGCGATGGTGTATGATCTAATGGGGTCATGGCCTTTCGGACCTGTCATATGTGACTTCTGGGTGTCGAGTGACGTTTTATCATGTGCGGCGAGCATATTGAACTTATGTATGATATCCGTGGATCGATATTATGCAATAACGAAGCCTTTAGAATATGGAGTTAAACGGACGCCGAGGAGAATGCTTTTCTGCGTTTTTATTGTTTGGATGAGTGCTGCGTTTATTTCCCTCCCACCAGTATTAATATTAGGTAATGAGAAATCAGACACGTCATGCTCAGTATCACAGAATCAGGGCTATCAAATTTATGCAACCTTTGGTTCGTTTTATTTACCCTTAACGGTTATGGTTGTGGTATACTACAAGATTTTTAGTGCTGCGAGAAAGATTGTAAAAGATGAAAGAAGAGCACAATCGCATTTAGAATCGCACTGCTATTTGGAGATAAATGTAAAAAATGGAGGTGCAGCCGAAGCTAAGCTTTTGGGAAATCAGCCTGAGAACCCTACAAGGGGATCCACTGCGAGTACGAATACTACTGTAAGTAACTAACTTCAAACCCTATAATAATCATGCAATAGTTGATGTTTACCGTTAACATTGGTACTTTTTCTGGGTTAATTCCCATAGAGAAATAAAAGTCTAGAATGATCTTACCCCAACAAAAATGATAAAACTAGCGTTTAATCGCTCGCAAAAAGTAACACTAGAAATAACCTAATAGAAACAAATTTGAATGATATATTTTGTTAGTTTTAGTAGATTTTGAACCCGTGAGGTTTAAAAGTTTTTATTGAATTTTTGTAAAAAAAGTAATCATTGTTCCTATCCACTAAAAACGTTGCGGTATCCCAAACAAAATGAATAGGTATACACACTATTAGATACATTGAGATTTTATGTATGGTTTAAAACCTACAACCTATTTAAATTTTTAAGTAAACCAAACGCCTACTAAACTTACGCCATGATCATAAATGCTAAATCAGTAAAATTCTCTTAATATTTTTGTATACTAGCGTTTACGCTATATATTACTATAAAGACAGATATAACTAAATACTTTAGTTCAACAGTTAATTATTCATAATGTTCTTGAATAAATGGGTTAGGTTATTGTATTAGTAACATATTATAATTAATATAATTTCCTCATTAGTAAATCTTTTTGAGTCCATAAGAATTTATATATAAGCCCTCTAAAATAATAATAACATTATAACATCAAGGAGATACCTTTGCTTTATCAAATATTCTCGTTAAGTATGGTTATTAAATATCCTTTATGAGCCCGTAAAGTTGAACCATTAAAGTCGCTTACATCGGGTTCAAAAAGTTCTGTGTAATTTTCAAATTATACGGCTTTTCTTCGTGAATAGTGGAGTTAATTTTATAACCTCGTATTACCCTTAACATCTGTAATAAGTTAATGCATAATAATAGATGTCGCTTGACTGAAATTTACGTACTGATATAGACTATATTAGTTTAATAAAAATACATTTTATTTTCAGTGCAGCGTCGATAAAGCAGAAAACTCTATAGGAAGATGTTTTTCCGGGCGGAAATCAAACGAATCACAATGCCCTATGTTACAACCACCAAAGACTCCAACCAAACCGATACACACGATCAATCGACCAGCCTCCCAAAATTTAAACCCAGATAGTAATCTAAAAGAACGGCGAAGACCATCTTCAGATAATCAAAAGCAAACTAGTAGAATTCGCTCGTCATTATCTACTTTCGCACAAAAAAGTCACATTGCCAAGGATTTACTTCATCCAGTAAACTCTCCACATCAAAAAAAGCTCAGATTTCATCTAGCTAAGGAGCGGAAAGCATCAACTACTCTTGGCATAATAATGTCAGCGTTCATTGTATGTTGGCTGCCTTTCTTTGTGCTGGCCTTAATTAGGCCGTTTGTCAACGAAGATACAATTCCTGACGCCGTCAGCGCTCTCTTTTTATGGCTGGGGTACTTAAATAGCCTTCTCAACCCAATAATTTACGCGACTCTGAACAGGGATTTTAGGAAGCCGTTCCAAGAAATTCTCTTTTTCCGATGCTCAAATTTAAATCATATGATGCGTGAGGAATTCTACCACAGTCAATATGGGGGGCCAGAACCGCATTATTGTGTGAACAACTCGAAAAATCAGAACTATGACGAGGGTGTAGAGATTGTATCTGCCGTGGACCGAGAAGAAACGAGGGCGACTGAGAGCTTTCTATGATTGTCAATACCCCAGGTCGAGGACCTAGATTCTGTGATCTAATTAAGACTTTGCAAGGTGTCGTGCCGTTAGTATTAAACATGTACCAATCAAACTAGTCGTCATAGTCGGTTTAATATTTCTTTGTATTTTTTACGAAATGGCTCAAACTTTAATACCCCAATAATTGAAAAACTTTGAAAATAGATTTCTAACTTTTTGTGGATTCTCTTTAACCTTGAACGCTCAGGAACAAACTTGGAACTGAATGTTAGGCTATTTAAAGGGGCCAAGGATGAGTTAAAAAATTATCAACCAGTGAAAAGGCGACTTTGTTCTTTTAGAACAGAAATTTGGGTGAAATGATTGATAGCAAACGGCGCAATGTAAATATTTGAACTGACACCCGATTGTTTGACACGCCCATATAGCATACACATTCGTTGCGGGTAGTTTTAGTCACGTCGTTTTCAGCTAAGTTTAGTTAACCCTACATCTTTCAACGTGTAAATATTCGACGTAACCTATATTTTGTGCTGAATATTTTTCAGGTAGCAAATTGTTAACGAATGCTACTTTAGTAGAAGATTTTTACAAATGATTGCCATCTCCATTTCCGTTACTAAGTAGGTACATGAAACATAAAGGGGATTTATCTGCTAGAAATATGATATACAGGTGTCTTCAAAGCAAATCTACGAGCTATTAAGTCTACAAGGCTGTGGGCTTTTTGAAACAAATACTGCATTGTGTTCAAAGCCTTTGAAATCTTACCTATTCCAGGTATACGCCAGCATCGTTTTAGCTCAAGATTTGTAGGTATTTTATCGTGGGACAAATATCTCTTTCTAGTAATAATACACCATGTATAATTACATTTAGTGCTCTATGGTACAAAGAAAAAGTATTACCCGTAGACAAATAATAGAGCAGTGTTGGCCTAGTGGCATCAGCGTGCGAATCTCATCCCTGAGGTCCTAGGTTCGATATGCAGCTGTGCACCAATGGACTTTGTCTATGTGCCCATTAAACACTCGCGTAAATGAAAACCTCGTGAACCTTGCATGCCTTAGTCAAAAAAAGTCGCCAGTGTATCCCAGGCACAGGTGGTTAATCACCTACTTGCCTATTATAATATTAGAAATGATCACCAAACAGATACGGAAATCTGAGGCTTAGACCCAAAGGTCGTAGCGCCACTGGGACCACTAAAACAAACGAAAAAGAAATAAGCTTAAAAGACAAATGACAAATAATTCATAAATATTGGTAACTTTTTATCTCATCCAAAAGTCCAACTTCGATTACGTTATACAGAAATATACCCTCTTATTCATGAAAAAATCAGTCTAATTACACGGTTTTAACAAAAGCACTTTCAATCTCTTTATAATGTAGTGTGAATGCAATGTGAGGGAAAACAAGATAAAACAAAAGAGTATTTTAGATGAAACATTGCAAGCACACAGAGTTTTTATGAATATGGTCGTCAAGTCTCTACGTAAGAAGTGTAAAGCTAAGTAATCGACACTGAAATTCATTGTGAAAATAATTTCATTTAATTAATATTCATCCTTTGGAATTACCTAAAAGTGTAAATGCCCCATCCCAACAGACCATTTTGATACAATGTATAGCCTATTTAATAAGTTTTTTAACCAAGGGATTAAACAACCAGCTTGACCAAAGAGTCTAGCTATAGAAGTGTAACTTGAATTTATTGTACCAAGCATGAGACTTTATTGCTAATGGTAGGGGAGCCCAGAGCTAATGGGGATTTACTGAGCGTCGTAGAGACCTATTGGGATACAAAGCTTAGATAAAAAGAAGAAAAAATGTTATAGATAAATTCCTTTTCATCGTGGGGGAAGCGGCTATAGATAGTTAAATATGTAAAAAAAACTTTGCATGGACATCCTCGGCGTCGAATTGATAGCATCTATCCCCACGTATTTTTAAAGTAGTATGTTAATTGTCTTTCATGTGGGTGGTTGTATTTAAGGTTGAAAATTAAAAAAAAAATTTATCGAGCGGTCAGTTTTCTAAGGAGTATTAAGTGCACCAAAAAAATCTCTCATTCACTAATCTGACGTTTGATGGGACGCAAACCCACAGCTTCTTAATTTGCAAAAAAATCGCAATTTGAAATACTCAAGGGTCAGATTAAGATATATGTTCACTTTACTAAACTACTGTCTCATAATCTGACGATTATCTAGAGGGATTCGCCTGATCTGACAAAAAAATAGAAAACGGTTCACCTAAAGGGCCATCCCTGCAACTTCCCGCTAATTCCATTCCTGGGTTAATTATATTTTGACTCGCTGATTCAAGAAATAAATTTCTATGCATTTGAGCTCTCCCACTCGAAAGTCTGATAGAATTTCATAGAACACTATTTTTGAATTTTCAAACCGCAATAACTTTTGAATGGATCAAGTAATTTTACGCGGTTGGGCATTGACGCAGTTTTATCATTCTCATAATAATTTGCAATTTTAATTGATCGAACCACAAATTTGAGTAATCCCGAAAAACACTTTTTCGGTTTCTTTCATGTACGATATCTCTCGAACGAATCAACCGCTTTTGACCAGCTTGGTGGGTCGACGTGGTTTTTCAAGCCAAGGCGGATTATTTTTGATGATCGATAAAGAAACCACTTAAAAAAATATTTCTTATTTTTTAAGATTTTTCAAAATTTCAAAACTATCGTCCGAATCGGTTCAAATTAAGGAATTAATTTTGAGGGAAATATTTTGAACGCCGTTTAGTAGATTCCGTCGTTTAGGAAATGTAGGCATCAGGTGACGATTTAACTTTATCGACGAATTTTTTATTTCTTGGAAATCGTCAGATAATATTTCATTATCTGGAATTATTTCCTTCAAAATAAAAGAAAAATTAGTACGCTCGAGAATGGAATGACTTTTTTTTACAATTTGTTGCCCTCCCTTTTTTCCGTCACTTCAAATTGTCGATTATGAATATAACTTTTTAGGATTAATTAACTACCCTACCTTAATCTGCGGTCGGGAATTGTTCAATTTTTTTACTAATCTGTCTGTCCTTCACGGGCCTTATATATGGGCCTCATATTTTGTGGAGGTACTTAACCGGGTACAAGGTATCCCCTATAAGTAATTGCGTTTAGTAAATCCCGAAATCCCTCTTGGCCCTCTAACGTATCGTTTGCTATTGTAGAAGATTATAGATGGAGAAAGATTATATCTATTTAATATTTAATTACAAAAATCGTAATTTAAATTAACTAATAAATTTGTGGACATATGTTTCACGAAAAACAATGCACTAGTAAAAATAGTTTCAACAAACAATGATGACCAGTTATAGGTCACATTGTACACACACGATCGCACCCTTTTGATATATTTGTTTATCACGCACAGAATATTGCGTATTAATTTTTAATTAAACACGTGTCACACTCGCGTAAATGGCGTATAAACAAGCGTGTATGAAGATCAGTTTGTTAATTCGATATTTAAATGTATAAAGCATCATTAAAGTAAACTAAAAGTAATATAAGTTGTCGCAAAATAAACGATGTAAGAAATAAATAATTGCAATTTTAAAACTGATATGATAACGATATGGCGTAATAATTCTCATGCTTCGAACATGTATGAATTTATCTTAAGTGATGTGACTGTGTAGCATAAAGTTAGATACATGTGATAGTAGTAATAGTAGTTATTGTTTGTCGATAATTTGTTTAACTTATATTTCAAATTTCATTGTTGATATCTTTTCACTGTGTTCTTCTTGCCTATGTTTCTTCACGTAATTTACCTTTGAAGTAGAAAAAACAGTGTACAAATTTTAATGAATGCAATTGGTACTGCCATATATTGTATACCAGTTTAATATAGTTTCTTGTATGAAAGTTTATTGTAGTTCAATTAATTAAATTGTACAGAAATATTTAATATCCTACGTATTTGCATAAAACTATTTTTATTTCCATATATATTGTACCGTTACATTTTTTTCTTGTTGAATGTGTAAACCTTAAACATTTCATTTATAACAATTAAATTGTATAAACTAAAAATGTAAATAGTGTTACATGTAAGTAGATTAATTATATTATAAGTACATAATATATATTATTAATATACCAGAAACCGTGGGGAAACTACGCTTGAAAAGTTATTTGACAGTTCGATTTGATGTAACTATAATGAAAATATATCTAAATTGGTGTGGTTTCTTTCCGTAGAAATATATAATAAATATATATATAATTCTTTCAGTATTTCTGTAGTTTAGATGTGTTGCCGTGTAAAAACTTTTGTAAATGGCCTCGTATAAAATACTATTAACTATTTTATTTTAATTTGGTATTTTGAAGATAAAATTGAATTCGGATTAAATTTACCGTTAAAAAGTTCTAAGCGCTACAATTCCTCTAAATTATTTACAACCAAAATTTTGATTAAATCTAATTATATAATAACTTAAATGTTTATTCTGTGATGACATTTAGGGAAAATTTGTATAATATTCTTAAATATTCGCTAAAAAACACAAGTACACGTAGTATCACTTCCTAGATAGGGTTAATGAAATCATAATAAATAGATTTGAAAGTTATGCAACTTAGATTTTGAATCTATGGAAAAATCCACAGACTCATAATGTTAATTTACACTTATTTAAGACTATGATTCTGTATAAATGATCAAAATGCAACAAGAAATTGCTTAAGATAACAATGATTTTATCAGATACATCCATTAATCGGATAAACTAATATTTTGGACTTCAATTTGTGTATGTATGTTACTATGAATTTTAAATAACTGTGATTCAGTATTAACTTTTAAGCAGTGACTTTTATATTTCGCACTAGACAAGTATAGAGATTATATAATAAAACCTTACGTACGAAGCTCTAGAAAACCTTAAATCTCTAAACTCAAATTATTGTAGTCTGTCGGCAATATTATTTATTATTTTGTATGTAAAACGATTCTAAAGTGTTGTAAATAAAAATCTAGCTATCATTAGTGTTTTGTTTTACTGTCCCCAATCCTGGACTTTTTTGATAGCGTGTATGCATTTTTACATCTCAA
Organism: Pieris macdunnoughi; assembly: GCA_905332375.1. Lineage (NCBI taxonomy): Eukaryota > Metazoa > Arthropoda > Insecta > Lepidoptera > Pieridae > Pieris > Pieris macdunnoughi. Next base: position 1,190,270 of record CAJOBZ010000046.1, read on the forward strand.
CAAATCATTATTACTTCACAATAAGGAGTTCCTCTTTTATAAGCGCGCTTATCAATGTCATATAAACTTATACAAAAATTATATAGTGGAAATATTTGTATCTTACATCTTTAAAAAAATAAGCCGTGCGAAGCCGGGACAGGTAGTTAATAGGCTAGTTGACAGTGTGTAAAATAAAATGTTATTGAGTGTATCTAAGTATTATAAATAATGTTATAAAAAGCGTTATGGAGTAACATAACTTGTAAATAAAATAAAAATATTGAACATTACACAAAACGGTCCCAGATGGCTAAACCAGTCTAGTCAAAATTTTCGTCGGAGACTGTTTTTGATCGTTGTTGTGTAATTTAAGAATAATAATTAACACATAAAACTTGACTTGTTTACATTTTTACAAGCATTGGTAAGTCATTGAGACTAGTGCGACGCCATATTTTTGTTTCATCATTTAAATTTTGTTTAATTTGAATTAAGCTTCCATAGTCACTAATAAACAATCTAAAATGATTATTAAAATATTGTCATAAGAAGAGCACGAGCACGAGCTTTTTATTTTAAAAGATTAATTATAATATAAAATTGTACATATAATCAGTTTAATATTATCTCCCTTTGGTAGATATCACAAGTACCTATAACGCCTTGTTCTGTATTGACTCTTGAATCCAAATCGTATGACTGCTTTACGACTGATTTGAGCGACCTCCCTGTGAAAACCTGTGAGTTCGAAAGGTGAGTTACAGAATCGCAAGGCTGAACTCTGCACCGTTAGTAAAACTGCAATATCGTCTTGTATAAAACTAGGTCAGTGTAGTCAAAAGAATACTAAAGTAGTTGAACGAAAAAAGCTTCATTATCCTACCAAAGAATCCACAATGATGGAAAATAAATTAAACTAGAATATCGTTTACTGAAAGGTGTAAGAAATTGTAAGTATTCATATTATTCAGGCTCTTCGAATACCAAGGCAATCCAAAAAGTTAAAAGAACAAAAAGGTAAGTCTACTTTAGTTCAGTTACTTTTTTATAGCAAATCTAAGTGTTTGTGATTTACTCAGTGATGATATACATGAATAAAAGTGAACGTGCCGTGTGAGACGTCGAGCACTGACTAGACAGGAACATCAGAAACTTTAAACTGTATCTTATAAAGAATAACAATAATTTAAAGAATGTCATTGTATACAATAATATGAAAGATGAACTGAACCTTAACTGACCTCCTCGTATACATTTATACAACAATGATGCATGTGTATGCGACATTAAAGCAACTTAGAGTCAAGTAAATTCGCGACGGAGGTGTTGTTTTAATATATTTATTTACCCAAAACAAATATTTTGTAGAATGTGTAGGTTTTTCTATAGAGAAAAGATAAATTATACAGAAAATACATACATATATAAATAAAAAAATATTTTTATTTCTTGCAGAAGGACAAAGAAGACTCAATCCTATTAAATATATTTTTTTTTAAGAAAGTAAATTGCGTAATTTTTTTTCTTCTATTGTTATATATATATTTCCTAATTATTATCTCGGTTTTGTGTGAGTTGCATCCAGCCAGCTCAAGCCAGCCGTTTTAGTAATATCATCCGCCCATCTCGAGAGCAGTCTTCCTCTGTTTCGTTTCCATCGATCATCAGACAGTCTTGCTACATGCCCTGCCCTCAGAAACAGAAAATGACTGTAAAAAAATCCAATAACTTATTTGCGGTCAACTTATCCAATCTACCGGTTACCGATGCCTTTTTAATTCATTACTCCAATATATGTTGCTCTATATTGTATTTTATATAATCATAAAATTCAAAAATCAATATAAAAATTACGTGAACTCTGACAATATGCTAAATGCGATTTTATAAAATAGATATATCTATTTTATAATTGCTCCTAAAACTTCTATAGCTTATTTTTGTATCCGACTAGGCAGAGAGCATTTTTTATTATATTTTTTTATAAAAATAAAGTAATTAAATATCTATAAATTGTTTAATCCTGTTAATTAGCCCTCTTCGTTTTTAATTATCAATCATATTAAAAATACACGTCGAATTATAAACCTTCAGCTTTTTTGAAGTAGGTTAAATTCTTTTATAAAGTTTTGTTTGAGTTAATTATTAACAATACCTCTGGGTGTTAAAAATCCCACCTCATAGTCACACTCGAGTGCTCATAGTGTAAGAATGACATCTCTAAAACCTTGTCCGGTGTACGCCTGAGATGAGTTCATTAGCAGCTCACGTGACAGCATCACAAAACACATTATCTCGTCCGACGTGACGTGGATGGCGCGAAATGAATTATACCGTGGACCCTCGTTATATCATGACACTTGGAAAAATGAAACATGTCAAATGACAGCAGGGCAAATTATTTTATACATTTACTAGAAGATTCGGTGAACTTCATACCTACATATGTTTGTATCAAAACTTTTGAAAACATAAAAGTTTTGGAAACGACCAAAGAGATCGGACCTCGTATACGACTATGAAGCACCAATTTTTGAAGGCACCTATAAATATATAACAACCAAGTGACAATTATTTTATTCTAAATAATAAAAAACATCAAATATTTTCCAGTTTTATTGGAAAATTCAATAGTAGTTTTTAGTATTTTTTCCTTTTTCTTCTCTTCCACAAATATTTCAATATCATAATAAGTCCAATCGATCCATCCATTCCCGAGTTTTAGCTTCACAATCGAACAGCCTGAAAAAATAAACACTATTTATTTAGTCCGAATGTTGGAAAATCTGTGTCTCTGTTACGTCAGTTCTATGTGATTTTCTATTGAGTTTTGTTGATCCTCAATATTATTCTATGTGCGAAAGATATTAACTATAGAAAATTGTTACCAGCCACTGCTATGACGCATACGTAACCTAAATAGGTAATAAATTCTTGGTAAATTCGTTAGAAGTTTCATTAACACGTGTACTTGAGTAAACACAATATATACCGTAGAAAACTTCAAAACGCTCGCTTTCTTACGTATAACTACCACATTTCACTATACGCGTATAATGGGGCTTATGAAATACGTCCAGCATATATCAAGCTGGTTTGATCGCTACAAAGAATCCGGTACTTCAATGAACCCTTTGAACCATTCCGGATAGCGTTTGAAACGCGAAACATTGTTACACATTAGTTATTTCGTTCATATTGCGTTGTTATTTAGTGCTTTGTTACACGCGATGTGTATTTGTTTTTTCATGTAACACGATAGTAAAAATTATTTGACATTGTATTGGCGCGTAAAATATCCAAGAGTGTTGATATAAATCTATATTAATAATAATAAATAAAGGCTAATTTTCAATCTTATATCGGTTATAAGATGCAGAAATTAGCTAGTTATCTTTTCATAAAAGTCTAAAAGCCACCTTCGGCTAATAAAATTAAGAATACCCTAAGCGATTTGTTTTCAAACCAACTGTACTAAAAAAAAATCAATTCCAATAACACCGTTCCGTTACACGGCAGACAATAGTTAAATACAACAATATTGAAATACTAAAATACCTCAACATTTCAATTTTATTAATTCTAAAGGCTGTGTGGCTTCTTTTATGTATAGACTGAAAGTATACAAAAATGAGACAGTATTTAAGACAACATAAAGATTTTGATTACCATGTTTTTAACAGCGTGGCAATCCAATTTTTTTTACAACTTTTACAGTTATTATATATATATAAGCTTCAAATAATTATTTAATCTTTTGTTCTTACTGTCAAAAACGTAAACGTGTGAAACTGTGGTTTTACTACTATTCAAGGAACTTTTATAAATACCGTAAAGCTTTGGTCAGACAGTGGACGGGCACAGCGAGCACAGTTTTTGTATGAATTGGGCCATTCCCAATACAAAATTGCGAGCTTGAAATCAGCGATTTGGGAATGAATAGTAAGAAATCTCAAAGAGCTTGTTTCAAAATGTTCGAGAAATCATGCCGAGTGTGGCGGGTCGGCCGACGCGACGCTTGCAGGATCATCACGTCCGCAGTGTGACATCCACGCCCCGTCGGCACTCCGTCGCCGCCCCACCCGCTGTTTAACCAAACCTTAAAGGTTTCGAACACTTTCGATTAGTTTTTCAAATCTCTCCATGTCCATTTTTGTAGTTGAATACAAAACTGCCGTCACGCCGGGCGCGACGCGTCACGTCCTGCTATCTGTTTGACTACTACAACGAATACCCATATAACACAACGTATAGCGACGCGCTTACGCCCCGTTCGCGCCCCGTCCCGCCGTACTTTTCTTGTACTACCGTCGGGCGCGACGGCTTTTTGTGACATTTCCTATATTAATTAGTACATTACAACTGCTCACGTTGAACCAACGTCGCGTCGCCGTCCCGCCCCGTCCGCTATCTGACCAAACCTTAAGTATCCGCGGTTTGACTGACACGGCGGGATATTATGTATTTTATGGATGGCTTTTGTGACTTTGATGGTATTGGTGTTTCTGCTTGTTACTGTAAGTCTGGCCTAGTAACTCGAAGGTTACGGACGACCTCTCCAGCGACTAAATAAAGTAGATTAGCCAATGCTAAATTGTTACTCTTATATTGTTTTATTATGCCTTTTTATCAGTTAAAGACTGCATTTCTATTCAATCGTGGCCTGTAACAAGAATATATCTTTAAAAACAAGTATTGGTACTCCATTTAAGTTACAACTTACTAAATATGACGTGCGTAGAGCCAAATGATTGATTGCGTTTAATGGAGCCTAAATTTTAACATTAATCAATGTTTAATTCAACAAAGTGACGTTTCCTTAACTTTATTGTTTGGTATGATATTATTAAAATTACTTAAGCTTATGACATACACAAGTAAAAAATCATTTTAATATGTTATTTCAATATGAGGCAACAGCGCTAAGAGTATTGAGAGAACTTTATCAATGTTTTTGACCTTGGATAATGCCATTTCGATGCCATTATTATAAGTACGTAAAATGCATTTCAATGAGTAAGATTTGGACACCCTTTTTAGTAAAAAAATACCCGTGTCAACCAAAAATACCACTACCAATAATACCTTATATATTTAACTTATATATTTTAGTTTATATTAATAAGCATTGAAAATATAAAGACGTGACTTCTGTAATAAACAGGAAATATAAATCTCAGTTTATATATATATATATAATGTATTCCCCAATTTCCGTTTTTGAATGTTTATTGATGTTTTTCACCGATCAACCAAACTGAACCACTACCTGTCTTTTTGTCCAGTTGGCATTACATATTTATAATAACAATGAAGTATTATATTATTGTTTGCATTATCTATCGTGATCGTCTTAAATAATTATAACTTATAAGTAATATATTTTGAGCAGTGTTGGCCTAGTGGCTTCAGCGTGCGACTCTCATACCTGAGGTCGTAGGTTCCTTTACCGGCTGTGCACCAATTGACTTTCTTTCTATGTGCGCATTTAACATTTGCTCGAATGGTGAAGGAAAACATCGTGAGGAAACCGACATTGACGTCTTAGACGTCTTAGACCCAAAAAGTCGACGGCGTGTGTCAGGCACTGGAGGCTGATCACCTACTTGCCTATCAGATTTAAAAATGATCATGAAACAGGTCCAGAAATCTGAGGCCAAGACCTAAAGAGGTTGTAGCGCCACTTATTAATTTTTTAAGTTATATATTTTACTAGGGTAGGCATTCGTGGAAATTATTTGGTTTCTGGCTAAATAAAAAAATAACTTTAAATTGTACTCAATGAAAATTTGATACAAAAAATAACAAATGAATATGTAATAAAACGTTAAAGTTACGTATTCATCTAGCTTTGATATTCATCACATATATTAACAGTTGAAGGGATAGGATATTCCAAACTTTTTAAAATCCCTTTTGAAGTTAGTTGTCGTCTATCTTAATATATATAAATTACGTGTCACGTTGTTTTCCGCTATGGACTCCTAAACTACCAAACCGATTTCAATCAAATTTGCACACCGTCTGCAGTTTGATCTAACTTAAAAGATAGGATAGCTTACATCTCAATTTATACCCGCAATATTATTTTATTGCAAAATATTTGTTTATTATTTGATAGTCACAATTCTAACAGATGGCGCTGTGTTGAAAGTACCAACGTTTCAAATAAGCTACAATTTAATGGCATTACCACCAAAAAAGCATGGTGGTCCCCATGTCTGGTGTTCACCTACCGTTTCCCTTGAATAGGTTAGTACTATGTAATATAACTAAAACCTTAGCCACAGTAACGCTTGGCCGGTCTGCTAGTTGAATATAAATGTATTACCGTCATAAATTCCTGGAGAAACCCGAACAATAACGATACTTACCGAGTTTGATAGAGGAGCTAAAAAAAACTTAAAACGTAGACATAATCAATCAGGATACTTTAAAAAGATTTGTATATTTTTAAAGTTTCTTAGTGAATCACCCGAATATTACGTAAGCAAATTAATCTTAGTATGTACAGCATAAATATTTTTCCATCAATAGATGTAGTGTGTTTCGTTTTCACCACACCATTTGTCAATGACACGATCTGTCTTCAATGGACAGGGTTCAAGGCTATGCTAATAATATGGATCTAAAGTTGGGATGAATTATTCAGAGGATAGACTTTTATACGTACGTTATAGCCATCCAAATCAGCATAAATATAGCTGACGTACACCAATAAATAATTCGGGTTCAATTCCGAAATAGCGTATTTTACTATATAAAGCAGAATTACGCTGTTTTATTCATTGATCGTATTTTATTTTAAGTGGATTAGGGGGTTGTTTGTTACGCTTTTGAGACTTTCGAGAATAAATCTGGTAAGTCTGATTCTTCAAAGATTCAGAAAACGACCCGCCTAAACGGTTATACGTAGTAGGATCGTAGTTGTGACATTTCATCAAAAACTGGTGGCAATTTGATAGGCTGGAAGTTTTAGTTTAACCCAAACATAAGATCAATAGATAAAACCTTCGTTTGAGATCCCTTGTGGCTGTATAATTTCAAAGCGCCTGCTAGTTACACATACAAAGTTTTAGTAAAAACAACGTAATATTTTACGTGTAATGAACATGAATAAATTCAATGTGGTGTATTAAGTTTTGAACTATTTAAGTTATTTTCCGAAACCTCTGCATTAAAACAAAGAATGAATTATGACGTAAATTATCATGATTTATGACGTTAAAATAGTGAATTCAAAGCGGAAAAGGAAGCACACTCCTAAAAGGAGGAAGCCTTGACCGGGCGGATCAAAAGGCGGGCGTGAAAGCTCTTTGTAGGAATTCACGGAATGACAGTCATGATATAGGGCGGGTGGTAGAGCGGATATATCGCAAAAAGTACTTATACAACTTTTGAAACAACAAAATATAACTTTTAATTTTATTCAATAAATATATTTGGTTTTGTCTGTTACTAAATATCGATTATGATATAATGCACAAATTTCTTCATATATCTCAGTTGTTTGTTAAGATCTTGCATTTTTTTTTTGTTTTTATTATTGTTAATTATTTATTTAAGCAATTTATTTATCAATTACCTCAATTTCTTTAAATACCACATGCCAGATAATCACACATTCATAAAGCAGCAAAAATAATAACACAATTAATCAAAAACTTCACACATTTTGCTCACTCAAGTTTTAGTTCTCAGTTTAATAATCGTAGCGATTACTAACATTACGGAGTCGGAGTTACACCCCGAAAGTGTATACGCAGGCACTGTCTACTGAATTTAAATTGAAAGAATATAGAATTAATAAGCATTTTACCATGGCAAGAATTGTACGCGAGTGAAATTATCCATCCTCTCATAAACTACTTATTAGTTTAGTAGTAATAGTAGTAAAGGTTCCCAGTTGACCCAGAAACCATACAATATGATTATACGTAACCTTTATTGATATAATTTTACTTCAAATTATAGATTTTATTTCTCCTCAGACCGAATTTTACTTAGAAAATAACTTACAATTCAATCTGAATTATTAAGAGAACATTAAAAGCCGAAGACATATAAGGTATATTGTACCCATTCGTTCTCATGTCCCTGGAGATAGCTTTTTAATGGGATAATGGAAATGTTGAAAGGGGCACGTTTAACGGATTAACCGAATTCTCGAAATGCCATTTTTGTAAGTTTCTCAAGACCTTTCCGACCTTTTGAATAGACCTTTGAAGGAATATTTTTGTTTTGTTTATATCGGTGGACGATTTACTAATTAATATGAATGATTTGTCACCTCTTGTTTGCTTGTAATTATATTGCTGTGAAAATTGTCCTGTAATTACTCTATAAAATCCCAACATTCTAATAAAAATATTAGACTTATATTTAAGAACAGATCAATTTTCAGATCTCGCTCGTAGTATTCATACGAAATAAAAATGGTTATAAAATATTATATGTATGAAATCCTCGATGACGCAGACACATTCTCCGACTATTTTTTTGATCGTTTTACTATTTGTAGTTGTTCAGATTAATACCTGCAGCTGAGTTTGAGGCAGAAGTCAACCCGAACCAGCTGCCCACTGTAGTATATCCGAACCAATTCGATTTAGGGTCCTTCAAGAAAAGAGCGTACCAATTCTTAAGGCCGGCAATTCACTCGCGAGTCCCCTGGCATTGAGAGTGTCCATGGGCGTATCACTTAACATCAGATAAGCCCCCTGTTCTATAAAAAAAAAACTTTATATGTCTGTAGGTGAGCTTTTAGTGCCTTATATTCTTTTTGGTTCTAAAATATGTGTTTTCTCGCAATATTTATTTAGAAACAAGCAAATCTAAGAAGAGGATCTAGTGTGTACATACTCTAGTCATTTAATCTTCTATTATCTTTTGAATGGACATGGACACACCTATTTCATGTTCAGTGTTTGTTGCTGTCACCACCAGTCCCCGACACTATTATTCTAAGTTCAATTAAATTGGGTCATTTGAATTTCATAGACGTGATTTGGGATAAGAATTCTTGCATTTAGATTTTACTAGGCGGAAAATCATCGAAATATCAGAGGACAATTCAGTAGGTAAGTCAGTAGGTATAATGATGCAGAATTTTTATTACTCATAGTCGTTCATAAACCTCCTTTTATCCGTAGATATTATATATCAGGTCCTTACATATGAAATTGGCGTTTTGTATGGGAGGAACAAAAAATCTACTATTTTTAAATATAATATATTTAATTAATCAAAGTATGACTTTTGCCATCTCATAGGTAGTTCATTGGTCCCTTTACTAAAAAAAACCAGTCGGATGGGAATCAATAAAATCTGTGAAGGCGATTTGGACCCATCAGAGTTAAATTTTTTCCCTTGCAAGAAGTTGTCCAAATTTCGATTAAAATGGTAATCTGTTGGAGCAAGGTTCGGGGAGTACGTAGGATGTCTTAGACATTCCAATTGAAGCTCTTCTAATTTGGTAGCCGTCTGTTGTGCAGTGTGTGGTCTAGCGTTGTCGTGAAGTAGCAGTGGCGTGGAGCGATTGATCAGCCTAGGTTGTTTAGCCGCTAGCTTTTCCATCATGGTTTGCAATTGCTGACAATAGACATCAGCCGTAATAGTCTGGCCAGATTTGAGAAAACTGCAATGAACAATACCGGCACTAGTCCACCAAACGCTTACAAGTAACTTTTTTGGGGTTAATTTTCGCTTGGGGCAGGATTTGGCTGGCTGGCCAGGATCCAACCATTGCGCTGAGCGCTTTCGATTATCGTAAAGAATCCATTTTTCATCACAGGTAATGATTCGGTTTAAAATACCTTCATTATTGTGCCGGTTCAGTAATGTAACGCAGCAGTCGACGCGCGTTTGCCGGTTTGCTTCAGTCAATTCGTGAGGTACCCATCTTTCAAGCTTTTTATTCTTCCCAATTTGTTTCAAGTGAATTAAAACAGTTTTATCACTAACACCGCAGCCTGCAGCTAACTTGGACGTGGTTTGCGATGGATCCGCTTCCACAATAGCCTTCAATACTTCATTATCAACTTGGGTCTCAGGCCGCCCACGGGGCTTGTTCTGCAGGTTGAAATTTCCAGAACGAAAACGTTGGAACCAAAAACGAACTATGTTTTCTTTTGCAACATGACCGCCATACACATCATTCACCCTTCGAATCATTTCCGCAGCACTAGTGCCACGGCGGAACTCGTACTCGTAAATAATGCGATACTTTAAGTTTTCCATTTTGTAAAATGAGTGATGCAAACAGAAAAAAACAAATGAATGACGGTCATCGAAGCACAAATACATGAGTAAATAGATGTACAAATTTTAATTTGGAATTCCTTACCAAAGAGGAGAACATCGTGATTAAAGTGGCCAGTACGAAATACGCCAATTTCATATGTAAGGACCTGATATACTGAAATCGAATGTTGTGAAGTGCAAATAAATTTAAATTTTATTACTATTTAAAGTTTAACCGAGACAGGATACGTGTGTAAAATGATGTAGTTAAACATTTTTTTTCATACAGGCTTGGACCGTTTGGCCGCAATCCCACCTGATGTTAAGTGAGATACGGTTGACTGGGAGGAACGCCTAGGAGAATTTATCAAGCCATGTTATATAGGAAAGATTGTACGGGGCGATGAGTTCCATTCCATCCCTGTTTTCACAAGATACGACGATCCAAATTGTGTAGTGTGGCACTTGGGGATGGCAACAACGAAGGGATGAAACTCCAGCGTGCTTCCAGACGCGCGTAGTTTCAAAGGGGATGACGGAATGAAGTTGTGTGTTCGACGGAGCATTAGGGGCTCAATAGGACTGGCCAGACGCGATTGTACAAGTTTGTGCGTTTGTTTGTTAAGGACCTAATATTTAATTACATATAAAGTTTTTATTCACTAGAGACAAATGAGTTGATTGTTCTATTGATGGGAGTTCGAAACGTTTTTTTTACTTGAATATAAAATACCTCACTGAAATATGAATAGTGCAGCCCAAGAATGACTCAGCTATGCTATTCAAATGCACTAAAGATTTTTACTTCAAGCAATATTTAACTAAACCGCAGACATTTGCCATTTCCATAATGGATCCGTGACTCATCTAAATAACTTTCAAATAAAAACCTTTGGTCTCCCAAATATCTACTTCTGCCTTCAGCATAGATTATCATATTTTCGAGGCTTTTCAGATGTAAATTGAATAAAAATGGTAAATTTGTTATTAAAATATTCGCGAATTGATTTAGTGGTAATGGTTCCTTTTTACGCGCCTACGTAAAAATTGTTTCGTAATATTTTATTTATCTTAATCAATAAACGCTAAACATATTTTATTCAGACAGTTTTCCAATTACATATTTTGAATTAACGCAGTTAAGTGTGATCTCCTTAATGGGGAGATCTTAAAAAGTGACTTCAAATTCAATTCCAATAATACATTTGTGTTTATCTAATGCGTTTTCATAATTATTAAGTTTTAATTAATTTTTTGTTTATAATAATGTTTGACCCCAAGAGCTTAAGAGGCTATTGTTAATCATGTGCAGTATTCTCAGGTGTCCTATAGCGACTTATTTATGCTCAAATATGTTTGACACGTCTACGTGTAGCGAAATAAAAACAATATTCTTTTGTAAACAAATTTTGACAAAAGAATAGTAGCTAGTTTTAACATAATAACAAGAGATTACGTTCTCACAAGTTTTAGATGTGTTCATCTGTGCCTGACCGCGATTTGGGTCTAGATCACTTTCCTCCCGAACCACGGTTGTGGATTATTTTCTACCCTCAACAAAAAAACACTTTCTTTCTATGTAGAAAGCTAAGTAAAAAGAAACAGTTGTGATTTGAACGCATGACCTCGGGGCTAAAAGTCACATGCTTTAACCTTTGTGTCTTGAAAAGTAAAGATTATTTCTTTAAATGATGAACAATGTTCATTTAACTGCAATAATTACTGCTATTTCCCATAAGACCAGCTACGCACTCGCGATCCGTCTGTGTCCATGTTTATCACTTAATTAGTTATCCATTCCATTTGCCACCTCCCACCAAAATTTGTATAGGTACCAAATACATATTTCTGCTATTTTTTGAGCTCAAATAAATGCAAGCCAATTCAATGACGCGTACACATCAAACAGACCACATGACGTTGCAATTGGGTTGGATAAATTGGGTAGAAAATCTGTGGAGCGTTCCATGTAAGATAAACTGTTTATGTTTGTGCCGACTACGATAGGCTGCTCGCATACCACCATAAAACTAAGTTGTACATAATTTACTTTTTAACTGACATAAAAATCCAAATGCGTCAACATTTTGTGGATCTTTTTGGGAGTAGATACCCAAAACATGGCGGACGCAGCGTTTCAGATTCATATAGCTGATCTAAGCTAGATTTGACTATGGATCCGAATATTTTAAGTCAAAGCGTGAAGTTCCGTGACCACCATACGGGCGAAGATGTGCGAAGGCAATGCGTGAATTTATGTCCCCTTCTGTACCTCCAGTATCACACATAACAAAAGTAATTCGTATAGACAAATACGAATTAAAATCATTCTTTACATTTTGAAGTCGAATATAACTGACTTACAATATTGTTACATTCGTTTTGACTTGTGGTCTGGACTCAACGCTCCTTCCCTTCTTGGTTACAATCAGAAGAATTTAAAAATGTTATTAGGTTTAAAGACTTTATTTCTCAAAAAAGACAAAAAATGTCACTTACATGAGAATAATACTCTAGATAACATAACATTGTAGTCGTTCTTAAAATAATTACAATAAAATATAGCCGTACATGCAATAAATTTAAAAATAAAAGTAAACAAAGAAATATGAATTAAAAGTAATTATAAGAAATGAATTTAAAAGTAATTTTGTTTAACATATTCACTTAGCTTCGATTTGAATGAATTGATAGAAGTAATATTTTTTATATCTGTGGGTAGTTTATTATACAGCTGTGCGCCTTCGTAGGTAAACATTTTTTTGCCGTAGTTCGTACGTACTTTAGGTAATGCAAGATAACTCGTTATTATATCCGGTAAAGCAGTTTAAATACAAATTTAACATAATAAGACATTAGTTTTGAATCCGTCAGTGGCAAGCCTTAAGGATTTTGTGCAGTGAATTTACTACGGAAAGCAATTTTCCTTCTCGTGTTTAGGAATGCATAGCAATGTGTACTTTCGATCGTTGAACACGTAAGAACTAGTTTGATATTGGCTTCAAGGTGGAAAAATATTTAATATCTCCTTGAAAGAATATCGTATGCGCTCGTTTCGGCCTCTCTCCTAAATTTCCAGTATGACTGGTTCCCCACGTTGTGCATTCAACGCCTTCCCTTCACCTTCACCAGGTCATCTGTCCACCTGTGTGTGGGAGATGTGGTAGTGGGAGGCCGTCCAACGCTTCGCCAACTGGTCCTTAGCTTTCATTCCAGGAGTTTTTTGAATCGTCAGCGTGCTAAAAACGTATTCTAAAAGTAATCTATAAAAGAGACGCAAGGACATCCCCATTGTCCGTGTTAATTTAGGGATGACCTGTCCTTAAAAATGTTGAAAAACACAATGGTATTTTCTAAATGACACTGCCAAATATACCTACATTTATGACTTTATAAATAATTTAAAAACTAAGGTTCTAAATTTACACTTACTACCAGTTCAAAGGCTTTAAAAAATAATCAGTAGAAATAAGTTTGTCCTGTTTGACCACAAAGGATCCTGTGAATTCTTATAAAATAGGAAATACTGTATTTCTTTAAGACCAGGCCATTATGCCGGGACGTGACACACAAAATATTTTAATTATACACTTGGCCCAACCAAGTAGAATTGTATATTCCTTTATTTGGCCAACCACGGAAATAATGCCGATCGTGACTTGATTTTATATTTTCGAAAGTGATTTCGAGCTCCTAAGGGTTCATAAAATCTTTTTATTGTACTTCTAGGCATTTCTTGTATTGATTTATTATGTGGTTTTAGTATGTGATTCTGTGCCAGACATGTTGATTTTTAGGTTATGCAGGTTTTTCACGATATTTTACGATTTTTATTTTACTTTTACGTTGCGAGCAAGTAATTGCGAACATTTACTGGCCGGGATTCAAATGTTAATGTTTATCAACTAATATAGTACTATTTCATTTGAAATAAATCTATGCTAATTTTATAAAGATGAAACATTTGCAATTTTGTATATTGGAAAGGAACAAACTCAAAAACTACTGGTTCAATGTAGAATTTATTTTACTAAAAGAATGCTAAATTATCGCTGATTGCATGGGTCATTTATTTTCCTAAACATTTAAATTTATATCCAGGCTTGGAAAGCCGGAACAAACCGCATTACCTAATTTATTTATATTAATAAATAAATAAATACCTACATAAAATTTATGCTAACAGCGAAGTTTTTGTAATTGTTCGTTATATAGTTGTAATAATAATAAAATTTAGAATCTAAAACCGTGGGATTTAGGTTCTTAATTTTATTTGAGTCTTCCTGACTTCAAGACCTTTCATTTGTATTGCTCTATTTATTGAGTCCATATACATCGCACTAAATATACTTGACAGTTTCAACGAAGTCATGGGTATGACATCTATGAAAGAAAATAATTTCCCGTTACTGCTGTGTGGGAAATATAACAAAAGATTCTATAAGCCTCTTATTTAGATTGTATCCCACACACATCCTATATATGTGTGTTTTTATACAACTGTTTCGCAGACACAAGTGACTCCACAGAACAAAATTATTAACCATATCCTGACAGCTTCTACTTAATTAGGCAAAAGTTAAATTAGGTCACCGTCTAAATAACACTTTTTTTTTTTTTTTTTTAAGTATATAAATACGTTGTTCTGAATTCATTTGAGCATTGGTCCACCTCTAAAAGGGCTGACACTGTTGTCCCAACTTTTTAGCTGAAGGTGCGCAATTCACCGATAATTTTCAAGATTAATCTTGTGTATGTGTGAATATTTGTACTTAGTATAAATTTACAAAAAAAAACAAAATCAATCTGCAAAATCAAATTTGAACCAATATTCAAACAGTAATTCTGACTTATTAATTCTTTGCTTTCTCTCAAAGATGTGATGAGCCTACCGATAGCTTTAAGAAAATTCTACCAACTTGAACCTCTGATCCTACCAGTAGGGCTCCGCTCGTTATCTGAAGTCTCTTGGTGCAGATCCCGCGCTTATTTATATTCATTACTTATGTGTATGTAACACTGTAGTGCTTAGGGATCCGTAGAGTTATCAGGTTCTTAGTTCTCAATGACTCATATATTCAGTTATCTAGTGCTGCTTACTAATATATATACGTACATTATACACTACTATAGATATACACTCCTGACATAATTTAAAAAAATCTAAATCATTTATTCATTTAGGTAACACTATGTACACTTATGAACGTCAATAAAGAAATAAATATTAAATGCTACATGCTTCTAATTTTACATATACTGCCAGTTCTCAAATCAAGGACGTAGAACGGATGGGAACATCTGGCAATAAACTCTCCGCCACTCTTTTTAATCGCCAAGTTTTTTGTTGTACACAACGTTTGTAAGGAGCTGCAACCATTACACCATGTTCCTCATGACATCTTATGTAACTATTAGTTAATTACCACGTTCGGCCCAGCGCCGCCGTAAAAAGAGTCTCGCGTCGCGACACACTATTTTTTCATACAAATTGGAATGACGTTTCTTAACGTTGTGTTCTTCATGTATGCAAGCATAAGTTTTGATTCGACAACAACGTTAATAGACGTCGACGTTATATAACGCTATGTCACAAAGTATTCGATTATTTACCATAACCAGGAAGAGATTCCATGGACATAGTATCTGCATCGTTCGTACCTATCTGTACTGTTCGTTTGTTTATGTGAAGTAGTTTTTCTTTGCCTATTGCGAACACTGGTATCGATAATACTTTCAGAACTACTTGAGTGTAGAAAATTCTCAGAAAAGGAAGAATGTGAGTAGCTAAGTGGGCTGTCGCTATCAGTTTTTATAGGTTCTGGATCATAATCCATGCCACTTCCGTATTCTCCGTCATCACTGAAGGGATCTGGAGTAACTTCCGGGACGAAGAATCTTCAAATACCTTCAGAAACCCCTTACGGCATAGTCGCTTTTTATTCATCTAAAACAATCGATTTTTGGTTACTTTAAAATAAATATATAATAGTTATTTATTTATGAATATTAATCTAAAATAAATAAATGTATTACAAAACTTACTGTTTCGAAACTTTAATTCGGTCGAGCGATGTACGCGAACCAAGAGCTTCTCTTGATGCGGCGCAAAATGACTGAAGCTAGCCGCGTCCCTACTTCCCGTGACGCCTACCAACGTTCTGTGTGTGCGTATGTGAATATGTGCGAGTGTAACGGATTTTCGCAAAACGTTCCTAAAGACTGATTTGCTGCGGCGGTAGACTTTTGAAACTTCCAAGTGATGCGGCGCAAATATCTATTTAGTTGAATATCGTATTGACTCCCCGACGTTAGGGAACGTAGTGTGAATAAATAGAAATTAAAAGCCGACGTGATTAAACGTTGTGTCAATTATGAATTTCTAAAATTAACGTCATGAGACGTTGCTGGACCGAACGTGTTAATAAAAGCTTGGTGTGCTCAGCAAGGCGAGACGGTACTTCACTCCGGGCCACCGCATGCAACTATATAAAGCGCAAATTCGGCCCCACATGGAGTACTGCTCTCACCTCTGGGCGGGGGCTCCCCAGTACCAGCACCTTCCACTTGACCGTTTACAACGCAGAGCGGTTCGAATCGTCGACGACCAATCCCTCTCCGAGCGGCTTGATCCTTTGGCGTTGCGTAGAGATGTGGGGTCACTCTGCATCTCCTACCGCATTTACCATGGAGAGTGTTCAGAGGAGTTGTTCGGATTAATACCTGCAGCTGAGTTTCATCTTCGGACGTCGAGGCAGAATACGAAATTCCACCCGTATCACCTCGACGTCCGACGTTCCACAACTGAGCGTTTTTCAAGGCAGTTTTTGCCGCGCACCACCACTATGTGGAACCAGCTGCCCACTGAAGTATTCCCGAACCAATTCGACTTAGGGTCCTTCAAGAAAAGAGCGTACCAATTCTTAAAAGGCCGGCAACGCACTCGCGAGCCCTCTGGCATTGAGAGTGTCCATGGGCGGCGGTATCACTTAACATCAGGTGAGCCTCCTGCCCGTTTGCCCCCCGTTCTATAAAAAAAAAAAAAAAATCAAATAAAAAAAATTCAAAACAAAGATTTGTCCTTTATCAGCAGTAGGCATGGTGAAATAGGAGCATGCACTTACATTCTCGTGGGAACAACACGCAAATACATAGTCAAAATAACCAACATCACCGCATACACGAATTCAAGTTCGACCAGTCACCACAAGTAACACCCGTTCACGAGTATGACGCATGGCCAGCCATCAGCCGCCTCGCCATATTTTAGGGAGAGAGCACAGCTGTCTGCCACCCGGTTGAGCACACGAGCCTTTTCTTTTATCGCGTTTTGTTAAAATCTTTATTAAGTAAAGATAATAACAAACACCATACGAGGGAGCCGCCTGTACTAAATATTACGCCGGCACTAAGGTAAAGGAAAGTGTGCGCCTATCCGGCTTCCCACCAGCGGGACTCACCGGGGGATGCGCATGCGCGGACCAAACTAAGGTGTCCAGGCTGTGCCTGGCAGACTCCAGCTCCGCAATGGAGCGAAGATCCCGTCGCGACGAGTCTGGCCCGCGCGCCAAAGAACGCTCCCGCTCGCGCGGTGGAGCCGCGCCGCCGCCGCCGTCGTCAACCACAATTACACCCGCGTCGCGCATGGCAGACCGGCCCAGGTTTGACTCTCGCTCGCGTAGCGATCGAGCCCTGGGACCGGGAGCCGAAGACAGTGTAAATAAAAACATTTCTTACGAACAGCTCTCGTCGCGGTATACGGCTGAAGTATACCCCGTCGCAGCGGCCCCCCACAACCCCTCCCCCGCGGAGGAAATTAGTGACCAACGCAGAATATTGCGTACAACCTCGGATGTAAATTTAAATGCAAATTTAAATGTAAACTTAAGTGAAAGTGAAAGTTCAAGTGCCCACGGAGGCGATTTAAGGCCGCAGCTCTCGTCGCGGTATACGGACGACGAGAGCGCCCTTGTCGCCACCCCGCACCGACCTCAACCTCAAATAAATCCTGTAAGTAAAGATTTATCAGACCTATCTTACCAAGGTGACAACCCTGCTCATGGGCGCGATCCCGAAGAGTTGATCGCGTACCTAGAAGGCGACCTGGGCCATCGAGCCCGTATCCGCGCGGGCCGGCTATGAAATGGATACGCTCTTTGTTGCGCAGACAATCATAGGCCGGTACGCAACGGACGGGCTCGCGAGAGCGATGTGCGAATATCTCGCACAAACCCGCAGGCGCCTACTGGAGCAGGGGGTCTTAACATCGCCGTTATCTAGCGATGAACACAATGCGCTCGCTGAGGCGAGACGAGCGCATAATCTCTCTCTACGCCGCCCGCCGCCGCAGGACTTTTACGAGGACGCCGCCGGGACGGCGCCCAAGCGCGTGTGCGCACTGACGACGCCGCCAAAAACCGAGACTCAACATTTGATGCCGCCGCAACCGCAGGCGCCGTTGTCTCAAAGAGACCCGCGCCGTCGTCGCCTGGCGGATGCGCCCATGGGCATGACGCCCACCATGGCGCCCCCCGCACCCCATCAAGTGGCGGCTCAAACGGAGCCGCAGGTCACGGCGGACACGGATTTATCGACGACCGCCCCGCCCATGGGCACGACGCCCACCACGGTGCCTCCCGCACCCCCACAAGCGACGGTTCAGTCGACGCCGCAAGACGCGGCGAACTCATACGCCGCGATGACCGCCTCGCCGGCAGTAGCCCGCCGGCCCCCCCTCGCACCCCTGCCCCCCGCCGCATCGAAGCCGAAATATCCGCCGTTTGTGATCGAGTCCCTCCCTGACTGGACGGTGCATGTCAGGGAGATGAAAAAAAGGCTCGGGCGCACGGTCAACGGCGGTTTTTGGGAGGGGCTGAAAAATCATCCCAGAAGACGAGGAAGAGTACCGTGTGGTGCAGCGGTACCTTGGGGAGTTGGAGAGTAGCGGCGTCAACGTCGTTTACTTTTCCTACTCCCTACCAGCAGAGAGGCAGCTGAAGGTGGCAGTGCGGGGCGTTCCGGCGGACACGGAGCCCGAGGCCATCATGGCAGAGCTGCGTGACCTGGGTTTGAGCGGAACATGCTCAGCCCATACGCGCCAGGAAGGGTAGACCGGGGTGTATCTTCCTGGTTATTTGGCCGCACCCCGCCTCCCCCCGCTATATATGGCATCAAGGAACTGCGTGTATACCGGGGTCACGATCGAGTCTTGGGGGGCAAAAGGGGCCCCGCCCAATGTCACCGGTGCCAGGGATTTAGACACTCTTCGACAATGCCACCGGGCCTTAGCCTGTGGAGGTGGGGGAGGGACACCACGCCACAGATTGCCCCCTGCCAAAGGGGCAACGCCGAAGTGCGTCAACTGAAGGGGCGCACCCGGCAAACCACAGCACGTGCCCTGTGCTAAAGGAGGAGGCGCGCAATAAGCGCGCAGGCACAGTGGCACACACCACACGGGGCATGGGCGCCTCGAAGGCGCGCGGCGCACATGGCGCGCCTGGCGCGCCTGGCGCACCTGGCGCAAGTGGCGCGCGGGGCGCGCGTGGTGCGCATGGCGCGCAGAGCGCGCGTGACGCGCATGGCGCGCATGGCGCACATGGCGCTTCTGCCCCTGCACCCGCAAAGCATGGAGACGAGCCGCGCACGCAAGCGCAGGCTGAGCCGCGCGCCCATGGGCAGCACGTTTCGTACCATCGAGATGTAGACATCATCTCCTACCCTGCGGAGCCCCTGCGAGGTCAGCGCAGGCGCCCCAGAGGTGGGAGAGGTCGGGGGGGGTTGAAACCCCCCGCCCCCCCGCGCGCGGAGTTTTCTGCGCAAGCTGAGGCTGGCCCCAGTAGGGCCGCCGCCGACTCCGCTCCAGCCGATGGAGCCACCAGAGCCGCCGGACAGCGAGCCGCACGCCCCCACAGTGGGGGCCCACTGGGGGGCCTAACGCCTCCCATTGAGGCGGCGATCGCAGCAGCGGTTGACAGGGCGGTCAACGAATTAATGGGCGCCCTATACCCGCCCCCGTCCGATCATCATGCAGGACGCCGGGGGCGCAGTCGAGGCGTAAGAAAACAAAGAAGATGAACTTACGCCTCCTGCACTGGAACGCCGCAGGCCTTCGGGGAAAAGGACCACCTGGTCAATCTTGGATCAAGAGTGGATGTGGGTCATTGAGACTATTGCGTCCACCGACCGCCTGAGTGCTGGGGTATTCGCCTACCGCGAAGAGCACCAGGCGATCAACGGGGCGCCCATACGTGGCCTGGCGGTACTGATTAGAAGGAGGATTCCTCATCGTGCCATCAGGCCACAAATCACACTGGATCCTGACGTAGGGGTAGAGCTGGAACTGGGTGGCCAGCCCACAGACGTGTTGGCCATCTACGCTCCCCCTGGCCATAACTTCATCCCGGCCGAATTGGAGGCTACACTCAGCCAGAGGCCAACAATCCTCGCGGGCGACTGGAATGCCAAGCACATCAGCTGGCACTCGTACTCCAACAGCCCGCGGGGGTTCGACCGAATACGCCGAGACCCGAGGTTACACGTGTGCGGGCCAGAAGACGCGACACATACCAAGAATTGACACCCAAGGCCGGACATCATAGACTTGGTGGTACACAGCCGGCCTGGCCTCCACCGGGCAGGAGGTATGATGGACGAATTCAGTCGGACCACCAGCCAGTGCTGTGCACGTCGGGGGGCACCTCCCCGCCTGCGCGCACCTGAGGGTCACCGACTGGAACGTTCGAGTCATGTTGAGACACCCTGCACCGGCCCACCGGACATGACACCAGGCGCCGTTGACGACATGGCGGAGTCATGACGCGGAACTCCAGGGGCTCTGGCGGAAGTACCACGACGCGTCCGCCGGAGGTCATACGCCAGCTCGCTCCCCACGTGCAAAGGCTGATCCAGCAGAAGCGCGCATAGGAGGCAGTGGCAGCGCATCGCTGCCCAGTGCTGAAGACGCGGCTGAACCGCCTCGCCGAGCGTGTCAAGGCCGAACTGGCGACAAGCGCGGCGCAGTGGGAGCACTCACTGGGAGAGGCCATAAGAGCCTACTCGCCTCTTCCAATTATGCCGCCGTCTTACCGGACTCAGAGCCGAAGCGTCCACTGTATGACAGCAACGGCGTCATTACCTACAATGACACCGATGGGCCGAAATTTGCCGAACACCTCCAGCGCCAATTCTCGCCGAAACCGCGACATCCCTGCGCGTGTGGCTGAGGTAGAGAGCGCTGTAGGCCGGTGTGAGCCCGATCCACCTGAGAACGGGATCTTTTTCGCATGTAGTGCGGAAGACGTCCGACGACTGCGCTGAAGAAGGCCTCAGGACCGGATGGACACACAGGGTGCGCCATCTGCGAAGGGGATGTGGTGGGGCCTCTAGGGAATCCTCGACCCTCCACTTCCGAAGACCTGGAAAGAGGGCAAGGTGATCCAATACCGAAGCCGGGAAGGACTACCGCCTGAGAGCACCGGCCCATCACTTCTCTGACGAGTCGAAGCTGTTCGAGAGGCTGCTGTGAGAGGATCCAACTTACCTGAGAAGGCCCGAACAGTTTGGTTCCGGGCGAGCACAGCACGACGTTGAGTGACGAAGGTGTCTTCATGAGACGGCCCTGAACAAGAAGAACGCGGCCGCAGCCGTCAGTGGAATGGAAAAGGCTTCGACCGTGTTGGCGGGTGTGTTGAAGCTGGGTCTCCCTGCCCGCCGCATAGTCGCCGGTCCGCGCTTTCTCAAGATCGCACGTTTTTGTAGCGAGGGAGAGGCTGCGTAGCCGCGACTATCACGGCGGGTGTACCACAAGGAGGTGCTGTCTCAATCTTGAGCCACGTATACTGACGACGTCCGTGCCAGAAGGGTGACTGGCCCTCTACGGGATGATAGGCGTACGTGGCCACATCGCTAAACATAAAGCACGTGCGGTGAAACTCAACGGTCTGGACCTCCTGGAGTGGTGGAAAAGTGGAGACTAGCCGCCAACCCTACGAAGACGAGGATTGGAGAGTATGTTGGCCACCCCTACGATTCCTGGATCAGGACGTGTCGTGGAAGACGCCGGTCACATATTTAGGGGTCACCATAGACCGGCGACTCACAATGCGGCACCACGTCAAAGGGCAGAGGGAGAGCAAGGGGAGAAGGTCTACCCCCTACTCTACGGCAACATACCTCTTCGAACCAAGCTCGCGCTGTACAAATTATATGTGCGCCCACACCTGACGTACGCGGCACCGGCATGGTACTCATACACAAAGGAGACCCACCGCCAGAGACTGCGCGCCGTACAGAACATCAGTCTACGACGCGCAGTGGGGGCCCCCGCTACGTCAGGAACACCACCATAGCGCGAGACTTGAGGATGGAGTCAATCGACGAGTTCGTCGCACGGCTCGCAAGGGGATGTTCGATCGAGCGGACGCCTCTCAACATCCCCACCTCAGGAGGACATCGCGCCGTGGCACTCCAGGCCACCAGACAAATACAGGTATCCGCGTGAGCTATTCTCCGCGGATACCCCAACCACCGGACGTGACACCAGGGCAGCAACCGCGGTACGCCGTGGTCGCCTCGCTGGGCCTCCCCGGGGGCCACCGGGGTCTCACGGCGGAGCTTGACGCGAGCCGCGTAGCTGCCCGATACCAACCATTGAGACACCAGGGCCAAGTCGAGAATACTCTTGGCCCCAAACCACCGGACCTGACACCCCGGAATAGACCCCATCGGCTGCGCGCAGGAGTTGAGCAACGCTCTTGCGGTGCAGCCCCAAGAGGAGAAACCTCGACCCCGTACCGCCCTGTATTAAGGGCGAGAAATCAGTCCACCCGAAGGGGCATAGCCCGAAGGGCTTAAACACACCCTCTAGAGGGAGTGTGTAACAAAAGCAGAACGAGGGAGAGAGACAACCCGACGCATGGACGCCGCCACAAGCAATGAAATTTAAGCGAGACTGATAACATATGAATTTAAATACACATTCCACAGTCCACTGTCTGGCAAGCTGTACACACGTGTTTATAAACCTTTAAAACTGAGGAACTTGCATCAATCATAGACAATATTAGTAACCATGGTCATATTTATGTATCATGTAGCATTATCTAAGCTCACTTTCATATTTAAAGCATAGTTTATAAAAAACAAAAAAAGAAAAGTTTTTTTATGTTGTCCAAAAAACATAAAAGAATAAAAATAAAATTAAATAAAAAAAGCCTAATATATAACTAAGATATAAATATATAAAAAATAAAAATTAAATTTAGTAAATTAAATTGAATTGTTAAATTAATATATTAATATACGATCTGATCTAAACGGTTACGGTCGTGGTTTTGGTCAGAGTTTTTTTTATGAATTTTATTTTGTAAAATTAGTTTATTTGCACGATTTGTATTTAAGGACACAAAAAATAATTACACAAAACATAGAAACATTATATATATATAGTCTGCTTCTTGTTTACCAAGAATGTCGATCGGCTTCGCACGCATTTGATGTAGACAAAGGCGTTAATTGTATTTTATGTAAGACACGTCTTCTTGGGTTCAGTCTTTTGCAAACTAGATGGCGCGGGCGCAGGGAGTAGATAATGAAAGGAGAAAAGAAAGGGACAGTTGACAAGAATAGTATTTTCATTTTGTCTTTTAGTTACGTCTACTAAATCTGTGATGAATATGTCACTGTCAACCAGTTGTGATATAAATATTATGGATTTACTAATTTGAGAATCTTCGTAAAAAGCGGAAAATGAATAAAAAGAGGTGTTATGTAAAATAACTATTAGCATAATACGTTTTAAAACGTTTTTGGTTATAACCATTGTTTCGTTATGAAATTAATTATAGGTTAATTAACCTGTTTTCATTACTCAGAACACGAAAATCAGCTTATGTCACATTTCCATTGCGGTTTGAATATCATATCCATACGTTTAATCTGGGATTATCATTAAATGAATTGTACGAATATTTGTAAAAATATGGGCATAATAACACTTTTGCTCCGGCGTCAGCAGCTGTCACCACTCACCAGTCATCTGTGAAACTTTCTCTATTAACATTTTTTTGTAATAAAATACTATTAAGAAGATTGTTCGACAGTCCAATATGGCTTTCGAGCTATTTTTTATATTAAATAGTACTTTCGTTTGTCTATTTGGCTCTCTGCCTATATTGCAATTTCATATCACTGTCAAAATTAACAGTGCAAGCTGTGTGCATTTTTTTCGAAGCACTTTTGAAATAGGAATTCGACATTAAATGAAACCTCAATCGTTATGCAGTGCATCTTCCAATTAGATTTAACATGAATAATAGCTGTTCTACGCCGAATCTATGTTGTATATATGGCTATAATATATATAATAATCTATATATCCCTGTATCAGTTTTTAAAACATAAGGACAGACAGGCGGACGCAAAATAAACGGTGACGTTACTTTTGCTGATCAAACTATAACATCGTTAAATATTTATAAAAATGAAACATTATTCAAAATGAGTCAAAATAAATAAAAAAACATGATAAACTATTAATTAATAATATTTAATGATAAAAAGCTTTATATAATTGTATTTTTTTAATAAAAACTAATTCGAACGAAGAGCAGTTTTGTTGTATGAGGTAAACAAGGTAAACTTTGCACTAGCCCGCCTAATGGCTTGGGCGGAAATAAGGGCGGAACAAGTTACTGTGACTAGTTTCGCTTTTACTGTAATGTCATTAATTATGCTTCATGTAATGATTGGTAAAGTACGTGTAATAATTTTACCTCGTATGTGTGTTTAACTCCGGTAATTAAAGGGTTGGATTGGAATGTGTATTAATACTTAACTTTTTTTGCACGTCTCTGTGTTACGCTCAACACGGAGCTGTAAGAGACCGATTATTTGCAAGTCCTTGTTAATTGTTTTATTCTGTGCAAGCTACTGAAGTGTAAATATACCATTAATAATTTATACTACAAAAATACGTAGATGAAAGATATTTACATCCACAACTGCAGGTTTGAAAATTGCATACTTAACCTATTCGCTAGCACCGCTGTTACATCAACAATTATAGAATAAGAACACATAGAAGTAAATCAAAACCCCGTCCTGCGAAGTGCTGTAGGGGTTGTTAGGAGTCAGTAAAATAGTAGCGTCGGTAATATTTATTATCGGCATAAACTTTATGTCGGTAACTATGATAAAAGGTATTTTATCTTTAAAAATCAAGCAATGCAAGACAGCCTGGAAGCCCGACTACAATATATTTTATCGCCCGAAACTATTCACATATCTGCTTCCATCTTTCAAAGTCCTAAGTGATAAGAGGTGTTAACCCCAAACTTTTAGTTTTACTTTTTAGATATTTTTTTGTTTTTTTAAGATACATAGAATAACACATACAATGAAAATTAGGGAATTTTCACCCCTCTACGACCAACCCCTATGTTTTATTATTGTAGATATTTATTTTTATTGAACTAAAAAAATTTTCCTGGAAATAATATACATGGCAAACCAAACGTTTGCCGGGTCAGATAGTATTCTTATATTTTTCTAGTCTTTAATCCCATATGGCTTGCATAATAATCTTGAATTCCAGGTTACGATCTTATGATCCGTAAACTTGAACATCAGCACTCAATTACTCTATGGGAATATTATTACCTCCTTCCAAATCCTATGAAAACTTGAGATGTAATGATTCTCAATAAAGCGGGTTAATATTCAAGCGATATTACCCATCGTGATCTCTTGGGAATATTATACTCGGATTATCGACATTCAATGGAATGTGTGAAAGCGTCTTATATACCTTTCGCTTGAATATTTCTTGATTTTACATTATTTTGATGGTTTAACTGCGAGGTTTTTTTATCTAATATTTTTATAGCCCTGACATCGCTTTAATAACCTTTAGATTTTCTCCGGTCCTTTAACAATTTTTTGACAATGTGTGACATTTTGACCCAGTGTGCTCATCACGTTAAGTTCATATATTTAGTCAAAGTCAAGTAGTTACATTTAATCATTTGTCATATGTAACTACTTTGTATATGTTTTTAATAATAAAATAAATTATTAGTATATTAAGTGTCAGATTAACACAAAGAGAGGATTGACAACGCTAACACGGAATCATGTCAATACTTCGAAAATGCCAAAAGTGATCGTACAAAACAGAACAAATATTGTTATGAAAAAACTTCCCTGGGTTTTCTTATAGAATGAAAAGAAACCTTTTCCCCAACCTTACTTGACGATTCTACTACATAATATATAAATAACGTCTACCAGAAGGGCAAAATTTATATTTTAGTTCTAATTCGATTTGTAGGTTGATTTCATAATGCCGCACGCTTTATTGTTGCAGTTCAATGGCAGTGCCCACACTACCCTCTCACACTTATCTATCGATTACACCATGAGCATTGCGTATATAATATTTCTTCTGTCCTTTTCGATGGTGCAGCCACCTAATAATTTCTTAAAGGCCTAGTGACGGCGGTCTAGAATATAAATAATTAAATTAATATTTTCTTATACTCAGGTAACAATGTTATAGCATTGTTAAAATACCTGGTGCCTCGAATCAACGTAGATTTATGAATTAAATGTTTTCTTCTTTGTGTCTTTAATAATTTTGCTAATTTTAATTTTAATTTTACTAACATAGTTATAAGTATTACTCTACTAACAATATATGGACGTTTAATGGTCTGAATTAAATGTTTTTTTTTCTTTTTCTTTTTTAAATAACAACACAAGGTATTCTACCGTAAAGTAAGTCAAAACAGGTCGGCATTGAGTTAGGGTATAGAGTTAACAATAATAGAATTGATGATAATAGGACATCTTATGAAAGCAATAAGATATTAAGTTGTTTCTTGAATAATTTCGCCATGGAATAAGTAGCAATAACACGAAGAGCCTCCATATAATCATAATATAAGTTCCAAATATCTCTAAATCAGGCAGCGCCGAACTCAAGTCAAAGGCTTCAAAGTTTAAAATAAATAAGCACGTATCACGTTACACGTTTCTAATTACATCGCATAATTCAAAATCTTGAATTCCAAAATTGTCATTTTGCAGTAAATCTAACCGAAACTCGAGCGTGTGTCACACGCACCCCAATGCATTTAAATGTACGCATTAACTGGCATTTGAACACGCCAAAGTCACCTTTTTACACACAACTATGACTCTGTCTACTTCAGCGAAAACGCCAGTTTCATTCCAAGATATAATGCAGATGTATGTATGCACATGTATGAGATACGTTTCATCATATACAGTAAAATATCTAAGACAAAGATGACGTGGTAAGAAGATAGTAAATTAATTACTCATAACACATACTAGTAGTGTCTAATAACATAATAATGTGTGGTTATGGAGCCACAATATCTGTATATTCTTTTGTAATTTTTAGTAAAGAATAATATAATTATTATAACGATGATGATTTTGTTCCCTTTGGAGTAATGTCTCTTGGGCCGTGGGGTTCAAGTGCACAGGCGCTAGTTAAAGATTTAAGTTGGTGCTTGGTAGATAGCTCCGGAACCCAGAGCTGGTGCTTTCCTCGCTCAACGAATAAGTATCGCAATACAGCGAGGAAATGCTGCCAGCGTTAATGTACTCCGCCACAAGGACCGAACTTTAAATTTTATTTTTATTAATTTTTACTGTACATACAGTATTTTGTATTATTAACATAAATTAGACCACTGTATATACATAGTATTATTAAGCTTTTTATTAATTTACTAGTTTATTATATATATTATATTTTTGTTTATAAAATTGTGAGCACTGTATGAGCGCAGTGCTAACATAAAGTGGTTGAAGCATATGCAAGGGATTTGGCCCTACAAAGGCTCTTTTCTGCTGTGTAAAAGTTGAAATCGTTCTAACTAGCAATGAGTTCATGATAAAAAGGATGGTACTATGTACAAAATGTATGTGGATTTTAATGATGTGGTTTCATTTTACGCTCACCTTATATGTAAGCCCACCAAGAACGCTTGTACGGAACACGTCTTTAATATTGCGAGACGTTTCTGTTGCATTGCTCCACAGCTACTATCTTTTCGTGTTAATATTAAAAGGAAATGCAGTGAAATTAAAAATCAACAGACAAATTTAAAAATAGAATTTTATAAAACTTAACGCCTTTAGTACACCTACGCAATCGCATGCGGCAGCGAAACGACGAAAAAACTGTAACATTTTATGTATGGCAACGTTTCGCATGTGTTTTGTCTCGCTCTAATATATAGCTAGATGAGATAGTTGCGTCCTTGTCGGTATTGTTTCGCAAGTAACTGCGAAATGGCTGTTACACAGACGCAGACGTTTCGCTAGTAAAGTTTCGCATCGCAAGGCGTCACCACGCGTTCTGTCAGTGAGGACAGAATTTCGCACAATGGAAGCCGAAAATATTGAATTATTATTGAATTTGATTCGAAATTATCCCGAATTATATTTAGTTGGGCATGTTGATTACAAAATCCTCTTCAGAATCTGAAAGCGACGACTGGGACGACTCAGATGACATTCTGAAACGACGTCTGCACCTACAGCCCACGAAAGCTACAATGACATATCCTTGCGAAAAACCTGCAGTGTACTAACGTTCCGCAGATATTTCGCTACCGCAATTATTTCGCAAAGATTCGCAGCCGCATACGAACGCGTAGGTGTACTAAAGGCGTAATTGAAATAAAAAAATTATTGCTAGCCCATACATAAATTAAATTTCAGTTAGGGGCTTCATATGACTAAAGTTAGGGAAAAAAACAATTATTTTTGAAAATCGAATTCCCTCTTTTAAAAGTAATTTCAAACAAATCCATTGTCAAGTTCCGACCGACCAAATTTTAAATACAATCTGTTTTTCAAATTACATTTTCAAATTTCGAACGTCAAAAGCGTCGATTCTACTCGTACCTAGATCTACTTTTCCGTGATTTTTCAATGTTGTAAAATCGGTATTAATACAGTTACTGTTCGTCCATCGGGGCGTGTAAACGAGGGGTTGGATGTTAGAAATCAGGCCGCGTCGAACTAGTTCCGGTTCACATAGTCTTCTAGTTAGCGACCACGTATGCACCTTTATACGGTGATAACCGTAGAAATTTATGCGACTGAGGTGCCTTCATTCCGTGTCATGCTAGGCAAATTTATTATTTAATTATAAACTGATATTTAGTCAGTGGTGTTTTTAGGCATGTGCCTCATTCTGTATCTTTATTGTGATCATTTTATTTTTTCTACTAAGACTAGACAGATCAGACAGGCAGGCCTTTCGTGCCGGACACACGACGTCGACTTTTAGGGTCTAAGATATGGTTTCATCACGATGTGTACTTTCATCGTACGAGCGAGTGTTAAATGCGTGACTTAGGGAAGACAGTAGCACGCTCAAGTCACTAACTAGGCCAACACTATTACTGATATTTTCAATATTACTTGAAGTGTAAAAAAAGCAATTAGTATAAAGAACATTAAAAAAAGTTGTGTTGTTAAATTATTAAACAATGAGCCTCCGGATACCAATCTAATAACACCAACCATTTTCCATAAAACAAAATGGAAACATACATCATACCTTCGATAAATCAAGTTAATTTCCCCAGGCTACATTTGGCCCGCGAAAAATTATAACAGCCGATACACATATGCACAAGCGTTGCCTCCGACTTTGTACGCGCGATATGTCCTCCGTTTCGTATGGAAATATCGAGGGTTTGTTTCAAAAATATTGAAAAATCTTGATCTTTTAATTAATCAGTGGGCTCAAATCAAAGCGATAAAACAAAGAAAAAACTCATTAATTAATAGCATACCTTTTAATAGAATAATTGTGAGAACTTTCACACATTTTCAGCGTCAAAATTTTTTACAGTCAATTTAAATGAATATTTAATGTTTTCTGTCCCGAATTAGATTCTAAAATTGAATAAAAATTTTCTATTGTCTATTCTCGTATTTAATGTTTAAATTGAGAATGTTTCTCTCCAGCCTGTTAATACTATTCATAGTCTTAATAAAATTATATATTATTTCTTTATTTACAGCATAAAACCCAAATTTTACAGCGAAGAATTATTTGTATGTATAATAACAGAAAACTTCATGCTTATTGTATAGCCTTGTTGTAAAACCTATGATGGTATATTTATCATCATAGGTTTTACAACTACGTTGTTCTCATACTGAGAATCGAGCAATGGGAGCTTGCTGCCGCTAGACTGTGCGAGTAGAGTACATAGCAAAAATATTTCGGCAACGGTGAAATTTTCCGGAACATAATCTCATAATCATTTCTAGCAAGTGCATTTCGTTATTATTTTTAAACCAAATTTGAACTCAAATATTAGTCTTAGACAATCGTACCTATTGAAATCGAGTAGGTACTATCATAACTCCTAATACACACGGAACATACTAGGTGAGCAACAATGTTGCGTTTAAATGGATCGATTAGATCTACCAATGTATTAGTGCTATCTAGGCCCACAGGCAACGGGCAATCAAGTAATTGTTCCGTGTAATACGAGATTATAGGGGTTCAGAATTAATGTATATTTGATACCTAAGACAATAATAATGCATATTATTATTGTTTATGTAGCGAGTAATAACTATTAAGTAAAAATATACTATATCAAGCACATTTTAGTACTTGTAATTTTATATATAAAATATCCATATGATGTGTGATTGCGCATATAGAAAATCAATTGGTTCAGCCAAGATTTGATTCCTGAAAGACCCATATTAAGCTGTAACAAAGACCTTTCTCTGCAAAATTCCTTTTAAGTATATTGAATTTGTAAATTGTAAATAAAACATGAATATTTGTGAATTGTCTATACTACATTCATCAGGACCAGCTTGTTTTACTTGTCCATCTTCCTCCAGTACGCCCTGCACCTAGTCGGCTAGCGGCCGCGCGGTCTTCTGTTATGCCGAGGTCTCCATTCAAGGTGCAGGTCCATCGACTCTTGTCCATGCGCGCTGTCTGGCCTGCCCAGCGCCACTTGTTGCGACAGCCCTTACAGCTACGTCGACGCCGGTCTTTTCACGGATGGCCTTATTTCGTACTCGATCGCAAAGACAGATGCCAAGCATTGCACGCTCACATTGCATCCTCAGGGTTTTCGTCATGGGTTGTGTGGTTTCGGCTCCATAAGTAAAGACAGGCAGGATGCACTGATTGAAGACTTTTCTTTTGAGTGCTATAGAGAGGGGTATCCCCGTATTATCCCTATACTACTTCATACTTCTTTATTATTATGATAGTCTGTTTAAATGTCAAGTAATGGTTGCTTAAAATTTTCTTGTAAAACAAAAACTTGGCGATAAAAAATAATGGCGGAAATACGGTTCCTGGGTCAACGGGATGCTTTAAATATTAGAGGATATTCAATTACTCTACATTTACCACTCATATATAAAAAAAGAATGAATTTATGCTATATGCTACTAACTTTAATGAAGTGCTATGCTTTGATTGAAGAGAGTGCCTGCGTCTAGCTATACTCATGGTGCATACCTCAGTTCTGTCTGAAGCGGTGACTGTAGGCGTAAAGGCCGTAAAATTTCTTGCTAGTTCTCCACGCCAGCTCTGCATCCTGGATTTGGGAACTGGTAGGAAACATTAGATCCGCCTTTGTTTTTAAATATTGACTGACTGTTATGTTACCAAAATGGTTTAATATATTTGTATCGAATCTCAAAAACTACGACTATACTTCAAGTATATTTCCGCCATCAAAAAGCTTTTTCTTAAATATTTTTTTTAAATTATATACTATATTACTCATGGATAATTCAATTGGAAATTTAATTTTGATTCCAAAATATTTACAAAAGACCTGCGAAGTCGGTATATAATTTATAGAAGCATTGATTGCAGATTAGCTCATTCAAGTGTAGCTCTGAATGTTCAACAAATGTCTAGCGGTTTCAAAACTAAGTGTAATTTACAATTTAAGCTTAATATTCAGCTATAAAGGATTCAAATAGCCTTTGATGTAAAAAGATTTAAATGTATGGCCAATTGAATTATCAAATAATCAGTTTTAAGTATAAAATATTTATTCATCCTACAATAAAATAATTAATTAAGATTTAATCCGATAGCCAATCAATTTAAACGCGCAACACGAATAAATAAGCAAAGTAATCGCAAAGGGTTTTGAAACAAATGAAATTTACTCGGACATAATAACTCTACTTAGTGTAAAAGTCTAAATTAGACCTAATTATGAATAGAAAATCTTAAAACGCTTATTATAATATAACAAAATATTTTATTTTTAAATTTAATTAACCATATAATTACAAGTACAAGGATTATACAATTATAAACTAAAATCTAAAAATTCAAATCAAAAGTTAATTAATCATAATTAAGATAAACAAGTAGCAAATTACAAAATAGAAGAGAAATGCTCAAGAAGAAGATTCTTAAATGACTATAAAAACTGAGCTCATCTGATTTCGATACGAAAACTGTAACCACAAATACTTTAAAACTCGATGAAGTACCGCTAGATACTGCAGTATTACAAATCTGATAACAATTCACTTTTAAATTGCTTTTGTTTTCGTATTTTTCGCCTGAGGGACTTAAAAGTTTTAATCTGTCGATTCCCAGAAGCAATTTTAGTTACTGGGGCTTTATCTTCAGTTTATCTTCAATTCTATAAAGTTTTAGAACTTTGATAAACTTTGGTTTTGATTGAGGATGACTTTGGCATTCGAATTTTAAATAGCCACTGGTCAGGATTTTAGAAATAGAACTCACGAATGCTAATTTAATTAGTATTTTGGGTCATAGCATAGGCTGCCTGATATTAGATGAGATGAAAAAAGAAAAAGTTAAAATATATTTGGAGTGAAATTTAAGTTTTTTTTCTAACGCTGGCCATAGACGGACTGCATGTTGCAGTCGAGACCGACTGCTCTAGAGCGGTCGCATTGAAGTCCTACACGACTGCTCCAAGCAGTCGTAGCCGACTGCATTATGCAGTCGTGTTCGACCGCAAAATAATACTGATACGAGTTCTTTTACAAGATGGAATTCGATGAATAAACGCTGCTACTTGTACTATTATTACGCAAGCGTAGAAGTAGAAGACACCGTAGTATGTGGGTGCGTCCAATACTACAATCAAGAGAACAGCATGGAATATTTCATACTTTGTATCCCCAGCTGAGAGAAGACACTAAAAAGTTTTTCAACAACTTTAGAATGTCCGTGGTTTCATTTGATGAATTAGTTAGTATTTTATTTTATTTGAGGGAATGGGGCGCGGTCGGCAGCAACTGCTTGTAGAGGTCCGTGTATGGTGGGTCCGGCAGCTCTAAGCAGACGACCGCACGGCGAAACTCGACCGCAGAGCGACTGCTCCGACCGCTCAGAAACTGGTCGTGCGGTCCGTGTATTGCGGATATAAATTTAGTATGGAAACTGCAGATCGCCGTGCGGCGACCGCTTAGAGCAGTCGGTATCGACTGCAACATGCGGTCCGTCTATGGCCACACTAAAAGCTTACAGTTTTTCAATGAATATTAAGTAATATAATAATATAAGTAAATAATGATATATTTTCCAATAATTCACATTTCACAATTACAAACGATTCACTTTTAATAATAATTTAAATAATAGGAAGATACTCTGTTTTAATGGTAGTTAAAAGTTACGGATAAAAATAAATAAAACGTACAATGTAGCATTTTATAGGTGCATTTATATATTTTTCGAGAGGTTATGTTGCAAATAAAACCGGTGACAACCTTTGTTCTTACATTGTTTCGACACACGTTTCACACAAAGATCTTTTTGCGTTTAAAATATTAAACGCATTCAGTTAAACTAGTCCGTTCACAACTCTTCATACAATACTGAAAACAAAGTACCAATTCTTGGAACGATATTTATATTTTTTTCTCTTAATTGGTTATAAAAACGAATAACGAATAAATACTTAAGATATTTATACCGCATATAGTACGTATGCTTGTGTTTGGATAAAAACATTCTGTATGTTATTAATGTTCAAAGGCTATAAACTACTATAAGATTATTTATTTAGTAGTCTTAGTATATGTGTGAAATAAATAACGTTTTGGATGAAAATTCGGACATCTAATGCTCTTATTTCTCCTTAAATTCTAAGAAGCTAAAATTGACATTGTGATATACTAAAATTGATCTTGGACCTGGCTTTATAAAAAACTCGTCAGAAAGTAATAATTTATTAGTTAGAATGATTTAAGTCCAAACACAAGATAGCCTAATCAAACATTTGGTTATTTAACCGAGAAGATAATTAAACAATGAATATTTCTGAACTATTTCTCGTTTTAATAGTTAATGAACTATTGGATGATATCGATCAATAATAAATTTAATGAATATTATAGTATGCTATTACAACTTAAACCTTAACATAATATTATAAATTAAAGCTTTCTGGACCATAATTTAATTCCTTTATTAAATTATGTCGCTAACTACACGCTACCGTTTGAGAAAAAGATGACAATTTAATGGTTACCTGGGTTAGTTCATCTGAAGTCTTTACCAATATTTAATGGTGTTGTAAAATATCTGTCATATACTTAAAGGTTGCTTACAAATTTTAATAATAGATTTAATAGTGCATTTTGAAACAAACTTCATTTTAAGTTAAGTTTTACAGATACTCTTCTTCGGTCTCAATCGCTCTCTCCGTTTTCTTCGACAAAATCGCTGCACAATGTGACGTTTTTAAAAATTTTACCCTCATGCGCCATAAGAAGTTTCACTTTAAAAAATAGCTTTGTTTTTAATTCATTTAAATTTAAATTGTAATTAATTATTTATTTAGCTACGAAGTCCATGTAACTAGGAGATCATAGGCATTAGGCTCCTGAAACACAGCTCTCACTACATCCTGAGGACACATGTTTGTTAATCTAATACTATAAAAAAATATTTTCTTATGTATTTTCTGAAGCAATCTATTCTATAATCCTTATAGTCCTTTATTATTACTGATTATATCCAACCTTATACTTAATTAATAAATCAATTAAAATAGTTTTTTATACAAATGAAAAAAGTTTAAAATACCTCTTTGGTTTTCCAATTACATTTGCGATATGTCGTTAGTTTTAATATCTTAAAACGATCACATTCTCAACAGTATAATATAAACAGTATTTTTAATTGATTGATTTATAATATATATTTATAGGGAACTATTGTGAATCAAACATCGAAGATATTAGATAGATATATACTTAGAACCATTCGTTTTTGGTCTGTGTATTTCAACATTCAGTTTATCGTATAATTCAAGTGTGGCGTAGGCTTACGGTATCCATTACATAGATAATTGTTTTAAGGCACATAAGTGAGAAGTTGTTTTAAATTATCACTTTTATTTTAACTATAAGATGTGATATTAACTCAAAGTAAATTAATCAAAATCTACTCGAATCATTCTAGAATCATTAGTTAAGTACATAGCCTAACGAATGATTCTATAAAATCAATGAAACTTAAATCTGGTTTCAGGGGCTGTCAAACCATTATTTCTGAAGATGAGATTTTGACTTGACATACGAATTCGAATATGGACCTAAAATACTTAACAGCCTTTAATACTGTTTATATTAACATCTGTGCCTTAAATCCGCAGGCAATTAACAGGCCTATAATTGGTCTGGACCCTCTTCCCACAGGTTCAGTACCTTTCATTAGGAAAATTTAGATCGAACCGTTTTTCATTGACCCTAGATCAAGGACTTAAATGACTTGAATACAATTTGAATGGGAAATTGGAGTTCTTTGTTTGAATTCACCAAAATTGGGCCGTAAGTACCCAGAAATTACTACGAGTACTCGTATATGTACGCGTCACGTAGCTGGTCGCCATTTACATAATCAAACTGAAAACTGATGAAAACTTGTTTAGTTATAAAAATTATTACATTTTAATAACATCACTACATAGTATAAAACAAAGTCGCTTTTTCTGTCCCTATGTATGCTTAAATCTTTAAAACTACGCAACGAATTTTGATGCGGTTTTTTTAATAGATAGATTGAAGAGGAAGGTTTATATGTATTTTTTTAATACAGTTGCTCAAAAAGTGGCGTATTGCAGGGACGTATAGCGTTCGGGATGTGGGCTATTACACACTCGTACTTTTTTTTTACCTTTTCCGAACTAGTGCGTTTTCTTTCCCAACTGTCAAAATAATGTCTATTAAAAAGAAAAAACCAACCACGAAGTTTTTACTAAAAAAAAAACATAGAAATTTTTATGATTCATGCAAATATTTCTAAAAAGAATCTACTGCTTTGTTTCAATATCATATTTAATGATTTGATTCAGTGAGTTAGGTTAGATTTCATTTCATCTCATTAAATTTCATTTCATATCAATAAAAAATTGTACTGCCTACCCAGAATGGGTGAAGAAAAAAAAATCTGCTTATATTCTTTTACGGCTGGCGCCATTTTCCATAAATGTTCTTTGCGCGTTTAGTTGTTTGTTATATTATATATTAAATATACATGAACAATCATACGAAATTAATAATAGTTTGTCTCAAACAGTAAATAAATATGTAACCTAAAACTTCTCCAGTTAGTATAAAAAACTGTACCAATGTATACCGTATATGTGAACAATAATTTGTATAAGAAATAAATGATTAGTTAGTTGAGTTTATTGTGTTTTTATTATTTAATTAAATTGCATAATTTTTTCGCAACTGTATTAAAAATAGTTGTTCAGTACACGTGCAGAACCGTCATTGCAACTTGTTCCGACTGTCAACCCTCACCTTCGGCTGCGCCTCGGCTCGGGTAGACATTTGTCGGAACTCTTTGCAATGACAGGCTTTCCGCACTTGTAATGAAATATACTATTTGAGGTTTCTAATGTGATGTCGTAAATAAAAACATTTTTTTCGCTTATATTGCACGGGCAGTAATGAACAAATCAAAACTACTGGATCGATTTTAATAATTTTTTCAGTGAGTGACATAGGCTATATAATTAATACCCGTGCGAAACTGGTGCGGGCCGCTATGTTTTTATATACAACGTTCACAGTTTTTCTCTGGTGTATTTAGAATCAGCGTTGCACCAAGTCAAAATAGAAATTAGAAGTGCCTGTCTTTAGAAGTTTGCGTAGTCGGGTCAGCGTCCAGTCGGTATTCAGAGATACGCTATTGGCACTCCGAACTTCTCCCAATCTTTGAAGGTGAATTCAACGGAGCCTTTGGGGTTAGGTTCACGAATTGTGTTTGCTTCGTCTATAAGGTCTAATTGGTCGATTGAAAAGCGGCAACGCGCAATCGGCAAAAGTGCTCTCTAGTGTCGGAGACCAAGGCATCGCTGCGTTATCGGAAAAGGGTTAACTATATTATTATCGTGATAGAAGTTTTAATGGATTTTTCCTCAAAAATCTATATAGAATAAGAGAAATACTTTTATACATCCACACTTTATTTTATTAAAGCAATTTTTCACTTCTTACATAATTTCATATTCAGTAGACGAGTCGAATATTATTGTCACAGCGTGTCGAAAGCTGTAGTGGTGAAATATAATTGTTGAGAGCTGACTTCCAGGAATTTAAACAAGTTAAAAAAAATTATTTATTTTAAGTTTAAATAGAAAATTTTTATGGGACAGGAATTTGCCTCCCGGCACTTAAAGTTGCGCTTGTGCTTATGCTTACCGCCGCCTATGGACACCCACCCGCAACACCAGAAGGTTCGCAAGTGCGTTGCCAGCGTTTTCGCTCTTCTCTTGAAGGCCCCTAAGTCGTAACAGTTCAAAAATACCTGGAATGGCAGCTTGTTATATAAAGTTTTTCCAGAAAAAGCCTGCATCTCTTCGCAACGCTAAAGGATTAAGCTGATCAAAAAAAATATGGACATCGAAGATTCCAGTCGCTCTGCGTTAGATGCGGTCAATAGTAAGAAACTGGTATTGGGAATCCCCTGCCCATTGGTGGCAAGCTCACGTAGTCTGAGAGTAGATAGGTCCGTGCCTACAAGCATCATCGTCACTATCCTCACACACTCCGGCCCGTGTTACAAATTTGTGTTGATAGACAAGTTGAGAAGAAAGAGATGCCTTCTTTGCTGTCCCTAGGTGATGGTGAAGAGTATTGATGCTTGATAGAAATCCTCTAATATTGAAGTCCATAAGTAGTGAGGAGGGTGTTGCCTGGTGAACGCCTGCTCCATTTGCCCCTATGTGGATGAGATGTTTTTGGGAACCAGTAGTGACCGCAAAATTGTGTTAAATTTAGTTAAAACGGTGCTATAAGCCGTTTTTTTATTATTTAATGAAAGCTGTGACAAAAACTTAACAATTTTAACCACTCATAGTACTATATACTGTTTATCCTACGTGAAGGGGAAGTGCTAATTTATGAGAATTCTAAGCAATAATTTACGTGCGTAGTTAGATCGTTATTCAACTGAGAGAACCTTATAATATTCATGACATATAGAACTAAGCTTTGTTCTTTAAGCATATTATATTTATGTGCAAGCTACAAGGAACTCTACTGTCAAATACGTTTTGGAAATAGGTACACCTCATGGCAATCACGACTAATAAATGTATAGAAAGGACTTTGACCGTAAATGTCTAAAATCCATTTACTTAAAATTAATTTATAATGTTTATTGTATACGCAAGGTACGCTGGTAGCTGACCTCACACTTTGAAATAACTTTCCTTGTAGTTTTTATATTTATTTTTTCTTCGCGATTGTACTATAATTTCTTTTAACATTAAAGATTGTATTTATTTCTCTTATGAACTAATTAATATCAGTGTGTCGAGCGTTGCCAAGCTTTTGTGAATAAAATAAAATGTATTTTGATTACGCTTAAACTTTTAGACAAATTACAAACGCGGCATAGTCGTAAAACTTAGAGTTTGCAATTTTGCAGTTTCGATATCAAATTGGTATCTAAACGTACAACCACATAATTGATTTAATCGTACAATAGTAGAACTGTTTGTTTATGACGTTGGTCTACGACTGTTGGCTATAGATTGATGCGATCAATAATTACGATTCACTTTTCTATATCTGTGGACAAAAAAATCCAAATGTTTATTTAATCATTCAAATAAAGAATTCTACTATAGAGAATCATAAAGGTTTTATTTTTATTATAGTATTCTGTTTACGAAGCCACAGATAGCAGCCGTCGTAAGCTGATTTTTGTCTTTAAAAAGAAACTGAGTCTTCTTTTTAATGTTCTTATTAATAAATCACATTTTGTTTCTTTATTAAACATTTATTTAAAAACACAGAAATATTAGGTCCTTACATATGAAATTGGCGTTTTGTATGGGAGGAACAAAAAGTCGAATATTTTTAAATATAAAATATTTAATTAATCAAAGTATGAACCATTGTTATCTATGCACTTTTGCCATCTCATAGGTCGTTCATTGATCCCTTTACTTTACTAAAAAAACCAGTCGGACAGGAATCAATAAAATCTGTGAAGGCGATTTGGACTGCCCCATCAGAGTTAAATTTTTTCCCTTGCAAGAAGTTGTCCAAATTTCGAAAAAAATGGTAATCTGTTGGAGCAAGGTCCGGGGAGTACGGAGGATGTTTTAGACATTCCAATTGAAGCTCTTCTAATTTGGTAGCCGTCTGTTGTGCAGTGTGTGGTCTAGCGTTGTCGAGAAGTAGCAGTGGCGTGTAGCAATTGACCAGCCTAGGTTGTTTAGCCGCTAGCTTTTCCATCATGGTTTGCAATTGCTGACAATAGACATCAGCCGTAATAGTCTGGCTAGATTTGAGAAAACTGCAATGAACAATACCGGCACTAGTCCACCAAACGCTTACAAGTAACTTTTTTGGGGTTAATTTTCGCTTGGGGCAGGATTTGGCTGGCTGGCCAGGATCCAACCATTGCGCTGAGCGCTTTCGATTATCGTAAAGAATCCATTTTTCATCACAGGTAATGATTCGGTTTAAAATACCTTCATTATTGTGCCGGTTCAGTAATGTAACGCAGCAGTCGACGCGCGTTTGCCGGTTTGCTTCAGTCAATTCGTGAGGTACCCATCTTTCAAGCTTTTTAATCTTCCCAATTTGCTTCAAGTGAATTAAAACAGTTTTATCACTAACACCGCAGCCTGCAGCTAACTCGGACGTGGTTTGCGATGGATCCGCTTCCACAATAGCCTTCAATACTTCATTATCAACTTGGGTCTCAGGCCGTCCACGGGGCTTGTTCTGCAGGTCGAAATTTCCAGAACGAAAACGTTGGAACCAAAAACGAACCGTGTTTTCTTTTGCAACATGACCGCCATATACATCATTCACCCTTCGAGTCGTTTCCGCAGCACTAGCGCCACGGCGGAACTCGTACTCGTAAATAATGCGATACTTTAAGTTTTCCATTTTGTAAAATGAGTGACGCAAACAGAAAAAAACAGAAGAAAAAAACAAATGAATGACGGTCATCGAAGCACAAATACATGAGTAAATAGCTGTACAAATTTGAATTTGGAATTCCTTACCAAAGAGGAGAACATCGTGATTAAAGTGGCCAGTACGAAATACGCCAATTTCATATGTAAGGACCTAATATATTAGGTTGGGGAAAAAATCTTTTTGCATTATACTATGTATGAACTTGTAATAAAATCTCTTTGGCTATACTGTATGTATTTGCCTGTTTTTGTTATCTTGGAAAGTTGAGATTTTAAAGAAGAAAATTCCAAATTCATATTAGGATAATGTGTGATTTTTATTTATTTTTCGTACCGTCAGGATAAGTGAATCTAATGAAGAAATTCGATACATTTTAAAATTTTACTACAAAAAAGGTAAAAATGCAACGCAAGCCGCGAAAAAAATTTGCGATG
Source organism: Pieris macdunnoughi (assembly GCA_905332375.1). Lineage (NCBI taxonomy): Eukaryota > Metazoa > Arthropoda > Insecta > Lepidoptera > Pieridae > Pieris > Pieris macdunnoughi. The sequence continues at coordinate 1,231,423 of CAJOBZ010000046.1, forward strand.
TTTATGGACCTAGTGCAGTGTCGTGAGAGTAGCACAAATTTGGTTTAAGCTTTTTCAATTTTTTTTTTTTTTGACCATCGATTCTGAACTCTACTGCGAAACACTGATGAGATAAAAGCAAGGAGTTGAGAGAAAGCGGCCGGAATTTAATCAACAGAAGGGGTGTGGTTTTTCATCAAGGCCACTCAGCAAAAATTAAGAGAGCTTGGCTGGGAGGTGTTAATGCATCCGACGTATAGACCTGACCTTGCACCTTCAGATTTCCACCTGTTTCGGTCTTTTCAGAATTCTTTTGGCAGTGTCAGGTTAACATCACGAGAGAACTGCCAAAACCAATTGTCGCGGTATTTTGATCAGAAGCCCCAATATTTCTATAGCAATGGGATCATATCCCTACCTACAAGATGGCAAAAAGTTATCGAACAAAATGGGTACCTACATACTTTAGTTAAATGTAAATAAGCTATATTAAAAAATGTTGTGAATTTTCTTGAAAAATGCGAATAAACTTTTTCCCCAACCTATTATGTGGTGGAACACAAATTGGTCACAAACATTTATTTATTATTTATATTATGTGCGAACCAATATCTTAATTTTTTTATGGAACAGGAGGGAAACGAGCAGTCACTTAAAGTTAAGTGCTTACCGCCGCCCATGGACACTGGCAACAAGGAGGCTTCCATGTGCAGTCTTAAGATATTAGTGTGCTCTTGACAACACCTAAGTCTATTCATTTGTAGTAGACAAAGAATTTATGAATCAAGGAAAGTATATATATGTAGTTATTATAACCAAGGGCTTATAAACTGGTCATCTACTTGCCTATACAGGAAAATTTTCAGTGCTCCAAATTTCAACACATACAAAGTTGGATTTTATTAATATTCGAGGACGGAGATTTTATGCGTGTGACTTTTTATTACTAAAGTAGATAAATAAAGAGTGTTATTCTTGTTATAACTTAACTGTTTGTGCGTGGTTTGTTTACTGACTTGCCGTGTTACTTTCTAAAACTTTTCCAATATGAAATTTCATAATATTGCTCATGTTTTATAAGATTTATTACATTTATATTGATACAAAGACGATATATATATATTGCCTGTAATCTGTACCTCCTGAGAAAAAAACAAACCATGACGACACACTGTATTTTTTTCGCGAAATATATGTAATTCATAATTGTATGCATTTATATGCTAAGTTTAAAGGCATGTTTAAGATCGCTGTCCGATATACAACTTGCTAACTTCAGGTAAAAAAGATGCTTATAGATCCTGAGAACAGTACAGGGCACTCATAATATTTTGAGTTATGAATGCAGTTTTTTAAGCTAGCAGACAGAAAGCGATACCATTAGTACCTTCAGAAATTAATTTAATACACATATCGGGGTGTTTTGTTCCTAATTGTGTGTAATTTTTTGTTGATATTCCAAAGAAAACAAGCTATTTTCAAAAATCTAATGCAAATTTGTTGCCTTTTTTGTGAGCACTGCTTTTGCCAAACAAAAACTCTGTTCCACGCTTCACTAATTGCGAACAGACGATTGAATAATTGAAAAAATAAACGAAATTACAAAGAGAAACTAAGAAAATTTCATTATCAGCACTAGTGCACTTGTTTATTCAATGGCGCGGAAATTTCATGGCGCCTCGAAAAGGAAAACAAGAATCTTAAACAACGGACTTCCATAATTAATTCGCATTAGCATCGCAATCCGGCGAAAAAATATCCGCCAGTAGTAGCGGTAAATTGCTTTAATGTTGAAATTCAGACCGATTTCTATTAGTTTATTAGTAAACTACCTTTATAACCTTAAGTGGTTTTGACCCAAGGTTCTGCCCTGCGATTCTGTAACTCACTTTTCGAACTCACACAGCGGTTTTCGCATCGGCGGTCGATGATTTGGCATTCTGAAAAGGTGGGAGCTTGTAGTTTATTGTTTATTAGAATGCCAAATCATAAAATGACTGCTTCACGCCTGATTTGAGAGCGACCGCCGATGCGAAAACCGCTGTGTGAGTTACAGAATCGCAGGGCAGATCTAAAAGTTTGTCGCGCCATTGGTTTGTGTTAATTAAGAAATACGGGGTGGTCACAGTGCCTGATGGTTACTTTAGGAGGCAACATCGACCGCCTTTACTATCCGTACCCTCCGGGTAAACTAACCTCTCGTAAAGGGCCCACATGGCACAAGGTACAGAAATAATTAATGAACTGCACAGATTATCAGACGTTTTTAAATGTACGTTGACGTTACCTGACAAAAGGTCTGTTTCCTCAATATAGCCAATTCTGTGAGAAATAGTTAAGCGGGCCATAGACGGACCGCATGTTGCAGTCAAGACCGACTGCAATATGCGGTCGCCGCACGGCGATCTGCAGTTTCCATACTTAATTCATATTCGCAATACGAGTACACGGACCGGTCGAGCAGTTCCTGAGCAAACCTCTTTCTTTCTCTTTCAAGTCTTTTTGTAAATATTTTAATCTATTTAATATTAAACTATTTGATGTTGTGTTGTTTTTATTCGATGTATACGTATTGTTTTGTATGAGAAATAAATTTAAATAAAAAAGTGCGTGCATACAAAGTACATATGTCAGAAATGAAACTTCTTTGGCAAAGTAATTTTTAAATCTCATTTAAAATATTAGATTACCGAGACTTAGGAGGGTGGAAAAAAGGAAGATATGTTAGGAATTTAATGAATTTAGTTGTAATTAAATTATTAAAAGTGTCGAAAATTAATACAAATTATATTTTTTTTAATATTTATACGATAATTAAAACACAAATTTTAATTTACAATTCGTCACTTGAGATTTCAATAAATGATTTTGCATAAAATATAAAATACTAATATTACATAAATTCTCTTTTCGAAATTTTAATTTTAAAAATAGAATTTCTATAAGATAATTCGCCCTTCTCACTCTCTCTCAGGTCTTATCGGTATCTATCGCTGTCTCCATTTTCTTCAACAAAAACGCTGCACATCTTCGTGACGCTAATATTATTATTATTGCGTTTCATCCGTAAAAAAATTTACCTTCATGCGCCTAAAGAAGTTAAAAAAAACATATTTTTTAATATTAGTACTTTAATAAGCTTCATATGGCACACATGTTAACTATGTTTACAATTAATAGGTAAGTACCTCAATGTAGGTATACATTAGTTGACTTGACCCAACTATAACTTTCAAGTATAATTCATTAACAATCTATTCATTAATTCTTGAATTAATAATTCTTACAAAATGTAACGAAGAACATGCTGGAAATAATTAGTTCAATTAATTTTAATGATGTCGTACCAAGTTACAATATAAAATATAGATAACTTTAAATTAGAATTTTTATGCATCATTTCCATGGACGTTAATGCCTATCTATTTTGATGTTATTTAAATACAAAACTTAGTTCGTTAATTGACGCTTAACTTAGGTACTTAATGAGTTTAGATATATGGGATAAATTTGTATGTATTACGTTTCCACTCAGCCAATCCCAAACGCTTTTGTTGTAGAAATATTTATAAGAGTTAGTTATGTCAGATCGATCAACTTAAAAGAAATGTATTATAGAGGACTAACTTGGGCGGCTTAAAGGCCCGCGTAGTAGTCGATAAGTTGTACAATGTACATATCCTCAACGGCCGGAAATCGAAATATTTTTTTAGCGCGTGTCTGGGTATGATTAAATCGCACTGTTTGTACGCAGACTGTCGAAACATTATTTAGTATTATTAAAAAGCTCTTATAAGTTTATTTAGTGTACTTTGAGTACATAAGGACGTCCATATAGTGACCAATGTTAGGCTAGTAGCTAGGTGAACCAGTCTCAACTCTTAGGACGTGCGTTTGAACCCTGACTGTGCACTAACGACTTTTTCTGTCTATGTGCGTAATTTATTCTGGCACGTTCCCTCAAATATTTATTTGGTTATGTTGTTTATTTGTTTTTAAAAAAAATATTTTTTATTTGGTTATGTTACAAATAGACCATTTAACCTAGACAACCAACGATGTGTCTCAGCCATATAATTAGAAAACTAGTCAGCTAGTTGCATATTATATATTATTTTAACAATAGACAAGCAACCAACAAACAGACACTGAACCTACTACACACGCACAATACTATAACGTTGCACTGTGTTGTACTGTGTGTACATTACGTTGCCGTAAAAATTAATAAATATAAGTAAACACTTATATAATTAGTACTTGTATAACCGGAGCCAAATAATTGAATATTTGTAAGCAATGAGACACTCAAACGTTCATTGAACCTGTGACCAGAAAATATTTCCTAGAAAGGGGACGTAGGGGCTTGATTAGACCATTTGTTTGCGGAAATTTGAAGCCCGAACGTTCATCACATATTTCCAGTTATTTTCCATCAACCTGTTGTATTGGGAAAAATTGCTTTTAGGCTGTGTTGTTATGTTTCATGCTTTCAGAAGCATTCATGTTTAATAAATAATATATTAATTTATATTACACATGAATCGTGTATATTAATTTAATAGAATAAGCGCTTCAATGATACAAAAGTCAACGATTTAATATAAATGATAAGGCGCAGTAGACAGTGATTGAATATATCGGAAAGCGCTAACTCGTTTTAATAAAAAAATTGTCCGAAAGCCATTCCCACCTTCTATATATAAATGTGAAAATAGGAATTAAATAAATAACATTTTACAGACAAGAAAGTAAACTTTAATATAAAAATATGGTGTTGAATAGTACACGTATAGTAAAGCATAGGTAACTCCAGAGAAACCACAGGCTATAGCTGAATGTGTAATAAGAAAGAATTTAAGAATAATTTTTGAAGGTCCAGATAACAAACTTGCCGTAATATTAATAAATATTTTTATCATTGTTTTGTAATTGACGTCTAGCCATAAGTGTTTGGAACTTTCTAGAATGTCTATAGTCCAAATGCGGAGAGGGCAGGACCGAGAAGTGTTTAGTCTTAGCTAAAGATTCTCTTAAAGTCTCAGGGATACCGAGCTTTATGTGTTTAGGATATACAGCGCGCTGTTTCAGTTGTTCACATGTCCCGTAGTCCAGAATACGCCAAAAACCTGATGAGATGTAACTTATTATTTATATTAAAGTAGCGTCAAACATATAAGTTGGCCAGTATTATAACTATATGCGCATGGATTTTAGATTTTTCTACTCAAAAAACATACGCAAACTTTTTTCGTCTTCGTAAAATCTGGCCAAATTATAAGATAAATCTATTCATAATGAACATACTCGTACATACACAGTATCATAGACAATTTTAAATGTAAAATATAAGTTATCTTTACATTGCTATATAGCATAAGTAACCGGAAATTCTTAATTAACGACCGTGAATACGTCTTTTAATAAATTGAGGATTTAACCTTTATAAGGGTAGGAAGGGTATATGTTAGTTGTTAAAAATTAATTTCTAAATGCACTTTAGTGGTAGCACACGCCTTTAAGACTATTAATTATACAAAGCTATACCATTACTATTATAATTTTTGAGCAGTGATGACTTTGGCGTGAGCATGCCATTCTCAAGGTTGTGTTTTCGCAACAAGGCTGCAGATTTTTCTGAACACTTGCTCCTACGGCTAAAGACATCATCGTGAGGAAAGATGGGTCAAACACAGAAGGCTGATCACCTACTTGTCTATAAAAAATAAAAATAATCAAATAATCGGATGCAATCTGCAGTAAAGACCTATAGGGGTTGTAGCGCTGGATTATTAACATTTTAACATTAAATTTAATTACTAAAATTTTTCTTGTGCCAATTATCCACTGTGCCACTATCAATTTATGAGAAATAATTACATATATATTGTAATTTAAGCATTCCTGAATTGATCTTATAATATTTTCCAGCCAGTATTTCATTCGGTGCGTTCAATGTACATTTGTATAAATTCTAGTAAAACTCTCCGGACATTTCGAAAGACTACTTACGCACGGTCCTTCTACAGTTGTCAAAGTGTACATCGCAATATGTAGTGGCTGTTAGGAAGCCATCAACGTCACGAATATTATTGTAGGCGCATACCGGCATCGGTGCTACTCTGAAACAATTATGTGTTTGACAGCTTTATTTATTCTATAGATTTTTGTTTCTTTGTCGTGCTGGCATTTTGATTCACTTCAACGTATGATCAAGTATTCCACTGGTCCTGGTCGTGTTATACCTCGACCAGGTGACCAGTCAGCGAAGTGTTGGATGGCCTCCCACTAGGTGGAAATATGATCTGGTGAAGGTGGAGGGAAGGTGTTGTATGCAACCGCGGGCAACCGGTCGTTCTGGAAAATTAGGGAAGAAGCCACTGCTGGACAGTATTGGACGTCAACAGGCTGAAACGATCGAACGAAAGGTTGAAAGTCACTTAGCTAGCACGGCTTGCAGATATTGCCCAAGATCAGGTTATAATGCTTCTTATTAATTAATAAGCTTATTAAACATTTGTGATTTTTGAAGTGAAAACTTCTTTAGCGGCGTTGTACACTTTTTTGGAATGGGTAAAAAATGTTAAACTCGCGTCAGGACACGTGAACTGGTCGAAAATTCGTAAGACGTATGGAGAGTAGACAGCTGGCGCGGCGTATTTAATGTTTGTGTACGATAGCGCAATAAATAAATATTGTATTCTACCACATAAATGATAGTACTTTTATACTGATAATTAAAGCAATTCGTGCAAAATTATTCCCTAACCATTTCAAAATATCAAAAATGCACAACGTTAATATTCAAGTTTTCACTTCTGCCGGCACTCCCGGAGTGCAACCCGTCGTTTTTTTTAAGTTATCGCATTCAAACACTCATATATGCAATATTAGGATGGTACTAAACTTACTGCGTCAATAAGCATTTCATATAATCATCGTAACAACGCTCTTCCGCATACAAATTGTCAAATTGACTGTTGATATAGTTAAAGCGCATGGTAGTGTAATTCCCAAAGTCTAAGTTCAGAGCCGCATCCACATCGCTTGCCGGTATATCAGTGTGTACGTAAACTAGCTGAGTTGTTGTCTCTGAAAAATACACTTGTATAATAACGCCACAGTCTCAAAATGTGGACTAAATAATCGTGTTTATTGCAGTCGTTATCATGGAAATATTGTCGTAACCATGGTAACAATAAAACAAACACGTTTTTTTTTTAAATGTAAAAATATATATTGTAATGATGTATTACTTAATATAAATTCGATGCATGAGTGACTGTGCTCTTACATATCGGTATAATATGTCTACGACAAAAATTTAATAAGGTAACGAGAAAAACATATGGGATAACAAACTTTTGATTGAACCTTTGAAAACTTATGTCAATAAAATTAGCATTTAATGGAGAGAGAAAGCCTTGCTTAGAGTCGATCGGTACGTGAAACTCAAACTTCACTCAAGAGAGAAACACAAACTTTATACTTAAGAATGTTATTGGTATACACATAGACTTACCAACTATAAGTGTCTTTTGTGTTTTTTCATCATCGTCATCATCACACAACACCTTTTTTAATATAAGAATAAACGCAAATAATTGTATCCACATTATTCAAATCAAAACATGAATTTGATTAATCTAATACAAAAATGTTAAGAGATTTAATAAACGCCAAAGAGAAATGCTTAACTCCGTTTGATGTTATTTGTTTGAATATTAATTATTCAAACATTAATTTACGTTGGTAATGAACATGAAGCCGTAATTATTTCATTAAAGTGATTCCTTTTATCGACCTATTTTTCTACACTACATATAAATTCTTTTGTATATGATTTTGCAAATATTTTAAGTTAAGAAACTATTAATCATTAAAAATATGGTTTGCAACATTGTATAGTTCATTTATTCTGAATTACTTAAAAATGTAAACAAAGATGGCGTACTTTTAAACCAGAGACAAGGTGGAAGAAAAAAGATGGAAGTGATGTGCTATACTTAATAGATCTAACTCAAACTCAAAATAACTACATTCATATAGGTAACCAAGTGCACTTAGGAACGTCAACAGAAAAGATGTTAAATTGATTCTAAATTTACATTTACTACCAGTTCGCAAGTCAAGGGCGTAGAGCCGGCAATAAGAGCTGGCAAGAAACTCTCCGCCACTCTTTGTAATCGCCAAGTCATACAAGTACAGAAATGTCAAAACTGACCTTTTATTTTGATTGTAATTTTGCATGGCCTTTATGTGATGATTTTATTGTTTATTGAAGTTATACTTCTTTAGGCGCGTTATGAAAAATTGATGAGAGTGAAATTTTAAGATGCGCGCGCACCTGAGTCACAAAGTTGTCAGTGTGATTATAGCGTGCGCGAGCGAGATGGGAATAAGACAATGTACAAGTAAAAAGAAATAGAATATGTGTGAAGTTAGCAGCTATGCCAAGAATTTTGTATGACCATAATGACATTTACCTTTTAAACAAATAAAGGAGTTTTTATTATTTTTTCAAAGAAATTTAGCAATGCTTTTTCACAAAGACCTATTGTTACTTAGTTAAAAGGTTATGAAACATACCAAGTTATTAAATTGAATGAATAATATAATAAAATAATAAATAATAATAATAATTGTTATTAATATTAATTAATAATTCAATAATATACTAAATATTAAATTGTTTACGTTAAATATTAATTATTATTAATTAATTATATTTAAAAAAAATAAAGAACGCCAAAGAAGTATAACTTCTTACGCGCGTACATAAGTACACGCAACCTTTTTTTTTATATTTTTAACATTCAAAATCCTGTAATTAAATATAGTATCTAAGGTACTAAATCATAATACGTATCAAAAATTGTGTCAGTGATAAATCCGTGATTTTCTGTCAAAACTTTAAATCAATATAGAATAAATGAGCTGTTCTGTATTTTCTTTTTAACCCAGCCGTTAATTGTAATTTGTTTAACTCGCAGTGTCCGCGCCATAATGTCCTGCGCTTTCAATTTTGTTACAAAAAATAATTAAAAATCTTCAAACGTAATCATAGGTTGCACCTTTCGTAAGACGCACTGATATGACGACGCTAGTGCCACTACAACAAAATACTAAAATAATGTTTTGCTCGGGGACATTCAGAAAGTCATTACATTTATTAGTAACAATCAGAATAATTACAGTTTTGGAGTTTTAACAAAGTCTCTTAAAGGTATGTAATATTCGTTCATGTAATAAGGGTTTCCTGGGTCCTATTAACAAATTGTATGGGCTAATTTCGTAGTAATAAATTAAGCCGCTAAGTGTAAGCTTTATCTTCAAAATGGTGAAACCACGCAAACGTGTAGCGTCTCATTTAAGCGAAAACGGCCGTTACAGTAGGGTTACTACTTATAAAAAATCTGATAAATAACATAACTACATAAATATTATAGAATAAGTAAACAAACACATCAACATGCTATGCTACAAACTATATGGTACTTACTACCTTAATTGTCCTTCCGTTTTTTTATGCTTCTTTTATTAACGAATCCAGGGGCGTAGCTACCGCCGTATTTGCCGTATCAATTATACGGGGCCCCCGGGCCACGGGGGCCCCCAAAGTGTGTAAGGAAAAAGAATAAAAACTTTCTAATTTATTTTATTTTACAAATGACAAAATTCTATAAAGCAATTCCTTTTTTTCCCGCCTTAAGCGTGCGTTCAAAAGTTGGCAACACTACATCGTTATGGCGGGCTGCGGGACTTCCCCGTTTTACTTACTTCATCTTCAACTCAGCGGAGAATCCCCGGGAATCCTTCATCGATATCGCGATGTACGTGTACGTTGTTGTACTTTGCATTGGATGTTAAACCACGGAGTGCAGTGCACTGTTTATTTACGCGCTTTATATAAATGTGCATTACATTGTAATTCAGTACAAACAATATTGTTCTTCTGGTTTAGCAGTATTAGTAACGATTTGTAAAAGAAATGAGTGAAAGAAAAAGAGATTATCCCAGCGGCGCTGAGAATAGAAAAATTAAACAGAAAAGGGACGAGGTTATAAAAAAAAGTGCCCAAAATTTCTTCATTTTTACAGAGACAAGATACTGTGAGTGATTTAGATTGGAAAGGTAAGTACTACACTACTACCCAACCCATTTATTAGGGGCCCGTAGTGATAAACAAGGAAATCTTTTAATTTCGGTCTGTCCATCTGTCCGTCACAAAAAGTTGTCTCCCCTCTCGATTTTCACAATTATACTGTTTTTAGGGTTCCGTGCCTTGATTAAAAAAAACAAAATTCTAACTTATCTATAGGATCGATTTGTTTTGTTGTTTGTTTATCAGTCCGTATCGTATCGTTAATTGCGTGTTGAGAACTTCAGATGTGCAGACTCGCTTTCGGGTTCTCGTTTTGTATGGCCACTACACTACGCGCTGCGTTTAAATAGCACGCAGGTGTATAGTAATGCACGGACGGGCTGCAGGTGATTTTGTATCTACTAATAGGTACGAGCACAATCCGCGTAGAATCTGTGTGCGTCTGAACTGAACACTCTCTAACTGTGACCCTTAGTAACGTTATTTATTTATATATAACTCTTTTTAGTTTAGTATCAAACATTCGTATTTATTTTTTAACAATTACTCGTTTATTTTTAGATTCTTCTGAAGCATGTTCTTCGTCACATATCCATCCGGAAATAGAAGAAAGCCAAGCACATACTTTATCGGATGTCCATCCAGAAATCGAGGAACCCAAAGTCAACGATTCTGATATATCTGCAGATAATGCAGATTGTAATATAATTTCATCAGATAGAGGAAATTTTGGTGACAATTTAACTGAATGCGAACGAAAAATAATTTTTAAATTGGGTCCATTTAAACCACAAGGACCATTTCCAAAAGTTTCAGAAAATAACCGACCTTTTTCAGCTTATTATTATTCATATTTCAATCAGGCAGGCATAAAAATTATAAGACCATGGTTATGTTATTCTAACGTTTTAAACAAACCGTAATGTCACTTCTGTTGGTTATTAGCAGATCGTCAAAACAAATCGTACTCCTCTGCTTGGGTTAACGGTGTTTCGGTTAGAAGCAATTTCACACAAACTATTCTTGACCATGAAAAGTCACAGCAGCATATTAGTGCCTCACTCTCTTATAATAATTGGTTGCAAGGAAATACCATCGATACTCTATTGAAAAATGAAATCGATAGTAAAATTACATTCTGGAGAGATGTACTGCATCGTATAATTAATGTTATAATTACTTTAGTATCTTGTAATCTACCTTTGAGGGGGCATGATTCTGATTCTGGCAATTTTATGGCAATTTCACGTCTGCTATCTAACTATGATGCAACTTTAAAAGAACTTTTTCTAAAACCGAAAGGTGAAATAAATTATTTAAGCCCTACGATTCAAAACGAAATTATTAGTTTGCTTGGTACTAACGTTAGGAACAGTATTATCTCAGAAATTAAAAAAGCTCCATTTCTGACAATAATTCTGGATACAACACAAGACTTGTGAAAAATTGACCAACTATCTGTAGTTTTTCGATATATCTCGGTTACAGAAAATGATGATAATGTGCCTAAAGAAATAAAAATCTGTGAGTCCTTTTTAGGATTCATAGCAGTAACCGATTGCAGTGCTGCAGGTCTGAAAACTGTCATTTTAAATTTGACTAAAGAATATGGAATTGATTTGACTAAATGTAGAGGACAGGGATACGATGGAGCAAATGTTATGTCGGGTGTGTATGGAGGATTACAAACCCTAATAAAAGAGCATGCTCCAAATGCCGATTATGTTCATTGTGCTGCGCACGCTTTAAACTTGGTTTTGAACGATGCTGCGAGACATGTTCGTGAAGTATCGACTTTTTTCGATAATTTAGAAAAAATATATACTTTTTTGGCAATAGTATAAAACGCTGGGCTATGCTAAGTGACGATTCATCTGAAAAATATTTGATTACCCTTAAAAAGGTATGTCCTACCAGATGGTCTTCTAGGAACGACGCTTTATTAGCAGTAAAGAAAATTTTTTTACTAATCATGAAAACTTTGTACCAACTAAATTTTATTTCAAATAAAAAAGATGAACGTGAAGGATTGTAAAAGTATAATTAATATTTTAGAGAGTTTTGATTTCTTAGTGCTCGTTACATTTTTTTCTTCACTATTTGAAATTATTAATCCTGTTTCTAAAGCTCTACAGCATGAAAATAATGACTTACAGAAATCTAGTATTTTATTAAGTAATCTTTTAAATAGACTGTGCCAATTAAGAAATCAGAATTCATTTAATAGTTTGCTAAATGAATCCAAAGATTTAGCAAAAAAGTGGGGGGGTAACAACTGTTTTTAAAAACAGTAGGCGAAAGATAACGAAGCGTTTTTTTGATGAGTTATCACAAGATGAGAGAATTTCCGACCCGGAATCCTATTTCAAAGTCAATGTATACTATTGCTGTTTAGATACATTAATTTCTCAAACTAAAGAAAGATTTCAGAGCCTATGCAACCTGAGTAGTATATTCGAAATATTACAACCGGAGAAACTCCTATCTTCTTCAAGCGAAGAGATATAAAACGCTTCCGGAAAACTGTCTGCTAAATACAGTAAAGACATCTCACTTAATCTTTGTGACCAATTAAAGGCTCTAAAAACATGCTTAAATTCTGAAATTAAAAAAATTTATTCCATTAAAGAACTCATTGAATTATTGCTAGTAAAATTCAATAGTCTTGCATCCAGTTTTCCCGAGGTAATCACAGCATGCTTTTTATTCTTGACCCTTCCAGTTACAACCGCAACGGCAGAAAGAAGTTTTTCAAAATTAAAACTAATAAAAAATTACTTAAGAACTTCGATGGGACAAGAACGGCTGTCAGACATCTCACTATTGTCCATAGAGGCAGAAACTTTAGAAAAACTAAAATCATCATCAGCCATAAATGATTTAATAAATCAGTTTGCCGATAAAAAGGCAAGGAGAGTGAATATTTAAAATTCGATTTTTATTTGTAAAATGGGTAAATTATGTGATAAATAAATATTACTTCTCACAATATTTTTTTTCTTTTGTGAAAAATCTTTACCTCCATATAAGGGCCTCCAAAAAATTTTTTATACGGGGCCCCGACAAGGCACGCTACGCCACTGAACGAATCTGATATAGTCGTTAGCAGAATCAGCACACTCTTTTCGGTAAATTCAACATAGTTTGGTATACGATATTCGAAATCAAGGACAAAACGGAGGCACCGTTAGATAGGTCCAAATACGTCCACAGACTACGGCTCATAATTTTAAAACAATATTAATAACTCGTAAATATTGTATTAGGTATTAGTACATATAGTAGGTATTTTTGTATTAGTAAGTTGTATTATTGTATTAGTACATATAGTACGTATGTTTTTGTGCTTGCTTGTGCCAAGTCTAAATATTGGAACTGGCAACCCTACCGAGTAACGAAGTGGATATGTGGAACATAGAGCGCAATTTCAGTGACTCCATCTTGTGCATAATATCCGAATAGTCGAAACTCCACTTTGAAGTAGAGAAATTTCAAGTAGTCTAGGGTCTTGGAGGCTTACATAAATGCTTAGTTTGGAAACTAGTTTCGTAACATCTTACTTCGTATACTCACTTTATTAATAACTCGCAATAATTTGCTTAAAAATCAAGAGAGGATAGCTATAATTATAATTATAGGATATATATAATTTCTAGTCAACGTAACAATTCGATACAATTATTGATTACTACAAAATAATAAATATTACCGATTAGTTACATCACATACAAAGTGAAAAGTCAACGAATTTAGAAGACAAATGAACATCTCTTTTATTGGAATTAAAGTAACAAATGAATCTCGGTGTGACAATTTAATTCAATCCGTAATAGGATCGTTAAAAAATGAGATAAGATTAGTGATTTTTCCAATCAAAAGAACTTTGGTTTTATTTGGTTTCAGAGATACATGGAATAGATAGATTCGTTATATCTAATAAGACTATAGACATATTGCTTATGATTTCCATGGTGTAATACAATTCAATATTTTATTTGGTATGTTGTATATTTTTGAAGTTATACTTCTTTAGGCGCGTTATGAAAAATTGATGAGAGTGAAATTTTACGATGCGCGCGCACCGTGACACAAAATTAATAGAATGAAGTTGCCCACGGAAGATGCTACGGCATTGGACATAATTTAAAAACTTCATTCGAATAATAATAGAATTTATGTTACACTTAATGTAAGAGAATAATAATAAATATTTATTTATTTAATTTTTCAAATGTAAACTGAACTTTATTGACTATAATGACTCCTTTTCCAATTTTTGATTATTTAATTGTAATTAATTATTTGCATGCAATCAAAAACTATTATGCCAAAGAAGTATAACTTCTTATGCGCGTACATAAGTACACGCACCCTTTTTTTTATTTAATAGACACTTATTTTTTACCACTGTTATAAACGTTTTATTACTTTTACTAACTTTATACTTCTTATTATAATTTGATTATACATGTCTGTTATATTTTAGCACAAGATTAAAAATCCATCCCTTTATTTTTAGATAAGTCGGAAATTATTATCATTACGTTTCCACTTACACGATTTTCCACTCATGTTGAAAGATTTTTGCTGAAAACTCATTTTTTTCACAACAAGCAACGGACTAAATTCATTTTTTGGACATATGAAAAAAATAAAATTCAAATACTTTTTCCTACCTTATCCACAGCTAACCAACGTCACTACTATAGAGACATGGTTTACGAAAATTAGAAATATTTATTTATTTACTCTATTTTTATAGTAATAAATAAATAATAATAATACAATAAAAAACTTATTCATATAAAAATTTAACTAAGAACGTAATATAAACAAAACAAACAAATATAAAACCTAAACCTTTTTATAACTAATTATAAATAATGTCATTCTTGTGAATTCAGCCAGTGTGCAACTAAATATATCCTTCTCACATGCAATAATATTCTGGGTGCGCAAAACAAAAATGGTGCTTCCCTGAGTAAATTTGTACGTGCTCGAGGCACTGCAAGTAATTGCTCTCCAACATTTCCGCGTTATATCGATACCTCCTAAGTATACTGAGTCATCTAACAAATTTAGGTATTTTGTTTTTTTTATACAAAAGTACATAATAAACCATGATCTTAATGTTAGTGTTATTTTTTTTTAAAAAGACCTATAATTACCGAGATAATTTCACGTATACTAAATCAATTTCAACATCAGTTAAAATCGTACATTGTATACTGATCCAAATAACATTGTATCAGTGTTCTCGGGGCGTGAGGAGGGACGCATTGATACAAGTTTATTATGGCTCAGTATACGACAAATGACGGCGAGGGCGCGAAATTTTTTTAATTTTCTCAATAATAAGGTGAATAATACTAATGATACAATTAGCAATATCTCAGGAATCAGTGATATAATGCAAAACAGGGATGAATATGGTAAGTTACATTGATATACTTTATTTATGTTACATATTATAGTGTGATTTTGCCATTTTTGTTTGATAATTGTTACACGTCGCTTAGTACGCCGTATACTGATACAACTATATTTACACCTGTTTACAACGAACAAACTTTATAAAGAAGACACTTGACTTATCTGGCTATAATAATGTACTAATTCAATTTTTGATATATTTGTTTTATTGTGGTATAATATATTTTTTTATGTGTTATAAATTTTATAACTTGATATTGGCACGTTAAATATAAAAATATGAATTCTTGTGTTTTTAATTGTTGTTTGTTTTAGAGTCTCCATTGCCACCGGATGCAAATTGCTAATTTATGGAAGATTTATGGAAGATGCAAATTGCAAAAAAAAATTGCAAATTTATGGAAGAGGAGCTCTCAATACTTGATGATATTGATTAGAATCAATTGATTACAATCAATCAATCAAGAATTAGGAAGTATCGCAGAATATCCCTTCTAATGCTTACATATTATTCCTAGATTATATTATTCTTTGCTCTTCGCCTTGGGTATCGATTGTTGATAACTGAACTCAAAAAGGAGATCGATCGCCATCAGTCATAGAGAACACTCCAGGTAATTCGCCCATCCAGAATAGCATTATAGAAAATTATTGTGATATTACTCCAGTACCATCGCCGTATAATTCTTTTGACTCATCTCCTGTTAATTTCTGACATTAATGATATCACATACTCATCGTCCAATAACGCCAAAAGCGCATTTCCATTGCGAAAAAAGATAAAGAAAGGCTAAGAGTTTTCATAAAAAATGTATGGATAAGGAGAGGAAATATAAGCTTAATAGAGGATTGGAATATGTCAGTAGAAACGGAAGAGTTCATGCTACGAGAATTATGAAAACTTCTTGCCCCTCAACTTATGGAAAAAATGCAGTGAGAAATTAACAGAATGTTTTGGATTATTGGACCACTCAAGACAATGGGTTTTTTGGCAAGATATGCTGTAAAAGCTGGAAAAAAAGAGAAAAAATATTGTCGATAAAAAAGGAGTGAAGGAGATAATATTGAGACCACAAAAATATCGGTTTGCAAAACTATGTTCTTGAGAACTCTTTCTATTAGTTTTGATTTTGCTTATACAGCTTTAGAAAAGTCCGATAAAGGTAATGGATTTATTAAATCAGATCAGCGTGGTCTTTGGATGAACATATAATCCATCCGATGACGTTCACAGTGTTATAGATCACGTTGAAGCATTTTCTCCTGTAGAGTCATATTACACTCGCCAAAAATCAAGTAAAAATTATCTAGAAGGCTTTTTATCCTTCCCAAAACTGTTCATGAATCGAATGGTTTATGGACTACCGTGAGACAATATCGAGATATCTATATATAGTTTTTATAAACCCAAAAAAGATTTTTGTGAACAATGTCACATTTATGAAAATAACAAGCAAGTTCTACAGACAGATAAAGAAAAGCATGAAGAGCATTTTAAAAAAAAGAGAAAGCTAGAAAAATTAAAACAAAAGATAAAAAATCAGCGTTACAAAATAATGAAATCCTTACATCAGCATCTGATCTTCAAAAGTGTCTTAATGTATGTACCTCACGAGAGCGTGAGTACTTTTTATTATAAACGGAAACATTATTTGTATAATTTCACGATATTCATTCTGGGATCTCGCCAAGGTGATTGCTTTTGATGGTATCAACAGACAGCAAAGAGAGGTGCAATTGAAATTTCCAACTATCATTTTAAGTTTATAGAAGATACGGGTGGTGAAGGTGTCAATGATTACCGGTTTTAGTCAGACAACTGTGGAGGCCAACATAGAAATAGGATTTATTTCTTAATGTATATGTTAGGTAGTTTAAAGTGTAGTATAGCTATTAGCCATCGCTTTCTAATAGTGGGTCATTCACAAAGTGAAGGCGACAGTATGCACGCTTTAATTGAAAGACGGACAAAGATAAAAAGCTTTATATGCCTGATCAATGATATACAGCTTTTAGATACATACACAGTTATTGAAGTGTCTCAGGATTTAATAAAGGACTTCAAATCAAAGTCAAAACTTATAAACAACTGGACAACTACTAATGATGGATCTATCTATCTATCTAAATAACTCTAATGGAGCAGAAGATAGTGATTCAGACTGATTTTTGATTCGTTCAACCTTTAATATTTTTATTTATTTTGTTTAACCTTATAGAAATTTTTTGAGCGTTAGAATTTCCTAGATTTTTAGATATTTATATTATTCATATCTATTATTTTTATTAATATTGTTTAACGTAAGTTACCATTTTTAGTTTCTATTATTTTTATTGATGTTTGTTACTTTTCAAGAAACTTTCATGATACAAAAACGGGTCGGATACAAAAACTACAAAAACGGGTCCTACTTAGTATAAACGAAAAATACATTGTGATTCTTTAAATGTGTTGTTTTGTTAAATGAGACTACTTCTTCCTAACCTTTATTAATTTCGTGAGGTATTCGAAATACCTAAAATGAGTAATTAAAAAGCCTCGATTAATTATATTAGTCCAGTATACGTTGAGGTTTTAACTACTAACATAGGTAAGTACTTTCCTAGTATAATGAGTCAAGTGATGTAATTTCAACATTTTATTATTAAGTGGGACAAAAAAAATCGAAAATAACCAAAAGTAGTATGATATTAATAAAATGATTATCATATTTCGTAATATTTTCGAGTAAGTCATGGATTTTCATGTACAACGTACATGAATATAACTGGTAGTTAAACCATTTTACTATTCAGGCCCGCCCGTGTATAATGAGTCATGTACATAAAATATCATTTAAAAACAAAATTCAGCAAAATCATGTTATACCAAAGGAAGAGCTTTCAATCTTTATTAAAAAAACATTTAATTTATTCCGAATTAGTTTGATTTCATTAAAATATAAACAATTTGCCTTAAAATGGCTCTCCTATAAAATTACTAAAATGTCAGTTGACTCAGTATACTTAGGAGGTATCGATATATTCTACCTCTAAGGACCTTAAAAAATATAATGTGATAGTAAGGTCCCTCCTTATCTCTAACTCGTTGTATGCTACCACACCCAATACAAACAAAGTTGGATACATAACCAGGATAAAATGACTACACTCCAAACAACTTTACAAAAAAATAAAAAATAACGTAAATAATTATTATTATTTTCGTAGTTCGTATTTTTTTCTAAATGCGCTCCATTAAAGAGATTTTTTTTTTCTTCTGGGGCCCAAATCATAGATTTACTTCAAATGGCTCCTAACAAGTATATTATAAATGCCATTATCGCTATTATATATTTATATTATATATCGCATTATATATATAAATATATATGCAATTATGTATATTGTATGTGTTTGTAAGTGTGATATGCTGATAGTTATTTATTTTATTTACTGAACACTTCGTTACTAAAATCAGTACATTTTATAATAACTAAATAATAAGGAGGGCAATAGACGGCGCTTTGGAGCGATGTCTTCGAAAATAATAACGATGTAAATAATTAAAACACATATGTGCATATTTTGTTCAATCACATTTCGGTTGAGTACTTCTCTAGCACGCAACGACATATTCTGACATATTTTTGCCCAGAACTTGCACAGCTTACAGAAAACAGTGAAACCAAGATAATGACTTGGATTTTCTATTTACGTACATAACTTTAGACCGAAGACACTATTTAATTACTCATATATTACTTACCAGAGACTCTACTATACTTTAGTCTCTGGTAAGTTGTTTTACTATTATAAAATGTTGCCACTAACAATAATTCATTAAAAGGTTTTCATTTCTTACTAAATTCCCAATAAAAATCTGTATAGTAAGAAACGTTTCGTATTAGGATAAGATCTAGATTAAATTTCAAAATTTCTATGTACTGTATCAGTGTAACTCGCCAATCTCCGGTCTTCGACCACTTAACCGCGGCGTTTTAGCCTTATTGCAAAATGCCTGCCTCTATAACCGTCTCTCGGTAATTGCTACATTGTCTTGTTAGAGTGCTTTATTCCCTTGCAGTATTACTACCACTTAATTTATCTATACGCTAAGGTGGTCGAAAGTAAAGTTACATTTAATTAAAATTTAGTTATTCATATTTGTTTGCGCTAAATCGGTGTCAGTCAAAGAAGGGTGACAATTGTCGGTTTTGACTTTGTCACACGAACCGGAAATGGTAGATGGGGTTCCGGCGTAATAGCGCAAGGATGAATTAAATTTTAATCGCTGTCGCGTGCGCACTAACTATAGACCGAATACCGTACTGCACTTTCTTTACCGTTATTAAAGGATCCAGTGCTTGGAGTGGGACACGCCGCCGTTGATTTACTGCTAGTCTTAGCCTTATCGATTACTGTTATTCCCTTTTTTATTATACTGACACGCGACAGCCGAACCAGCGCATAGTATTGTAGGTGATTAGTTAACGTGTCGTAATGAAACGGTGATGTGTTCTGACAAGAACAGATCAAGGGTAAAAGAAACGGTCGTGTGTTCTGAAAAGAACAGTTGTCATCGTTGTCGTAAGACATGGTTATATGTCCTGACAAGGACAGTTGTTAGACGTTATCGTACAGATACAATAATATGTTCTGAAAAGAACAGTTTATAAACGTTTTCGTAAAATACGATAATATGTTCTGAAAAGAACAGTTATTAGCGATTTAAATATAAACAAGCGGATTAAACATAAAGTTTGCTGTTGTATTACAAAATGGACAACTTCTTTCTTGCAAAGATTCTTTGGTTTCCTAGGCTGTTACTTGTATAATAAATTAAATGAAAAAATTAACATTTACTCACTACCCAAATATGAATGTAAAAAAAAGGTTATACTTGGCTGAAGACGTTGAGTTATGAGAAACAGAAGATCTAATAACTGTTATTCTGTAACACACCCGCTCCCCCACACATATACACACACCCACGCACGCCACACACACTTAGAGAGAGAGACACACACACACATACACACACACACAAACACACACCAATTTTATTTTTAAGACTCCGTTTGCAATGTTTTCTTTTAGCACTTAATACTTATTTTCTTCTATTGTATCTTATGACAATGACATGATTGTACGTGTTCCGGTGTGGAGAGGCTGGCTATCTGTCACTCAGGTCTCCTGTTACAGAGACCAGTCTCTCACATACACTTCCTAATGTTATCATCTTAGTTTAATCATAAAAACCTTGTATGTATATGTGAGAGAAGAAAATAAAGATTATTATTATTATTATTAGCGTTATCGTAAGGCTACGATATCACAGTGTTCTGAGAAGAACACGTTCGGACGCTTCGATGGCTGCGCGCAGAAAAAGACCAACTTTTTGCACCACATGTTAGTACTAGTAGTAAGTGAAGGATAATTTTTGGGTATAAATGTACATAGTTTTGAAAATAAAAGGCATTCCACCTTCACCTCTTCTCTACAAACAATTAGGGAGTTTTATTTTAACACAACCAAATAACCGCAAAGCATACATCCCTAAAGTATTTTACCGAGGGATGCACCCTCATCCTGGATATAGCTTCCGGATCCAGGCCCACACAGTAACTATGTATACACATAATAGTGAGAACAAGAGACATATTGTAAATAAGAAACTATTTCGTATAAGTTTTGAAATGTTAATATTAGAAAGCCTGTGAAACTACCGACTATGTACAACGTAAATACAGGAAATAAGGCAAAGATTTAAAAATACGAATTATGAAGCCATTTTAAATGCAATAGACAATCACAGATATTAACGCAAATATTACCTTCATAATCTCACAATACCCACCCGCAAGCAAAGCAAAATCTGTTACTAATTTGTCAAAAATACATAATACTTTAATTTTACGCCTCCGCTTCACGCTTAATTCGGAGCGCTTTAGTATTTTATCAGACACTTATTCACGTAACAAAATCAGGAATTTATTATGAACAATAAAAAAATAATAAAGCCATATTTTACGCTAGGTCAAAAATGTATTGGAACGTACTGGAGTCATGTTTCGCGGTAAGTCTGAATCTCATCTGTAATCAAAAGATACCCTAATAATTAAAAGACGTGATACGTGTGATAACTATGTTTATATATCATATAATATCGTGCACCTACTTCAAAATAATATCTTTCTCGTGTACGCGTTGCTAAGCAAGCCTGGTCTTTGTTTGAAAATAGCTCACCAGAGAACGTATTAACTTGGTAAAAAATAATATTGATGTATGAGAATAATACTGCTGTACAGTGCACTTGGTTTATTTGCATATTTCGAGTATAATTTACACCGTCAAAGCAGATTGTGGCGCATATTTAAGGATTAAAACCGACGAATTTTAGAAATCACTGCTGTTAGTATTATTTTGGTGTACTAAATTTAATGGTCATTCATTTTAAATAAATATGGAGAAGCTTTTTATTTTAAATTACTGTAGATTGTTAAAAAAATACCATGTATGGTACAAACCGCATCTGCACCTGTTTTTAAGGCATTTTAAATGTCTACTAACCCGTTATAATTATGTGTCTCCAAGTCAAATGTCTTGAGCGTTAAACTAAGCTAAAAAAGTGTATACTCTCGTAAAGTGGTTCAGTGGCTCATGAAGAATGAGTGAATGAAGAGTGGCTCAGAAATGATAAACGAATAGTTCATTCAATTGAATTGAAATAACTAAAACAAGTGTTTTAGCTGTCCAATGTATACAAGCAACTATTAAGGCAATACGTTGGGAGTGGTTAAGGCCAAGATTTGTTAATTAGCGTCTGGAGACGTAACAAACCAGTTATATAAAGACTGAAATCAAATTTTAAAATAATGACAATGTTTTATACTATGGAGGATATAATGAAGCGACTCCGGTGGCTCCATATGTGAGTGAAGCCACAAAATCTACGTATCAAATCTTTGCTCCAACTTCAAGTGCACAGGCGCTAATAAAAGACTTATATTGGTATCTGGTAGATAGCACCGGTGACCCCAGAGCTGGTGCTTTCCTCGCTGAACGAATAAATATCTCAATACAGCTAGGAAATGCTGCCAACGTTAAAGGTACACTGCCACAGGGATCAAACAGGGTACAACGTTACAGGGAATGTTTTAGGAATGAATAAAGTTATTTTGAAATCAATTTTCTCTTTAGATCTCTGGGGTTTGTGTCTATAAATTTAACTTATGTATGAAAGTGTAAATTTATTCTCACCCGCAAAAGCTCAATTAGTGAAAGTTGTATAACATTGCTTTTTTTTTTTTTTTTTTTTTTGGGGGGGACCCCCAATTTTTTTCCGGGGGGGTTTTTTTTTCCCAAAATCTTGGAAAAAAATTTTTATAATATGTGCTATGTAGTTTTGTATAACAATAACTGTGTTAGATACTAGGATAATAAATTATGAAACAGAGATTGACCTTTCTGGCCCACGGCCACACGAAGAAAATTCATCCATTTTAATATAAATTGCGTAAGATAGTCGACAGTAGACATCCATTGTCTCGGAGGCCAAAACTCACTTTGCACCGTTGCGTATACGCACTAAGTAATATCAAATTTATAAAATGGCCACTCTGCTAAAAATAATAATTATTATAATTTCTTTCTTTAAGCCGACAATCATAAGTCATTAGTTATTATTATGTTAGTTACAATATTGTCCTAAATATAATATTAGTGGGACTTTACGGTATAATCAATCAATAAAATTAATTATGAAATTACAACAAAACCAACCCAAAAACACATAATTTTTTTGCAATTGCAATAACCCTTGTCCAGCCTTCCCGCTATTACCACCAGCATTCTGGCTCCTCAGCACCCACCTCATCAGTGATACAGTTGAGTCCCTCAAGCGAGTTATCTGGCGAGGCGAGTCGAGGCGTAAAAAATTCACCATCGTAGGTGAAAAATACAAGTGAACATTTCGAGTTGCAACTGCGCATTGCTGGTTCTATAAGAACAATGGAATTTTATTCCTATGTTTTTATATTATTAAGTATGTAATAATTACATTATTCGTGTGTTTTTCCATACGACATTTATATCGTGTACAGAGTTACATAATAAATAAATGTAATCTCTGCTGTACTTTACCTCAACAATTTATAAAATTAAGATGAAAGTTATAATTTTTACATTAAACCTGATAATTGCATCAGTTCATTGTTTGTGTAAGGAATATAAATAATTAGAATAATTTGTGAAAAACTCGTATGAAGTGCCTTTACAGTAACATAAATAACGTTCCGACTTTGTATTTATATTTTTACACATTCTTGAGTTATTCGGGACGTGATAACATTAGAGGTAAATTGGTGATATTTTTTAACATACGTTCCATGTTAAGCGTATATTTTTTATATAAAATGTTGGTTTTGCTTGAATTAATAAGATATAATAATTTTATTATTTTTTAAAGAAATAGGTTTGTTTTGTTTTCGGGAAATATAGCTAGCTTAATTTTTCTTCCCAAATTAAAGTCTGTACGAAATCCGCACAGCCCATTTCGTTTTAATGTTAGGAAATAAGTCTTGATTAGAAGAGAACAAAACAATTTAATATTTTGAACATAGAATGAACATTAGTTGGGACTCCAAATGAAATAAAAAGTGTTTATATAGGTACATTTTAAAATGTCTTACTGTAGAAAAAAAGTAGTTATCACAAATTGTTATCATTAGGACATACTAATCAAAGAAATGTTGATAATGTCGGCATACTAATTTAACCCATATTCACTTAATAACTAAAAGTAGCCCAAATGCGGACTGGAATTAACTGTAACACTTCTGTTGGCGAATTGTATATCATACCAACATGAAAAAATGTTATGTAAATTATCAAATAATTTAAAGGATTGTTTTAATGAAAATAGCATGTACTAACAATTCAATTTCTCAAGCCTCTAGATAACTATGTTGGTTTAGCTTAGTTTCCCTTAGGAAGCTCGGAAGTTTATTATTTTTCCTATTCCTTTTATACTTTGTTTATTTTTATCGTAAAATATAGACTATTTAAAACAACCATAAAGTCCAGGTTTTATATCCAGCCCGTATTATACGTACTATAAACCTACTTTTATTGATATAGTAAAATATTTATTATAATCAGTTTAGCAGTCAATTTAAGTTTAAATGCATATTATTATTTACATATTAAAGGATGTCGAGACAAATTGATAACACCAAAGGGCAGTCAGGCAACATGTCTCTTATACTCATAGATAGTGAGTCATTTGTTTGTAATTTTTATCTATTTGCATAGGATTAAAAATGGCATAGTTTATAGTTTTCGAATTTAAATTACTAATTGAGTAATTCACTAGTATGAAACTACATATAAAATGAATTTTACTTGTAATTAATAGTTTTTGTTATAAATCGTTTTATTAATTTACGTGTCAATATTCGTATATATATTTGATAGGTGTTTGTCACAGAGCAATGTCGGCCTAGTGCGCCGCTCCCCCCTGAGATCGGGTGTTTGAATCATGGCTGTGCGCCACTGGGTTTTTCTTTCTATGTGAGCATTAACTACTCGCTCTTACAGTAAAGAAACATCGTGAGGAAACCTGCATGCCTTCAAAAATCATTTATGTATGTCTGGCACAAAAGGCCGATCGCCGAGTTGCCTATTAAGTAAATGATCACGAAACAGATAAAAATCTAACTTTGAGGCCAAGGCCTAGAGATGCCAGTTACAGGTTAGTAAAC
The DNA here is from genome assembly GCA_905332375.1 of Pieris macdunnoughi. Classification (NCBI taxonomy): domain Eukaryota; kingdom Metazoa; phylum Arthropoda; class Insecta; order Lepidoptera; family Pieridae; genus Pieris; species Pieris macdunnoughi. Next base: position 1,256,683 of record CAJOBZ010000046.1, read on the forward strand.
ATTATGTATAGTTTTCGTGTACAAAAGCCTCACTATTTGTACGATATACATACATTTTTACTCTTGGTACACTCTCTAAGTTAACAGGCAACGATCAAACTTAAATGAACTGACATTATCTCTACGCAAGAATCTTTTACAACAAAGTTTCAACTCGCCACATCATATCCAACGATAAGGATATACTTGGATAAAGGAAAATTTAAATCAATACGACGAACGAGGAATTTTTACAAAAAGGTCATTTTCACTAGACTTTATAGATAGTCATTCGTATTATTTCGCTCCAAAAATGATTACATGACTACTTCGTTCTATCACCGCGGCTCTCGTTAAATAAATAAATAAGCAGTGTTACCTTGGTGCAATCATCAACTCTAAGATTCAGAGTCAAAATCCATAGAGAGAGGGTCATACTCACCGCTAAGTCTGCTGAATGTCTGGTTGTGTCTATTTAAACAGTTATGCGCCAATCGATTTTATTTACTTTGTACACTGGCTCGTAAGATGAAGAAGAAAATTGTAAGGAAACCGGCATTTCTAGACCCAATGGCCGGAAGGTTTCTAATACAGAAGGCTGATCTTGCCTATAAAGAAAAAATATAAATGAAATAGATACAGAAACATAAGAAGGAACTAGATTATTTAATTAATAAATTTTTCATCACAATGAATTAAAGCTAGCCTAAAATCAAACGCTCTCGAAAGTAACCTTTAAATAATTCAAAAATCAAAACCCATTTCAACTTCAAGGATCAAGTTAATCTTAATGAATTATTATTATCTTCTAATCTCCTTCGACACTTTACCGTCCTATCTAAATTTAATTTCCCTTCGGCCTACAATTTAGTGCTAATTTGGAAGCCTTATTTTTGTATTAATTGTTTGGTTTTTAATGTAATTTTAGATTTTTTCTTCTTATACCTTAAAGGTAAATAAAGAAATTAAACATATTTTTTTATCTAGGAACACGCATAGCCCACTAACGACATGATCCGGCAGATTTCTGGCGAGAAGGTAAACAGAAGAGAAGTGCCTTTTCCCCTCAAAGGGCTTGTAACTTATGCTTGGTCTGGTGGCCGCCGGCGGTCGCGGTCCCGGACTACGACTACCCTGAAAATATCCTCATGATGTTTATGGACGAGTTGGAGTTCGCTGACCGGCGAAAACCTGCGTACTACTTTAGTGCCATATTTGATCATCTTATACCTGCATATGCCTAATATTTACGGTGGAGAGATTGATTTATAAAGTTAACTCAATTTACTCAGGCATTCAACTACCAACCTACGGCTTTCATTAATTTTCCAACATTGATTTGTATTTCATAAATTATAAAACTGAACTTCTATTGCACCGTTTAAAATGCATTTTACCGAAATTTAAAAAAAATACATGTAAATTAACAGCAATGTTTAGGTAACTTATTATTTCCAATAATTAACTTCACGGATATACGGTAAACATATAAAACAAATTAAAAAATCAGTGGCGCTACAACCTTTTTAGGCCTCAGATTTCTGAATCTATTTCATGATAACTTTTCAATCTAATAGGCAAGTAGGTGATCAGCCTCCTGTGCCTGACACACGCTGTCGACTTTTTGGGTCTAAGACATGTCGGTTTCCTCAAAGTTAACCTTCACCGTTCGAGTGAATGTTAAATGCGCACATAGAAAGAAAGTCCATTGGTGCACAGCCGGGGATCCAACTTACGACCTCAGGGATGAGAATCGCACGCTGAAGCCACTAGGCCAACACTGCTCTCGGTAGACATATAGGCACTACATAATTTAAGAACACTGGAATATCTAATATCATCAAATTGTACACACTGTAATCCCCGTTGGGTTATGTATTAGCTGCTTATTTGCAATATGCTTTACAAGGAATTTCAAGGAAGGCGCTTTAAGCATCTTTCATCAGCTTTCGCGTTAATAATATTAATAATTAAAGGATTTAATACTTATTGCTGCTGCAACTTATGCTGCCATAGAATCTGCATTCCAATGCAAGTTGATTAAGAAATGCCATCCGACTACGTGAGATAAATGAAAATAACGTTGAGGTTTCATGTATGTATTAAACCCAACATTTTCGCATTAAACGCGATTTAGGGTTACTGACTGTTCAAAAAGTTGTAAAACAAATATTCAACCCTAAAAGTTTTTAATTATCTACAAATATGCTTAAGTGAGATTTGCTTAATATATTGAAAAACTTTTCTTGACCAATTTAAATAGATATAAGCCGAGTGCACACTGAATCGTAAAGTAACGACAATTACAATAATTGTTCTATTACCATGGCGGTGATAGAAGCTGAAAGGATTTAGGACCCATCAGAGTCGGGATTTAACTAATTTTGACGTTCATATTCCAAAAAGGAATTGGATTTAGACATACGGCATGATAGTTCGCACAGTCTTTTTTTGTAGAACAGGGGGTGCCAGGAGGCTCACCTGATGTTAAGTGATAGTGCCCATGGACACTCTCAATGCCAGAGGTCATTCCAAATAACATCCTAAATCAGCATCACCTGAAGTTGAACAGTTTTGATACATGTTACCCATCTGACTCTTGTAGCATTATTATAAAACGTTGACTAAAACTTTATTTACGGCTCATTTTATAACATGGTGTAACTTTTTGTAGTACTATTTGTAGAATGAAAATTTCTCTTAAGGTGGGAACTGACCAAAGTTACGAGGTGTAATGTAACACGTTACACAGCGAGCATTCGTGCAGTCAGTACGTCGTGTTACGGGGAAACCAGCGAGCAACGAGCCGAGCGTTGCTCGCTTTGAGTGCTCCACCCGGCTGTCGGTTTTTTGGCGAATCCTTTGACTGTTACGCGGTTTAGTCAATACGCGTCGCACGTCGCGAGTGATCATGATTATGATTTTCTATAAATTGTGTCTTTTTTAAGTACTTTTGGTCCAATTAAATTCAACAGTTCTTCAAAATCGAGACATTCGTACAAAGTTTTTATACTGTCCAGTAATCATTTGGTTTTTTAATATTGCAATCAATAACAAACCACCTCATACGCCTGTGTTTTTGACGTGACAACGTCTTATAATTCGATGGAGCCGGCTGCACGCACGAAAAAACATGACTCATGCGGCGTTACCTCGCTCTGAGGCGTTCCATTTAAAATTGACATAATTGTATTTATGCGTACAAATAAATGTAACTTGATCAATTAATTGTGATTTCCATTTACCTCCTTCTCTATATCCATACAAAATACCTATCAAACAAATTAAATTAAATTTTTTTATTTTTTTAAATGTAACCATCCCATCAATATTTTTTTATGACGTTGTCACGTTCAACTATCGTCAGTAAACCGACTTTACAGACAACCGATTTTTTTAAATAAGTTTGATGTCCAGTCCACATTCTTTCTTCTTCTTAATTTGGATGAAACAATAATTGAATAGAATGAAAGATATCAACATTATCACTATCACATCTCGTGAACACTGGCGGCGAAAGCGGAGCACAGAGTTTTGACGCTGTGTTTTAAAATCGGCGTAACATGCTCGATGCGTAACACGCTCGATGCGAATGCTACATTACACCTCGTAACTTTGGTCAGTTCCCACCTTTAGAATATTCAATGTGGTGTTACTAGATAAGTTCGAAAAAGTTTAAAATATAAATAAATTTGTTAACTTAAAGTACTATAAAATAACAGTCTCGTATAAACTACTTTAAAAGAATAAGTCCATCTTAACATTTTATACTGCTCAAAACAATTAGCGGAACAAGATTTTTCTCCTTTCTATTGCTTAAACTAAAATTAGATTTAAATTAACTTGTACGCTATTTTTTACCTTGTTAATTTGTTAATTACTACAATTAATAAAAAATCGTCTTTGAATTTTCATTACTTTCTAATCACAGAAAACACATTTTAAGTAGTTTTTTTCAATCTTTTGAGTATTAATAGAAATTGAAGTGAGCCTTTTTAGTATTGTTATTCATTGAAGCGAGTGAGTTTAGGTCATAATGCCAGATCTGACTGAATTGCATGTCTCCCGAGCTATCGCTTTGCTTGAAGAGGGTCGAACTATGCGATTTGTAGGAAATGATCTAGGAGTAGCCCCTTCTGTTATCTACAGACTTTGGAAGCGATACCGTGAGACGGGAGAATACTCACGAAGGCGTGGTCAAGGTGGAAAGAGAAAAACTACACGTTTGCAAGATCGCTACATCGTCAACTGTGCTTTACGTAACCGCACCACAACTGCAAGAGATCTGCAACAAAATACACTAAGGACGGCTACTGGTGTAGAAATTTCCGACCAGACGGTAAGAAATAGGTTGTTGGAAGCCAATTTGAGATCACGCTGACCAGTTCGGGCTGTGCGTCTAACAATTCAACATAGACAAGCTCGCCGACAGTTCGCGCAAAATCACGCTAATTGGCAACTTCGACATTAGAGGCCAGTGCTTTTTACTGACGAATCACGATTCCGTCTAACACGTTGCGATGGTCGTCTCCGTGTTTACAGACGCCCAGGCGAGCGATACAGTGCAGCAGCAGTCCAGGAATATAACAAATTTGAATGTGGCTCTGTGATGGTTTGGGGCGGAGTTAGTTTGGACGAGCGCACAGATCTCGTCGTTGCTCCCGGGCGCTTGTGTGCTCAAACTTACATTGAAAATGTGCTCGAAGATCATGTTTGGCCCGCAGCATATGGTATGGGCCCAGATTTTCTTTTAATGCAAGATAATGGCAGGCCGCATACTGCAGCCATCACGTCAGATAACTTACGACAGCAGGAAATCCGTGTAATGGAGTGGCCTTCCATGAGCCCTGACCTAAATCCAATTGAACACATTTGGGACTTGCTTGACAGGCGCATCCGGAAGCGTCCGATTGCACCTCAAACACTGCAGCAGCTCACTGAAGCGTTGATTGAAGAATGGGAGCGAATTCCACAAGAAGATATTCGGAGGATCATACGAAGCATGCCGCGTCGTTGTCAAGCCGTGATTAGGGCTCATGGAGGCCACACACGTTACTAAAAGTCACTATACACAGACGCATATTCAAACGATATAAGAATATTTCTTTGATGGACCTTTTTTATCACCAATTAGTTTTTCGTCTACAATGCACATTTTAATTTTTTTTTTAATAAAAAAAATACAAATTGATTTTTTTTATTAATTGTAGTAATTAACAAATTAACAAGGTAAAAAATAGCGTACAAGTTAATTTAAATCTAATTTTAGTTTAAGCAATAGAAAGGAGAAAAATCTTGTTCCGCTAATTGTTTTGAGCAGTATATAAATCGCATATTAGTAGTCAAACATTAATTTAAATTTCGAACATCTTACCGCTTAACTTGAATGCATAATGGTCGATTTAAGTTTATTTCAAAGGAATATGTTAAATACAAAATGTATGCAATATGGAGATCATAGTCTAGAACTTTCAAAGATACGTGTAAGTTGGATTTATTGAATCTACATCCTAATATTTTCGTATAATAAGAGAGTATCATATAGTATGTATAATATTTTTACGAAATAAGGAACAATTGCAAATAAAGAGGATAAAAAAATCCACTTCAGTCTATTTTCTAAGAGGATCATAAAATTGTTTATTAGTGTGATTATAACTGAAATATGAGTTTTATAATATTAATAGATTTATACGTATTTGTCTCAATATCGTGCAAAGTGCCTGTCTAAGACTATTTTCGTTTTAAATTCAGGCGTATTGCATCCGACATTTTTAATTTCTATTATTCTCTACTGACTTTTTTAAATTAAGAATTTCGCATTATTCTTTTCACCGATTTTGAATTTTGCTACTTTAGATTTTATTTTAGAATTATTTATCCACGTTTATTATGTATACGCTAGGATGGGAATGCAGGTGTCCATTCTTTGATTGTATGGAGAAAGGACGAAGTACGGCTTGAAAAGTCAAATATTACCTATGTATTTGGCACATACAAGATACAAAAATAAACCTAATGTAAGACGGGCTTATTTTAACATCCATCCTCTCTGAGACATATGAAAGAGGCAACGATTAGTGTAGTGGATGGATACAAATGGCACACATTTATCGTGACGTTTTCGGTTCGGATGACGTAATCGGGGAAAGAATTTGGCCTCTGCGTTTGAAGGTATGTGGTTTAGTAACTACATATGTAATTTGTGAATTAAAATTGTTACTTATCGTGACATTTCAGTGATTATAAATGTAAGTAATAAAAAAGCGGCGATATAAATCTTATCTCATATTGGCACTTAGATTTATATATGTTTCGTTATCTTTTTTTTAAAGCCAACAATTATCTGCCATGTGCCTGATACTTGTAGCCCTCTTTTTGCGTCTAAGCATGTTGGGTTCCTCACAATGTTTTCCTACAACGTACGAGCCAGTATTCAATATGGACATACAAAGATCCTCTTCGAACCTACGATTAGGCCAATACTGCTATCTCTCTTAAATACGGTAATGTTTCTTTCAAAAGATGATTTTACTCTATAGTTGCTGCTTTATTAAATTGTAGGTGAGATTAAAGGTAAACATCGATGTTATTGCTACTTACTATGTATAAATGTATTTATGACCTGAGATCACAGCCGGAGGCTAAACTACACTGACAGTGTGAATATAATTTCAACTCACTATTATTTTATTCTAATTTAGTATGTACATACGAGTAACCAGTTTACGCACTCAAATACTTTTAGTAGTCAATGAAGCACATAAGTACAGGTGTGTTTAATTCTCGGCTCTTTTCGATTATTTTCCTTATATTGTCCCCTTGTACCTCTTACGTTTTTAGCCGTTCATTGACTACGTGTAGCATGATCTTGCTGGCATGAGATATAAGTGCTACGGTTCTGTAATTCTCATATGAGTTCGTAGCACCCTTTTTGTGTATCAGGATTCTACTATCCATGATCCTGCACGCCACATCTGGTTGCAAATACTATGTAAAACACGTATACCTTGTTCTCCAATGTGTTTTGGTTCTTCTGCACTTACTTCATCTCTAACTAGTGCCTTGTTATTCTTAAGTTTTGTTATGGCGCGTCGGATTTCTGACTTCAGTATGTCTGTTTGCAACTGTGACCATTGGGAGATCGTATAGAATCCAGTAATGAGAGGATCGTATGTGTTTCTGTCAGGCCAAGACCAGTAGCGAATTTCACACTTTGTGACCTGGACTCAACACGGCGCCGGGTGGTAGCCCGATTGCCTGCCTTCTATGCGATTCTTTAGATTTACGTTCCATTTAGTTTCTTTTCTTTCACCCTCCAGTTCCACCATTTTCTGGGGCCTTCTGCACCGCAGTATGTTTTTTTGTGCTCGATACACCCTGCTGGCAGTGCTCGATATCTTCTCCGCCCAGACCCCTATCTCTCGTCTGCTTGACTCACTGCTGTCACAGGTATCACGTCTTAACAGGGCTTATCGACGTGGCTAGCCACCTAAAAAGATGTTAAATGTAATTTATTCCGCTAAACTCACCCTTACTATTATTACGCATATATAAATAAAACAATTGGTTCAATCAGGTGTTTTTAATAGGAATTAATAAAGGTTTAATCTTAGATTAAAAGCTGAAGTCATACTGGCTAAATAAATGTTTAAGTTTTTGTCCACTAAACCAAGGAAACAAGAATAGATATTTTAAAAGGATTTATTCAAAATTATCAAGACTTTTTTTTCGACATTCGCTTTTACATCTTCATATTTCTAAAAGCTTGTAACGATATCTTCTTTTTCTATCCTATCATAAAGTTTCATCTATCTACGAAGATTATCAAATAAAAGTAGGTTTTTCTATAATCTTCAACCGACAATCCAGCGACATTCAATGGAGCCAGCTATAATTGAAAGCAATTTTCTGCAACATTAAGCGATGTATGGAGTAGAGTATTTTTATACTTTTGCGTTTATTGTTTCTTAATATAAGATACCTTATGGAAACTAATCATTAGTAATGATAATGAACAGCGAAAGTGCTTTGAAAAAAACGATTGCGGCACTAACAAATAGTAGAACAAACTTTATATTGCTACTCTTTATATTTGCTACTGTAAGTTACGTAGCATCAAAATATATTTAAATCAAATGTATTGTTTAACTATCAAGTCTACATCTTCTACTAAAGATGTAGACGTGATAGTTAAACAATATTATAATATAAATGTTTGTTATCAGCTAAATATATATGTAGCAAACAAATCCTATAACATTTCTATAAACGTCCCGAATACGACGAACCTCACAAAATATTCAAATAAATTTCTCCAATATTTATCTTACAATCACCCAAAACATCAATCTTCGTGCCTTTTCAAAGATATACGAAAATTTCCCCGGCCACAAGGCGATGGTACGTCAGATAGCGACGAATGACAAATCTACTTGCCTACTAGCCAACTGGCCGCACCATTTTGATTATATTAGCTATCGAACCCTAAAAGGAATGTTTGTTTTCTGAAAGGTCACCGTCTATAAATTTCAATGTTTGTCTAGTAGCTTCCATTGCTAGCGTTCTAAGAACTATTGAACAAAATTATGATAAGAAAAGAGCGTACCGATTCCTACAAGACCGGCAATGCACTTACGAGCCCTCTGGCGTTGAGAGTGTCCATGGGCGGTATCACTTGACGTCAGATAAGCCTCCTGTCTGTTTGCCTTCCGTTAAAAAAAACCTTTATTTAACTTTAAGCTAGCTTAAGGTAGTCTTTCAGAAATTTATCTTCAGAAAGTGAATTTTATTCTTAAGGACAAATAAAAATATTGTAAACTTTATATTTACGATATTTTTATTTCTTTATATTACTCTGATATTTAATATCCACACCCTGATTCGATACTTTTCATTTTTTTTTTAATCGTTTAATAGAATAATTAAATAGTGTGATTCCTCTGTTAAATATTTTATACAGGTTTTTGAAGTTTAGTTAATAAAAAACCTTTGAACTATAGACCTATACCGATGCGTATTAAAATCTGGGGGTATTAGGTAGCCCAATAGACTGTGGTTTTTACCCTATTCATATCCATAAGAGCCCACCTACCGTTGATGAATTGTCTGTCAATAACTAAAGGGTATGTGGTCTGTGCGTTACCTCCCCCTAAAGCGTAGGAATTGATGGAACCTATAACCGTACGAAGCTTTGAAACTAAACCTTAAATATTTATTTAATAGTCTCCCTTTCAAGGTGTTTATGTGCTATAACCAGGATGTCAGAGCTAACAAGAATTAAGTCATCAGCTGCTGGATAGTCATTGGACATATGGAATGTTATTACGTCGTGATCTACGCTAGACACGTAACATGACTGAAGATGCTTATGACCATTCAGAATCAAACAGAACACGCCGTTTGGTATTACAGGTTCTGATCACCCAGGTTCTTTAATTGATTAAAAGGTATACAATTATAGAAGTGTTGTGCAAAATCTAAGAATGAATGAAATTATGAGTCATCAAGATAGTTGCAAAGTTTTAAAATGTAATTTAGGCTTATACTAAACTTGTATTGACTATGGTTAATTTTGTTAATGTTATTATTATATATTTAGTAATTTAAAAAAAAACTGAAGATTTAACAAACAATATTATAATTTTTTAAAAACCTAATATAGTTAGTCTAGGTAGGTACTGTATCCAAAAATATACATTATGATACAAATGTACGAATCTAATTACTTAACAATATTAGAAAAATGATAAAATCCTATTTATGCGCTTACAGTACTTACGTGATAATAGAATATTGAAATGTAGTACTGTTATTTTATTTCGAATCTGTATTTTTGCATGATCGTTGTTAGACGATTTTGTGAATTTTGATTACTTAAAACGTTCAAATTCATCTTATTTTACATAAATCTGTTACATTAAGTAATGTATTATGTTACTAACTTAATCGTAATATAAAAGTGTGTGGTTAGTGTTAAAATCATGGTTTTTCTTCACGCTAACCTTTCTTCACATTCTAAATCAATTCAGAACAAATGACTGTAGCTAGCCACTGACTCATCTCAACAGCCTGACCAGCAACAAGGTATAGTCCACCAGATATAATTTAAAATTTAATCTTGTTTTTCTTCTATATATGAAACTCCTACCCTCTTCAACAATATTTCGCTTAACTATTTGCACAAAACCCGTAAAATCATATTTTGACATAGGCCACCTTTAGCAATCACTTTTATATTACCTTTGAATGCGAAGGACGAATCTAAAAACCCTGTCACGTAAAGCGACATATTGTCACTCCATTTTGACCGGCTGAATAAATATGCCACGAAAGATTAGGTCGAGATAAGCTACAGCCTTCATATTTCGTTTTATAAAAGTTCACGCATAACTAGGCCATATTTAAATGAATGAAAGGGTGAAAATGCCAAAAAGGGTTTGTCGAATCATGTAGGATCTATGTGTTACGGATACATCCTTTGTTATGACAATTTGTGAATATTATAAGCGTCAGAATTAATCTTCCAACATACAATCAATTCAATGGATTGGCAATAATTTCCTACTGTTATGCTTCGTAATTTTCATAGGTAATATTTAAATTCTTAACTACAAGGCGTACTGAAAATTCCAAAACCGTCATGTTAATCAGTTATTAAAAATAGCTGATTGTAATTTGTTTGAAGTACTTTTTACAAAGCAAAAATTATGTTGGTGGCGCTACAACCATTAATTTTTTTATACGCTGGAAATAGATCATCCCTCTGCCTTGTGCCTAACACATAGTGTCAATTAATTCTTAGTTAATTTCGCTTATTGGAATAAAATGCATGTTCGACTTCAGTATTAAGAGTAAATAAATAAAAAAATAATACTGATAATAGCTAATTCAGCATGGCAACTATTAATAATTTTAATTTATTAAATTATTTAATATAGTTTTTAAGTTCCGATGATTCTAACGAGGGTAATTTTATCTTTGGATTGTAATTTATTTCCAATTGACATTGCTTATAGTTTCTAGCTTCTAAAGCCGAGCTTAACAAAGTTGTAATACTAAGTTCGCAAGGCTCAGAAATTTCCTATTAACTTGTTTAACTGCATCACATATTGTTGTGTGGGCAACTTTGCACAAACAGAATTAGATTAATTCAGTATCAATATTCTATTGTTACAACTATGCTAAAATTTAACTTTTCAGGTTACAATTGTTAATTTTAGTTAGACTAGAGATTTGCGTTCTTATAAATAGACGTTTTATAATCGATCAGTCAAACATATACTATCGTTATTAAAATAATCTTAAAATACTTCTGTTTACTTTATATGAAGTGGAAAAATTATTTGGACTTGATTTTTCATAATAAATATCACCATGGACCATTATATATACGATTGCGTACTGTACTTTATAGCCAGTTCAGTATCAGCGCTAAGTACTTTAATCTTTTGTAGAAGGATTTTGTTTCATTTTAGAAATTCTCTGGTGTTAATTTGTTTCAAATAAATACCAGAGTCTATATGAACCAATTATTATCCTAAAAATTCTTTTTAATATGATTTATGTATTGTCTGATGACTTCTAACTTATTAAATTTATGTAGTGTTTAACTAAAGCAAAAATACAACGAAGATGGATGGAAGGGACAAGTTAAAAGCGATGAAGCGAGAGAGGAATGTTAGGGCCGTAGAGGTCTGTGGTCTCTGCCTAGTCCTTCAGGAAAATGTCGTATATATAAATAGATAAAATAAATATTTAATTTAAACTACATTATATAGGTTGACTTGTACTACTTTTACCTTTTGGCCGCGCCACCTCATTGTAGCTATTTCTGAACCAGTACGACTCAAGAACCTATAGCAAAAGAGCATACCATTCCTTCAAAGGCCGGCAACGCCCCGTAAACCGGCGTTACAAGTGTCAAAAGGCGGTGATTTGTATTTTATTCAAAGGGCTCGATTGCCTCCCATTGAAAATGACACACGCGGCAATCCAATAACCAATCACAATCAAACGAAACGTACTACCGTTTTGTCACTTTCTCATCGCTTACGCACAGCTTTTATCGACGAAAGGCCATGTGAACCTAATGTAACCTACAAAGCTGCCTAATGGCTAATACGATAATTATCTGCAGCACTAAATAGAACTAATTATCCTGCATCTGGCAGTGACGAGGTTCTTAACGACTTAATTTTCAACCAATGCTGGTGTAACAATAGTTTATGCAAATGGCTTTCTCTAACTTTGCTAACTGCAATATGTAACTGTACAGGGGCGTATTTGAAGTTTACACTAAGTTTGCTAGCTTTTTAATTATATAATATAATTGCTTAATTTATTAACCTTCTTTAATTTGATATTAGGCAAACAAGTGTACAACAACTAATAAAGACTGGTACTGTGGACACCCATGTTAGTGAAGCTAAACGTTACAACAGCTCAAGCCTATAAACTTTTTTAAACGTAGACAGACACTGTGGATATTTTGTAGTCTATTTTCAATTCATATAACTTATAACTTGGATGATGGACTTACAAATATGTGACGAATAGGCCGCGCGAAGGAAAGGATAGATTAATCTGAAATTCCAGCGCGTCAGATTAAGTCTAAACGGGGACACTGAATGAGAGTGAGAGGGAAGTTGTATCTTACCAATATAATCTCGAAATAATGCTAATTTGGAATCTTATGTTTCGCAGAACTTAAATCCGTGGTGTTTTACATTGTTCTGTGAAACTTTCCGACCCTTAGTTTGCTAAGACTTTTTAATTATAAATTCATAATTGCTTAATTTATTAAATCTTCCTTGGTTTAATATGATAGTAGGCAAAAAATGCTTCGTGCTTTTATATACGACTAAAACAAAATAAGGTGAAATGTTGAGCGTTTAGGGGGGGGGGAGGGAAAGGGGGGGAGGGGGGGGAGATGGCCTTTTGGGTCAACCGTTTTCCAAAATTTTTTTCAATCAGAAAAAAATTGCGTGATATTGTGACCCCCCCAGTAAATTAATGAGATTTGACTTGACCCCCCCCCCCCCTAAAAAAACCCACAGTAATTTATGACCCCCCCAAGCCGAATAACAAAAGTCGATATTTGCTACGCCACCCCCCCCCCACTCCCCCACACCCCCCAAAAAAACACCCAAAAAAAAAAAAGGGGGGGGGGCAAAACACCCCCCCCCGGGGGGGGGAGGAACAAAAGGGGGGAAAAAAAAAAAAAAAAAAAAATATTACAGGGGGGAAAAAAAGAACCGCCCAACGAAAGAAAGAAAAAAAGAAAAAAAGAAAAAAAAAAAAAAAAAATTAAAATTAAGGGGGTTTAAGCGCCCCAAACAAAAAAAAAAAACCCTTTGGAGAGAAAACCCCACGGGGTTTCCCAACAAATTTGGCCAAAGCGGTTGATCGGTTTGAGAACATCTATAAAAGAACTGGTAATGTGGTGATTACCCATGTTAGATGGGTTTTTTTTTGCCGCCAACCGCGTGAAAATTGGTTTCGGTTTGAAATTCGCATAGTTTCTATAAAAGAGGGGGAGCTCAAATGCATCTGTTTTTTTTGATTAGCCCCAATTCGGAGGTTGGGGTCCCTTTAGGGAACGACTTTTTTTTTTGCGACATCTCTGGATAATCGGATTACACAATCGTTTAGAACATAAAGATGAAGCACATATACAATCTGACGCCTGATTTCAACTATTGCGATTTTTTTGCAAATTATTACAGTTTTAAATCATGACAACTGTTGTTGATATACAAAGTTTTAAATTTAGTTTATTTATTTACATAAACATTATTTAACACACAATTACATATACGTAGGGCATAGATGCTATCAATTCTACGGCTTAGGATGTCATGCAACAGTTTTTTTACATATTTAACTATCTATAGCCGCCTTCCCCACCGATGAAACGAATTTATCATATAACATTTTTTTTCTAGCTTTGTATCCCAACAGTCTGACGCTGAACCCCCATTTAGCATCGTGGGCTCCCCTACTAATATGTCATATCTACCCTGAATATCTAACTTAGTACTATACACATTAACTAATATTTACCATTTTAGCTATTACTTATGTAAATAGATTTGACATGAATTTACATAAAAAATTTGCTCTTTACTAAATACATCCCTGTTATTCTTAAGAGCTGCATCAGACATGAAATATTTCTTAACGCCAAGTGTTGGAAGTAGAAAATGTTAAAAACTACGATAAAAACAAAATTAACGTTATACTTGTTTTACTTTAAATTCTGAGAGGAATAATTACTACTCTGATTTTTTTACTATTTATTAGGCTTTATTTAAGCATGACGTAAGAATACGAATGTTCAAACACATGGAAAAATATATCTATAATAAATTCTATATCCAGCTCTCAAAATGGTTGCGTTAACTTAACGCACAAAAATATTGTAATTCTGGAAATAAATGTCTTACTAGATTAAAATGATATAACTCCAATAATATTAAAACAATTTGTATCCATAATCCCAAAAAGTAAACGGTAAAACACAAGCTTTAATTACCACCAAATACCTAGAAATAACTAACGTAAGCGCTAGGTGGAACTTCCGGCGCTCTAAAGCTCAGAGAATAAGCTGCCCAATTCTATATAAGTGCTAACAACTCCTCATGAATTGTTTATAGCGCCGTCCACGAACCCTCTTAAACAGCAGCTTTGACTCTCATGAGATGAATTTTGCATTATATTTTATAACATCTTCGCCTTTGCTCTACGCCGACCAGATTTGCTATGGCATACATTACCTTTGTTTCCTAGTTTAAAGGCAGTAGTGTCTTCACTACATAGTATAAAACAAAGTCGCTTTCTCTGTCCCTATGTATGCTTAAATCTTTAAAACTACGCACGAGTGATATGACGAGGAAGGTTTATATGTATAATAACATTAACAGAAAACTAGTATTGTACACATTGAATAGGTCTGCAGAAAACTCCGCGATGGTATATATACCTCTTATGGAAATGCCACAATATTTTTTTTGTCATTTACTTTTTACGACAAATAATGGCTCATTTTCGAAGCGATTTCGACCAATACAGCATTAATCCTTATCCAATTAAATACCTTAAATACATTGTTGATTTAATATAGATCTATATGCATTACAGCATATGATTTAAATGAATATTTTCGAAGATATTACAAATTAAAAAATTGCGGGACGCAGCGCGTCGGAGGCCGCGGTTCTCCCTATACTCTATAGCACTTGTAATTTAGTATCAGCATTGCATCCGTGCGAAGCTTTCGCTCGCCCGGTATCGCTTATTCCTTTCAACTAGCTACGGCAAATAAATTGCGGAATACAAAGAAATTTTTTAACGATTTATAAACCCCAAGGACGCCTCCACGTTTTTGTATGCAGGTTCGATGTAGTTCTCTCAATATTCGATGCGATGTAGGATCGAGCAACCTTAGGATAGTGGGGTACAAAAACTGATAATTGGGATCGGGTTCGCGCCCTGATAATGCTGTATGTCTTGTGAAGCATAGTAAAATATTTATCGACTCAATATACTCGTAAATATATAGGTAAATACGTTAACGTTAAATCTTTTTCATCACAAACATAGAACTTCTAGTTATAGAGAAGAGATCTTTAAGAATAATATTCTAGTATTTTAGTTTCATACCTTAATAAAAGTATTTAATAGCAATATTTAAATATTATAAATATTTAAATATTACTAATAAAACATTGACAAGTTTGTAATTAATGCAATATAAAAGAGGTGTAAAAGTTAACTTAAAAAAAAAAAATTAAATTTCAATTTGGTTTTACAGACTTAGAATATTCTATAACATATTGAAGGGAACCTATTCACATGTATAGTAACGGGATCCTCACAACATATTATACAACAAAATGATTATAAAGGAATCATATGGATTAATTCATCTCGAATACATAAAATCCTAAGGGATCGCTTTTCAATATTTAGAAAGAAATGAAATTTCAACGAAAAGTTGAACGGTATAACTTCGGAATTGGAAAGCTCTGCCGAGGATTATATGTGATTGAATCGAAGCCGAAGATCTTTTTTATGTTGCATTCCAAATGAGTTTGGTTTGTTGGGCAATTTATTACAAAACCAATATAAAATGAACTCTATGAAACTTCCTTACAGTTAAATAAGGCGTTATCTTGAATATAGGACAAATTTAAATATAGTATTGTCTTTGATTAACATAACTTTTATTCATTTAATAAAACACTATTTTGACGGTGACACCGTGACCACGCACGCTGCAAAGCACGCGAAACGTCGGATAAATTTAAAATTATGTTAAATAGTTGTAAATTTATAATAATACATAACTTCAATCCGGTCAAAATAGTGTTTTATTAAATTTAAATATTATTTGGAATTTCTTTTCGGTAGCTTTGAACTTCAATTAAGAAATAAAAGTCATACACTGGAAAGTTGTTTATTTAGTTGAGTTTCGAAAACATATAAATTAATTTTAAATAATAAGGGAATAAACTTTATTCCTTGTGACTTAGAAGTACTTCTTACTTAGTATGTTGCTGAAAAATAATTACAAAAGTTAGATATAGCTATATTTAAATCGTGACTCCAATTCGTATTGAAGTGACTATGGCAATTTTCATTTTACTTATACATATTAAAGCTTGTAAGCTGCTTGAGATGCCTTTAAGATGTAAAAGCATCTCAAACATGCAATATCCGTACGTAACTGGCAGACGTCACTAACATGTTTGCCGTTTTTATTACTTCCCTTTCTGAACTTAAGATCGGTGTGAACTTAAGGCTGAACGCCTTCTTTACTTTTGAAAAATATTATATCACAAAACGGATACAGAAATCTAAGAACGGATTTAGAAGGCAAGACTAATCATTAATAGATTAGCCTTGAGCCTTTCTGTAAATTCTTCTGATGCCTGCAGGTTGGACTATTGAATCGCGTCGTTATCTAGTACAGAAAGACCACAAACAACAAAAGTCGATAACGTAAAATTAATTAATAACATTTATTTATTTATATGTTCTAAAACAACAGGCATTATTAAAAATAGTAGACACTATGCCATTACAAATTTTACAAACATATACATCAATTAATATAGAACAGAAATAACAAACTAGTTAGAAAAAAACAAAGGCAAAAAGTACAAATAAGAATCAGTAAAATGTTTGAAATATATAAATTACAAACAATAATTATATCTCATATTATGTCACTATTAAGAATAACGTAGCATACTACTACATAGGCTGCACTAAAAGTATCGGGAATGGAATAACTTTAGACATTGGCATGAGTCAAATACAAATAATCTTGCATGAACAATGAGGTGTAAAAAAGTTGCTTTCCCGATGGATACCGCATTCGCTCTGTGAAGAGCAAAAAGCGGCTCGCGTTACTTGGTGCGTCAGAACTCTCGAAAGATTCCACGCAGGACCTCAAATGCTGTATACAACATCGTATCAGGTGACGAATTCTGGATATACGCGTACGAACCCGAAACAAAAAACCAGTCACGAGTGTGGGTGTTCGAAAATGAGTTAAAGCCAACGAAAATTGTTCGTTCACGGAGTGTTGCAAAAAAAATGGTGGCCACGTTTGTCTCCAAAACCGGCCATGTTGCGACTATTCCTCTTGAGGGACAAAGAACAGTTAATGCGGAATGGTATGCTAGCATTTGTTTGCCACAGGTCGTCTCTGAACTCCGTAAAGAGAACTGCAACCGCCGCATCATCCTCCATCACGACAATGCGAGTTCTCACACCGCGCACAGAACAAAAGAGTTTTTAGAGCAAGAAAACATAAAATTATTCGAGCATCCACCGTACAGCCCCGACCTAAGCCCTAATGATTTCTATACTTTCCCTAAAATAAAGAATAAATTGCGTGGTCAGAGATTTTCATCACCTGAAGAAGCTGTGGACGCCTACAAAACGGCCATTTTGGAGACCTCAACTTCCGAATGGAATGGTTCCTTCAATGATTGGTTCCATAATATGAAAAATGTGTCAAATTTCGCGGAGAATACTTCGAAAAGCAATAAATACATTTTTAAATAGTAATGTTGTGTCACTTCCTTGATTCCCGAAATTTTCAGTGCCGCCCTCGTACTTACTAGAAAAATCATATTCGTAGTCGGTTCCGAGATTCCATAGAGTATACCTACCACTCAGAAACTATAGTCGTTGATTTGAAAGTGTAACAAAAACATACAGAGTGTTCCACTTATTATTTATGAAAAAAAAGAGAACCGGTGATAGATTTATGAACACTGACAATTTAGGAAAACGTCGGGCTTATAAAACCAATAAACCCCGATTGAGCAAAATCCAGCATTGACTCCATAGTACCTACTGGTATTTCGTTTATAACAACATATTACTTACGTATCATTTCACCAAGGAATCAGTTAATCATCTAAACATTGAACAAGACGGCGTGGTCATCAGAAACCAGACAACGCGTTAGTTGTGATTCCTCTACGTCAAACACGTATTCCGACATATCGATCTTATTCTATTTTTGAATCTAATCAAATTAGCGTAGACCAATAACAAGACATGTGGCGTAATTTTTATTTTAAATATACCATTGTTCCGCTTTATCACAGCCCTGTATATTGTTACACATCCTGTATAGTTATACGCTCGTGACGTTTAATATCCGTTTGTTCTAAACACCTTCCCTAAGCATACGTACGAACCGCGAGTAGGATGTTAATGTATTTACAAGTATATAACCGACTTATGTTGAACAGCCTGAATTATTTATTAATCGCTATAGATGTTTACATAAGTTATGGCTTTATATCAACATGTCTACAATCGTTTTACACTATTGACAGCAATGAACGTAGAGTAATATCTAATTATTATGATAACCTACATAACTCCGTAGCAAGTAAATACAAACTTTATCAAATATGACATTTTACTATGTACTATAAAAATGTATGAGTGTCGCATGAAGGTAATTCAATATTAAAAACAAGTATGTTTATGGTTATATATATATATCTTTATTTCTGTTTCAACAGTAAAATGTATGTATACAGAAACATTTATAAACCTCTCCACCGACTAATAATAGTTGCACAACACAACAAAGTACATGTTATTTTCCTATATTAATTTAATGTGAAATATCGTCTTCTTCGTATTATTTAATGCTGCTGGTCTCTAAAAGGTCGTGATTACCATGAGATTTTTGGGGACATTGTTGCGTCTTGAAATATCCTAGTATTATAATATACAAACACGTCAATTGTCCTATATGAGATAATGTCAAAGGGATCTTTATATTGTCTCGATTGAAGTGACAAGGGTCGCTAAGTCAAGTTATCTGATAAAACCACTCACCCTTTACCAATGTAATAAATAATGATTATAACCTTAACGAAACAAATGAATAAACTAAGTTCAATTAATTATTCTTGTGTATAAAATGGCTAAAATTTAAGGAATGGATTCCGGAAATCATTGAAGAATCATTTAGAGGAATGGCAAATTTTATAGTATGCAAATCATATGATGAAACTCAAAGTCCCTAACAATATTACCTTAGAAACTGAAACTGAATACTGTTTTGTTTTACATTGTAAAAGTACCTATAGCTTTATATATATTTGGTATTTATAAAATATTTTTATTTCACTAGCTATTAATTCTTACAAATCTACCTAAATAGTCCCGAGTATCAGGCCTTATCTGTCTGTACATATCAAAGAAACACGTGTGCTGCACCAAATATTATGTAATTTTATAGAAAGAAATTACAAGTATACGTTCACGGCAAACTGTAATCAAACTTACGTTCGATCAGGGATCAAGAATTGAGCTAGAGCGATTATAACGCATCACAGGTTTAATAAAACATAAAAGTTAATAATTTTCTAAGCTATATTTATATTTGAGTTAATAATAAAGACATGTTAAGGCTCTTCTAAATTCTAATTGCTGTTTAAATAACCAATTATTTTGGGCCACAGATGTGATGGTTTCTACATATGTTTTCCTTCGACATATTAGATATTAGGTCGAATTCGAACACACAAACTTTGGATCGATAGCCGCGTGGCAAGCTCATATAATATCAAATTAATTTTGATTATACAAGTATTATCATTATTTTAGATAACAAAAACAATATTTAAGGTTGAATAATATTTTAATTATTTTAAAAGAATTTAGAGACACTGTAGCCAAATGCAGTCAATTAACCAGTAACTTGCACCACACAGTTGCACTATTGTCTGCATTGCGGGGCCATAGCATTACACCAGCCCAGCCCCTTCTATGACCCCTTTGATTTTATCTGCCCCGTATTCTCGGAATCGTTTTGAACAACCTATTAGTGAAGTGCTTTATGGGTAATATTTTGATTTATATTAGACAAATTGCTTATTAGTCGATTTATAAAATTAAGCAACTAAAAGTATAAAGGTAACATTAAAGTAATGTTCAATCTTTTAACTGACTACAGTTTTAGTGTAAAACTCATAGTCGAGACTTAGCGCTAATAAATGACGCCCGTCTGTAAAAAAATAGTTTTATTTATAAGATTTTAAATTTTTACTGTATTTGCATTTATTAAAATATTACATTAATTTACACACAATTAACATTACTATAGTGACAATCACTTTTATTAAATTCCAGTCCTGCCCTGCGATTCTGTAACTCACTTTTCGAACTCACACAGCGGTTTTCGCATCGGCGGTCGCTCTCAAATCAGTCGTGAAGCAGTCATTTTATGATTTGGCATTCTGATAAACAATAAACTACAAGTTTCCACCTTTTCAGAATGCCAAATCATAAAATGACTGCTTCACGACTGATTTGAGAGCGACCGCCGATGCGAAAACCGCTGTGTGAGTTTCCAAAAGTGAGTTACAGAATCGCAGGGCAGAGTACGCGGTAGAAATGCAAAGGACAGTTGTTATTGGCAGTTTTTACTCTTAAAGTCATAAAGACGTTTTGAACTTTTCAGTGTCACTAGTTTACAGTGTTTAATTCTGAAAAAAATAGTTTTATTTATAAGATTTTAAATTTTTACTGTATTTGCATTTATTAAAATATTACATTAATTTACACACTATTAACATTACTATAGTGACAATCACTTTTATTAAATTCCAGTCCAGAGTACGCGGTAGAAATGCAAAGGACAGTTGTTATTGGCAGTTTTTACTCTTAAAGTCATAAAGACGTTTTGAACTTTTCAGTGTCACTAGTTTACAGTGTTTAATTCTGTAAAAAATAGTTTTATTTATAAGATTTTAATTTTTTTACTGTATTTGCATTTATTAAAATATTACATTAATTTACACATAATTAACATTACTATAGTGACAATCACTTTTATTAAATTCCTGTCCAGAGTACGCGGTAGAAATGCAAAGGACAGTTGTTATTGGCAGTTTTTACTCTTAAAGTCATAAAGACGTTTTGAACTTTTCAGTGTCACTAGTTTACAGTGTTTAATTCTGTAAAAAATAGTTTTATTTATAAGATTTTAAATTTTTTACTGTATTTGCATTTATTAAAATATTACATTAATTTACACATAATTAACATTACTATAGTGACAATCACTTTTATTAAATTCCTGTCCAGAGTACGCGGTAGAAATGCAAAGGACAGTTGTTATTGGCAGTTTTTACTCTTAAAGTCATAAAGACGTTTTGAACTTTTCAGTGTCACTAGTTTACAGTGTTTAATTCTGTAAAAAATAGTTTTATTTATAAGATTTTAAATTTTTTACTGTATTTGCATTTATTAAAATATTACATTAATTTACACATAATTAACATTACTATAGTGACAATCACTTTTATTAAATTCCTGTCCAGAGTACGCGGTAGAAATGCAAAGGACAGTTGTTATTGGCAGTTTTTACTCTTAAAGTCATAAAGACGTTTTGAACTTTTCAGTGTCACTAGTTTACAGTGTTTAATTCTGTAAAAAATAGTTTTATTTATAAGATTTTAAATTTTTTACTGTATTTGCATTTATTAAAATATTACATTAATTTACACACAATTAACATTACTATAGTGACAATCACTTTTATTAAATTCCAGCCCAGAGTACGCGGTAGAAATGCAAAGGATAGTTGTTATTGGCAGTTTTTACTCTTAAAGTCATAAAGACGTTTTGAACTTTTCAGTGTCACTAGTTTACAGTGTTTAATTCTGAAAAAATAGTTTTATTTATAAGATTTTAAATTTTTTACTGTATTTGCATTTATTAAAATATTACATTAATTTACACACAATTAACATTACTATAGTGACAATCACTTTTATTAAATTCCAGTCCAGAGTACGCGGTAGAAATGCAAAGGACAGTTGTTATTGGCAGTTTTTACTCTTAAAGTCATAAAGACGTTTTGAACTTTTCAGTGTCACTAGTTTACAGTGTTTAATTCTGTAAAAAATAGTTTTATTTATAAGATTTTAAATTTTTTACTGTATTTGCATTTATTAAAATATTACATTAATTTACACATAATTAACATTACTATAGTGACAATCACTTTTATTAAATTCCATTCCAGAGTACGCGGTAGAAATGCAAAGGAAGTTTTATTGCAGTTTTTACTCTTAAAGTCATAAAGACGTTTTGAACTTTTCAGTGTCACTAGTTTAAGTGTTTAATTCTGTAAAAAATAGTTTTATTTATAAGATTTTAAATTTTTTACTGTATTTGCATTTATTAAAATATTACATTAATTTACACATAATTAACATTACTATAGTGACAATCACTTTTATTAAATTTTAGAGTACTAAAATGAAAGAAGTTGTTATTGGAGTTTTTACTCTTAAAGTAAAAGACTTTGAATTTTCAGTTCACTATTTAAGTGTTTAATTCTGTAAAAAATATTTTATTTATAAGATTTTAAATTTTTTTATGTATTTGCATTTATTAAAATATTACATTAATTTACACATAATTAACATTACTATAGTGACAATCACTTTTATTAAATTCCTGTCCAGAGTACGCGGTAGAAATGCAAAGGACAGTTGTTATTGGCAGTTTTTACTCTTAAAGTCATAAAGACGTTTTGAACTTTTCAGTGTCACTAGTTTACAGTGTTTAATCCTGTCTATAAGACTGGATTGGGATACAAAAAAAGTTACGAAAACAATTAATTATCGTTAAATTTTTTATAATAGAAGACAAATCAATAAAAATAAAAAATATTGTTAAATAATACTTTTTAGTGCATTTTGCATGGTAACTTTTTTAAACGGAATTTCTTAATCTCACCGCACTAGCAAGCCGATGGCAATGCGCTATATTGCCACTTGTGGCTGTCGGTATAAGTTGTGAATGAAATAGCAATTGTGTAAAGTTGACGGACTAATTTATTTCAATTATTACGTATGGGACGTAATTTTTTTATTTATTACGATATTCTGTTTCTGTTATTTGTTATGTGATATTTAGTATGTGATATTCTGTTCATTAAGGTAAACAGAATATCGTAATAAATAAAATTTTACTATTTTATAATATGAATATTTCACACATTTTCTTGAGAAAAAAAATAATCTAACGTGTCTTACAGAGCCGTTGTACTGTTATATACTAATAATCATATTAAAAAAATTAATTTAATTTTTTTTAAAACTACCTGGAGATGACTTAACCTAAATACGTACTAAAAATTTTTTTTCAAACAAAACATCATTCAATGTATATAGTATTTAATAAATTCTCAGTTCAAAACGAATTCAATTAATTTCCTTCCTTTTGAATTCGCAAGCTAATTGGGCATCCAGTGTAGACAACCAGCCTGTTGAAGCAAGAAAGAGATCAGTCAGAAATCGGTCTTGAGCAGCTGGTTTAACTTCGCTCCAGATCATTCCAGCTTCCTTCGCCTCTGCAAAGTGTGGCTGGCGAACACAGGCCTGGCAATGAAGTATACTTGGGTATTGCAGTCGAGAACTTGCTTGGCAATTTCTCTTAGATCCCTCCGGAGCGTATGGCCCACTGATTTCTACTTTGGACATCTTATAATCCTGATATTAGTACCTCATTGTATAGCTCACATAGTAGCTCAATAAAATACATTTCATAAAAAAGTATATATGTTCAAACTGCGTGGAACTGGTCACCAATAAAAAAATATTCACAAAAAAGAGGTTCTAATATTTCAACAATGTCTAAAAATAAAGTTGTTCGCATAATGACTTTCTTGCACGAAGTTCTCAACGAGTATATTTTTTTCACAAGTGATATTCAAAGTTGGCACTCAAAACATTAATTACTGCGCTAAAAATAGTTTTTGATGTAATTTTTAGTTAATTAATGAGAAAAAGACGGTATTTATAACTATATCACAAAATTTTAATTTTCATTGGTCCCTCAATATATTAATTATTATAAGTATATACGTGGAATGTGACTTGTGTTTTAAACCCTTAACGTAACACAGTGGGGAATAGGTCAGCAAATTTCTGTATTAGTTAACACACGAAACCGTTACTGAAATTTTGTTTATCTTATAATTTAATATACAACTGCTGTAATTCATTGTTATAATTAGTCCCTCATTATATTTGTTAATATTAATTACTTTACTTAAGATTATTGTATTGGTATTTCCAAATTAAGTTACCAATTTCAGTGTAACGTCGGAATCACAGTTATTTTCTAACTGAATGCAAGGTAATAAACAGAGAAAAAGACTGACAGAATTAGACTTCTTCACGAAAATAAATTGAATGGCACACACGGTTGTAAATGCGAACAGATTCAATATATTAGATTTATGTCTCCGTCGTGGAAATTGCCTTCAATTTTCTAATTTCCCCATTATCACTCCTTTGAACATCGATTTTGAATAAGTGCTTGCCTCTTTTAGTGAATCACTTTGCAATGGGCACGTATTACACGAGCATTACGAATTTTAAGAAACTTGGATTATCTAAGGTCAGCCTTGCGATTCTGTAACTCACTTTTTACGATTTGGCATTCTGATAAACAATAAACAGCTCCTTTTTCAGTGCCAAATCGAAATAACTGCCGCTGTCGGCGGGCGCTTCGACGCTGAGAGGTCGAAAAGTGAGTTACAGAATCGCAAGGCAGCTGGTTTAATTCGCGACGCCTACGACGTTCCACTGAATGGTCTTTTTCTCAAGAAACTATGTTTGAACTAGGGATGGCATTTTTAATTACAATAAATTTAAGAGACATTGCAACAAATTAATATTAAAATCGGTAATAAAAACGATTTATACGCAGGTGAAGTCATACTTAAAAGTTTATTGTTGATTTTAATGTGGTCATGAAAAGTCTGAAGTCATGAACAGAAAACGACGTAATTATAGATTTTACATTAAACTAATATTTTTCCTGTTAACTATTAAGATCTTCCTTACAACAATTATCTATTCCATAAAAACGAGTGTACACCTTTCAATATCTGTTCTGTTCTGCACCAGAACTGGATATATTTGTGACAGGATGAATGCCAAAAAAAAAAAAAACCCCCAAAAAAAAAACCCCCAAAGAAAAAAAAAAAAAAAAAAAAACCCAGGGAAAAAAAAAAAAATTTTTAACAAGGGAAGAAGATGTAAGATGTTTTTATTTTTTAAGTTATAAAGTTTGTAGTAGTTTAAGGTAGTATTATGATTATTGTTTGACATCTACACTTTAAATTAATAAAAATAAAAAAAACCTATATTGGCTATACCTCGCCAATATTCGACTTTTAATTATGTGGCCCATCATTATATTGATCAATTCTACGATTGGGCTACGAAATATATACTGTGTAACATCAGGAATTCAGAATTATAAAAGATATAATCCCAGGTCTTCCATTAGCGAACGCCGTTATCAAAGGTTGACAAATTCCCTTAATGTATAACCCGCAGGGTTTTGCCGTTTATCTGTATATTTGAAATATGTCGGGTTATGAATAAAATCCATAAATTCTAATTTTCAAGGGTCACTTTGTATCGGTTTACGTAACCAAAGCAGCCTTCATTTTTCAATTGTGACACTTTTGTACGCGTGTAAAATTGCTCCCTGCCCAATTGTTATATTTATCAAAACACGGAAGGCTTGATAGTGTAGTTTACTACGAGTTTTTTTATTATGGAAATACATCCTTTTCCTAAAATAATCAAAAAAGGTTTATATAATACTTACGACTTAACGTGTCTCTTTAATAAGTTAAGCTAAGGCAGCCAGTGACTAAGAATACTTATAACAGCTACTCTAAAGTACCCATATTTTGATTTTTTTTTGTTGCGGGTCAGCTATCATTGTATTTAAATCTATGTTTTTAAAATAAAAGGGCTTGATTTTAAATTTAAAAAGGACAAGGTAGAGGTCACTTTGATTATAACTTTTTTGAAACAAACACTTTTCTACTATTATAATATCTGTTCGTTCGTTGTTTACTAGACCGCAAGTAAACGAAAATTTGCGGTGAGAGAATATTGTTCGACCAAAAACAAATCACACTAAACCACATACAAGTGAAATTGTATTTTAACATTTCCCAATAAGCAGATAGTAATAATGGACAAGTTCTGTTTTATTATTGCAAGAGTTTTTGTTTGTATGACAAATTATTGAACCAATGTTTCTTCTAACTGTAAAACTTTTAATAATACAGTGTCATCTCTTTATTCGTTATAATGAAAAAGTTATAGAGATAATGTAAAAATTCGTTATATTTCTTTGGTTTGACACAAAATCATACATTAATTCACTCTTTATAACGCAACAGCCATTCTCTATTACGAATAAATATTTTCATATTTAGACATCAACAACATACATAAGTGTAAATATTTTTGAGGTGCTGAAATTTCTAAGAAAGATACCTCAGGTCATTAACAGCCGTCTCACCTTTGTTATTGTTAATTGCATTAACACGTGTGCCATTATTATCAGATTACATTGCCTGTAGGAAATTTTGGTCTCAGTTACTAAACGCACCATCTTCACCTATCGTGTATTCAGTATCAGTCGTAAACAAACTTTGAAACTGTCAAGATGGCCAGTAAAAGAAAAGCGTTATGTATTCTATGTGTTTAGAATAATTTACCTATTGATAGTAATAAAAATATAAATTATTGTAATTGGTTAAATTTTTTTTTTTTTTACTCTTCCATCCCTATAAGGAAAAAACGTGCTCGGTCCCTTGAAATTCGTTATAAAGAGTTTACACTGTACCTATTATAAAAACTTAGACTTTATATGGTGTAAATAAATAAATATTGTGGAAGCAATCTTTCACTAACATTCTATGTATATATTTCGTTTTATTAACATTATCGTTTGCAAGAGTACTTTTTATTTTAATTCAAAAATTTTCTCAAGGGGCTACTCTTTTAATGATTAATTAATAGGGCCATATAGGGCCCACTTTTATCTTGATTCAAAGAAGTCTAGGACTCACATATTTATAATGCTTTACTTATTCGTATATACAAACAGGAGGGATTATGCCTACGCCCGTGAAGCCCTGATTGGTTTCAGTAAGGGCTCCCACACAAAACTGCGATGCGATGCGATGCGATGCGAATTCGCAATGGAATGAATGATGGAATGGATGAACCCAGAATCTTCTTTTTCTTTTATATCTATTTAACAATAACAGCAGTGCAATAATCTTTTTGCGATCCATCTTACGCTTCTTAAAAACACGTTCAGTACGGCTGACTTCGTAGGAATGGTCGCCCTACCAAACGGTTTGACGCACTAAATCGTATCGCAAAAATTCGCATCGCAGGAACTTGCGATGCGAAGCAGATCGGAAATTCTTGCGTTGCGTTCGTGTGAATTCGCAGATATTTGCGATGCGATGCGAATTCGCAGATTTGTGTGGGAGCCTTTACTCCCGACTAGTAAAAGACTCCTGGCAGTAAAAGGTCCGTACTTTGTCGACTCGCATCCCTTTTGCTTCATCACACTCACACACAACACATTAAAGGTACCAAAACGGCTCTCTGCGTGCCGCTTTCTGGCCCCTTCTAGTTAATTAATATTTATTTTAGCAAATCTGCATTATTTGTATTTAGGATATTTTCATATACTACTTGAATAAACGCCTGAAGCTCTGATTACGTTTTCTGAACGTCCGTATATAACATTTTTAATAATAATCTTAGCAACAAGGAAAGTTGTGTATAAATCACAAACGTAGCGACGTACCACAAGAACTCTTTTCCCTTTTCCCCGAGGCTGCTGGAATTTCCCGAAACTTTACCAACTTTTTGCTTAACTTTTGAAAATCTTCCGCTTTTCAGTCCATTTGGTCTACAGTCAACCCTAATATTGTATTTTTTATAAAACGGTACACTCTTTGGAAATTGCTTTCTGTTTTTTATTTCAATCAAACTTATTGAAAGTTCATTCAAGTGAAATTGTTTCTTAGCTCTTTCTACCAATAAAACATAGATTTTTCAGATGACAAATTGTTTTGTTAAGAAAATTGTAAGGAAATTTAAAAACTTCTTGAGAGATTTTCATTATATCTTCACCATTCGACAGCCACAATCGGGCCCAAATGAAACTTCCATTTACCAATTAAATGTCTTTATCATAATTGTGTTTATAATGTAATAATTATCGAACCATATCCAGAGTCTGGACTTAATTATCTCTAATAATAGATTAAAATCTATAATTATGGAATGGCGTAACTCAGGTGCGAAATGCGATACAAGATTCAAGAGCTCATTAAAATTACACGTCGAATTAATAACCTTCTTCGATTTTTTAAGTACGTTAAAAAGGAACAGTAAAAGACTTTGTAGAATTTGACTGCAATCTATGGTTAACTAATTAAAATATAAAAAAAACAAAATTGGCTATGCAGCCAATATTTAAAAGAAGGAAGATCTAAATTTTCCATTCCAGTTCACAGGCGTAGAGCTGGCGAGAAGAACTGACAAAAAATTCTCCGCCACTCGTATAATTACCGGATTTTTGTTTACAAGAAATTTTTTCCACTTCACCGCTTCACTAAAACAAAGTAGACGCACTTACATTATACTGAGAATAAAACACAAACGCACATGACAAGATTAAAACGAATAAATTAACTAATTGAATTTACATATATTAACAATACATACACGACTTCAAGCACGACCAGTCACCACAAGTAGCACCCGTTCACGAGCACGAAGCATGGCCAGTCAGCATTAGTAACATTCAAAACTTAAGAAACCGATTACACTTTGGAAGCTTTGCGTCAAATTTATTATATTGGAGTAAGTTAGTAGTCGAACAAATTAAGTATCGATTTATATATTTGAATATGAGTAAACAATAGCACAAATAAATATTATATAGAAGTTTTAAACCTAATTATTATTCTATATGTTCCTGGAACGTCTTTTTTAGTAAATTTATTAACAATATTCATCGTACTCATAGCGTAATTAATGAATATAGCTAATACAAAACATGTTGCTGTAGGCTTGTTCCTCGTTTCAAGTTTGGAGAAAGCCTGAAGGGACGAATTCGCTAACAAGCACGTTAATATTTAAAATTTGGTTTTGGTAACATTAATTGGTATGTAATCCAGCATGAATTTATGTTATGATGTAATTAATAAATTAGATAATTAGAACGATAGTTAAAAGACTGGTAAAATTTTATTGAAGAGGCAATATCTCAATTAATTATACGTTTAAAATGAAACAAGCGACGGTCACTTGCGCATATACACATAATTACCGAATGGTTATTTACTGTTGACAGCTGTCAACTTAAAATTGTCTACGATAATTTGTTTTTTTGCCAGTGATAAAAACAACATTAAGTGTTCAAAATGAATAGCAGTTAGGCAGACAGGCGATGGGTATGCAGAACAAGGCGTTTCAGGAAATCGAGTTATTTTGTTTAACTAAATTAACGATAATGGCTACTTTTATTTAAGGTAATAGGATTTAGTTAATTTAAATTTATAAGTTCATATCTTTGTGTTTTATCGCATTAGAGTTCTGCGGATACTGTGCACTATTGGACTTTCTGTCTAGGTACGCATTTAAGTTCGCTCGTACGGTGAAAGAAAGTATCATACCAAAAATTTTACAACGTGTATCAAGCACAGAAGACTGATCATCTACTAGTCGTTTACAAAAAAACATTACGAAACGGATACAAAAATGTGGCCATGACCTACAAGGCCAATTTTATGTAAAAAACAATTCATCGTCATTGCAATACTTATATTTATTTCTAACCCAATTTAAACCTTTTAAAAATAACTATCACTTAAACAACCATGTTTTAGTGAATTCCTTTTTAAGGCACTACGATACTCGTTAGGCTTTAGTTATATTATTACACAATGTTGAAAATCCCTTCGAACCGTTCTGAAAACTTTGTTCTCTATAAAAAGGATAACAAACGAACCACAAATCGGCTTTTCACACAAAGGTTTTAAAAGGATTAGATATCCCCAAAGCACTAGTCCAGTGAAAGTACTTACACTGACTACATTTTTCGCTTTAATTAAATTATTTTAAATTGAAATGGAGCGCTGCTGTTGGCAGTGTTTTATGAAAATATATGGTTTATTTTTTAATGAATAAATTCACCGACTGTTGGAAACGACACCTATCGCGTTAATTATTATTTGTATATATTAATGAGTATTTTACAACAATGTTTTCATAAAATATATTCTTAATACTTGTTTTTATAAAGGTATAAAAAACTAAGTGTATTCATGTTCTATAACATAAATGATAAAAAACGTTTGAATCTTGTTTTATAAGTTAGTCTGAATTTGAAGTAACATTAAAAATGTAATAATATATTTGGTTTTGTGTAAAATAAACACTATATAACTGGATTAAATGGACTGTGGACTTTATATGTGCGAATTCAACGCTCGCTCGTACGGTGAAGGAAAACCAGCATGCCTTAACCGAAAAGTAGTCACCGGCGTGTCTCAAGTACAGAAGACTAATCACCTACTTTTTATTTAAATCATCACAAAACCGAGACAGAAATCTGAGGTCTGACTTAAAAGATTTTAGCGCACACTGAAATAAATAGTGCAGTTCGCATGGCATGAAAGCATAAATCAATTTCAATGTGCCATATTTCGTAAACATTTTATTAATCAATCAAAGATTGTGACATGGAAACGTTTTGAAACGCGAGCCTAGAACTTACCGTTGATGATTAAAAGAATTCGCGTCCCTGATTATAAATTACTTTTAATGAAAACAAT
Organism: Pieris macdunnoughi; assembly: GCA_905332375.1. Taxonomy (NCBI): domain Eukaryota; kingdom Metazoa; phylum Arthropoda; class Insecta; order Lepidoptera; family Pieridae; genus Pieris; species Pieris macdunnoughi. Next base: position 1,287,905 of record CAJOBZ010000046.1, read on the forward strand.
TGTCCTTCCTAATTATTAAGGGACCCTTAAAAGTTTTAATAGAACAAAATGTGATTGGGCAGGATGTTAATAAGTGGTTCTCCGTGTTACCTTTTAATTAAGAAGTTTGTAATGAAAGTGAAGTTTAAGTTTTATGTTTCAACTCAGGAAAATATGATTTAACGTCGGATAAGTTTGATATTGTAAAGGTCAAAATTTATAGGGTTAGAATTAAGAATTATATTCACATAATTTTAACCGCTATTATTTTCTTCTCTCTATAATTCATTAATAAATCGAAACCTTTTGTAATTGAATACAATTACTCCAGTAGAATATTATTACAATACCTATTACAAATTAATAACAGTAAAATTGTGATACCTATTTTTAAACGTATTTCATTAAAACTTTTAATAGATGGGAGTTGCAGTATATTTTGCTTAGATAGAAGATTTTTTTTTTTTAATTATAGAACGAAGAGAAAAATTGGAACACGTAAAATGAATCTCTGTTGAAAACGTGGAGCGCTTCGCTTGCTCATATAATGCTCTTTTTTTAGGTTTTTAGATTATATAAAATTTAGGAGAAATCGTAGCTCTAAAGTTCATACTCAATATACTAGATTAGAACACAAGATTCTCTCATTTCCCAGGTTCTCTATCTAGCAAATATACTTGCTAAACGTATTATTTCTCTATCGATATTTTGTCGTCATCCGGCCATAGAAAATTCAACTTGTTTCAATGAACACTGCTATTTTGTATTATATATTGAACCCGCTAAGTATCGAATCACCAATTATTATCTGCCTATACTAGTGGACCCCACAGACGTTGTCCTGCATGATATTTAAAGCGATTAGGATATTAAGCAAAGTATGAAAGTACCGACTCAGTGCCATCTGCGGGCTGATTTGTGAATCTAAACCATTCCCAGATCCCCTTGAACACACACAAAAAAATTCATCAAAATCGGTCCAGTCGTTTGAGAGAAGTTCAGTGACATACACACTCACAGAAGAATTATATATATAAAGATTAAAGTTAATTTATCTTAATACCCAAATAATATGTTAATTATCCTCCACTTCTCTACTCCTACACGCTTTTAATACTAACTGTTTAACAAATTATACTCTTTTCTTAACAGTTAATTATATATTTACTTTATCAGAAACTTCTATACCCTTCATGCTTTTTGGCACACCCGAAGAAGCTAAAATATAATATCAATGTAAAAGACTTTCACGACGTTCAGTTTCAGACAAAGGTTTTCATGGCATGCGAATATTTCTCAAACTTATTTCTATTAATAGTTCTATCAACGAAGATTTCATTTAATTAATTCACCAGTAACAATAATTAAACCTTCAAGATTAAGATCGAAGATACTCTAAGGCTAAAGTAATGACACAAAGCCGTAACTCAGAAACTTGGTGAAAATGTCGACCAAAATCCGACAGCGAACATAAGTAGCCTCTCGTTAGAGGGTCGAGAGATTATAATGTACTGCTTTTCGTTTATAACATTTTCAAACCTTTCACGTAAATACTAAATGAGGATTTAGTATATTAACTGATTATTCGTTTAGATAAAGCAAAAGAAGTGTTTTATAAACATGCTGTGAAGGGTGAGAGAGAAGTGAAACGCTCGGAATCTAAGACTAGAAAGATCCTGTATTATAGAAAAAATGATTCCTTATTGCAATCTAAACAAAAGATTTGCGAAAACAAATGACTGCGCGTTCATTAACTACAGTCAATGGACAAATAGGAAATTCTTTCATAGTTACGTATTTTGTTATTAAGTATATGTTATAAATTGTCAAAATGTGTTTAATAGTTTTGCTTAATCGATTTTTTTAGACCTTATACATTTTGGTTAGTTATTTTATTTGTATATATGTGAAATACTTGTTTACCCAAGTAATTCGGTCGTGCCTCTAAATAACAATTTAGCAAAGGTTAATCAAACACAATATGTTTTTTTTAATTCCAACAATTAGTTTCTAAAACCTGCACGATAGACCAAAGATAAACTGTTTTTTTTTATATTGGTATTGATTAAACATAAATAGGTATGTTAAGGATCCAGGGCTACAGAAGATACTACTTCATCAATGTGTCAAATATTACGTAAATACAAGTTTCTTTTTGAGCCCCTAAAAGCTAAAATTTTGTCTCTCTTTTGAATAAACAAAGGAATTAAATTAGAAAACATCGATAAAAGAATCAACTTTAGAGAACAAAAACGTAAATCTATGTTAAACAAGATTGTGTTGGTTTAAATATGATTTAATTTCTCTTGGGCTTCATGTAAAATAACTCAATTATAATAATGTATGCTGTATGAACATCGAACATCGTTGATTATCAACAATATTGCATAAGGACCGTTATACATGAACAATGGCAATATTTGTTTGAATTTACTCGCGACTTCAAACTCAAACTCAAAATATCTTTATTCAAGTGGGTAACCAAGTACACTTTTGAATTGTCAAGTTAAATTAATTGTAAATTTACATTTACTACTTGCCGAACATCATCATAGTTTCATCATAGTTTTATCTCTACAGAAATATTTTGGTGGATAGGGCGTTCCATTTTTCTATGACAAAATCTACTCCACATTCTAAGTTCTAAGTTCTCTTGTGGGTAAACAAATTAAAAGAGTGGTAAATACTTATTGATCTCCTACAAAAATCGTCAAGTTTGATAGTTGTTAAGAGATAACTATTTAACATGCAATCGGATGTTAATAATTTACAATTATTAAACTTCTAAACAACTTAACAACTTTCGCGGTTAGAAATTTATAAATTTTCCGTCTTTATTCTCTAGTTTTCCTTAATTTTCGTAAATATTAAGTCAATCTGCACACATTGCTTTTATTGCCGGTCTCCATTACTATTCATTACGTTAACTTTTCTCGCTGAAAATTCGTTTTAAATTCATTGCCAATATACTGAGCGTTACTTCAGTAATGAAAATTCCTTTAATTATCTTTATTACGACTTTACCAACGGAAGAGGGGATCTTGTATTTTTCGTCCCGTCCAACTTTTAAATGATATACGCGAATCCTTTTTTCAAAAAATCTTAAAACAACTGAAATATTATTAAAGTTCAATTGGACCAGACGAGATTGGTTTTTTTTTTTTTTTTAATTACAATTGTTAACTGCTTTAACGTGTGATAAGGAGTATGATGAAATGGGCATTTTCTAAAAAAAACTATTATTAAGGCTAGTTAAGACTAACGCTTATTACCAGTTCTTCTCGAATAACATTGATTTAAGAAATGGCGGTATATGTAAATTAAGAAGCATTATTTGATGTAGATATAAATATATAGTTTCTCTTAGTTTAACGACATTCCATTATTTATAAAAAAAAACAATTTACAAGACTTTAGCTACCACAATGTCGCAGTGAAGGATAAACACATTATTATACTGGATGTTAGACAAAGCGTGCCACCTAAGTGGGGCCGTAGCCTAAGGCATACTTAGCCGGTGTGAATAGCCCTTAACACGTTCACTGCGCCATCAATTTTAAAGAACTTTCAGCTGGTGCGTTGGAGACCTAAAAGATCTCGTAACAAGCCTATCCTCTGGTGCGTTTGAGACCTAATCAGTCTCCTAAATATACACTTTTGAAAATAATTTATATCTTCCAAAAAAACAATGACATATATTTTGAATTTTTGGTGGGTGAAAGATAGGTAATTGCTTTATATTTTGCTAGGTTCGCACGCAGTTACGACATTTGAATAAACTACAAATACCAAAAAAAAATTAGATATCGATTGTATCTCGTACCGCACCCGAAGATAGTTCAATATGTGTACTAAGTAGTGATGGGAATAAAATAATATCTCAGTTATCGATTCTAAAAGTTTTATTAATTATGCAAAGTGTTTTTCATTAAAACATGGTAAGCACATTGATTGCTTGCACATTACGCGCAAATGGTAACAATTCGTTTAGTTTTTTAGAAGCGTCAGTGCTGTTTAACTGCGTGTGCTCCAATGAAAAAGGTTTATCGTTAAATATTTCATAATCAGAATCACTGTCATTATTAGTCAATGGGGGGCAAATTTGAACATTTTCCAAAACAAATATTTTACTGGACGATGCAGCAGTATAATCCGGCGTTGATTTTTTGTTAGAAACCTCACCAATAAAATAGATTTTTTACACTTTTTTCTTTTAAACTTAATCACTCAGTGTTTATCAAAAATAATCAACACGCTGGTATATACGCGAGTGTTATTTCCAAAACGTGCCCGCGACTTCCCGAATGTCGATTCTAGGACAACACTAAAAATCCCATCCTCCATCTCTTGCGTCTACGAGGCGTACGATTTCACGAGTACCGACATATCTCCTAACGCAAGGAATTAAAACAATTACAGTACTGTGCGTTAGGGACCTAATCCATCTCTCATTTATTTTTTAAAGTCCTTGAATTCAGCTTTAAGTAGGAAGCAAATATGTATATTTGTCCTGCACATCCTTAAAGAACTTTACAAGTTACATCCTCCCGCAAGGAGTGAAAAAACACGATTATGTTCAACGCACAATACAAAAGTCCTGCAAGAGATCTGATAGATCTCGTAATGCAACGAACGTGTTAAATACCGCCTATTCGGAACGGCATTAAAAGAGCTATTTACAAAACTTTTTATTTACTTTGAAGGGTGCGAAGTTGTTTTAATGACGGAGTTCGAAAAATTCGTGATGAATTTTTTGTGGTCTTTGCGGGCTATAAATTGAATACCTATTGGACTTTGAGTTGAACAATTCTTCAATAAATTGTCGTAATTTTTTTAAATTTAGTTTAATTTGGACTATCGTCGCTATTTCAGTTTTCGATTACGTACATAATCAACTTTCTGGCCTTACAATTTGAAACTATTATTTCACCGGAAATCGAACCCGGAATATTCGGGTGTCAACTAAGTGGCACTCTAAGTATACCATCACTTAAGTATATGTCTGTCTTTTGCTAAAGGTAAAGGAATTGATCCATTTTGTGTTAATAAATAGCAAGATAAAGATAACTTTATATTTCTACATATATAATACTAATTATAGTCTACGCAAAATGAAACCAAAGCTAAACCTGTATCGTCAAGATGTGACGTCATCATACATTCAATTCGTCGAATGTAAGCATATCTCCATTATAATAACACGAGGGCCACATCTGCTCGACAGGACCACTTATTCATAGTGCTTCATCTAAAATTCATCCAAAATATATAACGATAAAACTCTTTAGATAAACTCACCTCGTTCGTGTCTCATGCTGTCTTTTGTATACGAGAACCGTACTTCAAATTTCTGGCTTATAATGCCATAATTACACGAAAAATTAGATTAATATCAGACAATAGTAATACGTAACATAAGTTGTAAATAAAAACAATAGTTATTATAAAACTAAAATAATACAATTTTTCATGCTGGCAGCATTTTGTTTCGCTGTATTCCGATGCATCAAAGCACGATCTCTGTGACCGGTACTTGTATAAATAGTTCTTGTTTTACTACACACCAATTTTACTATTAACTTTGAATTGAGGCCATGAGAGCGGCCTAAATTCATAAAAAAAAATTACAGTTATAATTTGTCGTTTAATTTTAGTAAAATTATTTAAAAAATTAACTTAAATGCATACTCTACAAATTTATTTAAACACAGCTGTGCAAATGAACCGATTTTTTTACGAAACAGCTAGCCTGTCATAACGTCGATTTACATCAAGCTCAGACGGCAAATTATGTGCCAGGAATATTACTTATTACTACAACTCGGGGTTGGATTTTATTGCAGCGTCCCTAAGCTATTTTTATAAACCATTTATCTTCTGTCTGTAATATCAAGATATTAACATTAACACCTCCATATTATATTTAAAAAAATGAAATTAGTCCTGGTAAATGAGGCCAAACTTCGATTAAACTTAAACTCAATTACTAATCGAACGCGTTGAAATCGCAAAAAATCATAATTAAATAGTAGTGTGTGTAATATATAGTTAAGGAGATATTGCTGAAACAATTTTTAGAAAGGATTTTAGGAGTTATTCGTAAGTAAAACAATTTAAATCAAACTTATTTACAAATTTTACAATTACGCAGTCAACTTCAACTCATTCGCAGTAATACTGACAGAAATGTTAATTGTAATATGGTGCATTGTCTGGATTTTGCATCATTTTATGTTTACCTAACAAAGTCATTACCTGCAATTAGCTATCACAATACGATATCACTTGGTAGCTAAAGTACTTTTAACCCATTCATAAATGTACAATGTTTTCTAAATATAATATTCCTGATATGCCTTGTAATCAACCATTCTAGTCACATTATGCCGATAATTTTTAATTTTTTGTATATGTTACGAGTATAGTTATATTTAAGAGAAAATTTAAAAGCCATTTTTAGTTATATTTTATCGCTGTAGGTTATTCTTTTTTGTTTTAATTGTAATATAATTCTAATAAAGAACGATTTTGGTATCGCCTTTATCTCATTACGTATAGATAGACCTATAGATATTTATTGCTACTAGTGACTATGTGTTTGTGAATTTTTATTTTAAAAATTACGTTCAAATCAAAATTCAAAGAAATTGGTAACTTTTATCGGATTTGATTTCCCTTCGGTTTTATATTCCATATAACATTACGCACAAACAAAGGCGATGACGCTAGATTTACGCAGAAAATGACTACCAATTCGTATACGCACATTGATACTACAAGTAGGTATGTAATCCGTTCACTTAAACGTGTAATCGGATTAAGCATACGAGATGTTGACGTTGAAAGATAAGGAGGATCGTTGAATCTACGTGAGAGCTTAAGCCGTTGAGATTTAAGTGCCTTACCTTTTTACCCAATACTAAGCACTATGGTTTAAACGCTTTCTCTAACATATATAATAGAAAAACTATTGTGACAATTGAGTTATAAATGCATCTGATATGTCACTTGGTAAATACTACTTTTGTTTGTTAAAATAAATTGCAAAATATTATATATATTACACTAAACTATATATTAAGATATATTAATCGATGTGATTATAATTATGTGGTAACCATATTGTCCAAAATATACTTATTTTCCCGACCCGCGGTAATCCCGTTGCCATGACAACGCTCAAGAGCTTAACGATCTTAAAGGATTTTCAAAATTTGAATTAAATCTGTTAAGACGTTTGGTCAAAATAATATTTATTCGTTTTTACAACAAACAACATATTGTATTTAGTAAAAATACAACGGATAGTTCCCATTTATTTATTTTTTTCAAGAAACGTTGCAAAAACAATGTTTGAACAATGCACAAAAATGTCATAACGTTTTTCTACGTTGTATATGTATACGCCTATAATATAGTGCAGTCGCAAGAAAAACTAATCTACGTGTTCTACGATGAGTGCTAACCTTCTACGAATTACGTAGAATTGTAGCGCCGCCCGACAGGTTTGCTTTCCTTAATTGGTTATTTGAATAATATAAAATACAATAGATAATAAATAACGAATGAAGGAGTTTTGTCCTTATTTTTACCTATATATGATTCGTCATAAAATCCAAGATACAAAAGGAGATACTTTGTAGTTTTATATACGCTAATACCCAATTATTTTTCCAACGATAAACCTACAATGTTTGCTGTTTTAGCCGTGACGTGTATGACGTCATTAGCTGATACATAAACTACATCTTTGTAGCATAAATACATGTCCGTCTATAAAATACACTGAGAATGCTGTAAAATTATAAAGATATGGGATATAATTCAGTCTCAAGAATGTGGAATCTTCGATTGAATTCTTCCCTGGTCCAAATTCTATAAAACGAGAATATCTTCTTCAACAGATGCAACTTTTTGTAATCGTGTACGACAGTGGACCTACATATAGCGTCAATATATATAGTTTTGTCGGACAATTCTGTATTATTAAGATTTCTGAAAGCACAACATTAATTTTACTTAGGGCATAAAAATGATAAATGACCCACCGGCCGATAATGGTTTTCTTTGTAGGTGACCTATCCCGTAAATGTCAACGATTGTTATTCTTGAAGACTATGATTAACAGATACTCGAAAGACCACCCTAAATTCATTGCTGTATAATTAACGATAAACAAACAATATTTGATTTTGTTCAATAATAATTTGATTAACACATAGATACTGGCGAGACAAATCCCGGCCAAGCATTATATTTTCACATGTTTATATTTCAATATTTAAAAAAAACAAATATATAGCATTTCAGGTTTTAAGAACGGGATTTTTAAATTTGTTATCGAAATGTATGTGATTTGTTATAAATAGGCCGGGAGATAGTGACACAAAATAGTGGGTCATTTGTACCATTATGGCGGTTCTTCAGGGGTCTTATTATGAAATGAAAAGAAGAAAAATGATGGTCATAGCGCTGATACCGGCGGCCCAAGCGCGCGGGCGTTAGTCGAACTCGTCGGATTAATTACGACTTTCAAAAGATTTGTTCCACAAAAATTCTAGTATTTTCCGATAGTCCATAAAAAAAATAAGAGGCGGCAGTGTCATGCCATACTTCTCCAGTGTGACTTACAGCCCGCCATACAGACGCGAATGCGTTGATTAAATAAAAAAAATTCAACCATTTGTACCAGGCTAATTTTTGCACAGTTAACCATCGTCGTGCGAAAATCACCATGCCATACTTTTCGGATGGGTCCAAATGGCCGGAATCAGCATTTTTTTTTCTTTTGCCAAATACAAATAACCCACTATTTTGTATCACTATCTCCCGGCCTAAAATTCCAATTCGTAATCTGTACTTATGTAGGTATATGGTGTTAAGCAACTAATGAAAATATCAATTAAGGATTCAGGTAAAAAATTATTATCTAAAATCGTAGGTTTTTACTAAATGTAATCTATGTAAAGACATCTCTCTGATAACCCATATATAATTTTGAAAAAATAAGATAATCTTGTGTGTCATATTGTTTTGGGATCTGAACCACTTTTTTTACAATTCGTCATTTGAGATTTCAATAACCTAATATGCATAAAATATAAAATACTAATATTTCATAAATTCTCTTTACGAAATATTAATTTTAAAAATAGAATTTCTATAAGGTAATTCACCCTTCTCACTCTCTCTCAATCGGTCTCAATCGCTCTCCCTTTTCTTCGATAAAAACGCTGCACATCTTTGTGACGTTTCGTAAAAAATTTACCCTCATGCGCCTAAAGAAGTTTCACTTCAAAAATATACCAGTAGGTATTTTAAAAGCATTGTGTAAGCATTCGATATTAATATCTATCACAGAGGCCACACAGTAGTTCTAGTTTATAGTACTTTTTTCTGGTGGTATATGGCTGATGGGATAACTCAGTCTCTAGCGTCCAACTTCAACGAAACTGGCAAACGTTGTCGTACTGTGCCTTCTTCTGGGAAAAAGGGCGTCACCCTGGAAGCGACCTGTTTATTCGACCCTACTCGTGGGAACATAATGCAAAGAACACCACCTAAATCTTCGTCAATCAACGACGTCACTAAGCAATACCCAGGCGGCCCCTCGTATTCTGGAGGGGGGAATTTTGCCACACCCAAGCGGAATCAACCACAGAAAAGAAGCAAAAATTCTGACTCAGCAGCTTTTTCACCCTGCACTTTTTTAATAGAACTCGTTCATCTTCACTCAGTGATGTCTCCCAAGTCCAACAAGAACATATGATACCTGTTAAACAGGCACCTACACAGGAACAAAATTCATACAAACCTAGTGTGCCCTGGCAACGAGTACCAAATCAAAAAAGAAATCGGTCTCCCGAAGAAAAAGACTCAAGGAGTCATCACGCCAAAAAAGACACAGCGACGGGAGGGCAATCATTAACAAACGCCGAGGAATAAATACTCCTGAACAAAATACCTCATCGAATATAGAGACAAACAACAGCTTTGCTTTGTTAGACGTGGAACTAGGAGAAGCTACAGCCAAGAGAACACCTAAACCACCACCAATAATTTTGTATGGTGTTGATGACCTTGAAAAACTCACCCAACTCATCGAAGAAGTTATTGAAAGGAATGATTACACCTATAAAATCGTATCCAAAAACCAGCTAATAATCTCGTCTAACACGGTTGACAAATATAAGATTCTGATCGAGCACATAAGAAGTAAAGGGCTTATAGGTCACACATTTACACGCAAAGACCAAAAATGCATGAGGATTGTTATTAAACATCTTCACTTCCAGCACACCTAAAGATGCCATTATAGAAGCAGTAGAAAAAACTGGAAACAAAGTACAAGGAGAAATAGTTACTGCCCGGAAACAAGGAACCAAAGAGCCACTAAATACATTTTTTGTCAATGTGGCTCCACATGAAAAATAATAAATTTGTCAAAGAAATTAAAGTCATATACAACCAGAAAGTCACGATAGAAGACCCAATAAGAAAAATGACAGTGGTACAATGCAAAAGGTGCCAACAATATGGGCACAGCAAAAATAACTGTATGAGGCCTTACAGATGCGTAAAGTGTGCTGGGGCACATAAAACTACTACGTGCACAATAAATGATAGACTCCAGCAGTATGCGACTATGCTCAGGGAAGCCACCCTGCTAGCTACAAAGGATGCCAGGTGTATAGGGAAGTCCTAGCAAGAAAGAAAATTGGAAACAAGGTTCAGCCATATCTAAAATCAAGAACCACTCTGGAAGTGCGGACTAAGAACTCTGAAAATAATGAGCCCCCTAATGACATGGATGTGATAGTCATTGAGCCTGATAATCACTCCAAGACTACCCAACTGAAACATCGGCTACCAAGCGTAAAGAATCCCTGGGACCCTATAGTGAAGCTCCCAAAATTCAACCAAATCTGTAGCATACCATACAGAGACACAAAAAATCATACACGAGAGATAACACTGACCAAACGGAACGACAGATACACAGGAAAGACAAAGTTGACCATATAGATTCACAGAGAACAAATACAGAAAACCACGTTGACCATGAGTCACAAAGAACATACCTGAGAAAAATAGAACTCGGGCAAGAAAATAGATTCAGTCTAGAAGCACTTATAGTGAAACAGACTGAAAGAATCGATCAACTCATTTCACAACTGAGCACAATGATGAACCTCATCATGACAATCATCAGTAGGCTTCCACAATGATGTCGTTACGTATCGCTACCTGGAATATCAATGGCCTAACGCCAAATAAAAAAAGAATTAGAAATAATGTTAAAACATAACAAAATCGACATTGGTTTAATATCTGAAACCCACCTAAATGACCGTAAGAATATTAAGATAGACAACTATGACGTATATTATACTAACCATCCCGATACCACATCACACGGAGGATCAGCAGTAATTGTAAAGAGTAACATCGGACACCACCTCCATAGCGAGTTTCGGGAAGACTGGATGCAAGCCACTACCATCACTATAAATGCAAGCATGGGCCCCATCAATGTAAGCGCTGTATATTGTCCACCAAAGCATAAACCAGAAACAACACATGTTTGACCGCTATTTTAAAAGCTTGGGAAACAGATACATAAGTGGTGGGGACTGGAACTGTAAACACACTCATTGGGGATCAAGATTGACAAACAGCAAAGGACGTGAGTTGAAAAAATGTGTCGATAAACACAAACTTATTACACTGGGAACAGGTAAACCAACTTATTGGCCAACAGATGTCAACAGAATACCCGACCTAGTGGACTTTTTGTGGTGAAGGGACTGTCTTATGTGTATTTTGACGTGGCATCATCGTCTGATGGTGGGTCTGACCACACCCCTATCATAGCAACATTTAGCGTTTCCGCTATACATAGAGCACAGAGACTGGCGCTATATAATCATAAAACAGACTGGGACGCATTTGCTGAATACTTAGAAGATGAAGTTGAACTAAAGGTTAGGCTCAAAACAGAAGAAGATATAGATGAGACAACATTCTACATCACGAATCTCATACAAGTAGCTGCGTGGCGTGCCACCCCGACACTGAGCTCTTCCAATCAATTAGGTAACATACCACTGGAAATACGCAACAAACTGGAAGAAAAACGAAGACAAAGAAGGCGATTACACACCAGCAGATCAGATGTAGACAGGTCGGAATTCAATAGAATATCTAGAGAACTAAAAAGAGTTAATTAAAGAAAATCAAAACACAACCTTCCAAGAAAAACTCTGTACACTCTCGGCTCATAAGAAGGATAATTACTCACTCTGGAAAATAACTAAGAACTTTAAAAGACCACATAACCATATACCACCTATAAGGATATCTACGAACGATCCGTGGGCTAGGAGCGGCAGTGAAAAAGCTGAACTTTTCGCTAGACACCTAAGCGAAGTCTTCAAACCAAACCAATCATCCATGACTGAGTTTGAAGAGGAAGTGGATAGAATGATCAACAGTGACCAGCAGTTATCACTACCGCTAAAACTTGTCACTCCACAAGAATTAATGCGCACAATAAGCTATCTGGAAAACAAAAAGGCTCCTGGTTTCGACCTAATAACGGGTGAAATCCTTAAAAAACTACCTAGAAAAGCAATAGTACTTTTAACAATGTTATTCAATGCCATTTTTAGAATACAGTACTACCCAAAGCTATGGAAGATATCACAAATAATTATGATTGTAAAGCCAGGGAAACCCCCAACAGAACCTAGCTCATACAGGCCTATAAGTCTTCTCCCAACAATATCTAAGGTTTTTTGAAAAACTCTTCTGCGGAGACTAAAACCAGTCCTGGACCAAAACAGAATTATACCCGATCACCAATTTGGTTTCCGGGAAAAACATGCTACTGTAGAACAAGTACACCGAGTGGTTAACAAAATAAGACAATCGCTAGAGAAAAAAGAATATTGTTCAGCAGTATTCATAGATATTCAGCAGGCATTCGATAGAGTTTGGCACAAAGGATTGTTGTACAAGCTGAAAACCCTCCTACCAAACTCATTCTATATGATCCTAAAATCTTATCTAGATCAAAGAAGATTCCAAGTAAAGTATGAGGAGGAACTTTCAAGGCTCTATTACATCACTGCCTCAGTTCCACAAGGATCAGTGCTTGGCCCAGTCCTTTATTCAATACATACGGCAGACTTGCCTGAAACAGAAAATGTCGTAACAGCAACATACGCAGATGACACTGCATGCCTTGCAAGCGATGTGAACGCGAATAACGCTTCACTGAAACTACAGGAACAGCTCAATAAGGTGAACGTGTGACTGCAGAGGTGGAGAATCAAGCCTAGCATAACTAAATCAATACAAGTAACATTTACACTGCGAAAGGGCGACTGTCCACCTGTGCATATAGAAGACAAACCGTTACCAAGCAAAAACAGCGTGAAATATCTCGGACTACATCTGGACAGAAGACTGACCTGGGCTAATCATATAAAAGCCAAGAAAACAGAAGCCACCTTGAAATTCAAAGAGCTATCATGGCTTCTAGGCCAGCAATCTAGGCTGACCCTGAGTAACAAATTGCTTGTGTACAAGGCCATCATACAACCAGTGTGGACATATGGAATAGAACTCTGGGGCTGTGCAAGCAATTCTAACATCAGAAATCCTCCAAAGATTTCAAAACATTGCACTGAGAACTATTTCATGTGCACACTGGTTTGTGAGAAACACGGAAATACACGAATATCTGGAGATGCCAACCGTAAAGGAAGTAATCCGCAAAAACAGTAGTAGATACAGGGAAAGGTTAACCAAACATACAAATGAGCTGGCTAAGAATCTGCTAACCCCAGGAGATGATGTAACTCGCCTAAAAGATGGCAAATACTAGACCTAGACAGAGAAACTGACCTACAATAAAAATCCAGTTTCTACCAACACTTACGGTGCCTTTCAATGGAATCGCACCCAACCAAAATTAACCTCAGAAAATATCTGATTATGGCTGATAGCCGATTGCAGATGAACAAGAACACAAAAAAAAAAAAAAAAATAGTACTTTTTTCTTTATCTTCTTAAGTGTGTGGTGTGGTTTTAAATAAAATGACATTAAAGCATTTTATATAATATTAACAATAGGTTGAAAAGAAATATCCATACTTCAATAATTATTGTATAGTAAAAGAACTCATTTATATTTAATTTTAATTTAATTCAATGTTTTACATAGGCATTTGTAAGAAAAAATTCATAGTACATTCATGGTTTTTAGGATCTGTAATAATGAACACTATAAATATATTTAATGAATAGATCATTTATAGGAGCTATGGGAAAAAAGTGGACTTTCAGATGAAAAGATCCTGGTGCATAATCCTGAAACCATTTGAATCCAAGATAATATATCAGAGATTAAAGTTGTGGCAGTGTATATCCTATCAATAAGAGGATATTGTATTTGGGATATTCATATAATTACCCTATTTATCTCAACTTTGGCAGAGGAAATATTTACAATAATTTTTACTCCTCAATCAACGTAACTCTATTTTTGTCAACTCTTACGTTTGGAGCACTCTTTAATTTCTTAATGAATTTATCAGCAATTCTATCATCAACCTCACATCCAAAGAATTCGGAATATTCTCCAAGCACCTTCTTTTGAAGACGTTTGAATTGCATTTCATTGTCTTTCTTTTTTAACACCGACATTATGACGTCATGCCAGTTAAATTTGTCTTTTTTCTCTTCAACTTCTTCACTTTTGGCTACATTCTGATCATGTAAACAAATGCTTTCGTCTTCCTCTTCATCTGTCTTTAATTTCTTCTTACTCTCCTTGTTAACAACACCATTTTCCACCACTTCAATTGTTGGTATTGTGTCTTGGCGTTTACGTTTTTTCTTGTTTTTAGCCTCGTTTGTAATATCATCATCATTGATATTTTCTTTATTTTTACCTTTTTTACCTTTTTTCTTAGATTCAACTTCTTCTATAACTTCAGTAGATGGTGTTTCAGCACTCAATAATTCAGCTTCATATTTTCTGCGTTTTTTCTCTTCTTTTTTCTGCTTCTTCGATAGTTTAATTTCTTCTTTGGGCTGACCATTAACTGGTTCCACAGGTTCTTCATGATTATTAGTGTTTTCCTGTGATGGACTAATATCATTATGATTTGTTGTACCATTTATTTCAGAATTAATTTCTTTTGTATCTGAACTTGATTTTTCATCCTTATTTTGATTTCTATTCTCTTGGTTAGCAATAGATAGAGCCGTAAGTTTTACTGAAATCAGATCCCATGCTGCATCAATGTCTTTAGGATTTGTTTTGTTACCACAAACATTTTTAACAAAGTTGATGAATTTTGGCTTCTTCCTAGGTGTGTTATTATGTTTACTGATTGTTTCAATGATTCTTAAGACATTTTTAGATGCATTTTTCTGTTCATCTAGTACAGACTGCAACATTTCAACCCAAGCATTTTGCTTCTTCTCTCCCTTTTTTTCTTTAGCTTGAAATCCTTTAGCTGAATAACGTTGTTCTTCAGTAATACATTTAATGTGAGACTCATAATCATTACCGCTGTAAAATTAAAATTACAATATTTCAAAAAAATAATAATTCTATTACCAAATATTATGGCAATTTTATGTTGCCTATTGTAAATTTTATGGCAATTTTGTGTTGTATGTTGTGTACATCTTAGGAGTATCACAAATGCATAACAGTTACAAGTTTCAATGTTTTTTCTTTGAATGACCCAGAATAACCCCACAGCCTCAACAAATACAAATTCTTCAAAAATACTTACAGAAAATCTTTAAAACAATCCATGCAAGATAAATTTGGATTTCTATTTCTACATTTTGTAAGATAATGCTTTTCAACTTTAGGTTTCTGCACAGATTCTCCACAGTGGCCACATGTAAATACAACCATATTTTAATGTGATTTGTAAAGGTTCCTGAAAATTACAATCATGACATTCATCATTAAAAGAAACTAGGATCAATTAAAATCTATTTAACATCAAATTAATTAAACATATGATATATTATAACTTACAAGTTGACTTTGTTTTTAAATTTTCACACAATATTTTTCTCGAAAACAAGGACAAGATAATTAGTGTGGACCAGTGTCAAGTGTGTAGAACCACAGACATAAGACTAGTACCTACACGACATGCTATTGTCAGCAGTTCTATCATAGAAAATTTAATCTGTAAACTAGAATTTAAAAAATCATCACAAAACATAGCTTTAATATGGTTCTTTCAAATTTTAAACCTGTTTTAAATTTCGTCGTTGTATTTCTATGACAGGATCATCAATAAATCAGGGCCCGGAGATATTACTAATGAATTGGACTTTGGTCCGTACAGTGTACAGTATACACCATAGGTATAGACTGTGCCCTGTGGGCTGTGGCCTGTAGGCTGTAGTTGCTGCTTAGTGCTTACTTCTACTTGATCTGTGTTGTTGATTTCAGTTAAGCGGATCGTTTTCGGGTGTGTCCAATGAATTAAATAGTTTTATTTCTATATTTAAAAACATGATAATTTGAGGAAAAGAAATATGCTGGAAATAGTTTTATTATTTTGCTCGCTAGGTACGCAAGTTTCTTTCTCAAAAACTTTCAAACCTTCAGTGTAATGCTACTACATTTCATGTTTTTATTTTTGTTAACTTAAAATTTTTATATACTTAATATTTTTTTCAGTTACCGTTCAAGGAAGCTACTACGGTAGCGAGAGTATAGCTAATGGTATCCACGGAGAACCAAAAATTGAAGGCAAAGACAAAGTAACCTGGTGCACTACTTCTATACCAGAACAGAAAAAATGTGAAAAACTATCGAAAACTGTGCTTCAGGATAAAGGACTTTTTGGAAAGGATTTCATTGAAATAGAATGTAAACGGGTAAGACTATAAGTTTGAAATTTGCTTGGAATTTAATTCTTACTGATTTTAAATTCGCTTGTTTTACTCTTTTATATTTGTTAATTTAATTGACCATTATTCGATTTTCAACTTGTTATTGATTTAACTAATAGTATTCTTTGATATTTGTCAAATTCCAGTATTGTTTCTTTTGATACTAAGTAAATAAGACTTTAAATTTGTAGTTTTCAAATGAAATAAAAACATTATGCTTTCTAGGCATTTGATGCAGAAGAATGTATGACATGGGTTGATCAAGGAGATGCATCATTACTAGCTCTTGATGCTGGTGAAGTATATGTGGCTGGAAGATATCACTCACTTGTACCATTACTCCAAGAGGTATTTATTGATGTTTTCACAGTAAATACATTAACGGATTAAGCTATTTTTATAGTAATATTATTATCTTCTTTCCATAGCCACATGTTTTTTCAAACATAGTTAAAAATGCTTTACAATATTCACAAAATAATTTTTATTTTAGGTTTATGGTGGTGGAGAACCCTATCAATACGCAGTGGCTGTTGTAAGGAAAGGCAGTTTGCCCCAAGTGCAACCTAGTGGAGGTTTGTATGGACTACGGGGGGTAAAGGCCTGCTTCCCAGGTGTTGGGTCACTTGCTGGATGGGTCATGCCGATACATGTGGTAAGAAACTTTTGCAAACTTTGTGGTTCGGTGATTTGTGTTATATATATCGCCATAATTATTAACTTTGTAAAGCTCATTTCTGATTAATTACAAAAAATACATACATTTCAGCTTATCAAAGAAGGTGGCCTCAAGATAACTGACTGTAATAACCATGTTAAGTCAGCGGTGGAATACTTCAGTGATTCATGTGCACCAAATTCATTGAAGGATTTGTATAATCCAATTGGAGACAATCCTGATCAGTAAGTGATTCACTTATCCCAAAATCTTAAGTAAATGCATTATTACAATACATACAATGCATTAATGATGTTTATGAGCAAAAAGGATGCTGAAATAGTATCTAGTCCAGATATGTTGAGAAATGTATACATATATCATACTACATATAATAATTATAAATGTATGAGTTGTAAGTACTATACTCTGAATGTTACTATTTGCAGGTTATGTAAACTATGCACAGGTGGAGCTGGAGTGCGTTGTACCCTGGCCGACCCTTATGCAGGGTATGAGGGAGCACTTAGA
The DNA here is from genome assembly GCA_905332375.1 of Pieris macdunnoughi. Classification (NCBI taxonomy): domain Eukaryota; kingdom Metazoa; phylum Arthropoda; class Insecta; order Lepidoptera; family Pieridae; genus Pieris; species Pieris macdunnoughi. The sequence goes on from CAJOBZ010000046.1 coordinate 1,306,014, forward strand.
TGCCTTGTCAATAATGGAACAGGGGAAATTGCCTTTGTGAGGGACAGTACAATACAACATGCCTTACTCTCACATAAAATATTAGGTAATTCATTGATGGTGATGATTATAATTATTTTGAAATATAATCTGTAGTAAAAAAATAGTTAATTAATATTAAAATATAAATATATCAGTAATCATAGTTCCATATTCCTCTGATTTCTATGTGTGTTTTCTAGTCAAGAAAGAAGAAACTCTTTAGGTTAATATCTGTGCCTACTAACACAAAACTATTATTTCCGAAAATCAAACAGAGGACTATCGAATTACACCTCTATGGTGTATATGATTTCTTAGTCTGTTCTTTTAAATATTTTATTGTCTGTAAAAAAAAAGTGATTGGGGATTTTTGGGAAAAAAAATTTCTTTATTTATACAGTTTATATTTTTTTTTATCAACATACAAATATAAAGTATTAACAATATTCTTAAACTACATAGTAATAACAATTAAATATTGATAAATAGAAAATTAAAACAAATTTAAAATTTTGGTCCCAGTGGCAGTGTAGTGTACCCTTAATTGGCAGCATTTCCTCTCTGTATTGCTATAGTTATTAGATGAGCTGGTGCTTTACCCGCCCAACGATTGAATAATCATATTTAAAAAACATTCAAAACCGCAGAACACAATAGAAAAAAGAACAAACATTTATATTAGGTTATCTCTTGATAGAGAAATGTTAGATGCGTCCATCGTTTAAATAGTTTTTTTTTTATTTCGAGATTCAGAGAACCTTCCATAAAATATATTAACTTAACTTGGTTTGCAGGTGGAGTGACAGAGGCCGACTTCGAGTTGATATGTCGCGATGGTTCTCGTGCTCCAGTCACTAACTGGGAAAGGTGTAACTGGGGCCGAGTACCGGCTGATGCTGTGCTCACTTCCAGTGTTGCCACCCCAGCCCTGAGAAGCAAGTTAGTTATATCTTGTACTAGCTACCGCACGATTTCATTCCCACAGTGACTTCGCGTAGTATTAATTACACATAAATTGCCATATTAAATATTATATGATGTCTGTTGATAAACTATATTTACACAAGTTGTGTGTGCATTTTTATGTTTAATATATTCACATACATACATTTTCTAAAATAACGGAATTTGTGATTTTTCTTGAGTCCCACAAATTTCTTTTTCATTTCAGTGTAATTCTAATACTAGAGTATAGTTCGAAGACACACCACCTTAGTATAAACAAGCAATTATTTAAAGAAATTCTGTTTTACTATGAAAAAAAAACTTTTTTCTATATGAATAAAACATGTTTCATTACAGATACCAAAAACTGATAATGAAGATAGTTGAGCTTTATGGTGAACCGAATACAATGAATAAGATGTCAAATCGGACAGATGCATACCAACAGGTGATTTTTTATTTTAAATTACTTAATTTAAAATAAAGCTTGCTCTGTATTTACAAAAGCAATTATTTATGTGGTGATTTTAAAATTTGTAAAAGTCTAAAAAAGCTTGCTTATAACTCCATAGTTTTTTAAAGGTTCTTAAAAACTTATTCATTAAATAAAACTTATAACATTATTTAGTCGCCATTTTTATTAACATTATCTAATTTCCTAGTTACATAGTTTTAATGTAATAAATGAACTTACTTATATGTATATGAACAGGACGCCTTTGGAAACTGGCTGTCGTCTACTACAGAACAAAACCGGTATGATGGGTTTAGACGAAATCAATTTGATCGTAATGACCGAAATGACGAAGGAAGGTACGTTTTCATTAAATTTTAATGTTTTCTTTAAAAGCTTAAGATAATATAACCATAGAATAGATTTACGCTGGAGTTGATACTAAACCACAATTAGTATTAAGTAGTTATTCCTAAATGTGCCATAACCAAGCCACAATAATTACTATAAAATTACCCCTCTGATTAAATTAATGTAATACATATATTTAAAAATCGAACGTCAATAAGATACTAAAATGTTGTATGTGTCAGATGTCTAATGTTCTATTGTCTTTGAATATTCTAGATATAAGGCTAGATTACAATTATTTTACTGTCATTTATATAGAGGAGGTTGAAAGGTAGTTTATTAGAGCAACATTTCATTGTTCTTTTATGCCTAATGAGTATTATTTAATCAAAATAAAGGAGCAATAATGTTTATGAATTAGTCTGAAAGAATAAAAAAAAGTCGCATTAAAATAACCCTTACAGTTTTTTAAACACAGTTTTTTTTGTTTCTTGACACTGTCAAGTTGTAATTTTGTATTCTATTTCAGTACTACGATGTCTCCATACAAACCGAGGGTTGACAACTTCGGTCAACCCATTGAATTGCCATTTAAACTGTTTCAATCTGAAGGCACTACAGACCTCCTTTTGCAAGTAAGTTATACTAAAGACAATATTATTCTTGATTATATAGAACAAACAAAATTATATTATTTTTACTTTTAAATTTCTTAAAATTTATTGAAGTTAATAATAATATATAAAATTTAGGTAGGCATTTTTGTTTCTTACCTATTTAATTTTTTACGTTACTTAATTTTTTTTAAGTCGGAAATTGTATAAGTCTTAATAAATTTATTCCTTTTCTTAGGACTCCACAATTAACTTCCGAATATTGGATGAAGAGGAGCAAGCGGCTCACCATATTTTAAATAACAAATATGTAGGTGATCAGGCGGAGAAGGCCGTCATTGGTATAAGGGACTGTCCAGTCAAACGCGCCACGCTTTGTGTCACGAGTGATGCTGAATACGACAAATGTATTAAAATGAGGGTAAGGTTTTATTGTTTAGTCCAGAAATATGGAGCACATAAATAAGTCTTACAAATCCACCATTTAAAAAATAGATTTAAATAATTATTTGCAAAGCAAACTTTTTTCTTACTTCAAAAATAACCTAAGGATGAAGATACAGTAATTCAATACTTTTCTTTACTACTGTAAAAACAACAATGGTGCTACAACTTTTTAGGTCTGGGCCTCAGATTTCTGTTTTTGTTTTGTGATCATTTTTTTAATAGGCAAGTAGGTAATCTTCTGTGACCGACCCACGCCGTCGACTTTTGGGTCTTAGGCTGGTTTCTTCCGCCTTTTGGCCGCTTTAACTTCTAGGGCAACGCTGTACTGCTCCCATGTTTAAACAAAATATTAAAAACAACAAAGATAATATGGGCCCACCGCCCATAGAAAATCGGTACCTATTGGTTACAGCAACTTATAGCTTAGTTCGGCCCATTTTTGATTAAAGTATTTGTGTCTTCTTTCATAAAATAAATGTTTTTTATTTCTTAATAACGGCCGTAATATTTAATATTTGAGCGAAAAAAATTTACACCTTTTAAATATTGTCAAATTAATAGTAAAGGTACAATCGGTAATTTCAGAAATCATGTAAATATGTATTCACTGAAGATCATATCCCACAGATAGCGTTAAAAGCCGCCTTCCTATCTCCGACGCTTATATGTTGGCGAGGGCATAGTTCCCGGCACTGCGAGCGGGCAATCGCTGACGGAACAGCTGACATGGCGGTCTTTGACGCCGCCGATATGTTGCACGCCGCTTACAAGTATCGACTGGTGCCGTTTATGCAAGAGGTAAGAGTTTTAATTCACTTCAAAAATTATGTAAATAATTTAATCCAAACTTCGAAACCTGATAATAAGGTATTTAAAGAAGAATCATTCACAGAAGACTGAATATAAGGATTAACATCAATACTAATGGAAATCCTGTAGGAATAATATCTAAAAAAGACAATGAGAACAGTATTCTGTATCTATAACATAACAAATTGGAATCTAATCTTAATGGTCTGTGAAAATTATGTTTATCTAAAAATATAACTTCTTTGACAGTGCTCAAAAGTCGATTTCGTAAACGTCAGAGAATTTTTATAGGTTTGCACTTCTCTGTGTGAGATTGCTTATAGGCGATAAGGCAGCCAATTGCGTTCGGCTATATATCCGAATTTTTGTGCTTATTGTTATATGTGCAAAGAATGTGAATAAATAAATAATTTGTTTAAAACGATTTTGAATTAATATGAACATGAAACTTTTAAATAAATCTCATATTAAACACATCCAGGTCTACTCGAGCGGAGACAGCTGGTATTACGCAGTAGCTGTCGGCAAAGAGCAAGATCCAGATACAGATTTAACTTATTTGAGAGGCAAGAACACCTGTCACACGGGTATCGGTACGGCAGCTGGCTGGATTTATCCTTTGGCCTATCTAATATCGAATGGGTGGATTAGGTAATTATATAAGTGATTTTAAGTAAACATGTATTATTTCTTTTTTTTTCTGTATTATAAGTTTTGTGTAGATCAGCTGGAACCGGAAATCGAGCCTCCCGGTCCGAGCCTTCCGGTCATAAATCATATAATATCATAAATAAAATAATATCAAATGTAAATCTATTTAATGTTTTTCAGGAAAATTAGTAAGTTTAACTTATGTGATATTTTTGTTATTTAAGTGATCTTTTTCAAACGTGTAAAACTTTTTCTTTCAGACCGTATGGCTGTGACGGCGCACACGCAGCGGCGCAGTACTTCAGTAAGTCATGCACACCCGGCGCACTCAGCAGTGAATATGTGGACTCGGGCACTGTGCCTCATGACAACCTATGCCATCTATGCCATGGAGCGTCATATCGGTAATTCAATATTTTTTATTAATTAATCTCATTCGGTAATATTCTAATTATGAAATGAAATACTGACTTTTATTGGCATATTTTATTTACGTACTTCTTTAAGAAAATTTAATTAAAACGTTATTCTCCTGACAAAACAATGCTTTACAACGATTTTTTAATTATTAAAGTACAATGTGTCCTGACCAAGGAGGTTTCAATTCAATTTAAGTAAACATTGTCTGTGGTGCACGAGCTGGTTCCGAGTATGCCAGTATGTAAATAAAATATGCCAATAGACCAATAACAGACTTGCATTTTATTTAATGTAGCTACCTATAGCCATGAGATTAAATAAAGTAGTGTATGCAAATGCATATAATTAGGTATTAAAACACTCATGTAATCTTATTTTGAAAAAAAATACTCATTTTTTAATACCCTCTATTATATGACAGTTGCATAAACTACTATTAGTTTAGTGTGTCAGAATTTTTTATATCAATACTAATTTGTATCGCAAGTCACTCGTCTTGACCTCTGTCAAATATGTCCAACTTCATACAGAAAGTGGTTTGACAGCTCCTAAGACGATTTAAGTTTGATTGGTTGACGTTTTAGAATACGGACCATGGAGTCTGTGTTGAAAGAGCTGGCGTGGCACATATGGAAGTTACATTATTCTTGTTTGCTATGTATTATGTATTAACAAAAAATATTTTTGTATTATAATTTTTCATATAAAGTATAATGATTACCCTCGAACTATAATCATGTAACATGAGTTGTCAACATAAAAAGGTAATTTAGCGCTTCTGCTACCGCAAGTCCAACGTTTCTGTTCTCTATCCACAGATCCTTAACTAAAATATTTGCCATAGACTATAGAAACTTTGCTTCTAGCAATAAATAAAAATGGAATGCGATTCTTTTCGGTAGTAAAGCTTTTTTTCACTGATTACTTATTAACTGAATAACGTGCTGTTTTCAATAAAAAACTACAATTTCTGTGTATACCATGGGCAATCTATGAAATATCTCCAACCAATAACTTCCAGTCGCTGCAGACGCGACGCAAGCGAGGAGTACTTCGGTCACGTGGGTGCCCTGCGTTGCATGGTAGAGGGGGGTGGAGATGTAGCCTTTGTAAGGCACACGGCACCTGCTGAGGTCACGGGTGGGCGACGTCGGGAGTGGTGGGCGCGTGACCTACTGGGAGATGATTTGCAGCTCATGTGTCCAGATGGTATGTATGATCAGCCGTGGCTTAGTCGTTAATAGCGTCATGAATTCGATTCTCGTCGAAATAATAATTTTTCAAGTTGGAAGATAAGGAGATTAGCCTTATTAGTTCAAAGATTTAGTACCATCATTGAAGACCCTCTAAATTGCCCAATATGGGAACTAATATATTAACCCAACATTGCACATGGTAAGAAAAATACTAATTTTCAAAGTAAGAGCACACACCTACCTTCACTAGAACAAAGCCTTAATCAGTAATACTAAATGAAAACAACGGTAATTAGAAATATAATGAGTTAAAATAAACCAAAAGTATCTGAGGCTCTGAACTTTACGTTAAATTCCTTAAGTTTTACGTCAATACGATAAATATTCGTGTCTTTTCACGATCCCGTGTTCGTTTAGTTCCAAATACGCCCACAAAGCGCTTCTAAATTTTCCATTCAATGCATGTACGCTAATGCTGAACATTTTCTACCCTCGATGGAAGGCTGGTGAGCTGACAGGACTTCTATTTTATAGCCACAAGCCTCTAAAATATATGTGTCTTTGCCAATATAAATATATACTATATAAGGACAAGGCAAATAAACATTATTATTATTATTACTATTTTATTACAATAACTCTATTTTACTTATTATTAATTCTTATATAACTAAAATATATGTACAGGTACCCGAGCAAAAATTCACGAATATAAACATTGCAATCTGGGCAAAGTCCCGGGTTCGGTGATGATGGGACGGGCGAACCACACCGAGTTGGACACATTCTCCAATCTCATGCTGTACGCCCTGCAACTGTATGGAGCTACTGTCAATGATGATTTCAGGTGAGACTATGTTTTATTAACTGCTCTAATGACGTCTAAATTGCTGTTAAACGTTTCCGTTCGTAAATGTATGTACTATTTTTATAAGTAAAAAAATAATTGCGTTTCTGTTAATTAAAAAGAATAACAATAATGCTTTTAAATAGTAGTTTATGCAACTGCCATATAATAGAGGCTAATAAAACATGAGTGTAGTGCCAAATAAGATTACACGAGTGTTTTAATACTTAATTATATGCAGTTGCATACACTACTTTATTTAATCTCATGGTTTCCAAGTCATAAAGTCTGGAAAAGACTATTCGTCAGTTTCGTAGCTGTTTCTAACATGTCAATTTTCATCGGTATCGTCGGTGTTGCTTGCTACTAAAGTTTTATCCAACAAAATATTACTCAAATTCGTATGTACGAAATAGCGCCAAAATGGAAAAAGTTTGTTATTGGTCTATTGGCTCGGGACCAGCGCGTTGCGCGCTCACCACAGATTATGTATACTTAAATTGAATTGAAACCTACTTGGTCGGGAAACATTGTACTTTAATAATTAAAAAATTATTTTAAAGCATTGTTTTGTTAGGAGAATAATGCTTTAATTTAACTTTTTAATTTTCTTAAAGAAGTATGTAAGTAAAATATGCCAATAAAAGTCTGTATTTCACTTCATAATTAGAATATTACCGAATGAGATTATATAAAATATATTATGAAATGGAAATGAATAATTAGAAAAGTACCTGTCACGCACTTTACAGCTAAAAAATATGTAAGGAGAATACATTTCTTTACACATATAAATTATATATAAAGCCATGGTTGAAGAGCACTTCATTTTTATGAATAGCCTCTATTTCTTACAAAGGTCGTTTTACGTGGAATTATTTTAATATACCTGTCAAAATTTATGTTTTAACAAAGGATTTAAATAGCAATTTAAATCCTTTTTGACATTAATCCCCTTATTAAATTATTTATTTAAAAAATAACATATACTGAATATTGACGAAGTAATATTGAAAAATTCCTTTGTGTCGAATAGTTCCGAGGAAGCAAATTTAATATAATTTATGGATGAATTTTCAGCTTCAGCATGTTCTATTCGAAGCCGCCATACGCTGACCTGATCTTTAGCGACGCGGCGGTCCGTCTAAAGCCCCTTCAACACAACAAACGTTCGGCTGAAATGATCGCCGGTACTTCGTTACCGCGCGCCGCACGTATTGTGTCATGTGACGCGCCGCAAGCCTCCTACTACATAGCATCGGACCCGGATTTCCTCTCCCACGCCTATAGAAATGGTATTTTGGGGCATTTACTTTCGTTAATGTTGCTCTTTGTGGCTATATTTAGATGATTATGACATCTTAGGGAATAAGCTGTTTGATATTTTTTTTAATTCTGATTTATATTTAAAAATTCAAATCAAATGTTCGTGATAATAATAATCCGCTAAAACGCTTCTATAGATAAGATGGAATCTCACCAGTCCCCATGACGTTCCATGCCAGTAAACACGTAACGAAACATCAAAATTTTTACATTCTTAAATTTTACAAATTCACATTAATTTGATCAAAAACAATTTCCGACGAAATTATATTCCAAGACAGTATTCATATTAGACAGGCTAAGATATATTATTAACAGGCAAGGTACGTCATTGTCGGTTCGACTAATCTGTGACCGTTTTGTGTCACGTGATTGACAACAAACTTTATAAATCCATGCTTTATTAAGATTACTAATAACACTTTTTTTCACATTGCAATTTACGAACCAATTATTGAATCTAATCTATATAATTGTTCTGTGAAACATAGTGAACCTATTTTGAAAATGTTTCTCAATGAACATACAATAATTTTAGTCCTGCTGTAGTGTTAACTCGATGGAATATTATAAGTAATTTGTTAGTTTATATACATTAGAAACGACACTACTGTTTATATAACTTTATTTTTATTAGTAATTGTGACCGGTATTACCATTTCGTACAATTTTGTTAGATGTCTACCTTATATGTATTGACGATTAGCTATAGACTTATTTTAAATTCAAAACATTCCCTTATTGACATTATATAAGATGATGCGTTGTATACTTCACGATAAATCGTTTATACTGTATGTATAAACAATTAATAGATTTTCCCTTAAAACAGTCTAAGCTATTGTATTTGAAGTCTTTAAATAGCATATTATTAAAACATTTTAATGTTATTTATGAATCTCAATAGTAACATTTAGATATTAAGACTTGAAGGTATGCCTGGCCCATATAGTTCCAAGGATTAGAATGTGCTTCTAGCATTAATATAATATATTGTGGTTGGTTTACTGGGTCTCATCACTAGAAACTGGCATGGCAGTATTTTGTTAAATTAACTTCTCTAATCCTCATATTTGGGTACTCGAATGCTCTATATTTATGTTTTGTAGACCTGCGGTAAGATTCATTATTTAGCTAAGTACGATTCCTGTATGTCAAAAACATATTGTATTTTGACCTACAGTAAATCTCGACTCAGAATCTTACCATTAGTTTATATTATTATTATTAAGTGTAATTAATTCCATCCAGAAAAGCCTTATTTAGTATTAAAAACATATGTATTCCGTCCATTTACAAATAAAAACATTTATATAATAGTTGTTTAATTTCACACCTCATACATATTCTTATAGCACTCAAAACCTGTTGGCAGATCTTCAAATGTCTTCGTAATTCTTCTCAAATCTGTTCTTCTGCATATAATTTTTATAGCCGGTTTCTGTGAATCGCCATTTCTACTTATTCTAGATGCATGGTCCCGCCATTTACCGAATAGACAATTACTTTTCGATAATTCCACGTTTATATGGCTTACAAGGTTACAGCATTTGGGTGTCTTTTTAGCACATAGCAATAAGGCTTTATACGACAAATACCGAAAATGATTTATGCAGTACATGAACATATAATCGTTGGGTTTATTTCGAGACAATGCTTTTATTATAGAGTTGGAAAGCTTCACACTAACTTGCCTTTTATAAATTGGGAAATAGTCTAACATGTCCTCACACAATATCGAAAGTATTGTACAAAATTTATTCGCGGATATACAAAATGTGACGAAAATATTGCGCCATAGTATCTCCTCGTCGATGTTATTTAAATTAAATAAAAGAGTATTTATTGGGATACCAGTCTGGCCAATTCTGCTCTCTAAAAACGTATTTATATTGCTGATCGATTGGGAGAATGTTATTTTATAACACATATGACCAGCATAAATATTACGCGCTCTGTTCACAACTAAATTTTGCGTATTATACGTGTATCCCACGAATTGTATGACATCACTATAGTTTATACCTGGGTATTCAAAATTAACTGCAGTTTTGTTGTAGTTAACATTTTTGTAATTTGACAGTGCATTTATGAACGCATAAGCGTCATCTAAACAATCAGTAATATAGAGATAGTCGTCGACAATTCTAGTAAAAAGTTTTAGTTGATTTTCACTTTGTGCAAGATGTTCCGAAAAATATAATTTATCTAAGTATGAATAATACAATTCAGATAAAGCAGGTGAATATACGTAGCCTTGGACTAATCCAGATTGCCAAGTAAAAATTGTGGAACCAGCTCGAACATATATGGGCTTTTGGAGTTCAGCCAACAATTCTTTGTATTGCACACTGAATTTTTTAAAATAATAAGAATTTTCTTTCTTAAAATCTTCCATCTTCTCCGAAATGATTCTTTTGAGTAACGACTTATTGATAGATCCAAAAGCATTGCGTAAATCAGCTTTAATAAAATATAATTTTGGTTTATTTCGTTTCAACCAATCTGAATGCAATGTTAAAAACTGAGTTTCTAATTTTCGACCTCCCTGACCACTTAAAAATTTCAGGAACAACAATTTTTCTTTGATTTTATATTTTTCCGAAATACTCAATATCCCATTTTTGTATCGAACGATTGGTCTAACTTCGTTATTTGGCTTTAAGATAAAGTGTAGTTTCGGTATATCCCTTCTGATGTTTTTAATTGCCAGACATTGTTGAGATATTAATCTTTTTTTAACTTTTTTGCCTAGACAGTAAGGCTCATATTTTCTTATAGCACGTCGAACTAGCAATTTATTTATTTCTTTATCGTAAAAACTTTGCCATTGATATTTCCAAAAATAATGTAGTTTATTCTCGTCCGCGTCTATTTTACAGGTTGTTACATAAAAATTAAGACAAATAATTGCCGATAAAATATTTTTGAATACCCACACTAACACGGATATCAGAATATTCTGCGCAATATTCAATTCGAAAGAAGTCCATAGTCCCACATTATAGTTCCATTTTTTTATAAGCATTGTGAAAATTAAATGTTGTTTCCTCATACTGTAAACTATGGTTTTCAAACACTTTTGAAATATTTTTAAATTATGGTTATTTCCAAAGAGCGCTTTCGGTATAATTTTAAACAATCCTGACGAGCAACCATTAAAAATATATCCTTTATCAACAGGACACAATGTCTTCGTTTGTCCTGGAGGTTCAAACACTTCTTTAAAATCTTGTTGACAGTACTTCAAAATATTGATTCTCAAGGTATTTAATACATCACGCAATCCTTGAGATATTTCACTTACCGAATCTTGAAGGACGTTCTGAATATATTCTTCATTTTCGGCCGATTTAAATAAATTAATATTAAATATATTTTGAAACGATCTAACATTTTGCTTATTCATAAAATACTGGGAAAAACATATAGGTATGTCCATAATTATTAAACCGTATCAAGACAAAATATTACGAGATGACGCCCTACGATATTTACCGTTTCATTCTCTTTTTCATCATTTAAATTTTGCGGCGACTTGTTCAAACATGTTTAGAAAATACATCACAGATTACAATTGCATTGACTATAATGGTGTGTTAACCGTAGATACAATAAAGGAGAGACTAATGTTTTGTCTTAACTTTTAATACGGTCTAAGTTTTATATGTATTTCGAAAATCAACACTAGGTATGGGCGATTCTTCTGTTCGTCACTAATTGCAAGTTGCAATGTTGCGAGCAATTGAAAAACAAGTTCCTCACAAGGAACAGAATAACAGATGATCCCACGATACTCATTATACTTTATGAAGTATAATGAGTATCGTGGGATCATAGGTTAGGTTAGGCTATTGAAGGCCGTGATAAATCGTTTTTTTGTTGTATGTCCGTTAGAATTTCGGCTGTATACATAGGTACATTTTGGTGGAATTTACTAAAGAAAAATGAAAGTAGCAAAACCAATCATAATCATACGTTTTATTTAATTGACCTACCGGTTACTTGGTTAAATGTCAATTTATCAGATAAGATAAAGTAGATATAAAAACACTGACGCCCTAAAAATCTTGCCGAGTTGCATAAGTTTTTAAACATAAGTAGTTATTTTTTATTTGTCGAATTTAGATTTTTTCATCTCCGTGAAATTTAAAACAGTAAAGCAAAAAACACTGCTTCCTTGTTCAAACAAATGTGCCTTCATCAAAACAATAATAATGGTAAAATATACATTAGATAATTTAATAAAAATATATAAAACTAGCTATACAGCCGTTTTACCAGAAATTCTTATCAAAAAATATTTAAAATATGACCCAATTACAGAACAATTAAATGTTTTTGGAAATAATTTTTATTTAAAGGACAAAAGCGTTTATGTAATTGGTACTGGAAAAGCTGTGAAAAATATGGCAATTGAGGTAGAAAGCATGTTAAATTCTAAAATTAGAGATGGCTATATAAGTTTACCTAAAGGCAGTTTTAACAAATTAGAGTTTAAAAGTAATCTAAAATATATAGAGGGAGCTAAAGACAACTTGCCTGATGAGGATGCTGAAAACACTAGCATAAAAGTAAAATCTTTACTTTCCAACATGTGTATAAATGACTTTGTAATAGTCCTGATTTCTGGTGGTGGATCAGCTTTATTGCCATTGCCAAAAGCCCCAATTACTTTAGAACAGAAAACCACATTAATTAAGAAACTGGCAAATTGTGGTGCAGACATTAAAGAATTAAATGTAGTGAGAAAAGCGACATCAGATTTAAAAGGTGGACAATTGGCTTTAAAAGCACAACCAGCTAAAATTGTTACATTAATTTTGTCTGATATTGTTGGTGATCCCTTAGATCTCATAGCCAGTGGGCCCACAGTAGAAAATAAGGATTCTCCAACAGCTGCAATTAATATTATCAAGAAATATCACTTATTTGAAGACCTTCCTTCATCTATCTTAAGTGCACTAGAAGATAAAGCACATAATAGACCATTTCCTCATAAAAATGTACATAATTATATAATAGGCTCAAATAAATTTAGCATAGATGCTGCAGTTTCTCAAGCAAACAAATTACATTATTTATCTGTAGCATTATCATATACAATTACAGGGAATGTTAAAGATCTAGCTAAGCAATATTACAAACTACTTAAGCAGTTTTGTGATTATCTTAATGGAAACATTGATTTTGAAACACTAAAGTCAGATGTTAGCAAGCTTGATTTGCCAGTTATACTAGATAACATAAATGTCTTAAATACAGTTGACTTCAAAGGAGATATTTGTCTTATTCTGGGTGGAGAGACAACTGTAGAAGTTACAGGGAGTGGGAAAGGAGGAAGAAATCAACAATTACCATTAGAATTATCATTATTGTTACATGAAAATAAGCATTGTTTGTCAGACCATGAAGTATATTTTTTAAGTGCTGGTACTGATGGTATAGACGGCCCTACAGATGCAGCTGGGGCAATCGGTTATACCAATTTAGTAACTGATGCAAAAAAAGAAAATCTCGATGTTAAAACATATTTGACGAACAATGATTCATACAATTTTTATAAAAAGTTCAGGAAGGGTGAACTACACATTATTACTGGCCATACAAATACTAATGTTATGGACATTCATCTTATAGTGATTAGTAAGCAATAAGGTCAAAAATAATGTTATGTCCAAAAGTAATGTATTTTATGTTGATGATGATGGCTTTAAAAATAAATTTAATGTACTCTTTTTTTCATCTTCATTTTTTCTTTTAGTAGCATCCATAACAGCTTTTTGGCACAAACCAGCAAATCTGTCTTTTTTCTTTTTATTGTTTCTAATTTTTACTGGAACTATGTCTGGTGTAATCTTATTGTTTTCATTTTTTATTGAAAACACTTCTCTAATGTTAGTATAAACATTTAAAGGTCTCAGTTTTGGATCCTTTTTTTTCAATTGTTTCTTTATTATTTTGTCTTTTACCACAATGGAAGTATCAGTTTCTATTTTATCATTTAATTTGAGGACATGCACTACAGACATATGGCCACACAAAGAACATATTCTTTCCTGTAAAAAAAAAGAAAATAAACTAACATATCTGCACTAATTATATGACCAGTTACTTTAATAATTAATATTTTTATATCTAGAAACAAAACCTAACACCAATACCAAGTAAAAGATCCGATTATTAAACATACCACTTGCTTAGAATTATATAGAGTACTGTTCTTTTTAGACTTCAGTCTTTTTTTCTGCCTTCTAGACAATTTTATAGGATTTACCTGAAAAGTTAATTATTAAAAAACACTGCTGCCTTTTTAAATTATAAAGTAAAGCACATCATTTGTACCCTTAATTTTGCATCTTTTTTCCATGACAAACAGCAATAAGAACACCTTTCTTTACTTAAACGACCACTAGAAATTTGTTTTGAAGATCTTAATTCAGGACATCTCATCCTAAAAAGGAATTGTTTACATTATTTTAAACCCTGATGAAGTGTATTTAGTTTCAATGAAAACTTACAAGTAGTGGCTTCGGAGGATATCATAACTTTTATTTTCCGTTTGCGTCAGTACGGCAGCAGCTTTGTACAGAAACCCTAGTCTATTTTCTGCCATTTGTTTATCAAAGAAATAACAGTGCACTTTCAAGTTTCAACAATTCTATATTTGGTCATTTGTAAACATCTTACAAAATACAACCATGCGACAACAATTAATAAACACGAGTACACGACAGATTAAGTAGTAAGTACAGACAAACTTTTTTTTTTTTTTTGGGATTTTATGACCTGGCATTTACAACCTTTAGGTCAACTCTTAATTATTTTCATAGCACATTGAACGTACAGATAAACTTAAAATGTGAAGTACAGAATTTTTTTTTTTTTTGAAATAAGTTATTCAGGGAAAGCCATGAGAGTGGCGCTTTCGGAATACGCCTTCTCTCATAGCTTTTATTTATTTGTTCATACATGAGTCGTTATAAAGGTCTTTATTATTATTTGCGTCATCCCCTCTCCTGTTATTTTCATTATGTATTTATTTTTGAAGTGAAAACTTCTTTAGCGGCGTTGTACACTTTTTAGAAATGGGTAAAAATTGTTAAACTCGCGTCAGGACACGTGACCTGATCGAAAATTCGTAAGACGGATGGAGAGTAGACAGCTGGCGCGGCGTATTTAATGTAATATAAATTTTCATATTTGTGTACGTTAGCGCAATAAATAAATATTATATTCTACCACATAAATGATAGTACTTTTAAACTGATAATTAAAGCAATTCGTTCAAAATTATTCCCTAACCATTCCATAATATCAAAAATGCACAACGTTAATATTCAAGTTTTCACTTCTGCCGGCACTCCCGGAGTGCAACCCTTCGTTTTTTTTGTTTTTTTTTCATTTTTTGTTTTTGCTTTTTGTTTTTATTATTTTTTTTTTATTATTATTATTTTTTTTGTGGAGAGGGGAGGAATTCTTAAAAGCTAGTATAATCTTTAGAAAGAATGCTTAGGATAAATTGTACATAATAAAATTAATAAAGTAAAACTAAAGAAAACATCATTATAATATGGTTACATGGAATAAATTGGCCAAAGCAAAAACAATACATTATTTTATACAATTGAGTTAAGATGCTATTGTACAATCAAAATAAAAGTAAAGAACAATTAGACAATTGAAACTGGGAGATAATTAGAGAGAATGCATAGTATAAATTGTACGAAGTGAAATTAATAAATTAAAACTAAAAGGAACGTAGTTATTATATTATGATTACATAGAATAAATTGGTCAGAGGTAGAACAATACAGCATTTTATGCAATTGAATTGAGAGACAGACAGTACAGACATTGATCAGCCGGTATAGATGATGATGATATTAATTTATCCCTAATGGGAAAGGCAAAGGACTCAGCGGCTATAAGCAGGTATAGGTATAGGTACAATGCAAATATACAGATAATTGAATTGTTATTTTGTTCCATAGGATAAAATAACAATTTGTGATGGGCTTACGGGAAACGAATAAATAAAATAAGTTTATTAAGGAACATAAGATACATGTATCGCTTATTCCACGACATTAAATTTGAATTTGTAGGCATCCCTACTCATCGGCAAAGAAGACAGGGTGTAGGCCGAGAGAAAAAGCTGGCGTAAAAAACTCTCGGTAAGTACTCTTTTAAAATATCAAATCATCAAACAACACTATTACAAACAAAATTAATATTATCCTTATCCTAATGGATATATTATGCATAACATCCTTTTTAACAATTCAGGATATGTCAATACAATTTGCTTCAGATCTTGTTCTTAGATGACGACGATGTTGTATAAAGTTATTTTATGATTTGTATTTTGTGTACTAAGTTTTTACTTGATTAAGATTTAATACCTCGTCACGTGAGTGCTTGTTTAATCTTTCTACCATAAGCAACAATTTTCAAAAGAAATTATTTTACTCTATTTAAATTGTAATTCTTGGAAGAATTTATTTGTACCTTAATTACCTTTGTATTGGTTGCTATAATTTTTACCTATAGACTGTTACCTGTATTGCAAGTCTGTGAAACAAAGTTTTCCCGCCAAAACCCTAATTGTCAAACTTCTAAGTACTAACCGCAACTTGTAAACGTCGGTAGGAAGAGTCTGGCGTTGTTTACTTTTTTCTTTTAAAACAACACAGATCTTCGTTGAACTATTCTTAGTTTATTCTAAATAAATTAATAACTTTAAAGTGTCTTTATTATACAAACCCACCGTATCAGTGATTACTAACTTCTAATATTAATTACTCACAAAAATCAGCATGGATGTAGCCGATACATATGCAACACAGAGTCAAGTTAAAGACGAAGTTGGAGTTCGTTGCCAAAAATTGTTTCAAGATTTTTTGGAGGAGTAAGTAATATTCAACACACCCCAGCAGACCATAGAAATTCAAGCTTTTAAATAATTGGGTTATGTTCTCTTAAATAATATTATTTTAAAGATTTGTTTTTTGTTTCAGTTTTAAAGAAGACAATGAATTAAAATATGAAAAACAAGCTAAAGAGCTTCTTAAACCTGAACTAAGCACATTAGAAGTAAGCTTTGATGATGTTGAAAAGTATAACCAGAACCTTGCCACTACAATTATCGAGGAGTATTACAGAATTTATCCCTTTTTAAATCAGGCTATTTTGAATTATGTTTTAAGTTTAGCAGAAACTGGTATCAAGAAGGAATTGCAACATAAAGAATGCTATGTGTCATTTGTTGATGTTCCAACACGGCATAGGGTAAGGGAGTTGACTACAACTAAAATAGGAACTCTCATAAGAATATCGGGGCAAATTGTGAGAACTCACCCTGTTCACCCTGAATTGGTTATGGGTACCTTTGTATGCTTAGATTGCCAGACTGTTATTAAAAATGTTGAACAACAATTTAAGGTACAAATCCACTATTTTCCTATTTTGATTAAAAAATTTAAGTTAAAAGTATGTAAATTATGAAGTTATTGTAAATGGAATAATTATAATAATTTAATCTTTTAGTATACAATACCAACAATATGTCGTAATCCAGTGTGTGCAAATCGTCGACGATTCATGTTGGATGCAGACAAATCAGTATTTGTAGACTTTCAAAAAATAAGAATACAAGAAACACAAGCAGAGTTACCTCGAGGATGTATTCCTCGTTCACTTGAAGTTATTCTCAGAGCAGAAGCTGTAGAATCTGTACAGGTAACAAAAATATTTCACTTTAATTTTCCTAAATTAAAAAGTGGAATGTATAGGAGAGAAATGTATGTAACAAGTATTTTTTAAAACTTACACAATGGTTTTTAAATAACCCTGATGTGTTTTATTTTTATATTATATGACTATTTTAGGCTGGTGACAGATATGATTTTACGGGCACACTCATTGTTGTTCCCGATGTGGGTTCTTTGTCAATGCCTGGTGCTAAAGCTGAACTGACTACTCGGACCAAGTTGGCAAATGAAGGGCAAATGGAAGGTATTAAAGGATTGCAGGCATTGGGAGTTCGTGAATTACACTACAAGTGAGGTTTTTACTTTATATTAATATTAATAAATTATTCCATATTAATATAGTGTGTCTAACATTGTTTCAGGACTGCATTTCTCGCATGCAGTGTACAAGCTACTGCTCGTAGGTTTGGAACTGCTGATTTAGCTGCTGATGATCTGACCACTGAAGATATGAGGAAACAGATGACAGACAAGGAGTGGGATAAGGTATGTAATATGCCGTCCTAAGTTGATTAATCACACCACATACCTCTGTAGTAAGTAGTTAACACACATGACAAATAAACTGGAGGTCATAATACTTCTTAGGTTATTGCTGTTTCTATAATGCAAGCATAAAAGTCTGGTTATGTAAAAGTTATTTTTTATTTTATTTTTTTTGATAAAATTATGTCACATTACAGGTGTATGAGATGTCAAGAGATCGTAATCTATACAACAATTTGATTGCAAGTCTATTCCCGAGTATTCATGGCAATAGTGAAGTAAAGCGAGGTGTCTTACTGATGCTGTTTGGTGGTGTTGCTAAGACTACAATAGAAGGTATTTTATATTGTATTACCAAGTGTGGAAGTACCATTCGATCACTTATTTGAGGGAAACTCAGTATCAATTACCATGAATTTGACAAAGCATTAAACACATTGTTTTAATGTGGATTGCTATAATATACGTATATTTAATAGAGGATATTACACTTAATGCTTTAGCTGTAGGTTTTTTATCATACATATTAATATGAAGTACAGTAAATTATTAATGCGCATACGCCATACAGATCTTTGCCAGTGGTCGTATTCCCGGAAACACCCAAATCATTGAATCGTAAGAGCCCTTAACAATGCACTTGCATTGTGCACCTTGTTCGAAAGAGATAGAAGTTAATATCAATTCAATGTGTCACAATCGAAAACAACTCACGGTGACCGCTGCCGACCGCCCGTAAGGCTCTTACGATTCAACGATTCGGGTGTGTCCGGAAATATAACCACTGGCGAAGATCTGTATGCGCTTTATTAATTTGGGAGTACTGTAGTAATTTTAGGAACAATAGGGTAGTTTGTAAAATATTAATAAAATTATAGGAACTACCCTCCGAGGCGATATAAACGTGTGCATAGTAGGCGATCCAAGTACTGCCAAGTCTCAGTTATTAAAGCAAGTGAGCGAGATCGCACCTAGGGCTGTCTATACAAGTGGAAAGGCTTCATCGGCTGCTGGTCTTACTGCGGCTGTCGTTAAGGTATGTGATTCTTATTTAAAAAAAAAGTGCGTGCGTACAAAGTACACATGTCAGAAGTGAAACTTTTTGGCAAATTAATTTTTTACTCTTGTTCATATTTATACAAATCTAAAACTTTAGATTTCCGAGACTTAGAGGGAGGGAAAAAGGAGTTTAATGAATTTAATTGTCATTAAAATATTAAGTGTCGAAAATTAATACAAATTATAAATTTAATTTTTAATTTATTTCTTCGATAGTAAAAACACGTGGCATTTTAATTTAAAATTCGTCATTTGAGATTACAATAAATTATAAAATACTAATATTTCATAAAGTTCTTTACGAAATTTTAATTTTATAAATAGAATTTCTTTAAGGTAATTCGCCCTTCTCGCTCTCTCTCAATCGGTCTCAATCGCTCTCTCCCTTTTCTTCGACAAACGGCTGCACATCTTCGTGACGTTTTTAAAAATTTTACCCTCATGCGCCTAAAGAAGTTTCACTTCAAAAATTAAATTAAAAAAGTTAGTTTTAGCTTTGATAAAAATTAGAATTTGCCAGAAAGATTTTTTCAAAATATACCGCTAATAGCCATCTCACAAAAGTATTTTATAGTAAAACATTATTAAAATAATTAACATTATAAAACTAAATAAGTTTATATAAGGTCTTAAAACAAAACAATATGTATTATAACAAAAGTTTTCTTTGGCACTGGCAAACTAACGTTTTTTTTGTATGTTAGTTAAGGTTTTATGACCTGCATACTGTTAGTTACAATTAAAGTATAAACACTACAGGATGAAGAATCATTTGACTTCGTAATCGAAGCCGGGGCACTGATGTTAGCGGATAACGGCGTGTGCTGCATTGACGAGTTCGACAAGATGGACCCTGGAGACCAGGTCGCCATCCACGAAGCCATGGAACAGCAGACCATCTCTATTGCTAAGGTAAAATCAACCTTCAATATCAGTTTATCATTTCACCAGGACGGATTTTTTCTGCATACTGGAATATCTACCCACATTATTTTTTTTATTAATTTACTTGCCGTGCTTTGCGCGTTGAATATTATATAGGCTCCTGAATATATATTATACAAAAGTGATTTAAATATATTGCTATTAATTTCAAATACCCGTCAACATTACTGCCCAAGATGGATAGATCATCACATGGATTTGTAACAATCTGTACTAAACTGATTTTGATGAAACTTTCTTTTCTCTTACTAGCCTAACCTAGCCAAAAAGTTTGCCTAACAATATTCCAACTTAATAATTTGTTAGATATACCTGAAGTCAAACATTCATATTTATATGCCTATCACATACAGCCTTTTTTAAAGTCGGGTAAAAATAATTTTTAAAAATAGGTTTGTAAATTCGCGTTCAACCAAACTCTTCAGATGTAATATTAATAGATAGATAGATTTGCAACAAACCAAGCTTAAAGTTAATCTGTGTACGCCTTTTCTCAATTATTACGAGTATAAAGTATATATCTTATAAAGAAAACTTGATTTAGGGCTGGGCTTCAGATTTCTGTATCTGTTTCGTGATCATTGGTTTTTCTAATAGCCTAGTACATGATCAGTCTTCTATGGCTGACACACGCGGTCGACTTCGTGTCTAAGGCCGATTTCTTCACGATGTTTATTGATTTTTCATTTAAAGATTTCGATTCTACGGCCACTAGGCCAACAGTATGTTTTATTATTTTAACTTATTTTACCTTAATTACAGGCAGGTGTACGGGCAACCCTAAACGCCCGTACGTCAATCCTGGCGGCTGCCAACCCTATTGGAGGACGATACGACCGCGCTAAGAGCTTGCAACAAAATGTCGCCCTCAGCGCACCTATTATGTCCCGATTTGACCTCTTCTTTATACTTATTGATGAGACCAGCGAAATGGTAAGTTTTTCGTATAACAAAAATTAACACGAATGTAAAAAAAGTCCTGAAATAGATCTCGATCTGATTATAACGCTTTAGCCATTTCTGCAATTAGTTCATAAAGGTGAATCGGCATTTTCAAAATACATTAATCCCCCCTATAACGCGGTGGACCCGGACCGCGTTGTAGGAGTATTCCCATGAAACAGTTTTTTGGACAATTCCAAAACTAGGAATTTAATAAATTTATTTAGTTTAATTTTATAACAACACAATTAAAACTGGTGCAAAACACAAAAAAAGGTACGCAAAACTAATTATGGGCTTGACTAATTATTATAAATTTTACACTACTAAATATAACTTGAGAAATATACGCGTTATAAGGGCGGAAATACCGCGATATATAGGAGAAGGATTCATCCTTCTATATATCGCGGTATTACTCCACTGGATTATTATAGTCTTTCAAGACTAAAATAAAATAAATTTAATAAAATTTAGTCTTGAAAGACTATAATAATCCAGTGGATTATTTACAATATAAAAACTGTATATTAAGAAACTACAAAAATACTTAAAATTTCAGGTAGACTACGCGATAGCAAGGCGCATTGTCGATCTTCACTGTAACAAAGAAGAAACATATGATTGTGTCTACTCCAGAGAAGATTTACTGCGATACATAGCTTTCGCAAGATCCTTCAAACCTATGATTACTGAGGTAAGATATTTCTGTAGTATTGTCTTTTATTAACATAACTTTTATGCTACGTTCACACGCGCGCCGTGCAGCCCGTCCCGGGCCGGCGGACATTCAAGCTGTTCACACTATAACCGACACTTGCCCGATTCGCGGCATTCACGTTCACAGGCGCGTTCACGGGCTCGGGCGTACCGTTTACACGCTCGTGAATGTGAATGTAGAGTTGAACGCGCGCGTGTGAACCTACCATTACACATTTAAAGAAAACACTTTTTTTTACGGATTGAAGTTATGTATTATTATAAAATTATAATTATTTTACCTAACTTTAAATTTTCCCCGACGTTTCGCGTGCTTTACAGCATGCGCGGTCACGGTGACTGAAGACAAAAGGTGTTGAATGTCAAAAAGTATCATAGCTGTAGAAAAAGTTGTAATATCTGTATTTATTTCCCCGGAGTTGATTTCGACTAAAAGATGAAGGGTTTTTACAGAAATGACTCACGGTGTCCTCTATTTTCGCGGATTGTTTGTCTTGAGATATTAATTAATAATTATGTTTATAATAATACATAGTTTCAATTACAAAGTGTTTTCTTTAAAAGATATTTCTGTATTTAACTGTTGCTTAAGTTTTCTATTGCAAATTTAACGGGAATCGAACTCATGACCGACTACTACGTACTGTGCGTACTACGTACAAATTTGACTATTCTTAAAATATTAGGCCTTAGTCGTTTCTATTAAGTATACATAATTGGTTCCCATAACAATTCGCGTTTTGACTTATCAATGATTTTTTTAATGTTATTTCGTCAAAATTGTGGTTTATACAAGTCGTTATTATATACGTGTAGGGTTCTCCAGAAAATGATTGTATTTTTAGTTATGGCAATAAAAAAAAACATCTGAAAAATGTTTTGAAGCTTCAACTTAACAGCATTATTAAAAAAAAACATCAAGATTCCTGAGGCAATGACCTAGATTTCATTTTAAATATTTCATCATCAGGAAGCTGGCAAAATCCTCGTGGAGTACTACACAGTACTCCGGTCGCGTGACGGCGGGGCTGGATCCTGGCGAATCACAGTTCGGCAGCTGGAGTCAATGATTCGTTTAGCAGAGGCTTTGGCTAAGATGCACTGTAGCGGACAAGTTGGCACTCATCACGTACACGAGGCTTATAGGTAAGGATGTAATAAAAACTTGTACAGTAATCCCCCCTATAACACGATTTCCGTCCCCTATATAACGCGGAGATTTCTCTTGACGTTATATTTCTATAGTGTGAAATTTAAAATGATTTGTCAAGTTCATAATTAGTTTTGCGTACATTTGCACCTGTTGTAATTGTGTTGTTACAAAATTAAACTATGAACTTTTGAACTGTTCAAAATACGTTTTTACGAGAATACTCCTATAACGCGATTTCTGTATATTGGATGGATAATCCAATTGGCATGCAGTGTTACTAATAAAAATGTAAAACTGTTAATCATATAACAAATTTCTATTGTAAGAACGCTACTACAGAGGTCGGATCTTGTATCAGAGGCAAAAATTGTTTTTTGGTAGTGTTAGCTTAAAAATTCATAATATATGTTACCAATAGTTTTTGCTAACAAAATGGCTATGATTACAAAGAATTTCCAATTCGTAATAATAATTAAAGATTTCATAGGACTAATAAGCGTTGAGCCTCTTTCAATTTTGAATTAGTGTTAAATACTTGGTGCACTTAGATCGTAGATCACACCAAGATCAACAAGATCATTATTTCTCGCGAGTGGCCCACAAAAGTTGCACGTCATTATTTTGTAAACTGTTATAACATGTACAAAGGCTCACTTAATAATAATGTAACGATCTTGCCAATTGTGGATAAAGTATAAACTTAGTTCATATGATACATGTACATACGTCAAAACCGTTTACGACGACATCGATTAGAACAAGGTACCGGTTATATTGACCAAAATCAAAGGTCCCGGCTGTTACGACTATCGGTTTTTACGAGCAAATATGAGTAGTCCCTTCGATGTCCTTATAACATAAACAGATTTATACTGTATTTATTTAAAAAAAGGGTGCGTGTACTTATGTACGCGCGTGAGAAGTTATACTTCTTTGGCTTTCTTTATTTTTTGAAGTTATACTTTTTAGGCGTTATAAAATTAAAAATTTTAAAGGGGGCCCGCCCCCGTGACACAATAGGAGTGTGATTATAGCGGGGGGGGGCGAGATAGGAATAAGACAATCTACAAGTAAAAGAAATAGAATATGCGTGAAGTTCGTATGCCAACAATTTTGAATGACCATAATGACATTTGTCATTTACCTTTTAAACAAATAAAGGATTTTAATTATTTTTTCAAAGAAATTTAGTGCTTTTTGAATTATAATCAAAGTGATTTAAATTGAATATTTAAACCAATACTAATTAATATTTGTGAAAAAACTGTTCATAACCTTCCTAATGCTTCAATAAATTGAGGTTAACTATGTATGTATATAAATATAATGTTTTGATTAAAAATTAACCACATTGTTTAATCAAAACATTAATTTTTCTATTTTATCTAGAAATATAAGAAAAAAAAAAACAATTGATGAATAGTTTGATAAATTAAAAAAAGATTTTCATCTTATGTTGAAACATAAACTGAGGTGGAACAAAGCAAACTATTTTTAATATTGAAAGAAGTATAACTTCTTAGGGTAATATGGACCCTTTTTATATATTAAATAATTAATAATAAATATTTAACGTTAATAATTTAATAATAATTAATATTTAGTATATTATTCAATTATTAATTAATATTAATAACAATTATTATTATCATTTTATTATATTATACATTTAATTTAATAACTAGGTATGTTTCATAACCTTTTAAGTAAACCTCTAAGTAACAATAGGTCTTTGTGAAAAAGCATTGCTAAATTTCTTTGAAAAAATAATTAAAACTCCTTTATTTGTTTAAAAGGTCACAAAAGTCATTATGGTCATTCAAAATTCTTGGCATAGCTACTAACTTCACGCATATTCTATTTCTTTTTACTTGTAGATTGTCTTATTCCCATCTCGCTCGCGCACGCTCGGCTGGTTTAAAAAGAATTCGTTAGTGGGCAACTTCATTCTGTTTATTTCGTGTCAGGTGTGCGCGCGTCGTAAAATTTCACTCTCATCAATTTTTCATAACGCGCCTAAAGAAGTATAACTTCAAACATAATGATATTTTACTTTATCTAAGTATTATTAATAACAGGACATAATATCGTCTTCTATGGTAAAATTATTATAAAAGTAAAGTCTTAATACAAATTTATTTAACATTTTCAGATTGCTAAACAAGTCAATAATACGTGTGGAGCAGCCTGACATACATTTAGACGAAGAGGACCCGCAGTATGAGCCCAGTATGGACGTGGACAATGATACACCTGCCACAATAGGTTACTTTTATTCCTTATTTATTGCCTAATTCTTAATTAACTAAAGAATCAAAAAATAATTGTGTCTCGTTAAATTGTTTTATTTATTTTATACTTATAGATTTTTTTTTTCTAAAACTTCTGTAACGGATATTAAAGTAAACAAAAATAAACTATTAAATGTACATTTTAACAAATAAAATATTTAACTAACTTGTAGATGACAAATTGTAATTTTGATATGTTCACTTACATTATTTTATAGAGTTGTAATTATATGAAAAAATTAGATTTTGATTTAATTTATTAACAATTTCAGCGAGTGAGACGGTGAACGGCGACTCGGCGCCAAAGAAAAAACTAACTTTGTCATTCGAGGAATACAAGTCATTGAGTAACATGATCGTTGTTTTCATGAGGAAGGAGGAAGGCGAAGCTGAAAATAGAGGTAAACATTACATAATCTAATTTTCTTTTTAAAACCACTCTAGTTGCAACCATGGATTTTAATGCCAACATATATTTTTTTTTATATATACTTAGTTCAATTTTTTGAAGTTATACTTCTTTAGGAGCGTTATGAAAAATTAATGAGAGTGAAATTTTACGATGCGCGCGCACCGTGACACAAAATTATCAGAATAGGCGCCGAGCGTGCGCGAGTGAGATGGGAATAAGACAATCTACAAGTAAAAAGAAATAGAATATGCGTGACGCTAGCAGCTATGCCAAGAATTTTGAATGACCATAATGACATTTGTAGTACCTTTTAAACAAATAAAGGAGGTTTAATTATTTTTTCAAAGAAATTTAGCAATGCTTTTTCACAAAGACCTCTTGTTACTTAGTTAAAAGGTTATGAAACCTACCTAGTTATTAAATTGAATTAATAATATAATATAATAAATAATTATTATTATTAATAATAATTAATAATTGAATAATATACTAAATATTAAATATTGTTAAATTATTAACGCTAAATATTTATTATTAATAATTTAATATTTAAAAAGAATAAAGAAAGCCAAAGAAGTATAACTTCTTACGCGCGTACATAAGTACACGCACCATTTTTTTTTAATGCAATGCAGGAAGTCTTGGGTGAATTTTGTTAATACCTTCATTATCTGCATAATTACATGGCAGTCATAAAGACATTTAATCAGTTTATCTTTTTTCAATACAAATTGAAATTTTTAAGGTCATTGTTACTATGCTTAATTCTTTATTAAAAAAACGACGGGTTGAAAAAGTGAAAACTTGAATATTAACGTTGTGCATTTTTGATATTTTGGAATGGTTAGGGAATAATTTTGCAAGAATTGCTTTAATTATCAGTATAAAAGTACTATCATTTATGTGGTGGAATACAATATTTATTTATTGCGCTATCGTACACAAACATGACTATTTATATTAATTACGTACATTAAATAAGCCGCGCCAGCTGTCCACTCTCATCGTCTTACGAATTTTCGATCAGGTCACGTGTCCTACGGAGTTTAATTTTTTACCCATTTTAAAAAAGTGTACAGCCGCTAAGAAGTTTTCACTTCAAAGATTGATATAAAATTTATCCATTCTGTTGTGTTGTAGGTTTTAGATTATATATTGTTAGACAAGTGTAATGAAAGATTCAATTGTTGGTAGAAGTTTTATTTTTCTATATATATTTCGTGTATGTTATTTATAATAGGCTTAAGTTATTTTAAGTATCTAAAAAAATACTTGTCTATTTCAGGCGAAGAAAGCGCTGGCGTGCACAAG
This sequence comes from Pieris macdunnoughi, assembly GCA_905332375.1. NCBI lineage: Eukaryota > Metazoa > Arthropoda > Insecta > Lepidoptera > Pieridae > Pieris > Pieris macdunnoughi. The sequence goes on from CAJOBZ010000046.1 coordinate 1,333,188, forward strand.
AGCGCAGTGGTTAGCTGGTATTTGGAGCAGTTAGTCGGGCGAGGGCAGATCGAGACTGAAGACGAACTCGTAGACAAGAAGGCGCTGGTCGAAAAGGTTATCGACCGGCTTATGTACCATGTGAGTGATTCAGATAAATGCTATTTTAATGTATATAAAGGCGATTTCATTATATGATTTACATAAATCGACATTTCGTTGATGGCCATTTCATTGTTGTTATTATATAATAAATCCAAATAAATATAATTACTTTCAATTGTTATGAATCCTCAATATTCGACTATTTATATTATACAAATACTTCTCCTTATTGTCATGATTGTTTTTCAGCCATTTAATATCGACATTGAGAGTCTACTGTTTAAAGGCTTCTGCTTAGTTAGACCGCTCAATCGAACTGAGGGCCACACCAACTGCAAACATCTTAATAACACACTGCACAAGATATTTTATATCAGTCTGTGATATATCTGCATTTGATTTTATTATTATTTTTGACCACAAGTACTTCAACCAGAAACAAAGTTAATTCATAAAATTATGTTATATGTATTATAATTACTTTAAAAATAAAGCTTTTGTATTTTATAAGCTTTATTTAAGTTCATGATGTCAAAAATAACTAACAGAATAAAATCTATCTTAATAAGCACATTCCTATTAAATGAGTGAATTCTTTAAAGTTCACCCAATTCTGAGGAAACATGGACACCAAAAACATTCTGATATTCACATTTAGAATCTACAATACAAGCTTTATTTATGCTAAATTCTGTTGGCATTAAGGACATCAATAAATTCAAATTTTTAATTTACCTTTACACTGCTACAATAATTTGTCTTATGGTAGATAGGAGTTTAAAATTGATAGTTTGTAACTTACTGCACAGGTAAACCCCAATGTTATAATTGACTTCTCATATACTTACTTGATGGAAATATATAATTTTAAAGTCTTCCTTAAAAAAAGGCTTACTGGTAAAAGCTACTTCCTTGTGTCTGTAAATTACTCTTTACAAATTATGTATAAATTTCCTTGTACCTGTATTACTAAAGAATTTTCATATTAACACAATATTGTTCAATAAAATGCTCACAAGTGAGTGATAGAAGTAAACCAAATTCAGGAAATAACAAAATCTAAAATATTATAATGTTACCAAATTTTCTTATTTTTATTATAAATAAGTCCATGAATATTTATTTATATTATATGAATATTACAATGGTTCACTTTAATAACAAAAATGAGTAACTCTTAATGTTCGTTTTTTCTAGGTACAATGACCTCTAGGATACTCACATGACTCATGATAGGCATACATAGCCTCTGTAGCTGAAGCACACTTGGCTTCCTATTGTGGGCACACATAACCCTCTAACGACCAAGCACAATGGCTGGTAGGCATACATAGCCTCTAGTAACTGAAGCACACTTGCTTCCTATTGTGGGCACACATAACCCTCTAACGACCAGCACACATGGCTCGGTAGGCATACATAGCCTCTAGTAACTGAACACACTTGCTTCCTATTGTGGGCAACATAACCCTCTAACGACCAGCACAATGCTGGCAGGATACATAGCCTCTAGTAGTGAAGCAACTTGTTCCCATGTAGGCACACATAACCCACCAGCACACATGCCAATAGGCACACATCACCCATTAAGCACACATGGCTCGATAGGCATAATAGCCTACTATACTGAAGCAGTTGCTTCCTATTGTAGGCACAATAACCTACTAGTACACATGGCTCGTTAGGCATACATACCTTTAGTATGTAAAGCACACTTGGCTCTATAGGCTACATAACTTCTAGTAGCCAAAGAAAACTGGGCGTTCAATTTCTATTTATTTATAGCAATACATTAATAATCGTATAAAACACTTGTACGCACCTTAGATTGGTCCTTATCCCACTTCTGAATTGTTATGAATAATCAATATTCGACTATTTATATTATACAAATACTTCTCCTTATTGTCATAGATTGTTGTTGGCATCAGCCATTTAATGTCGAATTGAGAGTCTATGTTTAAAGGCTTCTGTTAGTTAGACCGCTCAATCGAACTGAGGGCCACACCAACCAGTTCCTGTATTTAAGCAACCAGCATTTGTAATTCCAGTTTGTGACCTTTGTGTACTCGTTCCAGACTGAACCCGAATCGACCACAGAGTCGAACGGCAGTCATAGGAACGAGTTCAAAGATTACTTTAATATTTATAGTCATTGATTTAATATTTAAAATTATGATAAATAACGTTTAATAATAATAATGACTAGGAGTCATTATTATTATCACCATTGAATAGTCATTTCGAAATTAACCATTCCTATTAACGGTTTTACACTAATTTGACTTGACGTTATTCATTTAATATAATGACATTAATTAAAAATAAACGTGATTTGAATAATAAATTTGTAAAATAATAATAAGTAATCACAAATTCATTACACAATTAAAAAAAAATTAAAAATGCGTTGTTGAGGACATATACATTTAGGCAAGATTTACAATAATTATACAAACATATTATTTAAAATTCATGTACTGAATGAACAAAGGATAATTCTCACCGAAAAACAGAAACGAAAATTATTCCATACTCTTATTTATTTAACTCAATTCTAATTTAACAATACAACTTCTACAGTTGAGATACTCATACAGACTATGCTAAAGGAAATAAATAAATAAATTTTTGTACATAATATATTCTGTGTCATCCTAAACATTTTCCTGGAAATTGTCACTACATGCCTAGTAAGGCATTGTAACAAATATAATAATAAATATGATTTGTTCCAGGACCAAGTGATAATCCCTCTGTCAACCACTGGCCTGAAAACGACTCAAAGATCTGAACAGGAGGTCGAAGATGATCCGTTATTAGTTGTACACCCTAACTACGTTGTTGATACCTGATTAATAAATGTTTGTTTTTCTATTGTGTTTTAATATTCCTATTAGTATTAATGTGAATTACATAACATGAATTAAACGACGATTTATTCATCTTTAGTCTCATATTGAAGCGTGACTAGAATACTTTTACACTGTTGTTATACCAACGGCTTCATCCTTTAATGTACCTGACGAAATTTGTGTTGAGGAATGGATGAAAACAAGATGGCTGACCAGACGAGGCCAGGAATTACAGGCTGCGTTTCCAAACAACTATTTGAGAAAGCTGAGACTAAGGTCATTTGCGGTCCTTTTTTAGGTTACAATAACAAAGTTCACGATACATTACAACATATTATGAACACCATTAACCACCTGTACTAAATTAAACATTGTTCCTGCATTCTATACTTGTATTTTTGTTTATAATATCTTCACTATTTAACATTAGTTTCACATTTTGGTGGTAGGTACAGACACATAATACATGTGTTCCAAGGTCGCCGGAGCTTGAACACAAATAAAATAGTTAGTTAGTTACAATAGTAAGTAACGTGCGACATGCATGTACATTAATTTACCTATCTTAACTAGTCCACCAAACCATTTATATTAAACTTCTAGTATACTTTGATTATTTTTGGGATAAGAAAATTGGTAAACAAAAAAGTTGAAAGTTTTTGAAAAACTCATTTAAAATTTTTACTTCCGGTTTTTAGACTTCTAATTTTTCTATTTTTCAAAATTTATTTTCTAATCAAAAAGAGAAAAGACAGTTCTATAGGTACGAATTGCAAAGCGGGATATTTTTTTGTATTTTATTCCTATTAGAATATCGACTCCATCGGAATTTCAAGAAGCATTATTTTTGAAGGCTCATGACTTAAAAATAAAAAATCATAAAATATTTAACATATTTGCGTTCATACCAACTAGAGGTATGATTAACCCGAATTTAAAACAAATTCTATGACCTCACCATTTTTCCGCTATCTGCTTAGTGAAATGCCCCATTAGCCATATGACTATACTTAGTGTTGAATCATAGTTAATATAGATGGTCCCCTACCGCCTGGTCTGTGAGAACTTTATTATTTTTGAAGTTATACTTCTTTAGGCGCGTTATGAAAAATTTATGAGAGTGACATTTTACGATGCACGCGCACCGTGACTCAAAATTATCAGAATGTAGTTGCCCACTAACGAAATTTTTTCAAAGAAATTTAGCAATGGTTTTTCACAAAGACCTATTGTTACTTAGAGGTTTACTTAAAAGGTTATGAAACATACCTAGGTATTAAATTGAATGAATAAAATAATAATAATTGAATAATATATTAAATATTATTAACGTTAAATATTTATTATTAATTATTTAATATTTAAAAAAAATAAAGAAAGCCAAAGAAGTATAACTTCTTACGCGCTTACATAAGTACACGCACCCATTTTTTTTAATTGAAACGCTTTAGCGACATTTACAAAGAGATTTTATCTAATGAATTCAATCCCAGTTGATTAATTAACTCTCTCATTATAGTTTACAAAATAAAAAACAAAATATAAATTTAAAACATTTATTTTCTCAGCTCAGCATCTCTCAAACACTTTATACAAATCACTTAAACTGGCTATTTGTAATATCGCACCGGAATCAACAAAGCTAGTTGGTGGGAGGAAATACCGCCTTATCGCTGGGAAAATTATATGTTCCTGTTTCCAAAATTCCGTTTTCAACACGTTTTCATTATCGTCAGGGTTCGGCTGGGAATAAAATATTGCTGTTTGTCTGCTAAGTGTGTCGAAACATTCTTTTTCAGAATCCCAGTTGACTTCGGTGACTAGTCGCACGAGGTATATTGGTAGTGCGCCCATGAAGGGTGTGTGGCCATCTGCAATAGACCAATATTGATTCACTTAAATTTCGTACGAATTTCTTCAATGACAAACGGGTTAATAAGGCTCTCGACGTTAATGCTCTAAAATTAGTAAAAATAATGTAGGTATGTATTATTGTGATTACGTACACGAATACGATTGTTACGTTACGTTTGACCACAATCATGTTAATTAAAAGCACCATTTCCTTATTTCATGCTAACCCGTCAATGAAATGTTATTATGATTTTTTGCGCAATAAACACTCTAAAATGATAAAAAAAACTAAATTGATGAATTTATCACTATCCAGGTCAACAACGACAGGTTAATGACATTAAATAATGGGCTATTTAACTATTTCGAATGGAGAGTATTGGGAGACAAATAAAACATGGATTTAGAAAGCGTTATTTAGTAAAATAACATATGAATAATATAATAATTAAATTATTAAAACAACCATAATTAAAAATATTGATTTTCGTACGTCTGTCACATGGCACAAAGAAGTTACAGATCAGTCGAATCGACAATGACGTTGCAAACTTCGAAATAATATGTACTTGGGAGCTTGATTTCGATCGAAATATATTGTGTATTTTATATTTATTTATATGTTACCAGATTAGAATAAGAAATAAATGGTATTTTATTAAGTATCCATAGTATTAGTCTATACTTAGAGTTATGTAGTATTGTTATTTTCAGTGGTGTCACATTCTCGCAATTTATTTTTGTTAAAAAAAAGCGATCGCAAAAACGACTGTTTTTGGACAGATTTTTTTATATTCTTGTTTCAAAGGCTTCCACAACTTACCAAGAAGTAAAGGTAAAGCCAACAATTCTCCTTCATCATTTAATTCGAATGAGAAATACTCTAACAGCATCGACTTTTTGCTCAGTAGATGCTTTGTCATTTCTTTCGCCATTGCCCTGATATCACCTCAAACATATATGAACATATTAAAAATCGTATTTAAACATCTCTCAGGGAGTCTAGAATAACTCTAAATAATAATCACGGTTTTACGCCAAGATGGCTTGAGCAATTTTGATGAATTTTTGTTTATTGTCTTCTTAAAATAGACACTAAACGTTGGAACTCGTATCATAAGAGATCTAATTGTTTTAGCGGTTTGAAAATAATTTTAACTGTAAAGTACAGCACTTAACTATTATTGATTATTTAATTCATAATACATGCATTCTGTGCGGAAACAAGTATTGTTTTTCCAGGAATCGAAGTCGAACTATTTAGTTTATAATTATGATTTCATAATGGTGGTTAAAAATACCTTCATCTTTGCATTCTTTCTCATTGGTGTTGAGTCCCAAAACAAATAATTCTTCTAAGGGCAGTGGGTTGGACATCTTGATAAGTCCAAAGTTTTGAAAATCGTACAATATCGTTTCGTAAAATAGCTCTTCACTGAAAAAAAAAATTGTTTAATAATTTTAGAAAGGCTAAACTCATTTTCAGGATAACATCAACACTGATTTTCAGTGGGCTTATAACCTTGGAGTCACAGCTACACCCATTATTATTGTACATATTAACAAAAATAATAATAATAACACTATTACTAAAAATTTAATTATAAACAAATATAAAATTTGAGACGTGAAAAAATGCGTTTTTAATTTAAAGAAAAAAATATACATAAATACAAGATTAATACAATGAATATAAAATAAATATTAAGTCCCGTATTCTTTATTAAGAAAATAACAAAAAAATAAAAAAAGTTAATAAAAGTTAGTAATAAAAAAAAATAAAGTTAGTAATATATTTAACTATTAATTCTGCTATTCGAGACGGAAACGGAGATAAATACAACAATCATGAAAATCGGTTCAGCCTTTATCGAGTTATAATTGATCGAACAAACCCGACTTTCTTTAAAAATTAAAATAATTTAACTTACGAAATCCTAGTTGTGTCACACAAATACAACTTCGTTGAATGTTGAATCAGCGACTTGTGACAATCAATGCAGGCTATAAAGATTAAATTTGCCAAAATTTCTCTCAAATTCCTACTAACTCTATCTTCTACGACTACCCTCAATTGTTTTACACTCGTCAATTTCGTTTCTACCCTCTCATACTTGAACTGTCTCGTTTTGAACGATTCCTTTGGATCTATGTAACTTAGATTTGCCTGATTTATATTTATATCTTTCCATCTACTTCTTTCGACCTCTTTTGGTAAATTTTCGATGTCCAATTCAGAGTTCTCTTCCGGATTAATAACTTCTGTTTCATTTCGTATATCTGTTCTTTCTTTGTCGTTTTCACGTGTTTCTACGTCAGCTTCCATTTCTTTGTGAATATTTTTAATTTGATTTTGACATTCATCATTTTTGACGGCGATCTGAAAGAACTTATCGATTTTTTGAGTGTCTGAATTAACCCGAACCAAATCTTTCGCATACACTTTAGCGCCATCAGTTGTTTTCTTAACGATTTCTTCAACAGCAGTTGCGCCCGGAAGTCGTGCCTGGAATTTTATAAATTATTGTTCAATTTAGTTTGGAAACATGGTATGCCTAAAGGTAGAACCAGCGTTTTAGCTTTGATTTCACTATATTTCTTCTAAGGGAAGATTTATTGTGGACTAACAAAAGTTTAAAGAACTTGTAATATTATATCGTATTTGTGTATATACATAAGAGATTAGCAGACCGGCCAAGCGTTGCTGTGGCTAAGGTTTTTGTTATATTACATAGTAGCAAACTATTCAAGGGAAACGGTAGGAGAACACCAGTCATGGGGAACACCATGCTTTTTTGGTGGTTATGCCACTAAATTGTAGCTTATGTGAAACGTTGGTACTTTCAACACAGCGCCATCTGTTAGAATTATTGTGACTATCAAATAATAAACAAATATTTTGCAATAAAATAATATTGCGGGTATAAATTTTGAGATGTAAGCTATTAAGTTGGATCAAACTACACACGGTGTGCAAATTTGATTGATATCGGTTCGGTAGTTTAGGAGTCCATAGCGGACAAACAACGTGACACGTAATTTATATATATTAAGATTACGTTTCTGAAGTAAAAGAGAGAAAACGTATACCTGCGTATACATCACCCGAGAAGAGTTGCAGCTGATAAGTTTGCTCTCCACACAACATTTAATCCTTTCAACAACTTGTTCCTCATACAGGAACTGAACTTCATGCTTTGTTGGATGCACGTTCACATCTACATTACGAGGGTCTGAAAGATCACATTGTCTTATTTGGCATATATGGAAGATAAGGAGTAAAAGTTTAAAATCAGAGGTTTTTTAATCACGTAAGTACATTATGACTTGCATTTATACAATATCACTTATATACCGTTGGAAATGCCGCGTTATATGGGGGACGTTTACTGTATTTGGAAAAAAGTTTAAATTTTTAAATATGATAAGTCCTGATTGAATAGTATTGCAAGTAAAACCAATTGCAATGTTTAAATTTTTGTAAATCGAAATGCCTGCTTTATTGCTTTGAACTATGAACTACAAATGTGTATTTTATAATAAACAATTAATGTAATGTGTTTCTATGTTAGTGGTGACCTCTGATAACTTTATTATTTTCGATGTTACATAAATAAAATAAAATTGCATTGGCGCCAACAGATTACCCATGACATTAAAATGGACGAAGTCACAGGTAAGAAAAATGTTTTTTTTTTAAAGATTTTATGGACTACATTAAAAATTAAAAATACAAGAGATAGAAAATCGTTTGCTTGCTATCGCTAACTTGAAGTTGCCCTATTTTATCTAATCTTATATTTCATATTCAAACAAATGAACGTCACACGTACAAAACGACGTACGTAATTATGAACAGACTATCAAAATTAAAAAAAAAGCAGGAATAATATATATTATCGAGAAGTCAAAGAGCCCCTCCCTTCTTATAAAAATGTTGGTCTTACCTAATTCAATACTGAGGTAGACGAAGGAATGCGCATTTTTCGGTAAATATGTTGAGTATACGGCATCTAATGCTTTTCGTATTGCTGAAATAAAAATCCCATAATTAAAATACTGTAAAAAGCATTTCAGTTATATTATTAAAGTAAAAAGTAAAAAAATCATTTTTTTATATAGGTAACATAATGTACACTTATGACTCAGTAAAAAAATAGATATTAATGCTTCTAATTTTACATTTACTGCCAGTTCTCAAATCAAGGGCGTAGAACGGAAGAACTGGCCACTCTTTTTAATCGCCATTTTTTTTTTACACAACGTTTGTAAGGAGCTGCAACCATTACACCATGTTCCACATGACATATTAAGTAATTAATACATAATAATAACATAAATTAAAAAAAAGCAAAGACTTGTACTCTATCAGCAGGAGGCATGGTGAAATAGGAGCACACACTTAAATTCTCGTGGGAACAACACGCATTAGCATATTAAATTAGAATATTATATAATATCTACTAAAATATATAAAGTCTGGTGAGCTGCCATATATATGTGAGACATTGTTTATAAACTTTTTGCATAACATTGAGTAAGAAACTTTTGATTACTAATAAGACTCTGTGATGGTGTATAAAGAAAAAAAAAATGGTATTTATTCAGTTATTCTCTGTATGAGAATAACTGAATAAATACCATTTTCATTTGTATATGCTAAATTAAACTTTATTGGAAAGTGTTAAATTTAACCATCCAAGCATTGATATACAAAAACCCAAGATGCACAATCAACGTCTAAAAAACGTCCTCAAAAAATGAGCGCAACATTCTAAATTGTGCGCTCATTTCAAATAGTCTCGCGTCTATAAGTGGAGTCGATGTTATTTATTTGTGTTTTTTTTATAAATAAATTTATGTACTCTTGAACTTTTTTGTGTGTAGTTTTTGACAAATATATTTACGCTATATAAAGTGTGGGTCAGGAGGTAGCCAATTTAACATTTTTTTTTAATTTAAAGAAAAAACTTTTTAACCGGATTAATGTTATGTATTATTATAAATTTACAACTAATTAACATCCAACACCTTTTGTCTTCAGTCACCGTGACCACTCACGCTGTAAAGCACCCGAAAAGTCGGATAAATTTAAAATTATGTTAAATAGTTGTAAATAAAAAAGTCATGTTCGACTCCACTCAATACCTTGTCCTACCGACCACGGTCGGTCGTAAAATTGTATTGCTTTAAGTACGTATACACTGCGTTGTAATAACAACTTTAAGCAATTCGCGTAAGGTTGATTTTGCAATAATATATGCTTGTAACATATACTGTTATGGACAGAAATAGTGTTTCGGGACACTTTCGAGCGTTACTTTTATTCGAGACTGTGCATCTTGGGTTTTTTGTATATCAATGCATCCAAGGTATAAAATCTTCCAAAACATGTACATACATACACAGTCCACCAGTCGATGATTGATGAATAGAAGTAAGCTGCCTTTTTTATTTGAATAATTGACGTTTGTGATGAATCCATGAACGGACATCTTTAGTGTTTCATCTTTTAATTCTATTTCTAAAAGCTCTCGGGCTATTGAATTGCCATGTATCTGGAAAATAGGGTGTGTACAGTAATAAATGCTATAAAAATGCGATATTGTCTGTGTTTTTGCAACAATTAGCACCATAACAGTCAGTATTGTATAATATAACTTTCACTTTAATAAAAATATAATAGTTTTTCTTTATAACACTGATAAGTACATGACCAATTAATTGGTATGAGACTGAGAGATCTTCTTCTTTCTGCGTCTTTTTTTAATAATTAGTTTTACAGGTAAGTAGGCCAATATTATTCACCGTTTTTCTTAACCATTACAACCAATGAAAGAGTGCCAGAGTTAATACCCAGATTCTTGCATGCATAACATTTCCCTATATTCCTTATATAGTACATTAAATAGTTAATGTCCGAAAAAAGGACTTTTGTATAACTAACAATTCATGCCATAATTGTAAGTACTCCCACTTACAATTCTAACATTCTCAACAGCAGAAGAATTTATTGGTGTCTTTATATCTATATTTTCACCAAATTTCTTCAAGGTGAACCCAACATGGCTGTTATGAATAGCATAGCCTCCCACAACCTCCATTATATGTGTGTATTCTTCATTAGGGCTACGCAAAGCACGCTTTCTCGCTAACACATTGTAGAACAGATCTTCAACGGTTATTTGTGTACCATTATTGCCTGCACATGGTTTTGGAAGTCCTTTGAGTTTTCCATTTTCATATGATGCCCTAAAATTTAAAAACTTCATTGGTACTTTCGATAAAAATCTATTATAGGGTTAGGGAGCGTTCAATAATGACATATTAAGATTTAATTTAATTTAATTACGTCACGCAATTTTTGGAGATTATTAACACCCCCCCCATGTAACGCACCGTAACGTTCTTCTGTACCCAATAGTAAAAGGTTTCGTGACCATCCAGTGACTCTTTATACCTAAAAGTTACCATTATGTGGTGTAAAGTACAGGAAAGTCGAAAATAATATTATTTTATCAGTTATTAGTGTTACTACTTTTTAATGACTAATGCATCATACACACCGGAGTCAGCGACAGGTAAGGTTATAAAATATTACAATCCACTGTCTCTTCTACAGTCTTAAATTGCGCAAAATATAACCTTATTATTTAAATTTTTGTAACATATTTTTAATGTATATTGTATATTTTGCTAAATTAAAAAATACTATTACATGGCAGTTTTAAATTCTTTACATTAACTTATGTCATGCCCAATTATTTATATAAATTATTTAACACTAGAAAGAGCAAAGATTATAGAAATGAATAGGTGCTCTTTTAGGCTATTTATATATATGTAATATAATTTAATATTTAAGGTAGCATAATATGTACTGTATTTAGTTTAAGTATGAAGAAAGTATTTTTATTTTATTTTAAAAACCTATTTTATATAAAATATGTCATTTAGTTTTTTTAAACTTACTTATAAGCACATTTACTGCCATCAGTTTTAGTAAGAATAGTGAGATGCGCTATATGACTTATACTAGCCAACGCCTCACCTCGGAACCCATAAGTTTCAATAACTTGCAGATCTTCATATTCCCGTAGTTTTGATGTTGTGAATCTTTCACAAACAATATTTAGATCCTCAAATCTTATACCAGTGCCATTGTCTTGTATCTATAATAATAAACAATATGCTTATATTTTTTTTAATATCAGGTTAAGCACATAGCTTTAGATAAAAAGTAAAACTTAACAATGGACATAACTAGGGCTTAGTAGTAAAAATATTCATTAATATTTTTAACAGGTATAGTCATTCTCATTCCACAGCCAGACAGGCAGGATTTTATAGAAAAAAGTAAATCTTTCTAAGTACTAAATTTAGTTACCTGTAAGTATTTTAGCCCTCCTGCTTTAACTGTTATAACAATGTTGGTAGCTTTTGCATCTAAGCTGAAATAAAATAGTAGTTATAATTGTCAACATTCTCTGAGCTGTTGAAAAAACTATTCTTACCTATTTTCCATTAATTCTTTTAAAGCATTGGCTGGCCTTTGTACTATTTCTCCCGCTGCTATGCGATTTACTACATCTTCATCTAATTTTCTTATTACACCAGTTTCTCCCATTTCATCAGAAAGTATAATTATATAGTAGTATAATTCTCATATTTCTTACTATATTTTAGGGTAAATTGTGCTTTTACTATTACTAATATTTTACTTTTAAGTTTTTAACACAATTTAAATATTTGAATTTGTTTATATCAATAAAACTTTGATGATATACACAAGTGCTCTGTAGTCTGTGGATGTAGCTAATATCTATACACTAAACACTAACTCACCTATAGAATAGAATATATCACTGTAAAATTGTAAATACCGTCAGATCGCGAGATTGTAAACTGCTGTTAAAAGATTGAGTACCATAACATTTAGGGACTTGAGATAAAGTCACTTTTCGTCAGGCGTAACCCCCAAACGAAATTGCAAATGTGAACTAATGTATGGGAAATTACTGTGAGCAATAATTCGTTAAGCGTTTATGATAAGTGATTTTGCATCAAGCCCCATTTTATTTTAGAATAATAACAAAAGCAGTCGCGTAAAAAAGTAAGGACATCTAGCTATTTGGCTCTAAACTTTATATGAGTTATGTATGGGTGAATAGTTAAGTCATCAAATTCTGTTGATTACTTCATCATGCTTGATGCACACTATGACATCTTCTAGATCCTAGACAAGATGCCTTAACAGTAGTGTATGTAGATAGTCGAAAACTAAATTTGTATGAAAATGACAGCTCGTGTCGACAGTCGGTAGCCTAGACCCAAAAGGCGTGAGTCGGGATACAATAAGCAACGCCATGACAGTGCTACGAAATGACACAAATTAACGCTCACGCTTTTCGGTAGTCAACGGCCAATTAATGTTTCAGCAGTAAAGATAATTAATGTTTGTTATAATTCGGTACCCCGATCGCCGTCTTTAATGGCTACCGTTTTAAATACAAGTTATATTTTGGACGTTTTAACGAAAACATTTTTTTATGTTATTAAATAATTGTAATTTTGATTTTATCTTACTGTTTTAAACGTTCTCTTAAAATTATAATGATCTAAACTAGAGTTAATATTGTTTAAGTTAAGAGTCTATATTATTAATTAAATTAGTACAGGTAAATATTTCTTTCATTTCAATTAAGCTATAATTTTATGAAAGTCGCATATCTTAGTTGTATTGGATATCTTTTATAAATATTTATATTATGTGAGTCTTTGAAACTGTTAATTTGAAGTACGAACACATCGTAAGAGAAGGATCCGTGTGGTTAATCTTACTAATTGTATGTTTGCTTGAGCTGTCAAAGAACTAAGTGATTTTAATTAAATACAAATTCTAAAATTACATGAAAATTCAGTAACTATACAAGAATTTTTTTTTTGTATTTAAAGGCATCAGGCAGGGGATTTTTGGGGGAAATCAAATTCGATATATTATTATTGATTAATTTATTATTTATTTTGATTATTTAAACACTTTCGATGTGTTTTTCAACTTTTTCCATGTCCATTTTTGTAGACGAATACAAAGCTGTCTTCACGTCGGGCGAGACGTGTCGCGTCCGCTGTCTGTTTGACTACTACAACGAATACCCATATAACACAACTAGTATCAGTACACTCCGTTCGCACCCCGTCCCGCCGTACTTTTGTTGTATTACCGTCGGGTGCGGCGGCTCTGTGTGACATGTCCTATATCAATTAGTACATTGCAACTGTTCACGTCCCGTCGGCGCCCCATCGCTGCCCCGCCCTGCCCGCTGTTTGACCAAACCTTAAATCAGCATGAAACTTAAATTTATATCTAAGATTGATAAGGTTGGAGCACCAAAATCAATCAAAAGTTAATTAACGGTAATTTTTTATACCAGGCTAGGTTTCTATTTTAAAATCTTTATTAAAATGAAATAATATTGTGAAGTTTTCAATGTTTGTTAGGTTTATAAATATACATTAGGAATACAGTTATTCCAGCGATAATATGACATAATAAGTTGGAATGAACAGAAGCTCGGAGCTACGCTGTCGACTTTGCGGTAGTGAAGTAACATGTCTCTTGGCTGCGAACGTAGCGTTTTCGACAATACAATTACGCAAAAGCGGTATTGTATGTAGAATACTTTTCGGCATCAATATGGCTAAACCCCCTGATACTTCCGTAGCTTGGATGCTGTAAATCTTTTACAAACAATATTCGCCATCGTATACCAGCGCCATTTTCTTGTATCTATAATAAACAACACTTATAATTTTTGTTTAATTGTGATTGTCATCTGACCGGCAGCAGTTTGTTAAGTATTGCCCATTTGTTTCCAAAACATACCCAAGACGTCCAGAGCGTCATAATAAGCCTATGTTCGAACCTTGGACCGCTAATATTTCTTATATTAATAAATGACTTACTACCCGACGCAATTCAAACATCTGAAATACTACTCTTGCCGATGATCTTAAAATATTTCGATTTATCAATGGGCCCTCTATATATATATTTTTTAATAAATGGGCCCTATGTATGTTTCTTCAGTCAGTCAGTCGCAGCGTATGCTTGGAGTGTCAAAAATAAACTCCTAGAATTAATATTGAATCAGTGTCATTGGGAGTTTTCTCTAGCTTTCATTTTAACAACACCGATAATTTTAAAATAGGTTTCACCTATTTTGTTATACCCTGTTGGGTAATCAGAAGGGTCGATACCGCTAAAGATTTCTTGTTATCTTTAACTTGGCAAGCTACTTCGTTTTCATTGTTTTGAGAGGTAGAACAGACTGCATGTGTTTGATTCTGGAAATGCTTAGACTTTATCTGTCTGAAAAGTGTGTCAGATCCCGGAAGCTGCTCCCCCTGCTGTCTGAGTGGAGCTGTACTCCTTCCGACTGCTGTCACCGATTTCGCTTATGATCTCTCTATATTTGTGATCTGATATTTTTATTTCATGCTGGGGAAGACTCGGAGATGAATGTAAGTTGATTGAATGAATGAAGATAAAAAATTCTCAAATTATATAAATACTAATTAAAAATGTTAATAGGTAGGTTAGGTTTAGGTTAATGCCAAATTGGTTGAGTATGTTATACGTATACGTATATTAAAGTAAAGCTTTTGTCGGTAAATGTCTCCAGACGACGATACTACCGCAGATTTAAAAAAATGTGAGCCGTCACGGGACGCCTGGCAGATGTGAAACATCGACATTATTTTGTAAAAGTAATATGCAGAGAAAAACAGATTGTGATAGGAACTAAATATGTCATAATGATGAAATAAAATATTACGATTTTTTTTCCAGATAACGATGACTATTAATTGAATAAACATTTATTTTCATTAAATACAAAAATTTACGAATTTATTTCAACTCGTGACTACTTCGTAATTCGTTTAATCAGTGACTTCGAAATACACACACCGTACACACTACTGCATATACCATCATATAGCGTGACAGAAATCGGTTTTACGTGCGGCTATAGATGATTCACATCAAAAACTACTACTATCTTTATTTGATCTTAATTTTCCGCATCAGGAGAAAATAACGAACCAACATAATATCCCATCGTTAGTTTTAGCGCGGTTCGTGTGGTTTTTCGGCTCACAATCTTCCTAGTCTGTGGTGCAATCAAATGGTAACCACAGAGTACTTTTGTTTATATAAGATGATATAATATGAAAGTGAAACTATAATTATTATCAAATAATCAAAGTCAAACATATTACATAATATGTCTTTTAAGTTTATGTCATAGACGTACATATTTTAATTACTACCTTGTAAAATATAAATAATACATCAGTCATCAACATAATATATTAATTAACGCGTAATGTAATGTATAAATATATTAATAAATTTAGCTCCTAATTAATTTTACCTAGGTTATATATATTCAATTTTATTGGCAAGAATGAGTGATACGGACTTAGACATTGAATCCGATGAAGAGGCAGAGCTTGAAGATTTACGGAAATTGAATGCGGCCTTAGCGGATGACAATGCCGGTCCCAGTAGAGACACATCGCAGTACTCTTTTAATACTAAAGTGTCCATATCCGACAGTCTACTTGACGAAATGTCTGAAATCGACACTACAATTGCTTTAAATAAATTATATGATCAAAAACTCCAAATCCTGGAAATAAAACTTCACAACCGTCTACGTGAATGCCGTCAGCGGTTACAAGCAGTACAAAATATGGTTACAAAGGAAAAACTTCCTGTTACATCTTTCCGCCATATTACTTGTGGTAAACCTTATTTCAAAGATAGGAATGGCTTTTCGCCTCCAGAAAACAAAGAAAGTTTCCTCAAAAAACAGGCTGATGTTTTGGATTATTCAACTGTACAACTTGGGATTGGCTGGACACTTAGCAACAAAGATTTCTTTATGAAAATAATGCATTCAGTTTCAGAAAAAATAAAAAAAGAAGAAATTAAGGCCAAGCTAAATGACCTATGCCGTAAAGCTAAAACAAATAAATCTTTCAAAGGCCAAATAACAAAACTGAAAATTGAAATGGGTGAACTAAAGAACAAGTCCTTGAAAGACTTAGCTCTACCAATTGATGAGGAATATGATTGGAATTATGTTGCTAGTCTACTTAACTTACGACACAAACCTCATGAGTATAGAGCAATGTGGAAACTGTTTCTACATCCAATTATTAATAAAAAATTATGGTCAGAAGCTGAAGCAAAAAGATTACTAGGTATAGCACATAAATTCAACTATCAGGGTTGGGACACAATTGCAAAAGAATTAAATAGTAGTCGTACACAATTTCAGTGTTTTATTTCTTTTCGCAGCAATACAATGAAATCTCAAGTAACAAGAAAGTGGACTCGAGAAGAAGAAGAATATTTAAAAAGGTTAGCTGATTATTTTAAAATTGGAAATTGCATTCCATGGGCAAAAGTAGCAGCATCAATGGAAAACCGAACAAAAGTACAAGTATACAACAAGTATTTAAGACTTACTCAAGAAAGAAAGGGAAGATTTCTTCCTGAAGAAGATGCTATAATTCTAACTTTTATAGAAAAATATGGTCCTGATTTTAAAAAGATGATATGGTACTTGCCAGGACGAACTGTGATCCAGTGCCGAGTGCGTTATGAAGTGTTATCCCAGAAAAGAAGTTCAGTAGTATGGACTGTAGAAGAAGACATAAAGTTAATGCAATTAGCAGCAAATCAAGATCCTCCCCGAAACTTCTGTAAATTAGCTGAATATTTTCCACATAAAAATAGAAAAATAGTACGGTCTAGGTATCTAGTGCTAGAAAAGTGGATGGCACGACATCCTAATGTCAATATTGTAAATGCCCCTAGGAGAGCATCAAGAGAAATAAAGCGTGGAAGTAGTTCAGATAGTTTAAATAAAGCAATTGATAATTTAAAAAAGCGACTAGAACTAGAATTACATGATAAAAAAAATAAAGTAGTGAATGAGGATTCCCCAGAAGATAAGATTGAAGATGAAATTATTAGTCTTCTCGTTAAGGAGCAGATAAAACTTGATGAACAGGAAAAATACAAGGCTATTCCAAAGGCCAATGATCAAGAAACAACTGATAATAGTGATCAAGAAAGTGAAACATTACCAGAAGAGCGAGGTGGTACAAACATTAAACTTGTAAAGCAAATACTGATTCTGCTTCGAGCCAAGTTAAATAAAACAAAATTTTTACAAAGCTCAATATGTGAAGAATATCCTGAACTACTAGAAGATGATCATTATAAAATATATGGAACAATGAAAAAATCTTATTCTAGGAAAGTAAGCAACCCCACCAGTACTGTTAAATGTCCTGATATTTGGGGTAGTAACACATTAGGTACAAATCATTTTATTCTTCCACCAAATTATGCAACGATCACAGGCTGTAGAAAACTAATGAATTCGGTTAAGGTAAGTCAACTAAGTAATGCAGTTCAAAATCTAAAGGAATATATTAGCCAAAATAGTATATTTAAAGAATCTATGCAGCTTTTAAATACAAGATTCTATACTTTATTCCTTTGGCCAATGATACTATCAACTCATAAGCCACCAGAGAAATTCTTAATAAAGGAATCTAATAAACCGCATGAACAAGAAGCTTTTCCATCTGTTGTTTTTAAAGAGGAAAATTATAACTTTACTCAAGATAAGAATCAAAATGCTAAAAAAAAGAAAAGAGGAAAAGGCAAGAAATTTGCAGATGATGTAATAGATTTGCCCAATAATAACGATCATGATGAAATCACCCTAATAGAATTACATAATTTTGAAGAAGAAGAAGGCTGTATTTTGGGTCTAGATTAAGATTTGTCATAAAGTTTAAAAAAATATTTTAATTGAATGGAATCTTATATTGAGTGAGCCCACTTCATTTTTATTGGTAAATAAATAAATGCTCTAAGTGAAGGGAATATTATCATTTGATGTGTGTGCCGTTGATTACTTAGGAACAAATTATAAACCTAACAAAGAATATCATAAATATTTGTAAAACATGTGAAATATGCATAAAAAATTAATCAGAGGTCAAGGAAAATTTAGATTAAAATTTAAAAAGTTTCATATTTTCTTACATTTTATTTAATGTAAGAAAATTTTAAAATGTATCTAATTACATACAAAATATAATTAATATCAAACATTACATATCAATATAATTTTGAAATTAAAATTAATGAAAATTTATATATATTCTTCTCACTGCGTTATATAAAATTTCGTCGAAATCCCGCCAAGTTATGTTTTCATAAAACATTTTTCGTGGGGAAATGCGTTACGACTTACGCATGTCGCATACCCTCCCGCGGCACTGTTGACTGACAGTGAAGGGTTATGTCATATGTGGGACTCGCTGCTTAGCATACCCACTAAAACCCCACGACGTCACCAGCAATCGTGTGTTCTCACTACATAGTATAAAACAAAGTCATAGTTTAAAACTACGCAACGGATTTTGATGCGGTTTTTTTAATAGATAGAGTGATTGAAGAGGAAGGTTTTATGTATTTTTGAGGTTTCTAATGTGATGTTGTAAATAATTACAATTTTTTTCGCTTACATTGCAAACGCAGGCTGAACCCTACGAGATTAATCAAAATATCCAGGGCAGTATTGAACAAATCAAAACTACTGGATCGATTTCAATCATTTTTTCAGTTAGTGACATAGGCTATATATTTAATACCCGTGCGAAACCGGAGCGGGCCGCTATGTTTTCATATACAACGTTCACAGTTTTTCTGTGGTGTATTTAGTATCAGCATTGCACCCGTGCGAAGCCGGGGCGAGTCGCTAGTGTTTTCATAATACACAAACTAACATTAATAATGTTGTTGATTGGATATTTTTTAATTTTATTTTAATTTGCGTTTAATTACATGGAACATACCCTTTTTTTAGGAGAGGTAACACTCCTAAAAAAGGGTAGGTACATATTTATATTTTCTTGCCGAGCTAAAGTCTAGTCGGCCATTAACCCTTGACTTAAATAGTATTTTCTAAATATATACACTCTCGCAGGATAATTAATATACTTATAATAGTAAATACTCACGGTCCACGGAAGAGCCACTTAGCACATTTTGCCGCGTAAATATACCTAAAAACCCCCCAATTTTTTTTGTAGGTACTTCGATTTTAGAGGTAATTTCAAATATAAATTTAAAATACATTCATATGAAATAGCTAGAAAACTAATAGACAAAAACATTGTTTTATCTCCTCTGTACACATTAACATGGCCTTAGTAAATAAACGTCCATTTGAATTTGATTGATTTGAGTGTACCTATCATTAAACAGTTTGAGTTTAAAATTTTGTATTAGGTACACCTATAAACTTAAGCTAAGAAGAAGGCTTATTTATATGGATATAAAGTAAAAGTAATACAATGTAATTTTTTAAGTGGGACTTTACCATACCTATGCCTTAGTTTGATACAGACGAAGTTATATCTTGTCTTAACTTTTTTTCATTAGTTCCGAGTAGGGATGTGACATTCTGCATAAAAAAAAATCGATTTTTTATTAATCGATTATTTTTGTAGCATGAATAATCGATTAATAAATAATCGATTTTTCTTAAAAAAATAATCGATTTTTTCCTAATTTTTGAATTAATTTCAAAATAAACACCTTAAATATTTTATTTTTCATAGTTTTTTAAATTAAAAATAAACAATAGAAATTATAAACACAAATTAACGTTTAAGAATAATCAAAATCGAAATTAACTTAACTCGTTTTGATAGATTTTGATAAATGCTGAGTGTATTCCTTTTCAGTAGCACATTGCAGTATTTTTGTTGTCTTTTTAATTGTATGTAGTCTTGTGCTGCTGAATAAATTTATTTTACTTTTAAATTGTAGTGTTCCATTTAAACTTGAGTTTTTGTAAAATTAACTGCTTTTATCATCCTTTTGATGTTTTACAAAAAAAATCAATGTATCGAGTATATCAATACATCTTCAAAGAATCGGATTCAATGTATCGCATTGTAAACAGCGTTGTGTATCGAATATCCCTAATAGTTCGAGGTCCGGGTTATAAAAGACCAGACATAATGTCGGGAGGTGGCAGATAAAAAATCGATTATGACTGATTTTCAATTATAAAAATAATCGATTATTTTAAATATAAAAATCGCGTAAAAAAATCGATTTTTACTTTTAAAAAAATCGATTAAAATCGATTTTTTTAATAATCGATTATTTTTTCACATCCCTAGTTCCGAGTATCTCTATATCGCAAGAACCAAAAGACTCAGTTAGGTAAATTATCTTTTAACGATTATATACCTAGCTACATAATCGAAAAAGTTATAGGTAATTTATATACATTTTGACTCAAACCAATAAATAATGAATGGAGATGTGAATTTTTTAGCTAGAATTAACGATTGAGATGTTTTTTCTTGTTTTACGAAAACTATGGCTCCGAAGAGCACGAAATTTGGATTTTTTTAAATGATTAAATAGCATATACATTATTATTTATTGGGCTTTTTAGTATTGTTGTCTTTTTTTCATTCATCGATATAGTTCAATAAATTATCGACTTATCACGGTTAATATACTGAAATCCGTCTTTGCTGCAACTTCAAGTCATTTGATATACAGCTTTCGAGCTAATGACCTTATTTCCCTTTCCTATCGTAAGTTTAAGGAATAAAAAAAAGGGTGCGTGTACTAAAGTCGGAAACACACTTACGTGTCGTGGCGTGTCGTGACGCGCCAGAAGCATATTTTAATATGATTAGATAGAACGTGTTGCGACACGACACAACATGCAAATATGTTTCTAATCATATTAAATGTATGAAACCAATAATGCTTCTGGCGCGTCACTACACGCCACGACACGTAAGTGTGTTTCCGACTTTATGTACGCGCGTAAGAAGTTATACGTCATTGGCGTTATTAAAAATAGTTTTTGATTGCATGCAAATAATTAATTACAATTAAATAATCAAAGACTAGAAAAGGAGTCATTATAGTCAATAAAGTTCAGTTTACATTTGAAAAATTAAATAAATAAATATTTATTATTATTCGAATGTTGTTTTTAAATTATGTCCAATGCCGTAGCATCTTCCGTGGGCAACTTCTTTCTGTTAATTTTGTGTCGCGGTGCGCGCGCATCGTAAAATTACACTCTCATGAATTTTTCATAACACGCCTTAAGTATAACTTCAAAAAAATAACAAGTAAGTAAGTTCATAATTTTCATTTCATTTCAAATATAATTTATGATTAAATATCCCTTCACAAGTAATCATCGCATTCGATTCTACTTATCAACTTTAGATTTTTTGGGTACATCCTATCTTGCAATCTTATTTGTTTAAAATCGTTTATTAAATAAACTAAATCGTAAAACTTATCATCATTATTACAATAAGTTCTATGTAATTGGAATAGAAAAAAGATATGCAATTGTTCCAACTTCAAAAAAAATAAAAAAAACTTCCAAAATAAAAAAATAGTAATAATATATTATACTAAACCTATGATAAATCTCCTTCTTCGGGTTTTTAAAAGTGCACTCTACCCTGTAACGCTGGCCATAGACGGACCGCATGTTGCAGTCGAGACCGACTGCTCTAGAGCTGTCGCGTTGAAGTCGTACACGACAGCATAATGCAGTCGGCTACGACTGCTTGGAGCACTTGTGTTCGACTGCAAAATAAAACTGATGCGAGTTCATTTACAAGATGGATTTCGATGAAGAAACACTGCTACTTGTACTACTATTACGCAAGCGTAGGCGTAGAAGACACCGTAGTATGTGGGTGCGTCCAATACTACAATCAAGAGAACAGCATGGAATATTTCATACTTTATATCCCCAGCTGAGAGAAGACACTAAAAAGTTTTTCAACTACTTTAGAATGTCCGTGGTTTCATTTGATGAATTAGTTAGTATTTTATTTTATTTGAGAGAGCGGCGCGCGGTCGGCAGCAACCGCTTGTAGCGGTCCGTGTATGGTGGGTCCGGCAGCTCTAAGCAGTCGACCGCACGGCGACTGCTCCGACCGCTCAGAAATTGGTCGTGCGGTCCGTGTATTGCGGATATGACTTTAGTATGGAAACTGCAGTTCGCCGTGCGGTGACCGCTTAGAGCAGTCGGTATCGGCTGCAACATGCGGTCCGTCTATGGCCACACTAAGACTTAAGTGAAAGTTGAAACTCAAACTCGTGAAGAATCGACTTCGAATTTTAAAGTAAGAGCTTTCCTACTCTGTGCCCTCACTGCCCTAGTTTTCTCTACTCTGTGGTTCTAGCCGTAATTATAATCTTTGGGGTTAGAGAACTTGGAGAATTTTGTTATTTATACTGAGTTAAATATTTTCTTCAAAGCATGAGATAAAAATATACATAAACTTCGGGAATATGTACGAATTAAAAGCATGTTCTGTATGCCTTAGTACAGGTGTGAAATTTGTGAATATAGATAGCGGTCCATTAAGACATGAATACAATCTCATTTCCGGCCTGAAGGTTTGTTTTGTTTATATTTTAATATTTTTTTATTAAGCATGGAAATGTGCAGCGGTGTTTAAAAATAATCTTAACATTAATATCGTGTTCAATTCTCCATAAAAGGAATTTAGAAGCTTGTTTATATATGCACTAACTAACTTAACATTTTCTGCTATAATTTTTGAGAATATTTTATATTTTGAAGAAGTAACACAGCTGGTATTGGTATAACCTCGGGGTTGCGAATTGCACATTTTACCTAACTACTACCATAGCTCAATTATCTGATTGATATAATGTAGGATTTTATATTCTTTTTCTACTCTAATTTTTAACTAATTTTCAGACAAATCCAGAAAGTGGTTTACCACACCATCTTTGCATTGAGTGTGCAACATTCATAAAAAAATTTATGAAGTTCAGAAATAAGTGTCAAAGAGCTTATTATACATTACTGGAAATTTTAAACACAAATTGTGAGGTTAGTAAGGTTTTAATGTATTGATTTTTTGTTTTAATTGATTTGTAATGCTTGTTTTGAGTTTATATTAATACTAAATTATTTATTTATCATAAACAAAGTTATGTTATAATTATCTAAATAAATTCTGTATATAAATGATTTATTTTAGTACCTGTTAAATGTTCATAATAGAGTTTTAGTAGTATGATTGGTTGTTTTCAGATCACTGAACAAGTTTTAAAAGCATTGAATAAACAAAGGCTTAAAATTAATCCTTCTTTATCATATTTGGCATCAAATAATCCAAGAGTAAAATATGAAGTTGTTAAATTTAAATGGTTAAAAGAAAGTCGGGTACCTTTAGAATGTAATAAAATACAAACATTGCACTATAGCACCTTATATGATGAAACTCCTCAAGAACAAATAGAAAATAAAGTAACTGAAGTGAATGAAACTAATGCATTCAACAATTTAGTGGATGAAACTGTATCAGACGATGATTATTTTAATGATAATTCACAAAAGAATGATGATGTTGATGGCTCCAACTTAGAGGAGGATTTTGCAGTTGTTATGCCAATATCTAGGAAAGAAGCGGAAGCTGTTGCAGAAATATATAAAATGTTGTCTCAAGGAAAGTTTCAGTGTAAAGTATGTGGGAACTCATATTACACAGAGGCTCGTTTAAAAGTGCATATGAGAATGCATGATACTGTAAGTCTTGTAAACTGACTATTACATTTTTATTTAATTACTTTTCAAGAATTAAAAAGACTTTGATTTTCAGAATATTTAAGGGATAGTCAAAATTTTGGAGTTCCACATAAATGTTAAGCCCAATTTTTAGAGATGTGTGTACTATTTAAGTTACACTGATATCTATTCGTCTCATCGCAATGTGATTTTGCACTAAACTTGCCTCTGAATCATAGCTTTAGTGCGCAATTATCTCTATTGTATTAAAAATATTTATTTATTTTTATTTATTGAAAATAAAAGTTTAATTTACATTTATTGTTGTATTTTCTTACCTGGTTTTGTATTTATCCCAATATTTATTTATTTTCAGATTTTGAGTGGAAAATATTTTTGTGAGCTATGTAGTTTTTATTACAAGACATCATTTCAATTGAAGACACATATTTCTGGGAAACATACATACAAGTACCTGTGTAAGAAATGCCCGGAAGTCAGTTTTGATAGGTGAGAAGTTTAAATAAATCTATTCATCATATTCATTCTTATGCTTAAAACATAGTAGGACTTAATGGTGTTCCATAGTCATTGAAGAACTTACTAGAAACAAAACAATGTCTTATAGATTTAGTTACATAATTAAGTAAATACATATAATATTGTTTGCCAAACAATAATAAAACTGTACTGTATGTCCCATAAATCTATGTTCAACATAACTCAGGGCATAGGAATAATTGAAAATAAGTAATATTTTTTTTTTTGTCTTCCGTGCCATCCTTTTATGTCACTTGACAACATTGCACAGCAATTTTTTTTTCACCACAGTCGAATAATTGGTTATAATAGTAGAAATAACATCACAGGGTGCATAAAACTTGTTTACATTTTTGTATGGCAATGATTTTAAAAATATGTGGCATTATTGTCACACGATTTTGTCTTGTCATTTGTTAAATGAATAATAATATTAGTATTATTCATATGCCGTTTAAGTTAATAGATGCATTTTGCTGAAGCAAATTGAATGAACTGAAAATTTAATGGAACTTATACCGTAGTAGGAATCAATTATTGGACTTGAATAAATATATTAATAATCCAATGGCGTTTCAACCGAAACCAAACCCAAAGACCCATTTAGTGTCTTGGTCTCAGATTGCATCCGTTTTTTCGATAATTTTTATTTGAAAGACAAGTAGGTGATCAGCCTTTTGTTTGACCCGTCATCGATTTTTGATTTTAAGACATGCCGGTATCCTCAGGATGTTTGTCTTCATTACTCACAATTTATGAAATTTCTATTGGTGCTGTGATTCCACACACAGGCACGAGGGTCGCACGCTAAAGCAAATACTACTCTTAATTTTGATTTAGTTAATTATATTGGACTTGAAGACGGGTAAAAGTTAAAATTATTATTACAGGACATCAGCAAAGTCACATTATATTTGGAATCATCTTAAAGACATTCCAAAGTCCAAACTTGGAAAGAGAAAAGCAAAAAATTACTCGCATTCTGCTCAAAAGAGGAAGAAGCTACCTTCGGATTTCCCTCTATGTTTGCCTGTTAGCCAAGAGGATCAATACAGACTTGTAAAGGAGCGACAGCAATCGAAGAATTACATAGAGTCGCCATTTAAATGTGAATTATGTTATAAAGGTTTTCGGGAACCGGCTACGTACGATAAACATATGAAGAAACATGACCCAGTATGTATTAAACAATTTTTATTGAAGTGAAACTTCTTTATCGACATATGGGAGAAATTTTGTAGCAAATCGTCACGTCAATTCGACACTTAATATTTTAATGACAATTAAATTCGTAAAATATCTTCCTTTTTCCGTCCCTCTAAGTATCGGAAATCTAAACTTTTATAAGTGTATAAATATGAACAACACTTAAAGATTAGTTTGCCACAGAAGTTTGCCTTCTGACATGTGTACTTTGTACACACACACTTGTTTATGTGTAGCGACACCTACAATAACTACGTTGACGTCATACTCTGAATTGCGCTATTCAAGTTATTCCAATATATACGTCTTCTCAACATTAGCTTTTGGGAAAGTTGGAAGTAAGACTGGTCGAGGATCCTTCCTTTAAGACAGAGCAACTAGCCTCCTCCACAGATGAGGTTTTCAGTTTGATTTTATAGGTCATATGCCTCACCTTTATAGGACTATGTAATTCCGTATATTTTCTAGATTTTAGTATTCAAATATGAAGGTGCAAATCTGGCTGTTCTTTTTAATTAAATAAATATTCATTATATGAATATATTTTTGTTTACGAGACAAGATTAAACTTAAACTTTTAAACCGCCTTAAAACCGAAGGAAGTTATCAATCCGACGTTTAAAAAGAGAGTATACTCCTCCCTCAAAGGCCGGCAACGCACCCACTAAAACGGGGAACATTGCTTGCGACGATATATGGGCGTCTCGTATGCCCCTCTAATCTATCCTATAAAAAACATAGCTTGTATTAGTTAATAGTTTTATTTAAAATACACTTACACTCATTACATTTAAGTCTTTAATAGAATTATTCTGAGTTACATACTTAAACCAAAACTGGTTAACCAATACTTAAACAAAGGGAGACAATATGTTCTACTTTGTGTCCCACAACTAATATATTTATTTATTTAGTTCTTTCCCAAAATAAAACGTTAACAAATTACTTAATAAAACGTTAAATGAAATAATTTGACCTTTATTTTTAATTCCAGGCGACATCAGGTCAATACCAATGTGACGTGTGCAAGGTGTACGTAAAAAATACAAGACAGATATACAAACATATGGCGAGGAGTCACATTCATTTGTCTAGATCAGGAATGCCCCCCTTCACATGTTTCTGTAGGTCAGGACTCATTTTTGTTATACATTAAATATTATTAATTGTGCAGAAGCACTAAGCTATCTATTTGTTAAGACTTTTAGCCCATTTTAGATTATTTCTTAGTGACTATAGAACCAATACAAAATGTTACTTTTAGTTCTACCAGTTGTGGCTTTAAGGCTAAGTTCACATGTGACGCGCGTTAACGGTCAACGCGCGATCAAATTTATAAAGAATTCAGATGACAAGCGCTAACGCGCGTTGCGACTTGTGAGAGCTCGTCAGTCTGTTCAGATAGAGCTTAAAAATGGAACGTGGAAGAAGCTATTATTTGTGTTGGTAATATTACAAAAAGTCTTCTTGAGAGTCGGTATCATTACAGAAAATTAAAACCAATTCTCCCATCCCGAGCACGTCGTTTAAAATTTTTATTTTTGTAGAAATTGAAACTATACCCAAATTGTTTTCGACTTCACAATTACTTAGTTAATCGAATTCAATATCTTGAGATTCACACACTTTGAACTGCATACGAAAGCAAGTCAAGTACAAAAAAGTACGATCGCGATAAAGCGCGCGCCCTACTGAACAGTCTAAGGAACGTTACGTCTACATTTCAAAGCGCCAGGTAACGATCATCTACGTCTAAGAATTAGTGCGTCCCGTAAAATAAAACGTTAACAAATTAGCGTAATAAAATGCGCTAAGGATGAAAATACACAGTGACCTTTAGTTGTAAAATCCAGGCGACATCAGGTTTGCCATCCGAACATGTGCCTAAATGTTCAAATTAAACTTAATTTCAAAAAATAGGACCAAAACGCTTCATAGACAAGATGGAGTCGCACCAGTCCTTACAACGTATCGATGTCCATGAATGCACGTTGACGTCGTGTTCTGTACGTGATGACTACATTTTTTAATTATGAAATTACTTATATTTCGATCTAAAATAATCTCATCTAATTAAACTACGAGTTAATATTAGGATTAGACAGGCGAAGACATGTTTACAGGCATGCGATGACATCGTCGATCCGACGAATCAGTGACCGTTGTCACGTGACTGTCAAAAAACAATATTTTTAATTATGCCTTTTTGATAATGATTATTTAAAAGTTATTTCACTTCATAATGCTTTTTTAAATCTGTTTTATGCAGATTACATTTAATAACACTTTATTTTTTAAGAATGGCCTATTGTAATTATAATTTCGCTTAACCTGTTCTAATAAAAATGTATAAATTTTGTTACAGAGGACAAGCAAAAATGCATTACAGATGGCATAAGAATGTTACGTATTCGTGCCCACATTGTAATAAAGAATTTGTGTAAGTATTTATTTAAAATAACACTTTAAAAGCTATGAAAATCGCAAACCCGTGCGTTTATATATCTGTTCTAGGTTCGATCCCGACGTTAAAGAAATGTGCCTCGTGCAATAATTCCTGTCAAAGATTATCCGCTCAGTTATAAAATGATTGTATTTTAACCGTCTACGTTATGTAACACGGCGTGTAGCCTAGGGGTTCTGGTTTTGATCCTGACGAAATTGTTTAGGGATAGGCACTGAATCATAAAAATCCAGTAGCGCTAAAATTTTTTAGGCCTTGGGCTCAGATTTGTGTGTCTATTTAGTCATCGTTTTTCTAATAGGCAAGAATGATCTGTGGTTCTGTGGCTGCATATTGGCTCTAACGTTTTCTTTTAGTGTCCTTTGTGAGCACATCTGGGGATCAAACCTACGACATCGGTGGATAAGTGTGGCACGTTGGAGCCTTAGGCCTGATAGATTATAATTGTTTATGTATTTTAGAAAAGCTTCAACCCGACTTACGCATATTCGCATAAAGCATCCATCTACATTTGTATGCACGATATGTGGACACAGTTTTGTGAGCGAATCCGGGTTGTATTGCCATAAGAAGATCGCACATACAAAAGAGGTAAGTGTTAATTAATTTTTTGATGCCAACACTGCGGCTTAATCGCTCTCAATAAGAAAAATTTCCTATAGTTCTTTCAAAGAATTTTTGTCGTAATTTTTTTAAGTATTAAAATTTTTTCGCCAATATAGGTATATCATCATAAAATCGGTTTAAATTTTTTTGTATTTTATTTAATACGATTTATCGCGTTTTATATTAAAGAACTAGTAAGTTAAGATTTCCCAGGTTATACGAAGTACCAAAGACAAAATAATACTTTGAACAGATATTCAGGGTGTCGGTTTTCTGTGATTGTGTGCGGGTGTTGGATTTTTGTAACACCGCGCATCATAAAAATTTACTCTCATCATTTTTCCCTAACGCGCCAAAAGAAGTATAACTTCAACAGACAAATCTAAGGTAAAGCTGATAACGGCGTGACAATCACAAAATAAGAAATTTTTACCAAATTATTCGAAACGTTTGAACCACTCTGTGAGACATGGCTGTTAAAGTCCTTCCTACGACCTGACGCCTGACCTAGGTTACGTCCAAGATGTCTAGTTTATTGACGAGCATGTACAGTAACCATAAAGGCGGAAACATACTACCAAAACGCGACGCTACACCACGCCATCCGATGCATGTCAGTACTTATCAATCCCATATATTTAATATGGTCAGATGCACATAGACAACACGCCATGTGATCACACGCGGTAACATCCAATCGAATTGGATCGGCGTGTTGTGGATGTTGTGATGATGACGTCATGCGTCAGTCTTTCGAGTTTTTGACACGAATGTCAATTTATATACTTAGATATTTTTGGATTTATTTGGCGAAATGAACGACGAACAATTAATTGAGTTGGTGAAACAATTTTCTGTTTTATATGACATCAGATTACGTCAATACAAGGACAAAAACAGGGAGTTAGGATGTTGTTAGTTTAATACAAATAACCTGCTAATCAATTCAGTTTATTAGAAAAATACAGGGTGGGCCAGAAAGATTTGCGAATTTGAAAAATATAATAAAAAAACTAAATACAATACACATACAATTTTTTATTTCAATTAAAATAGACATCTGGGAAATTTATTTCTTAAAAATAACATCATCCAGGTGTGCACCATTGCGCTGCAAACATTCCTCGAATCTGAACCTCAAATTGGTAAAAACTTGCTGGCACATTGCGCGGGGAATAAATCAGCTAAATGACTTCTGAATTTGCAAGCGTGTCGTGGTGTCGCATGTTGGTAATGTGCACGATGGACATCGGGTGTCAACACGACACGTCGCGTCGCGTTTTAGTAGTATGTTTCCGCCTTAAAGAAATTCCTACATCAAAACATGCTATACTTTCTTTTGTTAGACCAAAGGGCGCTTCAAACATAGATGGACCTAAAAATTAATAATAATAATTAAGTAGTGCCAATCCTATGTAGGTTTTGGCCTCGGGTTGCATCCGTTTCTTTGATCATATTTATAGACAAACTGCCTTTTGTGACACACGGCGTTTGGAAGACAATTCTTACTTATGTTTCGCTTAAAGGTATGAGAAAGTTTAAATTCATTTAAAAAGATATTAGTCCAAAGCCATTCGAAGGCACGACTTACGGCTGCTATAAAAAATAAGTGGACTTGAACATTTCACGTATATCTCTAAAAAAAATTTTAATTAATAAATTTTTTTTATAGGAAATGGATGCAAGCTCCAAACTGAAGACGGACATTGAAACGACTAGCTCTTTGTACTGTGCTGAGTGTCAACTACAGTTTCATAGTGAGGCGGCCTTCGTCACGCACTTTGGTAGTTCTAATAAACACGCTTCAACCAATCTGTAAGTATTAAAACAAATCTTTCATAACAGCTGTGTACTATCATGATTAAGATAGTGCGCAATTTATTTCATTTCTAGTATTCCCACAGAAATATATCTATACAGTATATTATAATAAATTAAAATAATTGTTATATAGACAGTATTCATAGAAAACTTTTTGAACTATAAAGTGCAGTTTTTTAGTTTATTATATGTATTAAGTCAATGTCTTTAAAAAATCATTTTTTGTTTAATCCTTGTAAAATCTTCGTGGGAATGTGCAATGTGTATGTGTTCATTTTTAAATGGTCTTAAAAATCCATTATAACTTTAATGAACCTTTCAATTTAAAAAAAGTAGTAGGTACGCTATTTTCCTCGTACAGGCGTAATTGTCGTTTATTATTACGGAATATAGTTAATCATTCTCAATTGTATTAGGGAGCGTTCAAGTATTACCTCACGCAATTTTTGGAGATTATTGACCCCCCCATGTGACGCGCCGTAACGTTTTTCTGTACCCAAGTATAGTAAAACGTTTAGTGACCTAGTAATCTTTATACCTAAAATTTACGATTATGTGGTGTAAACTGTAAAGTACTGGAAAGTCGAAAATAATATTAACAATAATGCGTAATTCAATCCCCGCCCCGCATCGTAAGGTTTTCAAAAGGACCCCCCCCTCCCAAAATTCGTTCCGTAATACTTGAACGCTCCCTTATAGGTCCTAGCCATATTATTGAAAAAAAAAGACATAAAAAAACTTGCGACGAAGATGTCATTTGTCAATATAAGTTTAGTAATATTATTTAATTTTAGCTCAATAAAACCGTCCCGTGGCGAAGAAACGCTTGTGAACGGAAAGGCCACTACGCGCCCGCGGGGAAGACCGCGTAGAGATGTCTCAGAAGTCCTTAATAACGGTACATCGACGGCTGGAAACTGTGATATTGTTAGTATTATTTTCTTTTGTTGTTAAAAAAACATTTTTTTTTTATAAAGAATTTATCAGAAACATACCAATACACAGAAAATAAATACATAATTAGCTCTAGAGAGATAGATTGCTAGCTTTCGTCAATATTTCTGCCTCGTTCTGTTATTTGTCAAAGGCGTCTGACGTTTCAAAAACTTTTAGTGAAGTGGTCGCCTTTATTTATACAGACCTCTTTTAAAACCAATTTCCACTATAATTTCATAGTATTAATCTTTTCTCTCAGTCTCTCTTCCCTTTTTATGAATATATATTGTTTAATAAGGGGGGGACCCCCGCCACATATGATCAAACCCCCTTTAATAATAAAACTGAATCAATCTAATTGCACTCCTTTAATAATACTGTTTTATTTTTTTCTGTGAAGATTTGTTTACGCTGTGGTGAAAAGACAAATTTATTGTTTATGAAAAAGGGCGGGAAATATGAACATGTTTCAATTGTAAAATCTATTTTTATATATATTTTTTAATTCGTAGTGTAAGAAATACCTATCAAACGACGTTCAAGCTCGCAAACACTACGAATCGGAACATCCAGGCGCAGAATATCTAAAGCGATACATGTGTGATATATGCGGACACACCACTAAGGTATGTTTATATCTAAAAAAACTGACAGCTGCCTCTAGTAACATGAATAATGTTCTACATCTGAGAATCACATTGACATACATTTAATCACATCAATAAAATTTATCCTTGTATAGTTTAATTTACTAGTGTTTTTATTCAATTTGACGAATTTGGTAATTTTTTTTTCATTTGCCAAATTTTAATGTATTAATGCCAATAAAAATTTATTTTAAGAGTAGGAAAGCAAACACCGATTTTATTTACGATTAACACAGTTAGGTATATATAAAGTGTTTTAAAGAACTGTTTTGGATTTAAGATTTAAAACATAGCCCGGGCATCCGAGCAGATTTAAATTTAAAAAGTTTGAATATTTGTTATAAACCAAAAAATCACATATTATAACACAGGCTCAGTTAGAATGTGTCCTTTATAAAAAACTAATTTATTATAGGCTTAGTAACATTAAATATATTTCCAGCAATACGCGAACCTTATGGTTCACATGCGTACACATACGCGCGAAAAGCCGTACGCCTGTCCGTACTGCGATCGTCGGTTCAGTATGGTCAGCAACCGAGATCGCCACATTGTCGTGAGTAATTATATTATTAAAGCTTGGTTAGGCCCTGGCACATAGTAAAGGAGACAAAAAATTGTAAAAGGATTGCTTACGAAATTATTATAACTGTAATTTTGCTAATTATTTTTAGAAATTTGAACGGTGTGCATTCTTTATTTCATGTCAGCTAAAATAACGCTTTTTATTTTGGGGTCATCTTTAAACACCATAGTTTTAATTCCATAAACGTACCGCTTCGTTTATCTATAACTTGCCTATAATGGTATTCAGAAACTTAGCGCTTAGTCGACCCCTACGTCAATAATGTATTGAATACGAGATATTTAAAAACATAGCGCGAACTATTAATTCAACTTCAATAACCCTAAGTCTGCTATGAGGATTGTACGCGCCAATTGATTCTATTACTTCCACCATCTTCCGTTGTTGGAAATTTTTTAAGCATAAATTTTATTTACGTTTTTAAGGTACACACAGGTGAAAAAAGATATGAATGCCAGCATTGTGGACGTCGATTCACGCAAAGTAGCGCTGTCAAACTACACATCCAAACCGTCCATCTCAAAATCCCTTACGCACCTTGGGACAAGAAGAATAGGAAGAGACGGAAAGAGATGGAAACATCTCTCGCCTCTGTCGCACAGCCAAAGGCGCCCGACACGCAAGGGGAATATATTAATGCGTATAT
The DNA here is from genome assembly GCA_905332375.1 of Pieris macdunnoughi. NCBI lineage: Eukaryota > Metazoa > Arthropoda > Insecta > Lepidoptera > Pieridae > Pieris > Pieris macdunnoughi. The sequence continues at coordinate 1,367,136 of CAJOBZ010000046.1, forward strand.
GTTTAATTTATAAGTATGATTGTAATATTACTCCAACGCGGCTTCGTCGTGGCAATGGCTTGTAATGCAGAGGCATTAAAGGCTGAAACACTTGCTTGCCTTTAATATAGACTGCCCCTTATAGGCTCAAACAGTTGGTAACTATTGGGACTAACGATATTAAACTTTTTTATTAATGTGGACTGAGACTGAAATGAAATGTTTTATTTGTACTGATCTGCCTAAGTTTTATCTTTATTTTTATCCACCTTTGAACTAAAAGGGTTTACAATTTGTGGTGTAATTTTTTTTGACATTTGATTGATTGTATTTAAAAAAAAATTATCATTATAAATAAAATAAAATTATAATAGATTTTTTATAAATAAAAACAAATGAATTGTATAAAAAAAACTGTATTTTAAATAACATAATTTCTTTATTTATATTGGTTGTTTAAATTGTGATTTTACTTTTTAATTTCATGCATGTGGAAAGGTCTGTTAGGATGGATATTTTATGATTAAATAATTTATGTACAATGACAAGTATTTTTTAAATTAATCTACCAAAGGTCTGACAGCTTATGCTTTTTTTGTTTTAATTTATACTATAAGTTTATTTATATATAAGTTTTCATAATTCCCATTTGAACTAGTGAATTAGTGTGCTAATGCTACACAGTGAGTGAAAAAAAAAATAGAACAAATACTGAGTGTCTTCCCTTTAATAGACTGTAGTGTTATTGGACACTTTCTTATGTAAAAATCCTTATTAGTAAACTAGGTTAGACTTAAATTACTTATTAGTTTTAAGTTAGGCTAGATTGTAATGTTCCATGATGTCTCAGAAAAGACACATGTATAAAAAAAAACACGTAGATCTTTATCAGTTTACATATCATTACCCTGCTGCTGTAACCGGTATTCTATTACTATAGAATTGTTTTTTTAAGGTACCTAAGAGGGATAGACATAAATAATAAAATATGGCTATAAAACAATTTATTATATGGTAAGTCCGTTAGGTAATGCGCGTACCAGGCGAGGTGCGCGCCCAGAAGTAGAAGTATTTTCCCAAGTATTACCATTACTTTCTGAAGAACAGTTATTTTTTCGTCTGCGACGTACCCGTTTTCGCTTTGTACGCTGGTTGTTGGCATTTGAATAATCCTCCATAATCCAAATGTTATCCTGTTCATCACTTTGAGTCCTTTGAGACAATGTATTATCTAACATTGCTAGTGCTCTTTCTTTATAAGATTCAAGATCTGTTTCATTTTCGTTCTCTTGAATGGACTCTCTCTTTTCTTCAGGCTGTGCTCTGGTATGTTGTAAAGAGGAATACTCTAATCCAGCCCCATTTTCTGATTTCCCTCCGTCATGTTGTAAAGAGGAATACTCTAATCCAGCCCCATTTTCTGATTTCCCTCCGTCATGTTGTAAAGAGGAATACTCTACTCCAGCCCCATTTTCTGATTTCCTTCTGTCATGTTGTAAAGAGGAATATTCAAATCCGGCCCCATTTTCTGATTTCCCTCCGTCAATTGCATCAATTGAAGACTTGTGAGCTTCACATGCCACATAAGAATTCTAAAAATATTATAAGTCATAAATACAGCTGTAATCAGGGTTGGCATTAAATTATTTTATTGTATTATTAAATTGTGAAGGATTGTCTGATAGTTATTATGATAAATAAATGGTATGTTACAACTATAAAATTTAGTTGCCAATCAGTTAATCTATCTTAACTGAAGTAGAAGAAAGAAAGAAGATAACTACTTATTCTTACTATAAGGGTTACAAAAAAAATTAATAGATTTTTTGTTTAAACCATAATTAACCAAGTACTCCTAAAACCCATTTTAATTGGTATAATGGTGCAAATAAAATATTTTTTCCAAATAATTTTACTGTATATATAAATTATGGGTGTAACTGGTTATTAATACTAACTTTTAAAAAAATAATAAAAACTTACATTGCCAGGTTTTACATTTCTTGTTACATCTGTGTTAATCGGAAAAACTCTGAAAAAGTTTACATAATTGTTATTAGAATCCTACAACGCTTTAATAAATACAATATTATATTTAACCCTTTATGTTAACATAGTGTACAAACTACTCTCACTTGTATACATTAAAAAGTAACAGAAATTCCGATATATAGTTTACTTACTCCACGGGGTCATCAGGACAAAGGATAGTGAGCCGCTCGGCGCTGGGTAGTAAATGTCCACGGGAGCGAAGCACGAAGGATTCAGTCAGGGCTAGTAAGTCACGAAGCCGTTGTTCGAGCCAACGGACACGGCGGTGCGGATCCACCGATACATAGCAGTGCGCTCGAGGATCGTTCTCGCTATATATCCGAAGCAGACACACTCCTACACGAAACCGTTCCCTTAGATTTTTTTTTATCCCTTTGGATCCTGTGTCATTGCCGTGGCAGCTGTCCACTTCCGAACTCTCAGAATCGTTTCTTCTGCAGGAAGACATGATCAATATTGAAACTGATCTCTTTGCTCCTATTCTTTATCACAGTAATTTACCAAGCTAAAATACGCCTTACAAATATGAATATTTAATTTTACACCTATTTTGAGCATAATATATAGTAAATAATAGGTAGAGTAATATTATTATATTTAGTAACATACATTAGGAAAAATGAACTTGGTGTTCATTACCAAAAGCAGAATTTTCATTAATAATACTAAATTTATATTCTATCATTAGCTTTTGCTCGTAAACACTTATGATTTAAGTTTTACACACCACTCGGCACTCAACAGTCACCACTCTTTAAATCTTCAAGCTTCGCCTTCATTCATCATAATTCATAGGTTATGAGTAATGACATTTGACAGGAAATACGTATTCAGTAGCTGTGCAACTTATGGCTTAAATCATGAGCTACAGGTTTTGTAATATTTACATTTTAATATAATACATTAATATTTGCTAACAGGATGATATTATAATATTATTCATTTATTTACTGCGTTATTCAAAAAGAGGTATTCGTCGATAAAGCTTTTTGCCACATGTAAAATATCTATTTGGCAAGAATTATCCTGTAAATTTAGTTAAAAGCACGGTAAACCAGCGAAAAACAAAAGCATTTAATAATTCTTAGTGTATTTCTAAATCTTACGTTGTTGTGTTAAATATTCTGTGGTAATATATATATAATGTAAGTATACTCTATATAAATAGTTTATCTATAGCACTTGCCGTTTGTAATTGCCCAGACTAATATACAACAAAAAAAGAAAAATATATTTTTGTCGTTAAACGTTAATAATAAAAGATCTTACAAAAAACCGATGAATTTATATTTTTAGCCCAGAAGCATAGCATAATTAAGAATCCAAACCAATAAAGAGCTTGATGATCAGCGGGAAGTGACATCATAAAAAACGTTGGCGGTTGGAGTAGCGTCTGGTGGCTAGTGATGGTGAAGCGCTGGGCGTGATGTCGAATGTGGAAAACGTGTGCCCGCAGGTGCTGCGTGGCGTGGCGCGCGAATTACGGCGCCTGGCTGCCAACCCACCTTCTGGCATCAAGCTGCTGCTGCGTGACGACGACCTCACCGACGTTGTTGCACTCATCGACGGACCCGGTAAGAATCTCTTTTGTAACAAGCTAAATAGATTTTTAAATTACAGCAACAGAAGTTAACAAGAATCAACACAATTTAAATATTAATTCCAAATTTGGAACTAGCCACCATTCTCCTTAAAGAAGTGTTCGACTATAGTACAGAATTTAAGTTCGTGATGGGTTCTGTACTTACGTTAATGTTATTAAAACATAAGTTTATATGCTATATTGTACATTAAGGAAGATAGACTTACAGGTGTAAAATATGCAGATTATCATATCTTTTATTTATATTTAAAATTAAAAACATCAATATTTTAATTTAAAACATTAAATTTTAATGCTTATAATAAAATAAATACTTCATTATCTTATGTAATATGAACTATGTGATTAGCATTTGCAAGGATAAATTGACCAATGGTTCAATTAAGCTTTAAAAATGTAAATATCACAATGAAGATTGTGCAAACATTAAATGTAACTTACAATATTATAAATGTATGACGTTTGATTGTTTATTATTTTAATCATTTTAGTGACCACATTGTTACACTAATTTTGAGGCACCCAATAATAATTCTAATTAAAAAAAAACTTCAAAAGCATAGTTTGACATTTTATGATAGATTTGATTCACATTCTATAATACGGAGGTAACAAATGTTGTGTTTTGCAGCAGAGACACCTTACGCTGGCGGCGTATTCAGGGTGCGGCTGGTCTTAGGCAGAGAGTTCCCTACAGTGCCTCCACGCGCGTACTTCCTCACGCGTGTCTTCCACCCTAACGTATCATCTGCTGGTGAGGTATGTGTGAACACACTGAAGCGCGACTGGCGTCCTGAATTAGGGCTCGAGCACGCACTACTCGCAGTCAAATGCCTACTGATCGCGCCCAACCCTGATTCAGCGCTGAATGCTGACGCGGCAGCGTTACTCCGCGATAGGTACGACGATTACTTCGCTCGAGCAAAGCTCTATACCGACATTCACGCGCGTCCAGACGCGGCCTCCGGCCTAGCGCATGCCTCTGCGGCAAACGAACCTTCTGACGCTGCCCCCCGAGCGAAGCGTGAGCGCCGAGCCCAACCACCTCTCGCCAAAGACAAGAGACGCATCCTCAAAAGATTATGAGCATCCCATATATAATTAACTATAATTAGGTGTGTAAAATATTTGATTTAATTTTATTTAAGTTATAATAAATGATGAAGCGATTTTTTATTTGGTATTTAATTTTTTTTTATCCCAGCCTAGCTAATCTATAATTTAGTAAGATATTGTAATAGAATTTAGATACATTGTTACATTTTGTGCATTTCATGTGATAATATGTATTATGAAATTTATGCACCTTCCAAAAACTAAAAAAAACGAGGAACTATTTAGAATGCTAAGATAGATTATGAAGTGATAAGTTAAGCTGAATTTGGATCAATAATAATTGATATGTGAGAAAATTAGATTTTCTTATCTTAGAAATCGATTGTCGTTTTTTTTCTTACATTATAAAGTTTAATCCCACTTCGCAACTACTTTTACATTAAAACATACATCTTCATAATAATCTCTAAATCAATGTATAGATAAGTTTATTCTGTCAAATTACTTGCAAAGTTTTAAATAGAATACTATTTGCTTATGCTACTATATGTTATAATAGCTTGTTTGAGATAAGGCTGCCTATTGTCCTACTTATTATTAATGGTTTATTGGTTTTATGATGTTTGTTATGTTGAATAAAATCTTTACAAATGTTCATACACTTTGTATGTGTAGACGCAGAATTTTTAGGTATCGAGATAAATCAATGTGGTTGAAATTTCTTAATAAGAAAATAGCCTAGAGTAGTTTTCGAAATTATAAAACCATTTCAAAAGTTTATTTAAGTTACATATGTACAAATTATGTTACGACACTCGTAATGTAGTAGGAGAGTCGTTATGCCTCGGCTTTGTCGTGTAAGGGTAGGTCTTCGGGGAGGGCAGGACGCGGTGCGGGCGGGCCAAGAGTGCGCTGAAGGAGAGAAGCTGCCGCTGCGCCACCTAGCGGACCGACCCAGTATACCTGTAGACATATCGATACCTCCTAAGTATACTGAGTCATCTAACAAATTTAGGTATTTTGTTTTTTTATACAAAAGTACATAATAAACCATGATCTTAATGTTAGTGTTATTTTTTTTTTAAAAAGACCTATAATTACCGAGATAATTTCACGTATACTAAATCAATTTCAACATCAGTTAAAATCGTACATTGTATACTGATCCAAATAACATTGTATCAGTGTTCGCGGGGCGTAAGGAGGGACGCATTGATACAAGTTTATTATGGCTCAGTATACGACAAATGACGGCGAGGGCGCGAAATTTTTTTAATTATCTCAATAATAAGGTGAATAATACTAATGATACAATTAGCAATATCTCAGGAATCGGTGATATAATGCAAAACAGGGCTGAATATGGTAAGTTACATTGATATACTTTATTTATGTTATATATAGTGTGATTTTGCCATTTTTGTTTGATAATTGTTACACGTCGCTTAGTACGCCGTATACTGATACAACTATATTTACACCTGTTTACAACGAACAAACTTTATAAAGAAGACACTTGACTTATCTGGCTATAATAATGTACTAATTAAATTTTTGATATATTTGTTTTAATTGTGGTATAATATATTTTTTTATGTGTTATAAATTTTATATCTTGATATTGGCACGTTAAATATAAAAATATGAATTCTTGTGTTTTTAATTGTTGTTTGTTTTAGAGTCTCCATTGCCACCGGATGCAAATTGCTAATTTATGGAAGATTTATGGAAGATGCAAATTGCAAAAAAAAAATGCAAATATATGGAAGAGGAGCTATCAATACTTGATGATATTGATTAGAATGATAGCAAGGAAGTATCGCAGAATATCCCTTCTAATGCTTACATATTATTCCTAGATTATATTATTCTTTGCTCTTCGCCTTGGGTATCGATTGTTGATAACTGAACTCAAAAAGGAGATCGATCGCCATCAGTCATAGAGAACACTCCAGGTAATTCGCCCATCCAGAATAGCATTATAGAAAATTATTGTGATATTACTCCAGTACCATCGCCGTATAATTCTTTTGACTCATCTCCTGTTAATTTCTGACATTAATGATATCACATACTCATCGTCCAATAACGCCAAAAGCGCATTTCCATTGCGAAAAAAGATAAAGAAAGGCTAAGAGTTTTCATAAAAAATGTATGGATAAGGAGAGGAAATATAAGCTTAATAGAGGATTGGAATATGTCAGTAGAAACGGAAGAGTTCATGCTACGAGAATTATGAAAACTTCTTGCCCCTCAACTTATGGAAAAAATGCAGTGAGAAATTAACAGAATGTTTTGGATTATTGGACCACTCAAGACAATGGGTTTTTTGGCAAGATATGCTGTAAAAGCTGGAAAAAAAGAGAAAAAATATTGTCGATAAAAAAGGAGTGAAGGAGATAATATTGAGACCACAAAAATATCGGTTTGCAAAACTATGTTCTTGAGAACTCTTTCTATTAGTTTTGATTTTGCTTATACAGCTTTAGAAAAGTCCGATAAAGGTAATGGATTTATTAAATCAGATCAGCGTGGTCTTTGGATGAACATATAATCCATCCGATGACGTTCACAGTGTTATAGATCACGTTGAAGCATTTTCTCCTGTAGAGTCATATTACACTCGCCAAAAAATCAAGTAAAAATTATCTAGAAGGCTTTTTATCCTTCCCAAAACTGTTCATGAATCGAATGGTTTATGGACTACCGTGAGACAATATCGAGATATCTATATATAGTTTTTATAAACCCAAAAAAGATTTTTGTGAACAATGTCACATTTATGAAAATAACAAGCAAGTTCTACAGACAGATAAAGAAAAGCATGAAGAGCATTTTAAAAAAAAGAGAAAGCTAGAAAAATTAAAACAAAAGATAAAAAATCAGCGTTACAAAATAATGAAATCCTTACATCAGCATCTGATCTTCAAAAGTGTCTTAATGTATGTACCTCACGAGAGCGTGAGTACTTTTTATTATAAACGGAAACATTATTTGTATAATTTCACGATATTCATTCTGGGATCTCGCCAAGGTGATTGCTTTTGATGGTATCAACAGACAGCAAAGAGAGGTGCAATTGAAATTTCCAACTATCATTTTAAGTTTATAGAAGATACGGGTGGTGAAGGTGTCAATGATTACCGGTTTTAGTCAGACAACTGTGGAGGCCAAAATAGAAATAGGATTTATTTCTTAATGTATATGTTAGGTAGTTTAAAGTGTAGTATAGCTATTAGCCATCGCTTTCTAATAGTGGGTCATTCACAAAGTGAAGGCGACAGTATGCACGCTTTAATTGAAAGACAGACAAAGATAAAAAGCTTTATATGCCTGATCAATGATATACAGCTTTTAGATACATACACAGTTATTGAAGTGTCTCAGTATTTAATAAAGGACTTCAAATCAAAGTCAAAACTTATAAACAACTGGACAACTACTAATGATGGATCTATCTATCTATCTAAATAACTCTAATGGAGCAGAAGATAGTGATTCAGACTGATTTTTGATTCGTTCAACCTTTAATATTTTTATTTATTTTGTTTAACCTTATAGAAATTTTTTGAGAGTTAGAATTTCCTAGATTTTTAGATATTTATATTATTCATATCTATTATTTTTATTAATATTGCTTAACGTAAGTTACCATTTTTAGTTTCTATTATTTTTATTGATGTTTGTTACTTTTCAAGAAACTTTCATGATACAAAAACGGGTCGGATACAAAAACTACAAAAACGGGTCCTACTTAGTATAAACGAAAAATACATTGTGATTCTTTAAATGTGTTGTTTTGTTAAATGAGACTACTTCTTCCTAACCTTTATTAATTTCGTGAGGTATTCGAAATACCTAAAATGAGTAATTAAAAAGCCTCGATTAATTATATTAGTCCAGTATACGTTGAGGTTTTAACTACTAACATAGGTAAGTACTTTCCTAGTATAATGAGTCAAGTGATGTAATTTCAACATTTTATTATTAAGTGGGACAAAAAAAATCGAAAATAACCAAAAGTAGTATGATATTAACAAAATGATTATCATATTTCGTAATATTTTCGAGTAAGTCATGGATTTTCATGTACAACGTACATGAATATAACTGGTAGTTAAACCATTTTACTATTCAGGCCCGCCCGTGTATAATGAGTCATGTACATAAAATATCATTTAAAAACAAAATTCAGCAAAATCATGTTATACCAAAGGAAGAGCTTTCAATCTTTATTAAAAAAACATTTAATTTATTCCGAATTAGTTTGATTTCATTAAAATATAAACAATTTGCCTTAAAATGGCTCTCCTATAAAATTACTAAAATGTCAGTTGACTCAGTATACTTAGGAGGTATCGATATCGGAGTTGAGCACAAGCAACCTCGCCACAAATTTATTTTATTATTATTTATTTACAAGGATCGATATCGTTCTAGCACTGGTCGCAACCAGATACCTTGTTTTATTTTTATAATAATTCGAGTTCCCACTACTTGTTCAAGCCGACTGATTTGTAATAAATAAAAATTCTTGAATTCTCTGATACAATCAGTAATACATTGAATTTTTATAAAACGAGCAAATCTCAGGAATGACTCAATATAGTAAAATTTAATTAATTTTGAACGAGCCGTTAGACCGAATTCTTTTTTGGATTGAATTGACTCACCCAATGGTCGGCAGTGAAACCCTGCAAGAGTGCAGGAGCAAAGCTACGGGCAGGATTAAGACTCGCGCCCGTGAGAGGCCCGCCTGCGTAAATTAGGCCAGCCACTACCAGACCAAGCTTCAAGGACGCCGCAGGATCGACACGACCCGCATCTTCTGCGCGCCAAATGCCACCAGCCGTCAACACCAAAGTTCCCGTCAAGAGCGCCTCTAATACCGCTGCGCCAAATACGCCCACGCCGGATCCTGGTGCTGTTCCGCCCGCTGGCCCGTTCGCAAAGTACGCTGACGGCGATAGCAGCATTAGCGCTCCGAATCCAAGCGTGGCGCCTACCACTTGCGCTATGACGTAAGGTAGCGCCGCGGTCCACGGTAGCCGCCCAGCCATCGCCGCCGCCAGTGTTATGGCCGGGTTCATGTGCGCACCCGAAATACCGCCGAACCCCTCGATGAGGGCGACGACGAGGAAACCGAAGGCCAGCGCAGGGTGGGATAATGGTGCACCAGAAGGCAGCAGAGCAGCAGCGCCGAGCCCCACGAGCAACGCTGTGGCCAGCACCTCGGCCACAAGCGCGCGCCACCACATTACCGCCCACGCGCGCACACCTTTCTGTGTGTTGTCTGTGTAAATTCATACTTTGTCAAGTCTTTATATGTATTAATATACATAAATAAAAATCAAAGTATTATAATTATTAAAGTCGAAACGAAATAAACCCATTTAATACATTGCGGCAGCATTCTTATAAATGAAAATATTAATTTATTTCCTTATTTATAATTAGAATTTGTCTGACCTTTTAGACTGTAAGTATTAGTAGTAATGCCAAAAACAATTACCTACTTGGCATATATTAATTTAAGGTTTTGCTATAAAAACGAAATAATACAACATTTATAAGTGCGTTATACATACTCTTTGTGATTAATCATAGTGCAACAACTTATTAATTAATTAAATCACAAATAAGGTGAGCGGTACGCACTTAGTATTGTTAAATCGGCATGACCTTAGACGCCGTAGCTCGACGCTCAGCTTAACCAATCATTCGTTTGAATAATGAATATTTATTTAATAATATATACATAAGTCAACGCTTGTTTGTATACGCTTAAAAATATAAAGGTCGGTCAACCCCTCGATGTAACTTAGCGCAGTTTTGATGGCGCTTAATTGTTTGGTATAAAGTAACCCTTAAAAGACCGGCTGCAAGGAACACATCTTAGGCAGCCGCGGGCCTTCTTATTTATTTATATTTGAGAACCAGTTAGTAGCTTAGCCTTCAAGGTCGACTTAAACTATGCATAATTTTATATCATCTTGCATCTATTTAATCATTTGCATATTAAGTAGGTATCACTTTAATGAGGCAAACACTAACATATATATCATTTAAAAAAACGAATTGCGAATTTTGTACCGCGATGTTTAATACCACATAAGTAGCACATCATTCAGACACTAACAAAAGAATCTCTCGGAGGTGTGGTAAAGCTCGTGTACTGACCGTCTGTGGCCATCGGCGATAAATGCAGCCCTCGTACAAGTTGATGTGAACAGTCGCAAAGCGGTGATTAGGGTGTGTGGCGTGTGGCGGCGCGATCACAACTAGCGGAGTCCAACATCGGCTCTAGTGCCAAGACTATCGATTTCTTTCCCCCGCGTCCCGCACCTGTCACAGCGCCGGCAAGGGTGCCTCTGCCCTTGCGCACTCAGTAGCGATACCTATTAATCGTAGTGATAAAACTCAAAAGAGCCCTTAATCTTTGATTACATTGTCATTTGTCGCTCCTAGTTCTGTCTTTTCTTCTGTGCCCTTGTGCTTGTCTTTTGTGAAGCCCTTTGCATTCCCTTATACGTCGACAACTACACAAGACAAGGTTAACTCTATTACCTTTCTAATTACATATAAGGTCTTATCGAACAATGTAATTTAAAAATAGCTGATTGAAGTATTTGTTAAATTTGTTGAATATTATTCAAATATGTGCTATCAGAGGTCAGAGGTGTGTGTCGAGTTATCGGTCAATAATAACAGCGACGCTCGCTATAACGGACTCTTCTAATACATTGTCAAACAAGAGCCGATTCGACACAGCCTAATTCCATGTTAATGTTCCCATCGGCGCAACCTATCAGCGCGTTTCAAAATGTTGACTGGATGAGCCTGTACACATATTGTTTCAGCGATGTGTGTATAGACACAGCTCGCAGTACGGTAGTCTGCCGTCATTCGTATGTGACATTTGCCAAACACGGTTTATCTGAAATGTCTTGGCCGGAAGCTGCTAATTACGCGGTTTGCTAATGAGCGTAGCGATTTCGGCGCTCATTAACAGCCAAAACGCCTGATCGGTTCGATACGGAGCCTTTCCTGTATCTATTTTGATAGATCGACACCCAAACGACAAAAATAGACAAAGAATTAATTAAATTTTAGGTAATTGTGATTTGTTATGGTGGCAGTGACAAATAAATAGAATTTAATTGCATTAGCGAATGGGTTTACTGATATACAGGCAGTCCTCGACTTACCTCGTTTCGATTTACGTCGTTTTAAGTTACCTACGTCGAACAATGTTTTGACACATATCCATTATCCATTGCACTCGACGTCCGCCGTTCCACAACTGAGCGTTTTTCAAGGCAGTTTATGCCGCGCACCACCACTATGTGGAATCAGCTGCCCACTGAAGTATTTCCGAACCAATTCGACTTAGGGTCCTTCAAGAAAAGTGCGTACCAATTCTTAAAAGGCCGGCAACGCACTCGCGAGCCCTCTGGCATTGAGAGTGTCCATCACTTAACATCAGGTGAGCCTCCTGCCCGTTTGCCCCCCGTTCTATATAAAAAAAACTCCCTCTGCCCCGCATAACCAATACCCCTCTTACGCAACACCGTTTTAAAAGGAAATGGACAACAGACATGAACAACAGAAGCTTTTGATCGGATACATTATTTTGCACCTAATATCGGGCCGATTAAAAAGTTATATTTAGTTAAGTCTCATTATTGTAAAATTATTAATGAAATTAATTTAAATACATTTTGGTTTTTTTTTGGGATTCACTGCTGGCCCTCACTTAATTCACTATTCCTCAAGCATACGTTATTTGTTTCGATTTCCGGCACATTCATTCACTTGTCTTGTGCAAATTTGGAGAATGCCATGAAAATGTTTGAAGAAAATGATCGTAATTTTGAGAGAAGTTTCCACGTTAATAACTAAATTTGTGCAGCCTGTCAGTGTTACGAATAACGAAGATCTGTATGATAGCAAGAAGAAAGAAGCGAAGCAATCTAGAATTGATAGTTTCTTTAAGCCAAAAGTTTAATATAGTATAATAATTTCTCATTACATATTAAAGTTTTATAATTATTATTAAAATTAATACCACACAAATACCAAAAATAACTAGCAATGTCATAAGTGCATATATAATTATTTTAAGAACTTACTTTTGATAATAAAGTATGAATATCCTTTGTTATAAATGTAGTTTTTCTTAATTTCGAGTCCGTGTGGATCCTAACCCTTGAGTTTTACATGTAAATATACGAAAATGACACGTCGTTACGTCGTTTCGATTTACGTCGCGTATTTCGAGAACCTACATGCCGTAAGTACGAGGACTGCCTGTACTTAATAAAACAGTTTAATCTCACAAATTGTATTTTATTGTTATAATTTACGTAACTAAAAGATTTATCCCAAAACGTTAGTTTCTTTACGTTTAATATTGTAAGGAACTCATCTTTCTCACATTAATTTCCCGAATTTTAAATGATCTTGCGTGGCGGTTATCCGAACTAATATAATTCCTATTTGGTACGAGAAATTTTATTTATACTCAAAAATTTTATAGACTGATGCATATTAATATATAAAAATAAAATAAAAATTCCATATTCGGTGGGTATCTAGATGATTACTGTCGAACTGTAATGACGTGACATCCTCATAACAAAAAAGGCAGTTTTGTATTGCTCCGACCTCAAATCCCACGACGATTTGTTTTTCTTAAATCACACTCTAAAAATATTGTGAGTAAAGTAAAAAATATAAACTGATTAAGAATTTTATTATCGACAGTAATTTACACCTATAACAGCTGAAACATAATTTGGGAAAACAGGGTAACAAGTTACTTTATTTCTTAAATTCACGTGCATTGCGTAGTTTGCTTTGGTAAAATTTTGAGTACATTAAAAATAGACGCAATCTTATTTTATCGTAATCTTAGGATCTACTGAACCGATTTTAAAAATTATTTACCCAATAGAAAGCCAGTATTTATGTGTGTTGTAGACTACATATTAACACGAAAAAGAAATTTGTTGGTTAAATAATTTTCAAGCTTTCCGGGTCACGATTGCCTTTGCAAAGCTTGCTAGTAGGAAATATAATTACTGTAAGCCCTTTAGAGTCAAATAAAAACCATGTCTAAGAAGTATTTTAGTGATTAGTTTAGATATCGTTTTAGTACTGTGTAGTATATTACCCATTTCTTTGCTCTTTTGAAATCATACACAACACTATTATAGACTTATTTCAAGTAACTTCGAAGGGATATAGGTGTAAAGAGTTGCTCAGTGAGTCACAAGTGAAACAGATGTTCAGAATAGAATTAATCTTTATTTCACACAATTTGTTGTCTTAAAACTAAACAAAAGATCCGCGCAGACAATGAGATGACCGTGGCGGGTATTTTTGACGTTGCACGTGACTTACGCCCGAATCCAATAATTAATCCACAATTGTTTTCAATCTGAGATCAGACCGTGACAGTCGATCGATCTCCTATCTGCATCCCAATAACCAAACCCTACGAAGACAATCCATTTTTGGCGACGGATGAGATTCTCTATGTCGTTCCATTTTACCGAGTTTTCACTCATATTTGATAATCAATGTAAACCAAATAAAGTAAATAAAACCGTACAAATAACATTAAAATATACATGTGTATGTTTAAAACATAACAAACAGTTTTTTTAATTATTTAAAAAACTGGTGTAAGTTAAAATCTGTTAAAATAATTAACTGTTGAAATCGAGCTTTCGTCAACTGTCATTTTCATACAAAGGTCTATCCACAGACACCGATACGACCTCACATGGATAGCTTGTATCGACAGATGGCTATTACAATCCGTCGAAAGGTTATTGGCCCACTTATTACGACATTTGGATTAAGATTTTAAGATTACTATCTCAGATGGTGGATTAGGGATTGAGATAAGTTATTGGGTTCGATCGTTAGGCAGTAAGTTTTATTGGCGATCTCGAAAACGAAATGCCACATCCTGGCATCTTTTAGACTAGGAGCAGAAGGAGTAACAATATTATCTCAATATAACCTCAACAGTGTGAGGGGTCTTCGAAAAATCAACAGCTTGTGTCCTCTACCAATCCGCATTTGGATTGGCTTGAAGGCTGATCAGTGATCAGCTACTTGTATATAGCAAAACAAGATAATGAAACAGACACTGAATGTGTTTGCATCAACCCCCTATGGAGAAAGAAGTCAGAATATACAATGGAAATTATTTGTATTTATGTTAAGCTCACCAAAACGTCGTAATAACTCGACTTTGGTTAGTATGCCTTGTTGTCCATACAATGTAAGGTTTCTTTCTGTATAACACCTCTATGTCTTCAGACAATACGCAGTTCCTTCAGCCCTAGAGTTTACACTGTATTAACTGGTGCGCGTCTTTGGTGCGCCGGGTGCGGGGCAGCTCCAGCAACATCTTACGGATGATAGTCGAGAGAATGGAGTGCCCCTATTTACGACACTGCTCCGACATCTCCGCAGGTCTTTGTACCTGATAGTTTTTGTTTAACTACTTTTTTCTTATTTTTACTAATTCTACTAAACAATAGTTTCTTAAATTCTAAACATAGATTTTAAGAAACTATTGTTACTAACTTACTAATCAATCAATGTATGTAATGACTGTATTTATCTGATTAATAAAATTATTATTATTATTATTAAAAATCCTTCTTCAAAAACTCGTATGGCATAGTCTAGATAGCGTTGTTCTATTAGTTTGTTGGTTTAATTAGTTAATTACATCTCTTGCAAACATAAATTGTTAATGATAATAACTTTAATCTTAAGTTCACATACACAAGAACATTCCTTGGTTCCTTATCTATGTTTATGTTTTTATAAATGGTGATTTTACATCAATATTTTTAATAACAAAAATGTAATGTTGTATTGTTGGTTTTCCCTAAAAAATAACTGAACTAGAATTTTTTATTTTTTTACCGTAATATTGTCGTGTCACATTTTGTAAGCACTAGATGTCGCCTTTAACAAAATAATTTCTGGCTTTAATAGCAGCTTTTACTAACACTTTTTATAATATTTGACCTTGCTGGTAAGACTATATAACAGACTACATAAATTACAATAAAACAATAGCTATAAAATTACATACGTTATTATCGATCGATTTTGATGTACAATTCCATTTGGAAAAACTAAGATTTTTCAGTCAATGTCAAACCAAGTACATGAACATACCCCGTGTAGTCAGTGAAGCCGCCATAAGGCAACGTAAAGGGCCGTAGCCCCCGACGCTCCACCTAGCGGTCCAACCCAATAAACCTGCAAATACACGTCTGATAGAGTAGTGTATTTAAAACACGTAATAAGTTCTATAGTAATAAGTAATTAATTTTCAATATATTGACTGCGGTTATGTAAGCATTTATCTTTAAATTTATCGGCCTTATTCATAAACATGAAATAATAATAAAATAGGTATCATGATAGGTATGTTTAGGTACAGTTCTTTTGACACGGAAACAACATCGTAATCATAGCAAATATCAGATATCTTTTGTCTACGTATAAGGCAGTTTGTGTTTGAATTTTAATATGGCAGGTTTCTGTACCAGTAAAAAATTTAGACATTTTTAAAAAAAATTATCCCTTAGAGGATATTAATAGGATACACTTAAATTTTAATCGACTTCTAAAATAATAAATTAAACTTTTTGTTATCATGTTAAACTGAGTTTTTATAATGCTCTTTATTCTTCCGAGTTTGATCTCGGTAAATTAGTTACGATAAAAGTACTAATAACAGTATGATTATCTTATTATGCACTCACCCAATGATGGTCCCAGTGGGCAGAGAGCAGAGCGGGCGCGAAGCTCCGGAGCGGGTTGAAGCTGGCCCCAGATATTTCGCCCTGGAACGCAGGCCTACTTATTACAACTACTATGAGCTACCCAGATATTTATATTAAATTGAGTGCATAAAGGAATTTTTTAATTGTGCTGTCTGTTAGTGGTGTATTGAATAAATTATTATAAGGTTTATTTACTCGTATTTATGTTTTTTATTTTATTTTGTATAAAACACATATATTATGTCTTGTCAAATTTAAAAGTAAAAATAGTTTAAAACAGTAATAGTATTAGACCAGCCATTTTGGTAAATCGGTATAAAAGAAGTAAATACTACGAATACGGAATACCTACTAGTAAATACTTCAACTTCTATTAACCTTCTAAAGTTGATTAATGTGTTTAATCATATACAAAAGTAAAATAGTGACGTACCGCGGCAAGTGTTAACGCCGAAACAGCAAGGCCAACACGTAATGGCCACGAGTCGTGCCAACGTCGGTTACGGATGTCCCAGGCGCTCAGGTTGGCCAGTGTCAGGCAGCAAGTACATACTGCTTCTACAGCCGCTGCACGCCATACTACTCCATTTGGCATCGTAACACAGTAAGAGGATTTGCGATTGTTTAACATCACTGCCGCTAATGCGCCAGATATCGCACCAATTGCTTGAGCTACCATCATTCCTACACCCCGCGCCATACTAACACGTCCACTAAACACTGCCGCCAGCGTGATGGCTGGATTCATGTGCGCCCCCGATACATGGTCGAAGCACTGAACGAGAAGCGCCACGGTAAGGCCTGCAGCAACTGCGCGGGTCAACAGCGGTGAGGATTCACCACACGCTGGCAGGCAGGACAGGAATACCAGCATCGCGGTTGCCACCAGTTCGCTTGTCAGTATGCGCCAAGTTTCTACCCCGTCATCCTTCGTACCAATAGTGGTGTATTCACCTGACAAGTCTAGAGAACAACTTTTTAAATCTATAAAATAAGAATACGTTCATGGAGCTACGAGTACAATCAAATATTAGTTAGTAATAAGGTTTAAAAGGGGCCTCATAGCCTAGCGGTCTTATTAAGTGGCAGCTAGGTGAGGAGTACCGGGTTCGATTCCCGGTTCGAGGGCAAGTTTTAATTTAATTTTGTTCTCGGCCTTTGGGAGGGTTGTGCGGTACCGGGCGAGTGCCTAAACCGTACATGGAGGACACGGTCGAATTTCTAAAGACAAGCACGAATTATAAAAAATCCTATACTTGACGCTGGCTAATGCACAAATCGTGCCAGAGCCATAAAAAAAAAAAGGTTTAAACGTTTCCAAATATCAGACGCTGACTTGTCTAGGTTACAAATGGGAATGCGAGTATGATGAAAAGGTTTACCTTGTACTTCATCGCCCGGTTGCAGGTGGGAAGACATCTTAGCGTTAATTCTCGGCTCTCCACAGTAGACACTGAAGTACTTTATGAATACAATCTTAGCACTATCTAATCTTTATAATTACACCGCAATTAATCTCGCGCCGAGATAAATGTTGCAAATTTAGAAGACGCGAGAAGGAAGACCATCGTATTTTCAAAAGACTTTTAAGTCTCCGATATTTAAAGTTCTATTTTATGCATAAATTGACACTACTATATATAAAAAGGTGACAACACATTTAAGCAGAACACTATATTTTAAGATATCTACTCAGAATTTATAAAAAAATATCAAGGCCATTCTAGCGAGACGGTTTAAACATTAAATAAACTAATCATGGATAACTTTTATTCAAGCATTACTATATTAAAATCAAAACTTTTCCAGATTTTATATATGCAATTTGCAGTGCTCGATTTAAAAAAAAATTGTATATCCGAAAATATTATGTCAATGTATTTGACTCCATTTTAATCCAGACATTTTTGTGAAAGCATATTTTGTGAAGTAAAATTCTATACCAAACAGGGTAAGTAATTGATATTTATAAATGTTTATTTTTTAATACAAAGTTTCGACATTTATATGATAAGTCGCGTCACTCAGAGGCGGGTGAGATGGGCCGGGTGCATGGGATGCACAGGGTGCAAGGCGGCATCTAGGTCCTTGCGACGCGCTGCGAGGCGATGATGCAAGTAGCGCGCGGCCCCTTCACCGCTCCAGGGCTGCGCGTAGAACGCGGCCCTTCTCTCCTCTTCAGGGTTGCCCCCGCCGCCGCCGCTCAGCGTCTTCAGATCTCGCGCCTGACTCAATAGCCACTTCTGCGTGAACTGCTGCGGGTCCTTGCCAAAACTGAGGAAGAACTCGCGGTTGGTCTTGAGCTGGTTGATCGTGTCGACCGTCTCGTGAATCTTGGCGTCGAGGCCCCTGGATCTCATGCTGGTTGGCGGTGGAGAGCAGGAAGGCGTTCATCTGCGCCTTGAGCGTGTCGTCGACCTCGACGTCGATGTCGTAGCAGGCGGTCTGCTTGGCGTCGTGCGGCGGCTCCACCGAGATGAGGTGGTTGATGACGATAGGGTCTGGCGCGTGAAGGAGGGGAGCCAGGCGCGCCGGGATCTCGGCCAGTTTGAGGCGCGGGCAGCCAAAGATCTGCTCGAGATACTTGTCGCAGAGCACGTACTCGCGCTCCCGCGGGTCCTGCAAGCGGTGCGTGTGCACGTACTGCCACAGGGCGTTGACGATGACGGGCCTCGCCTGCGTGTGCACGCCCAGCAGCCGTGCCAGCCGCCCGTCCAGCTTGAACTGCAACGGCTGGTAGTCTAGCAGCAGCAGAATAGTGCAGCGCACGTTCTTGTAGCCGGGCCGCTTCACCTGGAACCCGTCCGTCTCCTGGGTGCTGAGCGTGCGGTGCCACTCTACCAAGTGATTGTCTGGCCCGTATAGCTCCTTGTCCAGCTCGATCACGAGCGATTTGAAAAATGATGAGAACTTGCGCTTCACTTTGTTAGGATCACCTTTAGAGTCATCGAGCAGTCGGCCTTCCACGCGGAGCTCCCACGAGGCCACCGCGTTCTCGCCCTGACCTGCAAGACGTTACACGCATTAACTTAATTTCTTTAAGGTTTTTTTAATTTTTGGATAATTTATTACGTTTTAGGAAATGATATAATTATCACATATTTTATATTTATACTCATAAATAAAATAGAGAGTTGAGAAAAGAGATAGATTGTAGCATTTTTAAATACAATTTTGTAAATTATTTTACCAAATGAAATGCACGTTATATGATTCAGTTCTGAATTAATATTGTCGGATTTGCAAAGACTACAAAAAAGCAAAGCGGAAATACTTCCCACGAATGACAGATTTATGTTAGTTCTGATTAATATTGAGGCTTGGTAATGTACATAATTTTTCTATGTTTACTGGTCAGGCGCGTGAGATGCCGGAGCGAGTCACAAGTATGTGATAATTACAAAGTTACAATCAAAGGAGTCTTATTACACAAATACGTGATATGCAGAATTTTACATTTTTCAGGTACTCTTTGTTGCATTGTGCATCAAAACCTTCTGATAAATAATCAAAAGATCCATACAGATACTTATAAGAACATGTTAGCGAGTGTATGTGTGCAGTTTACCTGGATAGAATGTATTGGAAATGAAGATACGCAGCTTGCGTTTTTGTTTCATTGGGCGTTTGAGAGCCTCCTGAATGTCAAGACGCTTGCGCATAATAGTTGCATCCAACTTGCGCTCAAAAGTCAGCAGATCCATGTAGGCTTGAGACTCAGGTACCAGGTCGCGCACCTTCTGCGGCAGTATCTTGTCCGCCAATCGTTTTTTGCGTTTACCGCCGGCCCCGTAACCCTCACTGTTAGGCAAGGGCGAGTTTGTATGAGCTATTTGGATACTGAGATGACAACACATTATCTAAATACAATTAATGTTCTTTTAATGTGAGAATTACAATATTATAACTGAAGTAAACTTCTCTAAAGATATGGGCAAGGTCTGTAACATTTGCTTTTAACATTGATATTTGTCTTAAAAGGACTTTAAACTTTTCAAGTCTTTAGTTCAGCCACATGGTATAATATACAACCGATACCCACGAATCTGCAGTTGAAATAATCACTAAATAAATCAGTCGCTATGTCAGGAGCTCACCCTGCATAATGCTGAGGGCGTTGCTGCGGCGGTAAGGGCGGGCGGGCATCTGGCGGTCGCTTGGTAGGGGCGGGCGGTGCGGCGGGACGCGGAGGAGCGCCCCCGTACGGTGCAGGCGGTGGGGCAGCTGCAGCTCCTGCCCCGGCGTACGCTACTCTGACGTTACCGCCGCCCACCGGACCTGCACCTGCTGGCGGTGGAGTAAAACCGCTTCGTTGCTGTAATTACAAACATTGTTTAGGGGTAGTGTGCTTTATATTATGGACTGTTTGCTGGTTTGCATATGATTGTCAACCTAAAATATGCAACTTAAACCCCTAGTACGCATTGACAGATTCTACTTTCTGTATGTGCAATATTTGCTCATAATGCATTACAAAATATATTAAAGAGATGTTTTCAAGATATGTGGCTTTTTATCATCAGTTCATATTTCCAGAATTGTGTTTTACAAAGGCAAATGCAGAAGTCCAGATGAAATAAGAAAAGCATTATAAATATGTATCACCTTTGATGATGATAAAACCTCTATTAATAATAATGAATGAGTGTTACAATATAAGAAATAGTTCATACTATGCAATTACATGGATATTAATTTTGTGATAAATGTTTTAATATGTATAGACTAAAGATTATAAATTTTGTGTTTACTTAAGATTTTTAAAATGAACAATCAGGATGGTCATTATTTGTTATATGGGTAAGATTTAGTGTTGAGACTTAACACTAAACTTAACATTAGTATGTTAATAATATCTTGGATTTTACATACAGACAAGGGTCATACTTAGAGCAAATTCTTGACACTGACCCTCACTGTGAGGTTTAGTATTCCAATATGTCAAATATGTATTCGATTTGAGTATAACTAAGTCATATATATATATACCCCCCCCCCCCCCCCCCGGAAAAAAAAAAAAACAAAAAAAAAAAAAAAAAAAAATAAAAAAAAAAAAACCCAAACAAAAAAATTAAAAAAAATTTTTTAAAAAAAAAAAAAAAAAAATTTGGGGGGGGGGGGGGGTGACCCCCCCCAAAAAAAATTTTTTTTCTGTGGTTATAATCTTTTCCCCCCCTTTTTTTTTTTTTTCCAATTTTTGGCCATCCTGTAAAGAAGAAGAACTTAGAACTAAGACTTGGCTTTAAATATACCCTTAATTTGTAAAAGCTAGCGACTAGCAAGCTAACTAGCAATGTGATGTCTGTCCCGGTTGCAAAACCAAATAAGCAAAAGAATACAAAAAGTCCTTAAATTTGTTAAACTTCTTAAAATTGATTGTTTGTGATATACATGTCAATTTATACTCTGCAATTAGCCCACCACTATCTGTTATTTCAATTACATACAATCAATCACCAATCATCATCATCTAAATAATCAGCCTAGTGTGAGAGTAACCATCACCTTATCCTTTAAGGTTCAATATAGAATAGTTATTAAATATTCAATTTCAAAATTTAGTAGTTTTAGATTCTTGTGATGTGTATTTTTGTCAAATTTATGTGTTACGTACTCATGTAACAAGATATTAATCACTCCCGTAACCGTACTTACTGGAAAGTTAGGTTGCGTATATGGTCTGGGAGGCATAGCGGAAGGAGGCTGTGGCTGAGCAGGTCCTGGGTAACGTTGCTGAGGCATGGGGCTCGATGGCGCCGCGCTCGGCCCCCCAGCTGGAAACCTTTGTGCCATTTTGCTGTACAAGACCTTTGCTAATTTACAGCATTCTTCTGTTCAATACTCAGTATAGATGTCAAACAAGATTTAGCAAATATCTTTACACTAGTTTGCCTCACTTTAATTCCTTATACTATAAGCAATAGTTTCATGTAAACTATTTTCGTTTTAAGTGATAAAGTGACAATGTTTAAGTAATTATTAAAATATTGTCAGTATTGTAATTGTACACAACACTAAACGCTTCGGTACGGACTACGGAGCACCACAGAACAACATTAATCACAAGAAGACATAGACCATTACTGAAATGCACAGACTATAGGAGTAACAGATAACCAACTGGCACAGATTTTATAGGTATATTGATTACAGATTGTACAATATAACTTAATAATTTGTTCATATATAACACAGAATAAAAGTTCTAGTTTTACATTATATTTTTTACTGCTTATTGATTATACGTTTAGCGTCATGAAAAGTTTATCATAAACTTAGAATAATATGCTTTATAGATTAGAACAATGTAAAAAATTAGGGTTCTGTAATAATAGGGAAAAAATATATAAATGTATTAATCTGACCTACCTCACGCCTATGACGTCACTGTTTCTTTATAATTTATTTGGGGGGTTTGAGGAACCCTTGATTTAGGCCATTTATCCCCAGAATTTTTGTAGTTGGTTAGCCATATAAATAGGAACCTACGAAATAAATACCGTATTCAATGATACCGATACTAACGAATCATCAATCTTCAATATAGTTTGGAAAATTTTACCATATACAATATACATAATATTACTCGGAATCGTGTAAGTCATATTATTTCGTCACGTCATACTTACTTCTCAAGACGATACTAAATGTAAATTTTCGCAGATCGAACGCGTAATTTCCCATACAATTTATATAGTTTACAATGACAATTTCATCCGATATATTACGTCAAATTTTTTTTACTTAAAAAAAGGGGCATTTTTTTATCAATCAAATTTATCAGATAAAGCCATACAAAACGTCTAATATATAAGTGTTGATGAATGTTTATTAATTATATAAAAAGGCAGTCATTTTCTAAATTTTGTATAATAAGTGTTATTTTTAAGTACTATAGGTATAAAGTATAATCTAATCCTATTCTAGAAAATTAAGGACCATGATAAAAATGTCTAGACAGAAAGGTTGCAGGTTATTTTTGACTGGCATAAAAATAATATTAAAGGAATGGTGTAATCATGCGAAAAATATATATTGTTTTAGTACATGAACTTATTTAATGTACATTGCCACAGGTTAGCAAGACTTTCTTCAATACTAACAACTGGATAAGCATATTGCAAGTCAGTTGTTGGTACTGTACTTTGTTGAAGATCAACGTTGGTTTCATCAAGCCACTCGGCGTCATCACGCGCACTACGCATAGAATCTCTCTCGATCTACTGATCGATCATTTTTCTAAGCCGCTTTTCAGGTTAGAAATCACGCGTTTGACGAAAAAATAAGTACACGTGATATCTTACTATACCCCTCCTCCACCTTGTGATATTTCGTGATTTTCGCCGAACCCCTCTCCTCCCCTTTCGATTAATGGACAGCCCCTTAGCTATTTTATTATTATTACCCTTACTGCATAGTAAAAGTTTGCTTTTTTATCCATACAGTATTACAAATCTAAAGGTCTGTATCGTAAAGTCTGTATTTTTTGGCTTATTTGATTCGTGACCTAAGGTTCTTGCTTGATGATTATTGATTACTAGCTGGTCTGGCGAACATCGTACCGCCTAACAGTCGATTCTTAATTTTTTTTAAATACTTATTCTGCTATTCGGAACACCGGTCTAGCTAGTAAGATAAAAAAAGAAAGTTGATAAGACAACAAATACATTATGTCAAAAATAAAAATGTACCTTCCCGGAACCCCTCCACTAACACTTAAACTTTATGGTATGGTATTAAAGTTCAAATTGACTTTTAAGTATTATTACGAATCTTTTATATGGGAATATAGAAAAGTGTTGTTTTTAGACTTTTTCACTCGATTTTTTTTAATTTTTCTCTCCGTAAGAACCATCCTCGCACTTCAAGGAATTTTATAAAAAAAGAATTGGCCAAATTGGTCCAGGCGTTGTTGAGTTACGCGCTTACCAACACATTTTGCGATTCATTTTTATATTATAGATTAATTATCGGGCAAATTAACGTGGCGCACAATCTTGGGACACCAATATTCACTATTCTTATCAATTGTCACATAAAAAATGACATTTCGCATAATAATTCATTTCGCGCCATTCGTGTAACCGGTTTTGTCGTACTGAATTACATGTGAGAAATTGAGATTTTTTTTATATGAGGCGAAGGAAATAACATAAATGATTTTACCATAATCTTCAAACCAAGATTAATGAATTCATTATTAGAAACTAAATTCATTCAAAAATAGTTAGAAATTACTTTTATTTCGCTTGGATACAAAATCGTAAGTAAGTAAATAAACTCCTTATATGTACATTTTGTTGGGTTATAAGTGTGCAGCGGTAGTCGCGTGCAGCAGTCCAGTTTTATTAATGAATTGACAATATAAAAACATAACAAGACCATAGCAACGCCAACTTTAAATAACGAACTATGACGATATAATATGTATGCAAATTACCAAAGAGTTTCCTCTAATACACCCCCTTGATTTGCATACACATTTAACAACAAATATGTACTAAATAGTCATTACAAAAATATACAGACATGCAATCTTAATCTACACCTAACATTGAGATGCAGCGGTAATGTTTCTGTCTTTGTAAAGCTTTTGTTAGCACATCCGCCGCCATCTCCTCGGTAGACACATACGATAATTGTATGTCAGTATTCTCCCTTAAAACACTTCTTATAAAATAATATTGAATATCGAAATGTTTAGTTCGGGCGTGGAAGACTGGATCCTCCGATAGAAATAAGGCACCTTGATTATCGCAGTACAACACTATGTTCCCGAAATCGCGCAACCCTATCTCTTTCATAAGACTATTCAGGTAAACTGCCTCTTTTATCGCCAAATTTAAACTAATATATTCGCCTTCGCACGTTGAAGTTGCTACGCATTTCTGTTTCTGGGATTTCCATGAAATCGCAGCCCCTCCTAACAAAAAAGCATACCCGGAGTATGACTTCCTATCTATAGGACAATTTGCCCAGTCAGCATCCGAATAACCAATTAAGCTCTTACCTGTTTTTCGATAAATCAGTCCATAATCGGCTGTCCTCTTAAGATAACGAAGTAATCTTTTCACCGCATTCCACTGTATCTGTCCAGGATTATCACAAAACGCTGCTAATCTTGTCACGGCGTGTGTGATACCCGGACGAGTTCCTGCTGAAAGATAAATCAAGCTTCCGATTAATTCTCTATATGGACATTTCTTCTCCAGCGGAATTTGTGAACCATCGGGTCTAAAATTCACCTCCATCGGCGTGGTCACTGTTTCTTTACAATTCTCCATGCCGAATTTTATCATCAAATCATTAATATATTTTTGTTGTGACAGTTTCGTGGCATACTCATTTTTGACAATGTCAATGCCTAAAATATATTTCGCCAGTCCATAGTCTTTTAAATCAAACTCTTTGGAAAGTTCATCTTTGAAAGATTGTATGAGACCTTTATTGCGTGAAACTATCAGTAAATCATCAACATAAACCGCTAAGTATATAGACGTATCAATGGAGTTACCGTCCAAATAGTAGAGACACGGTTCCTTCAAAGACTTCATTGACTTCAATTTATTGTCAAGTCTTTTGTTCCATTGACGTCCAGCTTGTTTCAAGCCATACAGTGATTTCTTCAATCGACATACATCTCCACCTGTCTTCAGATCATTTAACATCTTACGAGCCTGCTCTTTTAAGCTTTCGTCTCTTTCTTCTTTAATAATTCTACCTAAGCACTCTGTCAACAATTCTGGAACTTCCATATAAATTTCCTCGTCAAGATATCCATTCAGATATGCAGTATTGATATCCAACTGGTGTATCTCCATGTCTAATTCAACCGCGAGCGCTGTAAGCAGTCTTATCGTGTCTAGTCGGACGACAGGTGAAAAAGTGTTTCGGTAATCGATGCCATATCGTTGACTGTAGCCCTTGGCTACCAACCGTGCTTTCTTCTTCTCGGTTTTGTCAACGTTAAGCTTCGTTGTCAATACATATCGGCATCCTACCGCTTTTCGATTTCTCGGCTTTTGAACAATTTCCCATGTTTCATTATTTACAAGACTTTTGACCTCAGACAATATTGCTTCCTCCCATAGAGCACGTTCAGCGCTACTTAGGGCATCCCCTAAGGAAGTTTCCACAGTCAACGCAACATCCTCAGGTAAAGTTTCTTCTGCACGGCTATTATTATCATTGGGTATCATTTTATAGACCTTCTTAGGTCGGCCAACTTGGTCTTTCTGAAGTTTTGGTCTTCCGGGACCTCTCTTATACGTTACCTCTGTATCAGCTTGCGCTATTTCACTATCTTCCTCATGACATAGAGAAGGTGAACCAAGGGGTGAATCAGTCGTCTCCACGATCATTTCTCGAGTTCCTGAATAAGATGTACTTGGTATTACGTCCACCTCTACATATTTCGGCTTCGGTGTATCAACATCAGCAGAAAATTGATCTAGCTGAAAAGGATCATGAGTAATTGCCGATTTCCTGTCATCATTAGTATCGAGCCTCGTCTTGCAGAATTTCACATCCCTAGCTATAATGGTTTTATGGTCTACTGGTATCCATACCTTATATCCCTTTTGGTTCATTGGATATCCAATAAATATTCCATTGACACTTCTGGCAGCAAATTTGTCCTTGGTTGGATTCTTGTCTAGAACATAAACTTCAGCTCCAAACTTCTGAAGATACTCAATCTTCACTGGAGAGCCAAACCACTTCTCGTACGGAATTGTACCACCCAAACTACTCGTGGGACAACGATTCCTAATATGACATGCCACCAATACAGCATCTCCCCAAAAACCTGCTGAGAGATTAGATGAAAGTAACATACACCTAGCCATTTCAACTAATGTCCTGTTCATTCGTTCTGCTACGCCATTCTGCTGTGGGGTTTGAGGTATAGTCAGTCTTCTTATTATCCCCTCTTGTTTCAGGAATTGATCAAACTTATTATTACAGTATTCTCCACCGTTATCAGTTTGTAAATACTTTATTCTCTTAGCGGTAAGGTTCTCAACATAGCTCTTGTATTCTTTGAAACATTCCAGAACACCACTCTTACTCTTCAGTAAGTAAACTTCGCACCATCTAGTACAATCGTCAATAAACGTGACAAAATATTTTGCACCACCGACAGTTTCATTTCGAATTGGCCCAACTACATCGGAATGGATGATGGACAGTTTTTCGTCACATGGTCCACTCGACTTGGAAAATGGGAAAGAAGTCATCTTACCCTGCACACAATACTTACAGTCGTATAAAATATTTATATTTGACATATCAACTTTAATGCCCACATGACCTAATACTTTTATTAAATCCTTCACATTTAAGTGACCTAAACGTTCGTGCCAGGATAGTAAATCGTTCTTAGTTTCGGAAATCGCAGAAACAGAAGCATGGCCCTCCCGCATATAATAAAGGTTGTTTTTTCGATCTGCTATGAACTTAATATTCCCTTCAGAATCGGTTACATAAGCTGAATCTTTCTTAAAAGTTACATTAAAACCTTTGCTTGTAATTTTAGATACGGAAATTAAGTTGCATCGCAAATCGGGAACATATAAAGTGTCTGATAGTTTTATCGGAACCTCCCCATTCAAACTCACAGTTCCTTTACCTTTTGCAAATGTACTCACATTGGTGGCCAAACTTAACTTACTACTGCAATTTGTCAAGGTGTCAAATTTTCCTTTCGATCTACAAAGGTGCGATGTACACCCACTATCTATGAGCCAGTTTCCTCCACATCCCGAACCAATCACTCCGTTACACTCTGAAACAGATAGAACACATGAGTTAAAATTCTCACTAGCACCTAACTCACTAACACATTTTGAGTCCTGCCTTGTTCCTTTACACGGGCAGTCCGGAAGCTTTATGCCCTTGTTTATGACATCTGTAACATTTAAATTTAAACGCTTGATCCGGTTTATAATTCTGCGGATTTTTAGATGTAGAACTCCTAGCTCCTAGCGTGGTTTTTCTCCTAGCGAACATTGCTGACGACCCCCTCTCTGTCTCCTTCCTTTGCTGTCGCCTAGAGGCATCTTCTTCAAGAATTTTAACTTTTAAAGAATTCGGGTCTGGCAATGAATCTCTAGTCTCCATCGCACATCTAAAGTTCTCATAACTTGGGGGCAGACTATAGAGTAAAATAATAGATGCAAGATCATTATTTATATTTATGTCCATGTCTAGTAACTTTTCTTTGGCTTCAAAGAAGCTTAACAGATATTCACGCATGTCGTCCTCCTCACACATCTTGTGTAATATGAGCTGCTTTAACAGTGTCGCTTTCTTAGCGGGACCCGAAGACGCGAAGATGCTTTCTAATTTGAACCAACATTCTCGCGACGTACTCGTCCCCTTAATGTGTCGTAGCTCACCTGGACTAATTGAGAGAATAATCTCCGCTCTCGCCTTTGCATCCGCCGCTTCCCAAAGCAACGCCTCTGCTGGCTCAGCTGGCTTCTTAATGCTACCATCCACATAGCCCCACACATCGCTCTTAATCAATAGAGCATGGGCCTGGATTCGCCATGAGTCGTAATTATCACGGCTTAATAATTCTATCCGCACACTCGCCATCGTTACTAGGTTAAGCACTCTAGTTCCCCCTTTTTTTATTAATTTACTGGACTATGACTGGGCCCATAACCTTTGTTGGGTTATAAGTGTGCAGCGGTAGTCGCGTGCAGCAGTCCAGTTTTATTAATGAATTGACAATATAAAAACATAACAAGACCATAGCAACGCCAACTTTAAATAACGAACTATGACGATATAATATGTATGCAAATTACCAAAGAGTTTCCTCTAATACATTTTAAAACCAATTTCTACATTAATATTCCAACATCTAAAATGTAAGTAGATATACATATGAGACGATCGCGCCCTAGTTAAACATTTTATACGAATATAACCCAACATGACGGAGAACCGTACTTCGTAAACATAAACTGACTGGAAAGAGTGATGGAACAATGTGAAATTCTAGATCCTGTAAGCTTACCATGTATATTTAATAGCGATTTCAATAATTGACTCGATAATCAATTAACTATTGTATGTAGTAGGTAAGGAACCCAAATGTCTTTTCTCAATACAAATCCAAAATTCGCCAGTTTTATAATAGTTGTGGCGCTGCATGCCATCGTATATTAGGAATTATGTGGTGAAATATTAAAATCGAAATAAATTTTAATATTAATTCAATATAAAAAATTGAAGTTACGCGGTAGACTTGCTGCTCCTTTACGCGAGTATCATACATATAAAAGAACTTAGTCGAATTATAAATGCGTTTCACTCACGCGGGTCAAATTAACATATGCTGTAAACTCATAGTTATGTAATTTTAAATTAAAAGCAAATTATTGTGAATGTGTGAGACCTTTAATCCGGTACAGTGTATTTTTTAAATTTAAATGTAGTGAAAATTTCGTAATTCCGTGGTTACGTTGTCTTTATGTAGGTAGGTATATTAAAAAATATGTTATTTACGTATCTACTAGGAGATTTTTAGGCCATTTTCAAATTCAAAATCTAAGTATATAATATAGAACAATTTGGTATACTTGCTTGAATTGGTTCAATTATTCTTTGACATATTAATTAAGTATTTTTCCGTACTTAGACGTATCTGTATTCTGTACCGTAAGTGCCGTCATGGAAAAGGTATTTAATGGGTATTTAGTACAGATTTTATAAGACAAATTCGCAAGGATTTTAGTAGGCAATATTTAATTACTAATTAGCTTATCTAGTGTCTATTTCATTAGATTTAATTCCTACTTTTACGATAAATTCGTAAAATATAAGAGTTAGGCCTAAGTACTTCAGTAGAAGTCTAGCTATAGATAGCTATATAGTAGAAGTCTAGATAACTTAAATTTTTATCTAAGTACTTATAGCTTCGATAACAGCTGCGTTTATTGAAAACATGTTGGTTTATTCCATTTTGACATTGTCTTAGATTTCGGATGTTTTATAAAGTAGAAGATTTTTTCATAAATAAGACTACTAAATACTTTACCAATTAGATTACTTGTTATCTTCATACAAGTTCCAGTCACTTTGATCTGATCCAGTGTATCCATTTTCTTTCAAGCAAATACTTGAACTACCGTAAAATTTAACGCAATTCTTATGCCCTTTTTATAATAATAATTTATGAAGGCAGTTCATCGCTTCATGAGCGATGTCAGCGGCCGAAGGCTGAGGTAGCCGAGGGTGCTGCGGCAGGCGGGGCGTGGGGCGGGGCAGGGCGCCGCCTCCGGCCCAGCGCGCCCGCCACCTCGTGCTCGCCGCTCAGTCGCTGCCGCGTCGCTGTGTTGTGTGCACGTTGTTGTCGTTTCATCTCGCGACTTCTCGATTCTGCCAGAAGCCAACGGAGGCGCGGTTCGCATCTTACCGGGCAGCATTAGAGTCCGTTATTTTCTAATACTGTCAGGTAAAGATGTCGTCCGCCCTCCAATTTCAACGATGTCTCCTCAACGATAGTCAAGTGGAACCGGTTAGACTCCAACGGTCTTGAGACCGCGTGGTCCCTGATTCTGCTGCTGGTCCGAGCTGCTGCGGCTGCAGGTAGGCCCGGCGCCGCGGGCTTCTAGCTCCGGCGCCCGCGTGTCTTGCCACGTCCTACGTACACTACCAACGCCAACGTGCTGTCATGCGACCGCATAGTGACGAGTTTAGCACATGTATTAATGTTTCAAATCAAAAAGTGGATCTGCACCATGTAAAAAGATAGATTAGAGACAAGGAGTTGACGTTTTAATGTTTTCATGATTTCGTATTTGGTAATTCGATGAAGAAGAACACATTTCACCCATTCATTTTTCATGTGGTGGATGACAAAACTTAATTTCTAGTTAATTTGTTCATTTATAATTAATTATTATAGTAACTATAAATTATGTTTATTAAATTATAAGCGTGTTGGATCGTCATAAATACGTTAATAATTAATCATGTTGATGGTATCGTGCGTGTCGTGTGGCGCGGGCTTGCGGGGCGCGGGGAGCGGTGAGGGCGAAGGCCCCGCGCTGCTCACTCAACTAATTAAAATACTTTGCACTGAGCAATCGGCAAGCAATAATAATAAGAGACGGTATGAAATATTGAACTCGGGCCCTTCAAGTGATGAAAACATTAGGAAAATCTAACTATTATCTATAAAATTAAACTATTATCTATTTTATGATAAAATTTCGAATTAATTAAATTTAAATCCAATAATAAGTTAATAACTATATACTAAGTCCAAACATTGCGTTTGTGTGTCTATTAATGCAAAATTTCTAATAGATGGTGTGTCCTTTTTGGTAGTCTGTACCATCAACAATAATTTACTGGCTCATCATTTATTAGGATACCACAAGCGCTTCCCATGGAGGTGGCCTGTCGATGGGTTCTCCAAACGATGTTAAATTCAAGATGACCCCTAATTATAGCATTCGAGAAGCATTGCATTATTCATCAGTATGTGGAAAGTTTTGACTTCGAATAAGAAAATGTGGGTCAAGGCCCGAGGCTCAGTGGTTTTTGTAGTGAAGCTGATTTCAGATCATTTAAATTCAACCTTGTGTTGCTTTAATTGCTTATTATATCCGCCGTGGCTCGCGGGCTGGTGCAAGGCGAATAAATAATAAGACGGCAGATAAGGTGCTATCGGTAGGTGTCGAGGGTCAAGTTATCGGAGTTCAGGCGGCGAGGGCCACGCCGCGGCCGCGTGGGCCCGCGAGATCGGTGAAAGCTGTACCCCATTAATTGTTCAGGTGGATTCCGCTTTCAAATCGAATTCTTATCGAGGCGGGAGTGTCGCCACGGCGACCGGTTCTTAATTTCCTATAGGTGCGCGGGACACGCGGTATGCATCTATTTCGGGAGTCGTTGACCGCGGGTTTGGCACTGCGGCCGGTTTTATTCTGTCGAGCATCGTTCCGGGAGCATCGCGGGCCTGACTCGGCCACGCGGGAATTTCAGGCGATGACGTCACTATGTGTCCCCACACCGGGGCATAAATGATCGATACAACAATATCATAAGTTTTTGTAAGGGCCGCTAGTCCTAAGTCCTCGAACCGCTATCCCAGCAGCAGGGCTGCGCTATTTATACCGGTGCCAGCGTCCGCGCGTCGCGTCTCATACAATGTTGTTCATGTCCCTGCAAATTCTTGACAAAACTCCAACACTCCACGCTGGTGTTTAATGATCCATAAACGGCATATCTACATAAAAAATCATTTCTTCCTTGGCAATATGAAAGTCCGTACAAAAATGATAACAAAAAAATAACACGAAAGTCATTATGAAACGAAGTGAATCAGTCCAATGTGAAACAAGTCTAACCAGTAGCTACCGGCATCGAGCAGAAACAATTCGCTGAAAACATATGGTTCAAAACTTTTACACAAGTTAGTTAACTGTAAATCGTTAATTCAATTGAATATAAAGAGCCTGGCAATAACAACAGTTTTGTAAAAGTAAAGAACGTGGTTTTATGACGTTAACGCGGTGTTGTGATTCTGATAAAAATCATACGTTTTAAATGCTTTATTAAACAAAATACCTACGATTTTTTTTTGTTCTACTTAAAAATAACTTAATAAATATTTTTTAATGTATGAAATACCACACCTTTTTTCTTAAAAGTTGTTCCACATAGTCTTCTCTATTTATGTTCACAATAATTATAAGTTACCATATTTTTTAAATTAGTTACTTTAAAATGTTTGCATACAATCCTATCAAATAAAAATTATATGTCCATTCAAGAATTTCTCCATTACTTGTTAGGAACCTGTTTTTCAGATAAAAAACTTAATGTTTTATTTATATGGATGGCTATTAGTTAATAACTTTTTTATGAGATTTTAACGACAAGTTTAAAAAGAATGAATTTTATAATAGTGCAGTTGTTCACAAACACGTAGTTCCACCGTTCCACCTTATCTTGTGCTCTAGAAACTCGTTTTCAACATATGATAATGACACTACTTTATTGAAATGTGAAATCGCGATACACGAATTTATCCAAATTAAATGTGAGTCTTATTCATAACGCTTTAAGTTATATAATTAACGGTTAACGGTAGTTTCAAACTTAAAAAAATCCTGTAAATATGTGTATAACGTAGGAGTAGTAGAGTAGAGAGACAAAAATACTGTTTAGTAATAATTGCATTAGAGGAAATAGGTGTAGTTCGTCACGACAACGCACTACTGTGTCCGCCGATAGCTCGTTATCACGTCGCTGTGTGTCACGTTCATGCCATGCTTATAGTATATTTGGAATGTACACATAAATAAAGTCTAAGTTCGAGCGTGAAACATCGTTACACGTCGATTAACGTTCCTGCAATTAATCCCGATCTACTCGATTTCATATTCTGTACTTAATATCGTAATGCTACCGGTTCTGAGACGTAACGACCGACGACTACTGACTGCGCTGTCTGCCTCAACATTACGTGCTTTATAACGAATGTTACATATCGTGTGTGTAAGAATGTTTTGTAATCGGTGTGAGTTCGAGTTGTGAGTAAATGCACAAAGAATGAGCGAATCAAAGACTCATATTATTATTAGTTTAAGGTTAAAGGCACCGTTGAAAGAAATAGATACAGATATCGTTATGATGTGGTTATCGACTGCGAGCATAGCACAGTGCGTGTGAAGCGGCGACCCGTCCGACCTGTCCCCAATCACCGACGGCTTCGATACATGTATTTACATTTTTAAGCCGCCTCACCTTACTTGACCGCTTGCTGCCTCAGCCGCGTTATAACTTATCTACAGCTATAAGACGATTGGTCGAACCAGAAATCGGCGCTAAGACTGTCTGTAGACAACGCACCTACGAGTATTTTATCTTTTCATACAACTGATCAGCCAGTTATAATTTACAAGTAAATATCATAAACACTAATGTGACAGGTAGATCATCTTTTGAGACTGATAGTTATAACCCTCCGTGACATTTGAGGTTAAAAGCATTGTAATAAATGCTAGAACTGAAAAATGCGGGTAGTTATAGAATAAAGCAAGCCGATAAAATTTTAGAGAATTTGTGAAAAAACGTCATGTATTTTATCAACTTTTATAAATACAAATTACATTTGATATTAATTATCAGAGATTACTTCACGCATTGATAACACATTTAGGTACGAAAATATAATGATTACATAGATATTATGTGACGGAAGAAATATGAGTTTATTAAGACAGTTCCTCACATAAAGGAAGGAAAACTGCAATCATTCTGAGTATAAGCTCGACTCTAACCAATATTATATTTATAGTGTTTAAAGTTGTAGCAATCAGGCTTTTGAAGAGGCATTTGTTGGGTCTAACCACAAATAGAATGATTGACGGTTGCTAAAGCTTTTAAATTTTTTTATGTAGGTAATAACGGTGTAACATAGGCAAAGCTCAGAACGGTCTTGTCGGCCTACGCGGACACATAACGAGAGTCGCATATCTTGTATGCAAATGTTCATTTTATTACAATTTATAAAATAAAAATAACTCCCACCGGAGCCCGGTCATTGACCCGTGCCGCCGTTCAACTGTCGTCTCTCTAGGGACAGCTATGTCTAACCCATATATAACCACATTATTATCAACATAAGCATTTTCGGTTGAACAACACGCTATAGAATCGATTTACTTCGAAGTTGATTTTTTTTGAGATATATACATGTAATATGAAACACTACGATTGATTATAATTGAATTAATTCCCGTAAGTAGGTATTTGTGTTTTCTAATATTTTCTTTAGAAATATTTTTTGTTACTTTTTGTCCTATACCAATT
Organism: Pieris macdunnoughi; assembly: GCA_905332375.1. Classification (NCBI taxonomy): domain Eukaryota; kingdom Metazoa; phylum Arthropoda; class Insecta; order Lepidoptera; family Pieridae; genus Pieris; species Pieris macdunnoughi. Next base: position 1,402,488 of record CAJOBZ010000046.1, read on the forward strand.
TTATTAACATCTACTTATATCATAATTACGTTTTTATTTATATATTAAGTAAAAAATGGACACAATTCTTCTTTCTCATCTACAATACTTTAGATTTTAAAACGTCAACCATAAAATCGTAGAAATTAAATAACCATTTAATTAGTTAACTCGAACAGGCTTTATAAACCGAGAAAAGCCTTCAATGTCTCATAGCCTCATAAAATAAAGGTACAGTATTGAGCGCCTTCAAAAGACATCAACGACCACGCACTTCGCACACTACAGCCTTAATATCATGCTTTAAAATATTAATCATTTATAACTTCCCATTTTTGGATCTTATTTCAATACAAACATAACTTAATTTAATTCAGTGAACTATGAATTTAAGCCTAATAACACTTAGGACTGAAAATGACTGAACATTGTAACAAAATAAATTCTAGTATTGAGAACCAATATTTATACCTTGAGAATATTTTCAATAAGTGTCTGTAATCTACTACACGAGTTTATATTATTTATTTATGCCAACAGTTGAAATTTTAACAAATAAGTGCGATTTTTGGGTGTTAATTAAAGTGGTAAAATAAGGAGTGGATAGTAAAACTCGTTATAATCAAATTAAAAGCATGAATTTATGCGTGTGCCAAGTCATCAGCCGAATCATCTAATTAAGGGCTTAATATAGATAACCATTTTATTTAGATATTATATTACTTCTCTTATTTTATTGATTCTAACATAAACAGCGTGCTGATGATGATGGGTCTGTCCAGCGGGGATTCTCAGTAAGAGATGTGGTGTAAGCACGCAATAATTTTGTTATTAGGATTTCTATCAAAGTAAATAAATAACATGCTAGCAGGCAAGTTACTAACAGAAAGGGTCTGTTTGAGAAGTAATATCGTGCATAATTCGATTCACATGTGTGCCTATAATTGTTGATAGTTACAGATTTATTAATAATGAGCTGACCCAAAATAAGTCAGTGTAGCCAAGTTCTGGACTTAACTTTTAAAGTATTCATTGACTTGACAATTGATGACTTCATACTTCAATTTGAAGTTTCCGGTGCTTATGGATATGAATATCATAAGAAACTTCTCAACATTGTTTTTTTGTAGCATGAGTTCACGAGTTTTGAGCTTAGCAACACTTTTACATTTTTATGTAAGTAATAATAGCTGATTCTACGACGGTTAGGGATGTTTCAAGTTAGCGTGTAGAGCTGCGTGCACTGGTCTACGCAAGGTGCGGCGCTGCGCAGACGCCGGCGGTAAATGTCACGAAGAGGTCGCTGTACTGCGCACCTGCCTGTCTGCTGTTCCAGGCTTGCTGCCTGCTAGTCACTACCTATGTGCTACAAGGTCTGTATTATTTTATATACCAAACCCACACATAAGTAAAAAAACAAATGAAGAGAGATTTCGTTGTTAATGATTATTAATATAACATACAGACATATTATTATAATGATGAATACATGTTTTTATTAGGAACTATAAATAACAATAGTAATTTTATTGTAATAAAGATTACCATTTCATTTAAAGTTTAAAGATAAGATTGGTTTAGATTGTAATGTTTTCAATTAGTATTGTATATACATAAATGTGAAAAAAAAATGTTTGTGTACTTATGTACACGCGTCAGAAGTTATACTTCTTTGGCGTAACATGATAAAAAAAATATCTTTCGCCTTATTCTACGTTTGTAGAAAAAACGACACTAACAATAGAAACAATTTACTCTCATCATTTTTCCCGAACGCGCCAAAAGAAGTATAACTTCAAAAAAAACTAAAATGTTGACTATAGCTAACTTCAGGGTGTCGGCTTTTGTGACGGTTTGCGCGCGCATCGTAAAAATTTACTCTCATAATTTTTCCCTAACGCGCGAAAAGAAGTATAACTTCAAAAATGTATATAAGTTATTAAGATATAAATTCCTTGGTCAACAATTCAGTAGTGAGAAGGTGCGAATAGTGTGGCAGCTATCGCACGGTAGCCGCTTATCGCGATAATAGATTTTGGTCAAAGACCGAGAGCCTTTGATAAAAATAAATACTAAAATATGTACGGTATAATTACATATCTTTAATATGTTATAATCATATATACATATGTATATATGTGATAAATGACTTGCAATTATTAACAAAATTAAATAACGTTGTGCAGTGTTAAAACATTAATATTGTTTTCTAATAATACAGCCAAAGGATTTCTTAGTTTTTCTTCTTTGACAATATTAACAAAAATATATCTGTTGGTATAAATATTTCAATTTAGATTTAAGAACATAGTATTTGCTTAAACTTGAGGCAGATAAATTGAAACGCTGTGAGAACGTGTTATAATTAAAATTGACTATTATTAATCTCTTAATATATTGATAGCGTGAGTAATTGTTGAAATAATGTGAAATAGATTGTGCAAGTATATCATGATAAAGCGCCGCCACTAAACACGTTTAGGTGTTGCCTTCTCAATCTAGAACTATCATCATTAATATTGTGTAACTCATACAAAATGTTTTACGTGCTGATTAATAATAGGAAATAAGGTTTTTACGGCACCAAGATAGGCCTACGCTACGATATTATCATTTAGAGCTATGCTTAGCTAAACTTACGGCTCTAACAGATTTATCTCTTGTGAAGATGAAGATTTGAGACGCTATCCTTGTTTTCATTAGCTTCTGTATTACGATAAAATATCCCCCGGGCGATAACTTGTTGCCTACCGTTCGAAGCCAATATCCGGTCGCCATTACCCTCCTTCCCCTCACCACACTGGCCAGGGCTCTGTCCAGCGAACAGATAACAAGATCTTATCGCAAACATATTTTACAGATATCCCTTTACACTTTATATTACTTATTATTTAGTTCCTGAAGTATCGTTAACTCTATTCTCGTTATTTCCCTAACGTCTTCTTGGCATACGAATACACGGACACACGCACACACTCGCCCCATGACCACATAATACGGAATCATAAATAATTAATAAGTACAGTTTTGACCTTTTCCAATTTAATTCCATCGCTTTAACGTTTAACTTGTAAATATGCAGAGTTGTACAATTTGAATTTTAAATACTTATTCGATTATATTTCGAAATTTGTAATCACATGTTTGTAGGGCAGAGTGCGTGGTGAAGAGTGTCTATGGACATAATTTAGGATTTGGTAATGCTAATTACTTGTCTAGAAAAGTGGGTATAAAAAGTCTTCTGTATATGTAGTGTCTTTGTCGTAAACTTTAGTTTTCCATGTTCCATTATCCTTCACGCCTTCAATTTGCACGCCATTATGTGTGTTCTTGTGTGTATTGTACCACCATAATATTTTTGTACTTATATTCTTGCAAATTAAATTATTATTATTAGATATTATTATTAACGAATATGTTATGTCAACATGAATGAGTAAAGAACAAATGTGAATTAATTAGGCAGCCGTGACTTGCCTTATCTTCAATTTTCTCATATCATCGAATGTAGGTAAACGTCTAATTATAACGAAGATTCGTTTGTTTAATCATGTTCATTCAAATAAACGTCACTACAGATTAACGTCAAAATGCCAATACTTTATTTACAGACTAAATTTAAATAATTATGTTCACCCTAATACATAACAATTCTATTACTCATTTACGAAAGTTTAACTATCAGAACTACAATTTAAGTTAATGTTACTTTAAAAAGCCAATTTTGTTTTCGAATCAATAATTTGGCTGTTTTTAATACAAAAATAATAAAATCGTAATATGTATGTTAAATTTAATTTTTAATCTAAATACATAGTTATTATATTATAAGTTAATATCTCACACAGCAATACAGTGCTATGAACACAAAAAAACATGTATTGTAATTATCTATCGTTCATACATTGTTGCATTTCTTAGTATTAAGTGATTCAACGGATTGGTTTGTCCTGTACGATTACAGCAGACCTTTTAGTCCTTAGTTTGAAAAAATATCGCATGGTGAGGTTAGTGACCTGACTCTGCTCGAATTTTCGGACCACATACCGCTTGGGGCATGTTCCAACATATTGAGTTAATGGCTCATTAATAAATTAGCGTCTTTATGTTTTACAAATAATCTTGGCAGCCATTTACTAGAAAACTATTCCAAAAAACATCTAGATACGTTCGTAAGTAATCTTATGAAACAGAAAAGTACATTATTCTGTAATAATGACATTTTATTGTAAATTATATTTATCTACATAGACATACAACAGCTAGTATTAAAAATATTATTCACTAACAAGTAATTTTGTATTACAAATATATGTGTCGCCATTAAATGAATAATTGAAAGATAAACTGTAAATTATTGGACGGTTAAAGCCAGAGCAAAGAATTCAACGGCAGTTATGTAATTATAGTTGTTATATGCGGTGTAGTTATAAGTAAATATTTACCGTGACTAGCAGTTTGTTTTCCAAAGTAATTATACTATTTCAATTATTGGGCTGCAGTGGCGCCACTTGTGCAGACGAGTAGTACACGGTATACTTATTAAACATTTAATGAAATGAGTTTTCCTATTTATGCACCAAAACGGTTTATTTTGTGTATGTTATTCAACTTATTCCCCGATGCGCATGATATGTTACACTACACCACTGTATGTAACATTTAAACTATACACTAATTAAAGGTCATGTATGGTTATTATAATTTAAAAGTTTATATATTTGAGATATGTAAACACAAAAAGGACTGTCACAGGGACCAAACTGTTCAATTTATTTGTAATTATTATGTACGGCTTAGGTTAAGGTTCTATTTATGACAATTTAAAGCTTTAAAATTTAATTCAAGCTTATACTGAAACTAAATACTACAGTAAAATATTCAGATGATGATGATGTATGAATATATGTATTACTCATTAGATTATATAAGTGAAAAATGTGTTACGGGTCAAAGAAAAACTTGATTCATAGCGCGATGTTCTATTGTTTTTCAATTAAAATTATTGTTTCCAGGTCATTGCAGCCCTGACGCCAGTCCTGGCCATCTACTATGATCCAACTTGAAAACCTTACTAAATGAAACTTTTTTTCATATTTTTAACATATTGTAATTAAGAAAATGATAATAAAATGTCTCCACTCTAATTCTTTCTTTAATTTCGTCTTCATTGTAAAGCTACTAAACTTTTAGTAAATAAAACTTCACTAGATCATGACATCACATTATTTAATAAATCAGTAAATCTGTAATTTATTTGTTCATTATTTTCCGGGAAATAATGAACTCTGGAAATACGTACCCCATTCTATATAGGAATGGGTAAAAGAACAGGTGATCGGTGTATGAACAACTATTACGTTGAACCACACTAGGAACATTATATTTAATTAAGACGGCTGACGTCCGCCAAACGTCAAAAGAAAATTACTCATTAATTGTTATTTAAGTAACGTAAGGCGTTCGTTTTGAACATTAACATAGGTGACATTTAATACCGTTATATTAATCGGAATTTGTTCGATCGAAAGTCTTGTATCTCTTTGCTAATAGACCACTGGAAAAAATTCTGGTTTTGGTGAAGCCATGGACTTCCATGGCTAGCAGCTAAATTTCTACCATATTCCCAGTCGACAAAAAATTTTAAGATTAAATAACTATGGGATTTGAGTTGGGATTGAGTTCCAACCACGTTTTTTCCAACCACTTTAACTATTTTTTTTTTTTTTTTTATTTAAATATTTTTTAAGTTACCAGAGCTAGTTAATTATATTTTGACTCTTAAACCACTACACTGATTTCGATGGTGTAGAGATAAGTGCTACCTTTAATAAGCTTGTATCAATTGACACTTATATAATAAGAACAATTTTATTTCTCTACATAGAATGTCTTATCTTTTTCAAACATATATTCAAACAAGATTTATAATAATTTAAGTATAATTTATTAGTCTTCCTGGTCTAAGATTAGGTTAGTCGGAGTAAATTAACAGTATTTTACTTTGTTACAAATTCAAACTCATATTTCTGTATGTTATTTAGTTCATATGAAGTTCCCACGTACATTACTGTGAGAACGAGATTCTTGGATTTTCTTATAAAAATGCGAAGAGCGTTATTGATGTGAGTGGATTATCTTGCGACTGGCCATCTATCGCTATGTATTTTATATGTGCTTTCAATAATAAATTATATAGACCCCTTTCGTGATTAAGCGGAGTAAAACTCAGAAAGTTCGATTTAGTGACTAACTAACTTATTTGAGTATCAACTCACCTACATGACATTAAAAAATGATAAATAAAATACGTAGTAGTACACAGAAATTTTCAATACAAGTTCTAGTAATATTTCAATAGTGAGTGGCTAAAACAGTAAAAAATGTCTGTAACAAATTTAATTTTCCAATAATAAAGGAACAGGTAGAGAATTATACGCAAGCACTTCAAGCTATGTGCCTGAAAACGTTGATTTTTAATACACGCCGTTTCCTCACGATGGCCAATCTTAATTATAAAATAATTTTAACCTAGAAGTTTACTGCTGGTGAGATTTGAACGCAAAATCTCAAGGTCGAAGTCTTTACTACTTGGCCAACAGTGCTTTAAAGAGGTGTTATTACGTCATTATAATAAGAAGTTAATGAGATAAGTGTGAAGAGATATTATAATAAATAGCTCGGCTTGGCGCCATAATGGACACCTTGTGCCGAACCATTTTCTTATGTTTTTAATGAACTGAACAAGATATGTATCAACTTAGCCAGGCTAATGAAATAAAAAATAAAACAGTAAATTAAATAATGAACTGGCATCACCTTTTAGAATTCAAATTCTATTTGTGTATTTTTCAATTACTTCATATTAATATTCAAAAAGCCCGAAGGAGTATATATTAATATTACCTTACATCCTTGAATTTGATGATGCTGTGTAAAACAGAATGACAAAGAAGTGATTTGTGTAGAAGTTACGAAAGGAAATAACTTGTTAAGTGTGATGAAGTGTGCAGAAATAGTTTTAGATTTTCTTTTTTTAAAGTACAAGCGAAACCCTTCTCCAAGCACAAAAACTTAAAGAGATTGATGCTTCAACGGAGGTCTGAACTGTTTTGAAAGAGAGCGGAAACATTTAGATATTAGAAACATATATAGTGGTAATGGGTTAATTAATTTAACCACTAAGACCATAAACCACAAATCCTAATGTAGGTTGATTCTAAAAAACTTGTTGGCGACACGTCTAAGGGAAATAAATGTAATATTATACACATTATATAGAACAGTATTGGTCTAGTGGCTTCAGCATGCGACTCTCATCCCTGAAATTGTAGGTTCGATCCCCAGCTGTGCACCAATGGACTTTCTTTCTATGTGCGCATTTAATATTTGCTCGAACGATGAAGGAAAACATCGTGAGGAAACTGGCTTGCCTTAGACCAAGGTCAATGGCCTGCGTCAGGCAGGAGGCTGATCAACTCCTTGTCTATTAGATTGATCATAAAACAGATACAGAAATCTACGGCCCAGACCTATAAAGTTTGTAGCGCCACTGATTTATTTTTGTGTCTGTAGGTATAGAGGGTCCAATGGCTAACACACTTCTAACATCCTTAGTTCGTTCGAGTTCTCTATAAACTTAAAACGATGAGCACCTCAAAAACACTAGGATTTGTTACTAAGAATCAATGAAAAAGCTAACATTGAAATAACTTAATCGATTTCTATTATTTCTGTACGTCGTTAACGTCCAGAGTCCACGCAGACTCGTTATGCAAATATTTATACCCAATTATTAATATTTAGTTATGTAACGCTCACAATCTTGTTGTTAGCTGAACCAACGACCTTCTCCCGAAGACTTATCTTTAACTAAATATTCCGAACGATAATACTTTCTATATGTATTATTGCTATGTAATATAAAGCTGTTGAGTTACTTGAATGCACTAATCTCAGGTATTGTTGGTTTAAAAATCTATTTTACGAAAAGACTACCACTGAACGGAATGTTTAAATAAGCAACTACCATAGATTTTTCGACAACACAAATATGCGTTAGTGATCAAGACAAGAGGCCTTTGAATGTAAGCTGTTAGCGTAAATTAAAATATAAATTAATGATTTATTCATGAGGTGAGGCGAGCCACGCTAGGTTCGTTTCACGCGCGATGCCATTTACAACTCGTCTTAGGAAATTGAGAATTTTAAGTCATAATCTTTTCAGCTTTCACTTACAAGATACACAAGCATTCAGTTGTTTACTTACTTACAAGAAGCAAATAAGCATTGTGAAAGAAACCTAGACAAGACCGCGCGTTCGATTTCTTGCTCTAATGGCTACATACTTAGGCGCAATATAGCAATTGTGATTGCATAATGTAAAGTAAAATGTAGCGCCAAAACCAGACAAGTTTTGGGTCAGAACTTAAAGAACGGGGTTCAAGAATTAAATGAACAGAACAATGTAAATTACGTCATAGCTGTACTCGATAGGACACCGTGTCAGTATTAATGCTATAATTGCTACAATTTTATTAATTATCACAGTGGTCCAGGTGTACTTATGCTTCTCATAAAAAAATAGCTATCAATCTACCTATGCATACATATTCCGTAATTATCTTCTTGTATTTATTACTATTATGTCTGTATTTTAATATAGGGTTGGAACGACCATGGTTTTAAATGCATAAATAGAACCCGGCCTGCATTTATCCAAGTAATTCTTCAATTTATGCGGTCACAGATCCGTTGTATGCCCTAATTACTAGCTTTACACTCACCCGCGAGAGCAACTCGTTCGGCGAGCGTGTTCAAATTAAATAAATAAAAACAACACGCCGCGAACCTGGGACCACGAGTTTGGAGCGGTTTCATGTTTGGCATCGAGTTTTTGCCGAACTTGAAACCAGAGGAGGTAACGGTGTTTCTTCCACCGTAAAGAGGTCGTCGGACGCGTTTAATCTTATAATATTATGTTTGCACATTGTTGTTTCACCAGTCGTGGTTCTGGTACAGTTTGCTTAATATTTCGGTTTTAATTTGTATCAATAATCATTACCACGCCGCCTGTTGTTATCAAACCACAATATTCATAATTCAATGTATAGTTGATAGTTGTTTACACAAATATACAAATTTAAAATGTTTGGTACCTTAGCAGTGTAGGTACCTTTAATACTGATAGAATTTTCTCGCTGTATTGTGATACTTATTCGTCGAGAGATGAAAACACCAGCTAAAAGTTTATTTTTTAGTTTACCAGGCGCCAACTTCAATCTTTTATTAGCGCTTGTGCACTGGAACCCCACAGCCCAAGAGTCTCTACTCCTAAGGAAACAACATTAAAGTTGGAGGAAAGAAGTTTGAAGTTTGCTTGATTACACATGGCAAGGAAAAGTTCGGGCATGTACGCACGCACGAAATTTTACACACGCTTACTTTCATATTATGAATTAATTTATCTATAATTTCTTAATAAATTCTACAAATATATGATAATTGTGAGCCGTTTTGTAAGCAATTTATTATTTATATAGTAATAGTTTGTAATACGTAAGATTAATCGCTGGCAATTCATTTGTATAAAATTATAATTTATACGAAAATTTAATTCACTAGTTTTAGCACAAGGTTAATTTTGTTTTGATACATATGTTAGTCAATATATGTGACGGAGGTACGCTGGGTGAAGTGTAGTTCGTAAAGCCTTGCGGCTATGCAAATAGTTATGTATTCTAGCTGAATGGAACCTCACAAATCGCGATCCTAGCGTAACCAGCTTTTTTATTTATTTTTAAGATATATAAAATATTACAGAGCACATGATGTTTGGTTATCCATATCGATCCTATTTCACCATGCCTTCTGCTGAAAGAGAACAAATCTTTGTTTTTATTTTATTTTCATATTATTAATTAACTATTTAAATAGTGAAACATGGTGTAATAGTTGCAGCTCCTTACAAACATTGTGTAAAACAAAAGTCTTCGCGATTGAAAAGAGTGGCGGAGAGTTTATTGCCAGTTCTCTTCCGCCCTACGCCCTTGATTTGAGAACTGGCAGTAAATGTAGAATTAGAAGCATTTAATACATATTTCTTGTTTGACGTTCATAAGTGTATTTAAATGATTTTGTTTTTTCTTTAGTGATACAGAATGAAATTTTTTTCTTTAACTAGAACTCACATCGTTACTTTTCACACCTCGCCAGCATATAAAAATTCAGCATGTAAATATTCGTGTAACGTAAATAATAATTGCTCTCCTCCTAATCGATCTTTTAAATAACATTTAAAACTGGCTGATGCAACCACAAATCCCGTAGTGAGGACTATCGCGTTTGTGGTTGCAAGTTCACCGCACCAATACAGGTATAAGATCATAGGCAGTGTGTAGAGACAGTCACCTGCCGAATGTATTAATGAAGCATCGGGACCGGTTATATACGGGTTAAAGCTCAACACTTGTTGCGCAGACCTGTTGCACCGGCCACTGCTCACTAGAAGGCGAACAGTTAAGAGAAAAATATTGAAATAAATATCACTATTAATTAATTATTTATGATATCTTGTATAATGTATATAAACATTTCCACACTCAATAGAATAATGGAAAGAACGCAACGTGCTCTATGAATATGATGTTTAATTATTTCACTTTCCAACTTAGTTTATGGTATCAAAGTATGAAATGAGTTAAAGGAAACGTTTTTATAGCGTAACGTCTTGCGTTACAGATGTGTGATGTAAAAACATGAAAAGGAAATGATCGACATACATAGGACCTGCTCGAGAGCTGTGCCCAAATGTGAATACAGAAAGTTGCCAAAACCGCCCGAGCGAGCTCAGGGCTGCAGAAGGTTACTTATCGGTGTGTGTAAGAACATCAACAGTTTGTCTTTACATATAAGTTAAATAAAGTTTATTTTTTAAACATTTAGATTTCCTAACCTTATATGAATACGAAAATAGCTGCCATATAGAAGTCTATAATTAATTGGCAATTATTATGTTTATTTTAAGCTACTATTAAAGAATAATCAGGGTGTAGCGGCCCTGCGGTGTCCATTCCGCTAATTAGGCGGCCGGGCGCGGTTCCACTCCATTACGGACTGTTTATTGTGACAATTATTCGTCGTCCCCTCTCACCCCCTCAAGCCCCATGAGCCCTCCAAACACGCCGCACCTTCAAACTACACGAAACTTGAAATCATTCCTGAAAAATAGGTTTTGGAAGGCGTGATAGTCATAATTAATGATTAAGTAGAAATTGGTATATCTAAAAATTTCTTTCCAACACACAATTATACAGTAATTCGTATATAGTTTTTGTGTGTTCGATATTATGAATAATACACGTAGCTGTGAGCTCAGTTGTGACTTTGCGACGCGTAGTGTCGATGAACCGATCGATGTTTGCGGCACAATTATCGCCAATTCTTTTCTCATTAGCGCTCACCACATCGCGGGTCGGATACACTCGTGCGCTGGTACTTGCAGCCTGGCATATCGAACACACATTCACACTGTAATATGTAATTGTATAGCGAATCCTTACTAAACAATGCAATGCAGGTGTTACTAGCTAAATTTACAAAATCCATCGTTTTTAAAAAGTAGGATTACAGTGATGAATTTATAAATAATACAGTAAAAATCACCTAAGTGACGAAAATATTATATAGATGTAAGGAAAAAAATAATATATTTTCCCATACAAACTCTTGTCTATATTGTATTTTATATAAACTCCTTTGTAATGTTGTCTTTGCCGTCTGATCGACGATGTTTAATTTATGTCACTTGACATATTATATGTAAGATATTTAATTTTTTAATTATATTATTTTACTTTATAAAACCTAGAATATAGGCTTTAAATGTTGTTTCTTTTGTATTCACAGAGAAACGCAGTTGCGCCTTTTTATTCCCAGTATAAGCGATTGATACTATTATATAGATAAAAAAATAACTTTTAATAAAGTAATTTTGTTTAAAATCTATGCATTTATAAAGCCTAATATGAGGGTAAAGATTTACGCGGACTAAAGATTAAAGCCCCTTGAAATAAGGCAACCCAAATCTGCTGATTCGTCTCAACCAATTTTCCACACCTTGACAGAGTATTATTTGTAAAAATATTCTACGCTATGAATGATCATTCACTTCCAAGTTCAGTATATCATCTCTTTTAACTTGTAAGCTTTGTAATGTAATAATTGGTTACACCATGATAATATCATATTGTTCACTCCGCTATTAGCATACGTTATACATTACTATACACACGTGGTGATAGGCGTTAGATGTCGAGTCATGAGACCATTACTCGCGCGTATTTTATAAAATCTTGTTGTTTTAGATTCGATTTTTAAACTTGGCATACAAGGTACGTAAATAATTACGATTATCTATTGTGTGGTATATATTTCGATCTTTTATTACGAACCCTATATAGCTATAATAATTATTATGATTTAGTTTTCTTGTTCTATAAGTTTAATATTCTAGTAATTGCATTTATTCTCAATGAATAGTGTCTAAGTTTTTCATTATTGTATGCACATCGTTACATAATAAAATGAGTTAAAATTAAACATGCGACATGGACACGATCGAAGTGTATGCCGCTCTCGTCCTCGCGGGTTATCGCGCGACCTCTTATCACTCGCACACACATGTAAACCATACAATATTCAGGGCTGTCATAGTATAAAAATACATATAGTGTTTCTACTAAGCCGCTGTGTTATTATTTCAAATTTGTGTATAAAAGAGTATTAAACGCCTGCTTTGTGTAACAAGTCCTATATAAGACGTAAAGTGTGTTATAATTTTGTTTAATAAGACATATTCTGGTGGTAGATGCAACCCTAGTACAGGCGAAGCTCTAGGCAACTGTTCCGATCAAAATTTCGTTAGAATATGAATAATACTTGCATGGTTCGAAACTTTTGAACTGAAAATATGACGAGTAATAGTTTTCGTAAGAACTTGCTAACTAATGGTGACATAATAAAACTGTTTTCTTATGTTTAGCTGATGTACATACACGTCAATAATAATGTAATCTCAGTACGGCATTATAAGTCAGGGCGGTATTTTATTAATATACGTTGCAACTGAGTGCGCATGCAATGATAAGGGTTATGTGTGTATTTAAAGATAGCCCACACCGCTGACCCGTCTGTCAGCTCCGGGTCACGAGGTCCCGCTGTTGTCACATGTTGGCAACATGTTTATAGATAATATTTAAGCGAATTTTTTTCAGGAAAACCCTATGTCTAATTTATCAGTTTTGAGACTAAACTAATACCTATTTTCAGAATAATAAAATCGAATGAGCACGTGATAAGTATGTATAAGTGTGCGTGTGACGTCGAAGGCACCGAAGCACTCAATTAACTTGCAAATAAGATCGAGCGTCGTTTACAGTAAAAGTAATAGAAAGGTGTTTTAATCGTCAAATACAGAGCGCCCCCAAGCCCCAGAATACACATATAATTAGTAATAAACAATTACCGAGTTATTTGAAGCCAACAGAACAAGCAAAGGAAGTGGAAATGGATACGCCATACATTCCGAAGAGATTCCAATTATATCACCAAAAATGCAAGCAAAAAAAAAACTCCTGGCGTATTGTTGTTGATGAGGCAAATAGACCCGGAAAGAGCGAGGTCAAATACAAGACTCAAGACTGAACGCGATGGAGATTCACTGTGGACGTCCTTTGCCTTTTCTAGGAGTTATGGAACATAAAGTCTGTCAAATGTTATTTGAAAATCATTTTTGTTTTAATTTATGTGATGCAAACTTCTGGATAGAAATGTTTCTATACCGATATTTTATAACCAATGAATGCTTAATTTTTTGCGTTCTAGGACAATGGTTTAAAATCCTCCTGTTGGCAGAAGTTCGACGATATGTAAAGATATATATATAATTAGTGTTTTCACTTCAGATTAAAATAATAATTATCCAGTCACACTATAATACTTTATGGGTATTTAGCTTTAGATCGTTTTCCTTTGATCATTATTGTTGGGACTTCGACACAATATGCGCACATTTAATAAAACATAATTGGATTTTGTAACGGCGCAAAACTGGGATTAAACACCGAAGTAAGCGGTGAAAGTCAACACCTAACACTAGGACAAAATTGCTCTTCCACTATCCAGAACCACTTATAATCTTTATTATAATAATCAGTTATTATAGTAGAATACCTTGAATCAACAAAAGATAATTTAAGAAACACGCCATAATTGTTTAATTATTGTAACACATTACATGTAATGAACTAGTTGAATGTGGGGCAATGGGTACGTCATAAAACAGACTAATGGGGCAATCCCCGGCAGTTAAATTATAATTAGGGCTGTGGCGTCTGGTCACCCTGGGCTGCGGGACTCACGAATGTGAGGGCGCACCCCTAACATCCCTTGCTCAATCATACAAACATGAAAGATATTTTTTGCCTGTGTTTACTAAAACTACTTTAAATCATTTTCGTTTTGTCATATACTTTTTATTGGTGTTCAAAACCACATAATATGAAATAAATTCACTCTTTCGTAAATATTAACTAAATAGAATATCTTAACACGAATAAGTCGGGGCCAATGAAGGTACTGACTCAGTCCTACTGAGTGACTTTAATTTGATTGATTTTAGTTGAAATGTTAATGTGTTTTTTATAACCTAAGACAAAAGAGACCGCTACCTAGCCATAGCCTAGTCTAGCCCGAAGGCATCGTGATCAATTGTTTATATACGGTCTCACACCATTCTAAATTTAATGACGTGGAATAAGTGATACCTGTATCTTATATTCAATAATAAACATATTTTATTTTATTTATTTTTATTTTATCATATTCATCAATCTAATGGCATAGTGGTAACTAAAGCAATAATCTAAGTCAATGTTAACACATGAAGATACAAAGGAATGAATACTTCTTGAAACCATTAAATTACCAAGATTTAATTTTATTGAGTAAGGGATTTTCAGGGGACTTGAACCAAAGATAATTTACTTTGCATTTGCTTTAATGTAATACAGTTTCTATGTATGCAAATAATACACATTTGTGTATCAAAACCCGATAGGACAACACAGCTAATTATACAAAAAAATAAGCAATTTAAATGTATTAATTAGCTAGTAGTAATTAATTAGAGATTAAAGTGGTAAAATATTTGTAAAAGGTAAGGAGACATTAAAATTATAGGTTTGTCTTCTGAGATCTAAATAGATACAGAAATGTAAACTTTGTTATTATCTTTGAAATGGACACCCGGGTAGCTGCAGCAGGGAGGGCGAGGCCGAGGGCGGAGGGCCGCGCCTCGACTATACCGGCGCGTTATTAGTTAATTAACCTCGGAGGCCTTTTCGTCGGCACAACGGTATTAGAGAAATTTTAGGCAAATGCTAAAATTTAATGCTCACACCTCATGGTCCTCTTTTATGCAAATCGAAAAAAAAAAATTCCACCTAAAAGGCTTTTACTTCACATATAAGTGGATACACATGACGTTGATGACATATGGTGCCTTCTTGAAGACATATTTCGAGTTAGTAAGGACTACCTTTTATTAAACATGCTTTAAAAAATTGAGAAAAATTTCATTCCCGTTAAAAAGATAGGGCCGTCAATTATCTTAGTGTAAAATTTGTTACAGATAACGAACTGTAGTTGAACTTAAAAAAATATATTAGTTAAAGTTGTCAGTGTGGTTGTGTGCGTTTTGGGGTCGCCCTGTGTTACAGGACAACAGCATTAGCCTTATTGCGTTTGCTTGACAAACAATGCTCCATGGATTATCATATCGGCGTATAGTAAAATAAAATTCCTATGACTTGTCTACGGTTTTTGTTCAAACCTTATTCCAATAACATGCTTATCATTGATCCCTTATAAACAAAACCGACTCCAAAATGTACTTAAAGGTATAAAATGAAACGTATTTAATGGTTTATTTCAATTCCAAGATTATCAAGATCCTATGAGACTGATGTCTGTCTGAATGGCGGAATTGTTTAATATTGTGCAGACGTGCAAAAACTTGCGCATACATTTTTTTTGTGCCGTTAAAAATATATTACAGTTGCTGAATACTACAGAATAGACAAAATATCTTCAACTGTACCAACAATAATAACTTCGTAATAAGTACATATATACATTTACAACAACTTTATAGCGAGGTTTACGTTAGTGAAATTGTTATGAAAGGTACAAAAGAATTTTCGTTATTTTGTGTAATAGCCAGTCAGTGTGGCCAGCGGCCAAGGCGGTCAGCGTCCGGGAACATTGTGTTCGGTCGCAAATAGATACTTATATTTGTTTACTGCGCGCAGAAATAGAGTGATTGATGCGTGTTTTGAGTCGTGTGTTGACTGTTCACTGCTCATCCCACTAAGCCCACTCTACTCACCTTGCAACCACTTTTGATATTGAAAAAACACTTATGGGGTAAAAGGTTATACAAAAGATAAGGTATAGAATATAATAAAAACTGGCGCATCAATACAGCGACTACAGGAACCAATTTATTTTTTATTTTTGATAGTGTACCAATGTAATAAACGGTTTGTGTAGACTTATAGCAACCAATAAACAAATGACTTGCATAATAAAAATGCAGGTAAGTATGCGTCGCGTTTAAATTAGTTTTATCAGTCATCACTATCGACTTAGACACCTTAACCACCGACCGAATTAGACAGCTTAACCACCCCTCAAAACGCTTAGGCTTAAACTACTATTCACTTACAGAGAAAACCAAACAGTTAACTATTATTTGGTTACAATCAAGGATAATATACATTAATCCTGTGAGTTATTAAAGTTGTGTAAGAACTAACGGCTATTAGGTTTGCAGACACGTGTACAGTGTCCCGACAGGCCCGCGTCGCTGTGAGAATGTGCTGAGCAATGAACCATAGGGCGCGACAGTCGAGCACGTGGCGCCGCCGGCGCAGGGCTGTTACCGCTACAAAATGCTAGCTTATATTAACCTATTTAAATTATAAGGTCACACTGATATCTTTGTAATGAACAATACATTACTCGTTTTTAAAGAGCATCAATGTATATCTATTTCATAAATGAAGCTTCCTACTGGGCTTGTTGTTCTCTAGTTTAATTAACTTTACTTCGCCCTTCCTTGCTCATCAGCGCGTCCACTGTTGGAGCCGCAGTCAGCAGTCAACCCTAATTACGCACACGTCGCTGTCGAAAATTATGTTTCCTCTCCAACTTGCAATGAGCTAATGACAATTATGAACCTTAATACACAGTATTACGGACCACGTCAACATCTGTCGTGAATTATCGGAACATTAATTCTAACCATTATAATATCTCGCTGTAATGTATTCTAACTTCGAAGCGGATAGTGAAGGAACCTGGAAATGAAATCCTTATTTTTCTGCCTGTTGAGTTTTTATAGGTAAATTAAGCATTTATTATAATTCGTTGACTTCGAACGTACGCTCGACCGCGCAAGTTGTTAATACGCTGTACGGTCCTCGAATATTTAGGCAGCGGAACTGTTGTGGTGAAGTGTACGAAAACAATTAACATAACGCGAAGGCCGAAGACGAGCCTCTGTTTTAAATAAAAGTTGGAATATTATTTTATGTTACCGGAATCTATTCGCCCGCTGTGTAAAACAGGTGACAAAATATTAGTATCTATAATCAAAAAATATTTCTATAAATATCATATAGAGAGTTTGAAAGTTTCAAGATCTTTTTTTCCATTTATATCACAAATTTACTACTCCTATAGGCCGCTAAAGCACTCGCGAGCACGGCATTGCACAGATAGCGCTCGGCATCTTTTGCCAGTTATATTATTTCTATAGAAAATAAATATTCTGTTGAATACAATAGATATATTAAATCAATTCTGAACAAGCAAGAATGTGAGTGATCCGATTAGTATCGGAGGCAGTCAACGGAAGTATGTGTCGAAATTGAGCTGTTATTATGCTAAGTATAGGCTACAGCCTTAATAGCTATCACTTTATATATTAAAACAATTCATTCACTTGTCACGTAATGATTAATGAGTTACAAACGCGCCTTACAATAAGTGTATTTAACCAGATTTTGTTAGCAACGTGTAAAGGAAATTTACTCCCTTGGAGACAGTAAACATCTCTTTAGACTATATTTTTAGTGTGACGTCATACCTCGGTGTCGTTTGGACTTGGTGCCAGGTGTCCGGGCGCATATCAATCCTCATTGACTCACAGATTACCTAGTGAGTGATTCAGCATAATACCTCCCAATTGCTACTCGTATACTGTTGCTAAGCATTGGGATAAACTGGAGAAAAAGATTTGATTCGGGATTGATCGTTTTGTTTTATAGACTAACTTGAGGTTAATTTAAATTCACAATTGACTTTTACAACGAAATATATGCCTACAAGAAGGCTTAAACAAAATAGTTCGACATAGATGTCCAGTAATTAGCTAATTACTCGTGTTACAGTATTTTTGTATAAGATATGTTCTAGTGTGTAGCCTCACAGCGACTAGTTGGCCGTGGCGGTGGAGGCGAGGCCGGTATCACTCAGCACTGGAATGCAGTTCTGCTCTATGCGTCACTTGAAAACTTTTTACAGGTGCACTCAAATATTTATCTATTGCTAATAACGGAAGCCTTTTAGCTTCGTTGGGGACAAATATTTACAAAAACGTATTAAAACCTCTAATCGGTGTTAACTTGAAATCGGATATAGGCTCGGTATAATATATTAATTAAATGTACAACATATTTTTTTTTCTAAGAAATAAAAAATTCATTATTTATAAAAACAATTTATCTTGACTTCTTCGTTCACAGGGATGAGAAACTTACACTCGTGAGTTGGAATGAAATGGTTTATAGAAATACATAAAAGCGGAAAAATCTTACGAATGTACTCAAATTCTAGCAAAAACGGTTGGATTTTACAATTTTTATAATTCACCATTGAAGATACAGCTTTCCGCAGGTATAACACACATTATTGTTTAGAACGAAACCACATTTTTATCCTTTTAAGATGAATTTCCCTCGTCGCGAGCTAATTTCAATGCAGGTTGCGCCCGCGCATGTGCAATTGGTTCTATATTTATAAACGCAGCACTTCGTGAGCAACGTGACATGCACTGCTCTGTCCTTGCTGGTGCTACACATATGATTCAGGACACAAGTTATATGGAAAGGAGCTATTATTCGGTAGTATTTACGATTATCTGATATTGATTGTTGGCCTCACGATTTAATAGAACCGGTTCACCTAAATCGTGACTAGTGTGACCTGGTGCATTTAAATAAATCGCTGTAGTAAGACTGTGTAATGTAAATAAATAAAATTGTAGCATACCTATTGTGATTCGCAAATTAACAATCAGTAACTGTGTGTTAAGTCTGAAGTTACCAAAACTAGTAGAAAATACTTGCTTATGGGGGTCTTAGGGTGGGGATTAAGGAACGAGAATTAAAATTATATAAATCAGTGGCGTTACAACCTTTTTAGGTCTTGGCCTCAGATTTCTGAATCTGTTTCATAATCATTTGTCAAACTAATAGGCAGTTTTGGGTCTAAGGCAAGCCGGTTTCCTCACGATATTTTCCTTCACCGTTCGAGCGAATGTTAAATGCGCACATAGGAAAATTCCATTGGTGCACAGCCGGGGATCGAACCTACGATATGGATGATCAGGGATGAGAGTCGCATGCTGAAGCCACTAGGCTAACACTGCTCGCAGAAACGAGAATTAGCGCGAACTATATTCCTTAAGTCAAAATCCAATGTTATATCGATTACATATATCGAACCTTACCCTTACACCGAGCTTTTGGGGCGATTTCTTAATCGCCCGATAAGACGATACGATAACCTATTTAAAAGTATTCCTTTGCATTTCAGTTGAATTATAGATATACCTACGTGAACGTGTTGATGAAATTGAAGAAACCGTAAATATCATTATTGAAAACAAGTTTTTTCTGTCTTTAGTTGGGCTTAACTTTAAAGAACGTGTAATGAAGCCAAATAATTTTATAGCTCAGCTGTAATGGTTAATTTCTAAACCCCTTCTTCAAGAAACCAGATCCAACCAAGTAAACCTGTTGTAAAAAACAGCGCAGATGACTGATTAGATGTCGGAACTGTTACTGGTTATTACTTATTACATATTAACTCTGGATTATATGTCCAATTAAAACAAATACAAATACTGGTCTTTCTATGGTTTAAGTTCGAGACTGTTACAATAATAGTCGAAGTTATACAAGGTTTACACAATCACATTAACGAGAGTGGGGCGAGTCGGCGCCGGGGTACACTTGAACAAACACACGGAGCTGTGTGCTCACTGAACGTTTATCGATTGTTGTGAAAAAGAATGGCTCTTTATACAAAGCAAATATAATAGTTTTTAACAACTTAAGACACCTGATAATTAGTCTTCGTAACATATGCACGGGCCGCAGATGCCCCACTAACCTAAAGCAAGCAGCCCCATTCTCCGCCCTAGTTATGCGAAATTAATCAAACACTACTGATATTTATGTGGAAGGTATAACTCGTTGGCGAACCTTTCGATATTTAAAACGTTTAGCTACAGACTATGACGCTGTCAAAAAGTTTGAAGGAGGTCTTAATGTAAATGTTTTAAAGTCGGCTCTTAAGGTATACAAAGTAAGGAATATTTAAGTGATCTGTTTTCGAGGCGAATCAATTGCGCCATGGCGGGCGCGACCTCCCGATAGCGCTGATAGCTGGCGAGGAGCGGGCCAAGGGGCAGCGGGTATCGTATTCAGGGGCCGCATGGCACCAACGCCTCTTTGCTAACATCGTAAGGGCGAGAATGGCTCGGCAGCGTCTCGGGTCACCGTGTTATCGGGTGGTGTTTGTTATTTTTCGATCAGTGATTATGTATAAATATTGGACGCTCTATTTCTGTGACAGTGATAACTCGATTTATGACGAATGATAACGACGGAGATAAGGGCCATTAACTTGGAAAAACAATATCTATCCTGGAGATACTGCTCCTTGTTTTAATCATATTTGGAATAGTAATTATCTAATTTGGTAATTTGTTTGCTTAG
The DNA here is from genome assembly GCA_905332375.1 of Pieris macdunnoughi. Taxonomy (NCBI): domain Eukaryota; kingdom Metazoa; phylum Arthropoda; class Insecta; order Lepidoptera; family Pieridae; genus Pieris; species Pieris macdunnoughi. Next base: position 1,423,595 of record CAJOBZ010000046.1, read on the forward strand.
TAATCTTAATTACGGGTCAATTGCTTGAAGATATGTACGTATATGTAATGTAAACAATTTTATAACAGGTTTTGATGACTGAATGAATTTTTATACAAGGTAGAAGTAAACACCCGTAATGTCGCTTCACAACTATTGAAGAACTGTAAAAGTTCCAAAAATACGAATTAACTTCCTTCAGTGGGCACCAACTTCGCACCGACCGACGCTAGTCTTAAAATACTTCATCAGTATTTCCCACAGTCTAAATATTCAAGGAAATATAAACCTATTAAAACAATTAGTTGAATATTCAAAATCAAGAGTCGACTTTCCAAACGTTAGCTTTCTAAATAGTTAATCCAAATCTATTACAAGTTTATAAAAAGGCATTTAGTACGAATTGTGTCTCATTATAATGCGTCGAGGTGCTGATAGCAAATGCACATGTGTGCGTGTCGTCGTGAACAAAAATTGGGCAGACTTCGAAATTACTAGTCGTAATTCACCATATACATATTTAGTTCTAACAACCCAGCAAATAAAATTAAATATATATTAACGTTTAATTTAAATCACAATTTAGTTGAAGGTTGAATTCTTTTGATGAACACATCACACGCTGCTTTGTATTCTACCAATATTATTATATAACAACTTACTAACTTACGACTAAAAGCAGATTAATAAAACAATATGTAGTCAACAAGTGCGTTGTTATTTTTGTCAATATTTTTGTGTTTGTAGGCAGCAGCGTACACTTATAACACACAAACACAAAAGACAGCCGAATACTGTGTCGCGAGAGGTCACGGCCGACCGACGGGACTTGGCAACGATGCCAAGGGGTCTGATGAGCAACTAGTCGTCGCGAAGTTAACAGGTTGGAATTGTTAATTGTCCTTAGAAAACAACAGAGATAAGACTGCTTATTGTAAGTCCCATAACCTATTTAAGCCCAGGGCACATTAATTTTTGCTTAGAGAATTTTCCTACTACGTGATCAGCCTTACTTAAGTATTAAATATCGTTATGCCGGGAATCGAGCCCAGAGCCTTCGAGTGCGCACTGTGTGGGAATAGGCCATTGTTGAAAGTAAGGGAATTCTAGATTGAAATCGGATTATTCAAATGTATTATATTTCTTTTACTATACTCTGTATGTTGATAGTTAACACATGACAATTGTGATGTTTGATGATAGAGTCTATCTACTTAATTGGATTTTTTTGTGTGTGAAAAAATAAGTGAATTGCAGCTTGGTCAAAAAACTCTAATCGTCGTTTCTGATTTCAGCAACGCAATTGTTTTCTATTGCGCAATTTTCAATTACCTTATATATCATATTAAGTATTATAGGTATACATATAGGTACCTACTAGGTCATATTCCATATAGAATATCTAAAGATCAATACACACTAAACATCGAGAACTGGCTGAGGCCTAAGGTTTTGTTAAGCGCAAAATAAACAGATCGACAAATTCTACAGGATTTGCTTTAGACATATCATTTATCACAAACAAAAACACACAAAATAACAATAATCAAAGAAAAAATAAATAAATATATACATAATAATAAGTAGTCACACTCACTCTGGCCCTGCGACCCAAAAAGTGTCTTGGTCTCCGAAACGAGAATCTTCCAGCGCTGTGTGTGACCTCCCGCCAATAGCTGGCTTAAAAGTAGTTGGCTGATTAAAGTAGATAAAAATAGTACCACAAATATATCAAGTTATGTATATATGTATAAATAATCCTAATGCGTTTCTGATAATTTGTTGCTTTAGTCAATCTGTTGTCGACATTCTACTTTTCAATTAAAATGTGTACCTACTAGGTCTACATGGAAGAAGAAAATAATGTCTCTGTACCATACTTATCGAAATCGCCTTAAGTCGATTCACAGTTTTTGGTTCGTTCTATTGCAGCGTTATATTGCAAAACACCTAAAATGTACATAATAAAATAATTATGATCATTAATAAAATTATAATTTTTGGCTTATGAATTAGACATTCGTTTGTTTAGGGACATATTACAGGTTTTCAATATATAAGTCTTTTTAGATCAAACAGGTGTTTTTAATAATTATTTAGCTACAATACTATATTATGTACTTTAGTTTATAGTTTAACCTAAGATGCTGAACTGATGATTAAATGTTTTTCAAAAAAATAACAATGTTTGTCTTTGGAACACTCAATGTTATACTAGGGGTTGATAATTAACCAAATCAATACCCATTTTGAAAACACAATATATATCTTTTATGGTTCTTTACCTCTAGTATAACTCTTTAATTATTATTATATTAAGTATATTATAATATGGTCGAGTAAGAATTGTTTTTTTCTAGAAAATTACAGTCGCAAGTATGTCAACTTCTCTATTATCAACTGTTATCAGTGTGACCTGTCACCTCTCCCGTCTGTCGTCACCTGCCCGCGCCTGACGCCCCTCCCAACCTTCTCACGCTCCTCCCCTTTGCCTAACGAAACTCGAGAGAACTGTTTCTATAACATATAACAGGACTTTCGGGCATAGCTTTTAACTGCGATAGCTCACAAAATAATTGGTAGAACAACAATACGTATCCACTACGTAATTATACTTTTTATTCTCTTACCATGTTGGCTGGAGAATCCTAAAACTATCATGGTTCGGTAAACATATTTAAATAAAGTCTAGAATCACTTGAAAAATATCGATCCCGTCCTGTACAATCTTTAAATGTTTCATGATTTTCTTAGAAAAAAGTTTATAAAGAAAATTCTATTAAAAACTGTGGACGATACTTAAGAATGTTTAAAGACGGTAAGCCATTGTAAACTTTATAATGTATTGTGAAACCATCAAGTAGAAAGCAATTAATTACCAAAGACAAAAACCACAAACCGAATTTATCCTACAAGTTGCGCCACCTATTTCTATTTTTCGAAATTATGTTGATGACAAATGACAACGTAGCACATTCTGACACTACAATTGGCCGCATAACGTTTAGACGCTGGCTGACTAGTTTTGTTGTAGTTCCTTTAGTTGCCACGAGATGTCACTGAATACTGTTTTACTATTTCATGATATCCTAATAGATGTCGCTGACAAACCAAATATGTAATATTTTTATTTATTTTATTAATGATATTGATAAAGAGATATATATACATATACATACATAGGTTATGTAAGCCTTACTCGAAAATATTAATTTCTAACGTTTTACTAATCGAGGAATTTAAAAACCAAAAATATTTTTCATATTCCATAACTAATTTATTATTTGTGTTATGGCTTTGGAGGTGAACGTCTCAAATATTTGCAAAGCTTTTCACCCTTCTAAAGGTTAAACGATCGCTCTCGCCTAACCGTTTAGGACTGAATAACAAGTGTTCGGTAATTAGCGAAGGCGTTAAGCGAGTGTCATGAATTTTGATAACACGAAGTTGAATTTGTTCTTAAGTAAGGCGGGCGGGCACCGGGGGATCGTTGGTGCTGACCTTTTTAGGGCTGCGTTGACACACGTAATTTCAATTGGCATATTTTTAGAAGCATACGTCAAGCGAACAAGATAAAATTTTGATTAACCGCCTACAGGCTTTGAGCTACATTATAAACTTGATAGCATAATATATGGGTTCTAAAGGTACGTGCAAGCAAACGTTTCCAAAAAAATATCTATTATGCATATTAAATTTCACCCCTAACTCATACCTGAACATGAATTGAAGATAAAAAAAACCATATAAATAGAATCGGTATATTCGCTTTTAGGAGCTACGATGCAACACAATGACACCCAGATACACATAAACGTAATATACAGGTATATATAGCTACTAGCTGCCCGTCCCGGCTTCGCAAGGGTGGTCATTTATCTTTTAAAAATTTTTTTGTAGATATTGATATGTTCTTTATTATTGCGGATTTTTTTTTTACTTTTCGCAGCGCCTGCGATGAAAAATATTTTATAGGGATTTTTTACACCTTGGGTAACATTATTGTAGTTTTAGTAGGGTTCCTTATTATTTTCTGGCAATTAAAATAGCCTATATTAATCAGTGATAATGTAGCATTCAAATGGTGAAATAAATTTTTTAATCAGTTCAATACTTTTTGAGCCAATTCGTTACAAACATACTTACATACATAAAAATCTTTCCTTTTTATAATATTAGTATAGATACATAAATAATTTTCATAACTTAGTTTACTTAAATATATAACATCATACCAAGTTGGAATTAGCAATAACTAATTTTACATTCACAAGCTACCAGCCCTATCGCTAGGCGTGTTCGCGACAATTTAATTGATTTATAGCACGTCTGTCAGAGGAAAATTTTGTTTTTTCTCAAATCAATTATCAATTTTGACTTTTGACGCGGCGCCACGGAATCGTGAATATTTTTCTTTTCAGGAGTTATTGCGTGATCGGACTTTTGTTTTCAGAGACTATAGAAACGAGGTTAAGCTGTGTAAATCACGATGTCTTTGGTATTTCATTAGATTACTTATACACGTGCCGTTTCCCTAACAAGAATTATTAGAATAAAAGTTTGATTTAGTCATTACTGTAAACTAAGTCTATGTTAATTGAGGACGGACGACACACATTATATTTTATTTATTAGTGATAAAATCACAAACAGAGCTATGAAAAAACACGAACTCGTGACTGGCAAAGGGAGGTGTCTAGGATAGCGTTAGTGTTGGCCTAGTAGTTTCAGCGTGCGACTCTCATCCCCGAGGTCGTAGGTTCGAATATGCACCAAAGAATTTTCCGTCTATGTGCGCGTTTATTTATTTATACATTCTAAAACAATGTGTATGCCTAAAAAATACAAGAAAATATGACATCATAAATTTAACACACATACACATCAATTACATTAGAACCTATGAAAGGAAAAAATTAAACAAACAACCACAAAATAAAAAGTAAATAAAACAAAACAAAAAAATAAAATTAATAATAACTAAAACTAAAACTAAAAAGATAAAAAATAACAATAACAGCAATAAACAAAACTAAATGTAAACTTAAACCACATTAAAGCTTAAGTTTCCTAGAAAAGCGGTGCCGTTAACTAACGGCCGTCATTTTACGGTTGTTAATTACGGCCGTCTTTAATTTTTAACATAATGCAAAAAAAACATCATTTTCGCTCGTCCAAGTCACGTTTCCACTCATGGTATTAATTAAAAATGGGCACCGCTACACGCGAAAAACGTTAAACTAATGCTTATCACCGCTATGACAGCCGTCATGCAAATGACAGCACCACTATTTAACGTTACGGTGACACTCAATGTTCTCTAGAAAACCTACTCCGATGTTTTTTATAGACAACCTATGGGAGACGTCACCCAACGTTACATTACGGCCGTTGGATAACGGCACCGCTTTTCTAGGAAACCTAAGCTTAAGAGCCTGAAAAACAAAGTTACGGTAGGTTGGTAGACTGTTGTAAAACACATCAATATTTTCATCAATGTTTGTAATAAAGTTGTAAGAGCGAGATAGCCTATTCACGTTAAAAGTAGCAGATAAGCGAGCCGTAGGTACGTATAGAAGACTTTTAGTTTAACATTCGCTCCTACGTTTAAGGAAAACATAGTGAACCCCAAAAAGTCACTAATCATCTTTCTCCCTATTTGATCACAAAACAGATACACAAATTTAAGGCTCAAAATGGTTGTAGAGCCTCTGGATCTTTTTTGATATAAGAAAGTGTCCACACTCGATAGACGGCTTGAAGGCTGTCCAAATCGGTGTTTGTTTGTTTGTGTGTGGCAATCAGGTGTGGGTCACGAGACGCAAATATTGTGTCAGAGTGACGCACGGCGGCACAACTGATTGAATTGGTTCACGAAACTATTTTGACAATATGTTAAGTTGTTTTGACTTACTCAAAGCCTAAATTGCAATACCTGTATAAACATAAAGGACGATCTTATTGTATAAAATTGCATATGCAGTATGCATGCTAACGAATCGCTAATTAAATAACTACTTTGATTCCTTCAAAACCTTAATCATCTTATACTTAAGATGGCGACGAAAAATTATCTAATCAAAGAAATTAATAGGATTATTACAATTCAGCGGGAACTTCCTGTTTCCCGCTGTGGGCAGCTGTTAAGTGCTGAATGATAGATTTGCGAACGAGTGACCGGCTGCGAGGTGTGCCCACTCTTCGGCTCATAAATCAATCTCGACTCCGGCTAGTGATGAATGGTCCATAAGTTACCACTAACGCTAGTCATGTACTTTATTACGTAGCCCTTTTGCACATATTTGGTTCAATTCAAACTGATATATTGTCGGATGTTCGGATCAAATTTTTAGTAATAACTTTTGAAGCTTTATGTTCGCAAGTTTGCAAAGGAAAAATATTTTATGACACAAAGAATTTAGACTGGACCCAAAATTGTAGTAAACTTAGGACATACCAAGTTAATGACTTGCACTTAGCCATCAATAAAAATATAGACTACATTGTAAACGAAATCGCTTTTATGTTAGAAAGCCCAAGTATTTTTTAAAAGCTTAGAATAAATGCTTGTAACTTTTTTAATTAAAGCTTAACCTCGCAATTATCTTACAAAGATGTACTTTTACTTGTAAATCTCGATAAGGTACAACAGGGTAGGGTCAAAGATCGCTTGATGATAGCTAAGGTATTTTGTGGGATCATTAACAATCTGGTTTCAAAGCGAATAACATTTGCGGTTTGCACACTGTAAATGTATGCGTGATAGGGATGTGAGGCAAAACACAAGACTCATTATCACGGGCAGATTGTGAATTTGTGGGGCTCTGGACTATTACGGGGAACTCACCGTAATAGTCGCAAACGCGAAAAAATACACCACCAGATATTTTTTAAAATTAAAAATATCGCCTATTGTTTTCAGTGGGGACTGGGGGCCCTTGGTATCCTCGGGACCCTGGGCTGCAGCCCAAAAATCCCTTAAGTAGATCCGCCCCTGCTCATAATTACTTAGAATTGTTATGTACTTAAAGGCCGGTGCGTATATTTTACTGCTGTCGGAATTGGGTATAAGAGTTAATCGTTTCTTCAGCATTTATCTGATGATTTGAATAAGTTCACAATAGATCCAATCGGAAGCTTAAAAGGTCTTTCCTGCCCTATGCTTCCTTAAATCAGACGTACCCAAATCGAGCATTTAATTTCGAATAATCTTCTATTGTTAATTTATTGGACTACTCCGATAACGGCTAAAATCGAGCTACATTTAAATAGACCTTTAATAAGCCGACTTTATTACATTGTCTACATCACTCGTCGTTTCAATTGCCTTCCTGCAGTCGTGGTGCAATGGGAGTCAGAAATGGACTTGCTGACAATAGTTTTATACATAATATTATATAGGTGGCAAACACGTTCCACACGTTCGTTGGGATGCGACCCTAAAGCTGTCGCTGTAGCTTGCTCTCGTAATTCTCCGGTTATATCGAATATCAGATTATTAAAATTGCGCCGCGCTTTTATCTACACTAGTGCACTATTGTTATAAAAGATTTTTCTCCTTTGTACATGCCCAGTCTCAATAGAGATGAACTGCCTGGATCTAGCTGGATAAATGATATTCCCAGTAATTTACATTCTAAATAATTATGTTAATTGAATCACAATATCATCTAATATATAAAATTCTCGTGTCACAACGTTCGTTCCCATACTCCTCCAAAACGGCTCAACCGATTCTTATGAATTTTTTATGCATATTCAGTAAGTCTGAGAATCGGCTACTATCTATCTATCAAACCCCTAAATTTTAATTTTTATTTTTTAGAATTTTTTTTATGATACATTTTTTTTACATATAACCATTAATTGTCACCCCTCTACGATCAACCCCTATTTTATATTATAGAAGATAGTTATTTTTATTCAACTAAAAATGTTTCAGAAATAATATACATGGCAAAACGATGTTTGCCGGGTCAACTAGTTTGTTTATATAGATAATATAATGTGCACTCATAATATAATGTGTCAGTAAAACCACTTGCGATTTGGACCCATGCGAGTTCTTCGATGCAATGAGTGCCCTCGTGAGTTGTGTGCTGCAATATTGTGTGCTACTCGATTGTGTGGAAGTTGCATGGCTTAGCGCCTTCTTAAATTCTCATGTTATTTTCACATGTGTATATCCTTTCTATACCATATTTTCATAAGTAATTGATTTCTCTTATGTGTGATGTTTGAGAGCAAAAATAAACTAAAATAATTTCTGCTTTACAAATGTTTTTAAATAGTTACATCATTAACCCTAAAAACATAATGTAGGATCACAAAAATATCAATTATAATGGTTATTTATGAAAAGTTTTTTTCCATTAAGAATTGAAGGTGATTAGGGAGATTCGTAGAATGAGCTTTGGTGCAATGGAGACTTCATTTAGTTTCAGATTTGCATCTTTTAGTGCCATTAACAAAATCGAGTTAGCAAAGTTTGTATTGGTTTCTTGAAAGCGTTGTTAAATTCTATGAGCTTGCAAATATTATAGCTTCGTATACAAGTACTACGTTTTCTCATTATTCTGATATTATATTGTATTTGAGTGCTTGTCTTATTGTTTTAACATCATTCAGATAAAATTATATTTCTCAAGAGTTTTTCTATTTAATTTAATAAATGGAAAATCTCTTGAGTAATAAAAGATAAGTTGTCTTTCAATTGAAGTGAACGAAATTTATTTGCATTAGAACTAAAGGTAACTGAAATAAACTAATAATGTCTTTTATTTATCTAATTTTTTTTTATAAAGCACTTTTATATTTTTACATGAATCAAATAAGTATGAATCATTCTTCAAATAGTGCAAACACCTTGTTTTGTTTTATTATCTGCGTGATACCCCATTATTATTAAATAAACAAATTAATCCTAAAAACATCAGGCAGGCAAACAAATAGTGACAAAAAATATAATAACATAGTTAATTCGGTACGGCAAAAATTCTGGTTACGATTTAGAAATCCCTAACCACTTTCACGCACCGAAAACAGTTATTTAAATAAAATATTAATATACTAACCTAACCTAACCAAACAATAATAAGTTTTTTGGACAGCTCCGGCGCTACGGGAAATCGTTACCAGAATGTTTGCCGCGGTGGTGTTAATACGTAAATACCATTAATTCAGTTTAGGAAGTCCTGTCACCAATAGAGAAAAGACATATTTCTGTTTTATTGATATTGTTAATGCAAGTTGATCTTCCTATCAAGAAGAAACAATTATTATTTGGGTGCCATGTTACCCACTATTATAAGGATATTAGGGTGAGATTGTCAAAAGCCAAAACATCACCGCCGTACAAGAATTTATGGAATATAAATAATCAGTATTGGTATTACGCGAAATTGATATTCACAGTGAGGCGTCCTTTTGAAGGTGAAGGAAAGGTTACGCGATATTTGAGTACCACGTTAAAGGGCAGAGGGTACCGAAAATTAACATTAAAATATCAACTCACCTACACAATCTTCAATGTGATATTACCATTTTCATGCCACGTGCACCCACTACAATACTTAGTAACAACAATTTTTATTGGAAAACTTGAGAAGCGCCGTTGGCGTATTTAGAACTAAAGGGAAGCACGAACTCATTGGAATTTCCTTCGGATAAACCATGCTGTACATGTACGTATCTGTGTGTCAGAAAATGGCACTGCCGTATCTGTATTTGACAATGAAATGACCATTAAAGCAATTTTTTGTTAATACTAGTCCATTAATGTGATTGTTTTCAGGCAAATTCTGCCTGAATGTTTAATAGATGAAACGGAACACAAGCACACTTCAAATACATATGCTATTTCAAAAGCTTAGATTTTTATCATTTATAACTTCAAGCTACTAAAGTTGCATTCATTTCTTCAAACGATTCTACTCTTTATTTTGAAAATATGCATCTTATAACGGGCGAATGGGATATTACATATACTAGTTATAACTGCTACGCCAGCAATCAAGGACCTCCGGTTTAAGTCATGTGCTTTAGCAACGAGGCGTCTATGATTTATTAAATTTATAGTGGTTTTTTAAGTGTTCAAATCACTTTCACCCTGAGGTGGTGTGTTCAAATCCCTTACTTTGAATATTTACTGGTATTTGAAAAGTACTGGCTGTATGTAACTGAATGTAAAATTAGGCTTGTGTGCCTGATCTATCTATCTAGCTTATCATCGAATTTTCCACGAAAGAAAATGATCAAGGAAGCGGATGCATTATTAATCCAAGAGAATAATTATTTATTTCCTTATATCCTTAATATTACAAAAGATACCCTGAGTCTCTGCCTAGAAAACCAGACACGGTTTATAATACTACTGGAGTCGTTTCATTGTGCACCTAGGTATATACTATAATTATACAATTAGACCTAGGTACTGAATAGTCAATTAAAAAATGTATTTATGCTTTAAACGCGCTCGCCTAAGTAATCATTTCACTGAACATCCTGTGATCTAAGGACCCGAGACGTCTCTCAAGAGATTAATGTCATTGCTCAAAAGAAATCTCACCCAAAAAATTAAAGAGATTCTTAGATTAATATCCGTTTAAATTAAGCATCTTTGTACAAATAACATTTCCCCTTTTAAATTAGACGTCAAAAACGTTCGCAAGTATTTTTCAAGAAAACTGTTGAAGCTATAATATAATATGTACAACTGATCACGAATAAAAACATATTTTAACTATTTCCGCGCTACGGCCATAATAGATTGTTATTTCAATGTCAAGGTGCGTTCCGTCAAATCACAGTTTGACATTTTGTTTTCCATAGATTATAATTGATCGTGTCTGTGCCTTGGACTGTGACCAGTGTATGTTGCAGATCACAATTTTACACTAAATTTACTTACTTGATTTACAATAACAAATTGCTATGTATTTAAAAATATCAAATTTTCGTCTAACCTTTGCGGATCTCATAGAAACTGAGTGAATAATCAAAAATGATGCTTTAAGACTAGCTACTACAATCGACTCGGCCTACCTTTGTTAGTAAGTACTTTTGGTTTTTACTCAATCACGGGTAAAATTGTTGTCAATATTTAGTTCCATATAACAATTACTAAGACAAACAATAAACTAAAATTTAAGTAACACATAGTTTTAAAAATTCTATAGTATAGATGCTATATGCACTAACTGCATATAGACAGTATTAAAAAAATAATAACCGGGTAAAATTCTCTATGATAGAACTGTTTGGTGATGGAATTCAATTTTAAAAGTAAACACAAATAACGGGATTGCATTGCATAGGTGTGGGCATCGAAGCTAGGCGACGACCAATACCTATAGACTGTAGATATCACGACATAGCTATTGTCTGAAACAAATAAGTAAAATATAAGCTAAAAGAAGAACTTAACGTCATAAAAATGAACATAATTTATAACTAGATATTTTATGTGCAAATATATGTAATATATTTTCAAAGTGCAGGTCAATTATAATTGTCGTGTACAATGGTCCAATTTTTTTTTTTTTTTTTTAATGGCTCCGGCACGATTTGTGCATTAGCCAGCGTCAAGTATAGGATTTTTTATAATTCATGCTTGTCTTTAGAAATTCGACCGTGTCCTCCATATAGGGCTTAAGCACTCGCCCGATACCGCACAACCCTCCCAAAGGCCGAGAACCAATTTAAATTAAATTAAAACTTGCCCTCGAACCGGGAATCGAACCCGGTACCCCTCACCTAGCTGCCACTTAATAAGACCGCTAGGCTATGAGGCCCCTAAACCCCAATGTTAGTAGTAACATATTTAAAACCAATGTCAGGAAATTCAAACGAAACGTATCAATGTGGTAAGTGAAAAGCTCGGAAATGCATGTATGGTGTAACAGATCTTGAGCGCCACTATCTGCCTATACAAATGTTTCGATATCCTAACATTACTATTAATTAACTTATCCTAGCAACACTCTTTTGTTATCAATAAAAACAAGTTTTTATTTAAAAAAAAGGTTTTGACTTTATAAAAAGGTGTGGCGGATCAACGATAGAAGTGAAACTTCACGTTCCTTTCATCTAGTTTTAAAACTCCGGGGGTCTGGGGGTCAAAATTTATTTTTGTAGGACGCACCGTTTCCGAGATATTTCAATCTAAAGCAAAAATCGTCACTTGAAGTGGAAATGGAAACAGCACAAACCAGAATAAACCAGTTTAGCTTCCGAGTCCACTGCAGTCCGGCGTAGTCGTTGGACTGTTAGAACATAAAGCACACATTTCATTCAAAATTATAATTTTACGTTATTGTCAAATTTTGTTTGTTGATGTTGTTATGTTGTTATTATGTAAATTTGTTATTTTAATTTGGTTAATGGAATTTAATGTTAATTAAAAATGGTCCAGTTTAAAACATTCGAGGCAAGCCTTTGACTTCTCAAACTAAAGAAGTTTGTACTGTTTGTACAAATATTTCGAAAATGAGTGTAATAACAACCCGAGCAGTATTATGACTCCCACTCAATTAGTGCTAAATCAACGGGAATTTCAATAGCATCCGTAGAAAGGATTCAGAAAGCAAATGTCGACCTTCAGATCAGAAGTAACATTTAAATCTCCTAAGAAACCGAATCGTAAACCTACAAGTATCGATAACTTTGATCAGCAAGTTATCAGAAGAACAATTCATGACTTCCACATCACAAATAAGAAATTCCCACTTTGAAAACTTTGCACGCAAAATTAAAAGAAATCGATTATAAAGGTTTAGCACGTTACGAAAACACGTCATGTCATTAGGTTTTAATTGGAAGCAAACAGAAGATAACCGGAAACTTCTTATGGAAAAACACGAAATTAGTACTTGCGAATTAATTATTTGAGAAAATTGCTGAATATCGTGAACAACGCCGACCAATTGTTTACACCGACGAAACATATATACATACATCACATACCCTCTCGAAATCTTGGTCAGTGAAGCATTAGTTTGAAGCAAATATTCGAAAGGCAACCGCTTAATCATTGTTCATGCCGGTGGTATGGATGGCTTTATACCAAATGCATTGTTATGTTTAAAGCCAACCAAAAGTGGAGATTACCACGACAATATGAACTATGACAACTATTCAAGGTGGATTCAAACTCAATTTACCCAACTTCAACCAAAGTGTTGTTGTTGTTGACAACGCACCATATCATAACTCAAACAAAATCCTCACCGAATAGTAATTCTAGAAAACAGCAAATGATTGACTGGCTGACATTGCGAAACATTGAGCATTCATCCACGTTGCTTAAGCCTCAATTATATGAACTGATCTGCAAAACAAGGCGAGATTTGTAGAGTACAAGATAGACGAAATATTACGACAGCACGGTCATACTGTGCTGCGTTTACCACCATACCATCCGGAGTTTAATCCTATAGAAAATATATGGGGGATAGTGAAAACATATGTCGCAAAAAGAATTCGCAATGAATATGAAGGTTATAATGTCATTAGCTAAGAAAAAATGAACGCCATAACTGTAGAGGAATGGAGAAAAGTTTGTCGATGCTATTGAGGAGGAAAACAAAATCAGGTAGAGACGCAGCTTTAGACACAATATCAGAACGAATCATAATTAATTTAAATAATTCATCTGATGAAAGCGAGGATGGGGATGATTGTGATAGCCTGGGGTTGATGAATTATTAGAATAAAACATTTATGGCCGGAGAACACCTAATTCATACACGTTTCACTGAAGTGAAAATCGGCATTCACTGTTGTAATATTTGGAACTGGCTTATCTGCCTCATAAGTTCCATAGATTACAATGCAGTGGATACAATTTTCACGTCCGTTTGACGTAGGCGTAGCGTAGACGTGTACGCATTTGGTGGCTCCAGCCACAAACGTATATGTCGGCGTTTGAACGCCATAATATGTTCCAGACTCCACGAAAGTAAGATAATGACTCAGCAAACTGTCGTCATAAATTATTGGCACCAGCCATTACTTTCGACATAAAGTCCACTTTTAAAGGCTTCTGATTGGTCGGCCTCACCGAACTAGGACCCACCAGTTCCCATAAAAGCAACCAGAATTTGTGATAAACAAGTTTCGTAACATTTCGTGTACTCGTTCCACGACCGAACCCGAATCGACCAAGAGTCAAACGGCAGTCATAGAAACGAGTGTCAAAGATTAATATTTATTATCAATAGGTTTAAAATGTTTAAAGTAATATGATAAACTCCTTTTAACAATAATAATAATAAATGACTATGGAGTCATTATTATTATTAACCATTGAATAGTCGTTAATTTAGATCTAGCAACATTAACAAATTAAATAAACCATTCGTATTAACGGCCTCGAACCAATTCGACTTTGACATTATTCAATGACAATGACAGCTGACACTAACACAATTTCTTTAATATTTATAATAAAGACTACAGACTATCAAATAGTCGTTAATTTGCAGATCCATTAATATGGTAAATAAAATAAACCATATAACGGTTTTGAACTAATTTTACCCCGATATTACCAAATGTTGATGAATGACAATAGCAGCTGATCAACACCATTCCTTAAACATAAATAATAAATGCTATGAATATACCACAGACTATCAATCCTTAATATATTTATTATTATCTTGAAATATTTATTTACTCGAATTAAATATCAATCTTTATATTTATGTAACAAAATAATCATTATATATGAGTTTGCGCCCATATATAAATATATAATAGAAGCAAATAAATACTTACTTGAAATAAATACCAATCTTTATGTTTTGTAAAAATATAATCATTATATATGAATTTGCGCCACACGGCCATACTGCTCCAGCGGTCCCTTGGCTGTTTTAGATTGCTACAACTTTAAACAAGGCATCCTCATTAGAGATCTAGCCAACACATAAGGCATCACTGATTTCGAGATCTAGCCAACACATAAGGCATCACTATTTCGAGATCTAGCCAACACATAAGGCATCACTCATTTCGAGATCTAGCCAACACATAAGCATCACTGATTTCGAGATCTAGCCAACACATAAGGCATCACTCATTTCGAGATCTAGCCAACACATAAGGCATCACTCATTTCGAGATCTAGCCACCAGACCAGGATCAAGGATACGCATGGTGGCCAGCCAGCTTTTAGGAAGGATGTTTTGGATAGGCAAAATATAATATTTTGTATAAACGCATCAATGCCAAAAAAATAAACACATCTACGTCATGAAAGTTATAAAAATATAATGCAATTACCTAGGTCCAACAACGTCAGGTTATCAGGAGGCAGAAGCCTCCTCATGTAAATCGGTCTCTGACGAATTTCCGCCCATACGGTCAATTCGACTGAACTGGTAACTTACAATGACGTTCAAAGAATTGCCTCAATTGGTAATTCAGCCAACAATAACAAATCCGCCTCGGCCTGCTGACAACTAGGTTAAGGATTATGAAACAGTTCTTCTTATAAGCTGTACAAATGACAGAATATAAGAATATACGGGAAACCGATCTCTCTTTAAAAAATAAATAAAAATTAACACCTACGGTAAAATGGTATCACAAAAACCATGATATTTGTCGTCACACTGTTACGACTTTAGGGGTTTAAATCAAATTACATTCCTGATGTTCAACAAATCAACGTCAAAAATATTAGAAGGTTCAATTTTAAAATTATATTTACAAAACTGTGATTCAAATCTTATTTACCCATCGATCCTTCATTATGATATCGATACAAAATACTCACATAGTGATGAGTAATACCCAACAAAGAGAATAAGACCGAAAAGTGGGTACAAAGAAATCGCAAGGTACGGTAGACAAACATAACCGTTTTTTGATGTTTAGAATATAACTGAGCTGAAGAGAAAGCGTTTTGATGAGTATTCATACAAAATTGATATGTCATTACACTACTATGACTAATCAATTTTATTTGTGAACAGTAAACGTCTTAAAATATTGGCAGGTTAAAATTTATATTGACAACTTTGATTTGAATCTTATTCGCCATATCTGTAAATATGGAAGTTTACATGAATTATAAAATGCTTCTTCGCTTTTCGCATGAGGAAAATAAAAAAATACATAAATTGACCGAAAGGCATGTCTAAATATTCAAACTGTCTAATGTAGAAAGCAAGTTTTTCAATAGAGTCTTCTGGTAAGTAATTCATGTTCGAAGTTACAGACCTACAACCGATATTCAACCCAGTTTGACATCGATCTTTTCTGTTCATAAAATGACTGTGAGACACACTCACATCCACCTATTTCGTTAGAATACTAATAAATTTAAATCTTCTGCATTTTCATACCTACTTCATCCAATATTATAATTTTCGTAATTTATAAATTCATAGTAATTAATTTTAATTTTATTTTCCTGTCTCCCTAAGAATTTATGGAATATCTATAGGTAGATAATTTTTTTATTTTTTATTGTAAGCATAATTTATTAACAACTTTAATTTTTCTTTAAAATACTGTAATTTTTTTATAAAATGTTATAAATAAATATAGGAATTCCGTAAGCTAGATGCCATATCTAGGCAGCTGTAATAACGGGCTTTGCCTAATCTATTATTTGTGTGACTTAAAGGTAAAGGATAATTATCTCTAACCGTATTTGAATTTAACACGCAATAAACGCAATGTCCATCCCGTTCTTTTTCTCGACTAATATAGAGCTCTGAATGGGAAGAGGTATCTCTTAATATGCCATATTCCTCTAAATCTCGAATAATTTCCACATTTCCCTGTACAATTTTATCAGGATTCTTTAAACTAATTTTTAGCTCACCGGTGTACCCGTACAACATATTTGACAGAAGTAAATTATTTTGGACATTGAAATGTAGATTAAAGGATTTATTTCAATAGGGGGCGTCAAATTTGAACACTCAATAAACTAACGATTAATAGACATCGTTTTCGCTGAGAGTAAGCTTAGGCCGGGTTTGTTTTTAAAGAAGATTAAACCGTATTAAAATATCAAATTGAGTTTAGCTGTCACCTACTACATAAAACGCTAGCTCTAAAATGACACTATCGATTTCTACCATAGCTGTAATGTTAGCTTTGAGATAAACTTTTGACCCTCAATGCCCATAAACTGTAGTCAACTTGTTTACGTTTACCAAGCATTAACAATTAAAACCAGCAATGCTTTCTCGAATTAAGAAACGATCTGCACCAGTATAAAAAAGATAGTAATAATGTTTGTTACCAACAATCACAGTTTTCGTACTACCTTCAACAGATGAACAAATTTTTCATTTATTAGGGCGTCAGTTCGTATTTTGACGACGGTAGCAATTTCTCGAAGTGATTCTGACGATGACAGTAATCATTCAATAACCTGAGCATTATTAAAAGTGCCACAAAAACTGGAATAATTCTTACTGGATTGTTACTAAATAACATAAGCTTAATTTTTGGGATTTCTTGATCGTTTAAGATACCATAACACGTGACTCATGTGAACTATTTTCGATTTTACGTTTACAAAACGTTTCAAAAACGAATACTTATTTAGTAAGTTAATGGAGGGTAATACTCAGCAATTAGATCGAATAAACTCATAATACCAAAATAAAGTAAATACCTGTGATCATCGCATCCATTACCTCGGCGTCGGAGCTCTGCTCGGATCCTTTGAAAAAGCGTCCATACCGTTGTAGCGTATCGGAGAGGGTATTGCACCATTTCTGCACGTCATTCACATACCGAAACACGTTGCCAAACGTATGGATAAGCTCCTTCTTCACTTGTTCTCTTGTTGAATGCAACAACCACTTGGCCCATGTTTTAACTCGTCCTCGTAACTACAGCTGGCCTTCATTCGAGATTATGTGGAAGTACCATCCGTGTGATATTTTCGTCCACGTTGGCGCAATCCCAGTTCTCGTTGCAGCAGTCTTAATGGAGTCTTAATGGAGGTCAAGAGACCCATTGTTTAAACGAAGGTTGTGCCATTCGAAGATTCAGAAGTCCTTGGGGCTGTTATCCCACGCGGGTTTGAACGCCATAATTTTGTGTCCAGACTCCACGATATTGTTGAAGATAATGACGTAGCAATACTTGCATAAATAGTTGTTGGCACCAGCCATTTACTTTCGACATTAAAGTCCACTTTTAAAGGCTTTGATTGTCGGCCGTCAACCGAACTAAGCGCCGCACCCACCAGTTCCCATATATATAGCAACCAGAATTTGTGATAAACAAGTTTCGTAAATTTCGTGTACTCGTTCCACGACCGAACCGATCGACCAAGAGTCAAACGGCAGTCATAGAAACGAGTTCAAAGATTAATATTTATTATCAATAGGTTTAAAATGTTTAAAGTAATATGATAAACTCCTTTTAACAATAATAATAAAAATGACTATGGAGTCATTATTATTATTAACCATTGAATAGTCGTTAATTTAGATCTAGCAACATTAACAAATTAAATAAACCATTCGTATTAACGGCCTCGAACCAATTCGACTTTGACATTATTCAATGACAATGACAGCTGACACTAACACAATTTCTTTAATATTTATAATAAAGACTACAGACTATCAAATAGTCGTTAATTTGCAGATCCATTAATATGTAAATAAAATAAACATATAACGGTTTTGAACTAATTTTACCCCGATATTACCAAATGTTGATGAATGACAATAGAGCTGATCAACACCATTCCTTAAACATAAATAATAAATGCTATGAATATACCACAGACTATCAATCCTTAATATTATTTATTATTTCTTGATATATTTATTTACTCGAATTAAATATCAATCTTTATATTTATGTAACAAAATAATATTATATATGAGTTTGCGCCCATATATAAATATATAATAGAAGCAAATAAATACTTACTTGAAATAAATACCAATTTTTGTTTTGTAAAAAATATAATATTATATATGAATTTGGCCCACATAATACCTTTAAAAAAAAAAAACTAAAAATAAAATTTTTTTTTTTTATTTGCTGACCATACACTACTACAAACGCAAAATTTCTCCAAGCTTTCTGTAGTAGCTGTATGATATATTGATTTGTTCATTTATTTTTATTATCATTCCCAAATGTATAAATTGAAAGCCCCACGGACGATGAAAGATTTTCTAAATAGGGTAGTGCTAAACCCTGACCGTATTTTCAGACTAATGTGTGATACAGTGATTAATGACGTTTGCGGATAATGAATGGCAGATATAGCGAGTTGCAACGTGGGCCGCCCTCGGCTATCCGCCCGCCCATATACTAATGTAAAACTCAATAATAACTAGAATAATTATCCAACACTAAATATGCCATAAAATTTGTAGACCTCTAAATATATTTTACATTTTTATAACGGAAGAATCAGGTCCAGCTCCTTGTTGCTTCACGAGTCAAGGTACTTAATACTTTTTTCTTTCTACGTTTATCTTGGCTAAAATCAATGTTTAATGTTTAACCTTACATTCATATAATCAGTCTAGTTCAAGTAAACTAAGGATTATCACAGTATCTGTCTAGATACACAACACGTGTATGTACCGCCACTGGACTGTGATATTTAAATATTAGTTCCTCGAACAACAATTATTTAATTACTTTATATTGTTCTTTAAAAGTAATATAGATTGGATGATATAGATTTTCACGTTAATAATAAAAACTATAGGTATTTATTTGGGATTTTATGATTGAAAAGGCCATAAAGTTTTTAAACGAGTTTTCCTAATAAACAAATAATATTTAGCTTTTTATGTATATGATACAAAATAGATGAGAAAAATCATACCTAGTCCTAGATTTTATAAGATATCCGCTTAGGCGTTCTTAATTTTATGAATAGAGTTTAATAAACATATTATTAATCGTAAATATAACAAAAGGTATTATGAAAAAAAAATATTCAAAGATCTTATATAAATAAGAATGTTCGATGCTCCTTGTTAAGACAGTCATACGGCTTGATCGAGCGAAACTATCTGGTTTCTGAGGAGTTGCTGCGTGTGACGGGCTCAAGAATTTCCAATTAAAGGCAGTCTGATGGAACACAATGCTGGCCACCCCCGCACTAGTAGGTGGCGCGGCTGCGCGCTGCCCCGCCATTATGTCTATAGAGGATTTATCAATAGCTTTGTTGATCGCGAAGCTATAATAATAGAAATAATTGTGACACTTGCCAGTACGAATATCAATATGAATTGGTTATTGAAACGAAATTTTAGTATTGATTTAATTACAGAGCAACTAAATGATAATTTATTGACGTTCATCTAAGAGAGGTCTCGAAAAATAGGGCATCACAGTAAGATAGTTTAATTTTGATCTGAATGATGCTCATATATCATGAAATAGATAATATTTGTATTAGATAAATTTATAGTCTGAAAGTTATTCCTAAGTATTGATAATTACTTCTGATCAAACTAGGTGTGGTGTTTCATATACGTAAATGAAATGGCCAGTCATTAATATGGAACTTGATGAGCCAGTCAGAGATGCAGATTGAGCCGTAATTAATCACTACTGATTACCGCGCCTGCAATGTTTGATGTCAATGACAATTAACTATAACTAGATAAACAGGGTAATGTTTAATAAGCAAATATGCTGAAGCGTGCTAAATAGAGCATAAAGAAAATTTATAATACTTTTTCGAATTGGAATAGTACGTGCTGGATTTGGTACAGATTTTGGTAGGCCTACCCCACTCGCCCTCACCAATCACGGTTGCCTTGTACTAGTATATCCTACTCGTAAGTCTCATTCATCGCCTTTTCATGGCCAGACCACCAAAGGTTTCCCTTTCCTATCGGTGTTACTACGTCCTCTTATATGCCTAAAAATTTAATTAAACAAAAACGTGTCCAATTATGCGAGTTGATATTAACAAGTTTTAGATTAAATGAATCGGAAGGACAAAAAAGATTGTCTATTGTTAAAATACAGAAAGTCGCATATCTCGTACAAGTTTTACGTCATCATTGATACGCCTTGTATCGTATGATATGATATCGTATGATACGTGTTCAAGGCAAGAGAAAGGCTGGTAGAAGGAAGAAGTCGTGGTTGTGGATCCTACGGGAGTGGACCGGCAACATTTCCACCAAAGAAACTGTTTAGATTAGCGCTAGATACTCGGCAACTCAAGTTGTTAACAGCCAACCTTTGGCAATAAAAACCCTGAAGAAGAAGATTAAAGAATATCAAATTTAATGAGGAGTCATGGACTTCGGGTAATTTTATAGACAGTATTGTACGGACACCTGACAGAGTGCAGGAAGCAATTATCCTTGGCAATCTGGGACAGAATTGTGCAATCGACGTAATCACTTCATCACACCGATTGATTGTCAATCTTATATGAGTAATATCTTCTCGTCAAAAATAAAAATATTCACAATTTTGGCTGCACTTTTTGTTAATAACAAAATTATGCCATAACCACACTATACCAATTATGAATCGATATTAAAAATGTATTCTTATAGGATTTTGCAATAATATTGACTAAGCATTTTAACTAATAATTCCACACACAAAAACAAAGAAATTTTAAAAAACGAAGCATTGTTAGGGTGCGTACAGACTATGTAAAAAAAAAAACACCCAGTTTCACATTAAACAAGAACAATACTGTCACATTAGAAAAAATGTTATATAACCATTTTAAATAACAAAGAAAAACAAAAACGTGTGGGTTCGTCCTAGCAAGGCGCGCGGAGTCTAGTGGCGGAGGGGATTGTGCGTGTGCTGTCGTGGGGGGACGGATGTGACTGGAGAGCCAATGAACTCTTCATTGCTAGCCCCCTCAGGTACCTTATTTTTTACTTTGAAAACGTAGGTGTTCGTACCGTTGTATCAAAAATTTATAAACATTTTTATAACATAGCCTTATCTGAACAGTGTATAGAAGTTGTAACATTAGATTGTCTTGACCTTTATAAAACGAGTTTGACAATTTCGTTATTAAAGATGTTTCTTGCAGCTCAGTGAAGAATGTAAGCTATTCAATGTCGTCTGGAGAATACATCATTTAAATAATAACAAATTCATAAACTTCGTTCAAAGGGAAAATCTAACTAGATCTGAAGTTACTTTATTTTTCATATCATAAATGTTCTTAGATATTCGGTTTAGAGTAATTTTTAAGACGAATGCTTAACAATATTTTTCTTAACTAGATAAAAACAAACAAACAACAAACATTCCTTTGATACGGTCGACTAGCGATTTACTTAATTAACGTAATAATACTAGTATTGTCTTTTATTGACATAACCTTTACACATTTAAAGAAAAAACTTTTTAACCGGATAAAAGTTATATATTATTATAAATTGAGCCATTTCTGCCACAACCCTCCATCTTTTAGTCGATACCAACTCCGGGGAAATAAATACAGATAATGCAACTTTCCTACAGCTGTGATACTTTTGACATCCAACACCTTTTGTCTTCAGTCACCGCACGCTGTAAAGCACGCGAAACATCGGTTAAATTTAAAATTATGTTAAATAATTGTAAATTTATAATAATACATAACTTTAATCCGATTAAAAAGTTTTTTCTTTAAATGTAATAATACTAATAAATATATGATTAATTATTTAATAAAAATTTCATTGCATCACAAGACTATTATTGAAGACACATAATTTGGAGGGCAACTGATAATCAAGCCATCTCTTCAAGGAACTGTTAGGAAGTATAAAATAGATAATAGTAAATCGGAAGTGCGAAACTATAAAAAGTAAAGAAAATAAAACAAATATAGACAGTGTGATGGTCACTCGCTATGATTAAATATCATGTGACGGAGACGATATGGACAAACAATACAGTAGAGATTTAAAGGAAGACCTAATGGAAGCTAAGTGGATACACACAGTAATAGTAGTAGTAAAAGTCTAACACTGGATTTCAGAGGAGTTGGCGACTACAAGGTCTTGTCGTAATAATTTCTCACTCTCAAACTCACTCGCATTACATTACAAAGTGCAAGTTAGTTACGAAATATAGAGTAAACAAATTTGTAAACTATTGTATGACTCATGTAAGTCAAAATCGTAATGAATTTTGTTATTCGCGGGGCGATAATTCCATGGACATTACCCTGAGTACTATCTACTGACTCTAGAGTACATCAATCTCTGATATTAAATATGACTTCAATATTAGTTTATATATTTTGGTATAATAATAAATTATATTCTAATATATCTCGAAGAAAGACCGTCTACGTCTTATTACCCCGAATCTCAAATATATTTTTAAAGTGTGCTGTATCAAAATTGACACAAAGAATATCCATTTACATTTAATTTAGATTTCAGACTAGCTTAATAATTTAATCTCAAATGATGAAGATTAATAAAATTAATGAGAAAATATTTTAAAAGAAGCGAAACCCTAATCCGGTCGGTATCCCAAATTCTTTTTAAATCTCCTTTATACAGTAAAATTATTTATATGAAAACAAGTAATTCCATTTATCAAGATAACTTTTTCAGGCTTATTAAAGGTAATACGAGTTATAATGTAAATGAAATTTTAATTACCTATAACCTTAAACCATCGTTGAAAAACGCCCATTAAACATAATTGTTCAGTTGAACCACCTGGATTGCATTCAACCAAACGAAGCTCCTTAGTTTTAATCTAATAATATACAATTCTCGTGTCGCGGTGTTTGTGGTTAAACTCCTCCGAAACGGCTTGACCGATTCTCATAAAATTTTGTGTGCATATTGGGTATAACTGAGAATCGGACAACATCTATTTTTCATCCCCCAAAATGTTAAGGGTAGTCCACCCCTAATTTTTTTTTAAATTTTTAGATAAATTTTTAATTTTTTTATGATACAGCATTAAAAAATACATACAACCCCTAATTTTCACCCCTCTACGATCAACCCCTATTTTTTATTATAAATGATAAACATGGCAAAACGACGTTTGCCGGATCAGCTAGTATTGTAGAAA
Organism: Pieris macdunnoughi; assembly: GCA_905332375.1. NCBI lineage: Eukaryota > Metazoa > Arthropoda > Insecta > Lepidoptera > Pieridae > Pieris > Pieris macdunnoughi. The sequence continues at coordinate 1,447,601 of CAJOBZ010000046.1, forward strand.
AAAATCAATATAAATGTTTATGCAACGTCAAGTATAAAAGTTGAAGAGTAAAAGAGAGTAGTAATTCTGTTTGAAGTGTTTGAGTAGAAACGAAAAGTAAATCAGTTCATGCACAGAGTGCGCGCCGTGAATACTGACTAAAGTGGCGGCGTCGGGAAAGTTAATCCTCATTGGACACACTGCTATGTATGTACAAACTTTAGCATTGTGTGTCGAACGTACTGTAACAAATAATTATTATTGAAATACGTATGGTTTGTGGACGCAGTTTCCGTGGACTTAGACACTCAATAGGTCTGTTGTACGTAATATGTTGACAAAGCCTATAAGCAGCTTGGTGTTGTAAGACGTGTCTGTGAACATTTTCTTTATGAAAGTGCTATACTATACATATGTAAGAAGTGTTCTCGCATATGGTTGCTCGGTTTGGTCACCTACACAGTACACAAAGAAATAATTGAAAAGATCCTAAACGACTTTATAAAATTCAACTTCTATAAGACTTATAATAAGTTTAATACTTATAGTACGGGAGGTAGCAACGTTTGAAAAGAAAGAATTTTAGGTCAGCTGATTTTGTGATATGTCTTCCTTCTTTCACTTCCGGTTAGAGTCTGGGCAGTCTGGCTGGCGGTAGCGGTTGCGTTCATTAGTGCGCATCCTATCTGTCCAGGTAATAATCCTGGATTTTAAAAGCATTTTAAGAAGCGTAATTTTTAATTTTTCGTTTTTAAATACGTCTACCTGACATACATTTTTTATTGCCAGACATTTTTCACATTGCTAACTATGTGCCAGACGCGACTTTAAGTTTTTTTTATAAAAATTTCAAAGTATTTTAGAATGTCTGTAATTTTAATATTATGTTATTTAAATATAAGAAAAGCTAAAAATGAATTTGCCAGACATTAATTCGATTGTTAAGCCTTGAATTAAAATGAAAAAGTATTGCAGTATGATGAAGTAAAAGCATTTTAAGAAGCGTAATTTTTAATTTTTCGTTTTTAAATACGTCTACCTGACATACTTTTTTTATTGCCAGACATTTTTCACATTGCTAACTATGTGCCAGACGCGATTTAAAGTTTTTTTTTTATAAAAATTTCAAAGTATTTTAGAATGTCTGTAATTTTAATATTATGTTATTTAAATATAAGAAAAGCTAAAAATGAATTTGCCAGACATTAATTCGATTGTTAAGCCTTGAATTAAAATGAAAAAGTATTGCAGTATGATGAAGTAAAAGCATTTTAAGAAGCGTAATTTTAAATTTTTCGTTTTTAAATACGTCTACCTGACATACATTTTTTATTGCCAGACATTTTTCACATTGCTAACTATGTGCCAGACGCGACTTTAAGTTTTTTTTATAAAAATTTCAAAGTATTTTAGAATGTCTGTAATTTTAATATTATGTTATTTAAATATAAGAAAAGCTAAAAATGAATTTGCCAGACATTAATTCGATTGTTAAGCCTTGAATTAAAATGAAAAAGTATTGCAGTATGATGAAGTAAAAGCATTTTAAGAAGCGTAATTTTTAATTTTTCGTTTTTAAATACGTCTACCTGACATACTTTTTTATTGCCAGACATTTTTCACATTGCTAACTATGTGCCAGACGCGACTTTAAGTTTTTTTTTTATAAAAATTTCAAAGTATTTTAGAATGTCCGTAATTTTAATATTATGTTATTTAAATATAAGAAAAGCTAAAAATTAATTTGCCAAACATTAATTCGATTGTTAAGCCTTGAATTAAAATGAAAAAGTCATGAAAAGTATTGCATGAAAAAATTAAAAATTACGCTTCTTAAAATGCTTTTAAAATCCAAGATTATTACCTGGACAGATAGGATGCGCACTAATGAACGCAACCGCTACCGCCAGCTCACTTCTAAAAAAACTGCCCTTTCTTCTTCCTGCCATCAGACTGTAAGCGAGCTTTGTTTCTTGTTCCTCACATGAACACTATGCAAAAAACTTAGTATTATATTTTTAGTGTAATTGTTTGTTATTATAGTTATACAATTATTTTTAGCTGTAGGATTACAAAATAAATAAATAAATTAAACTAGATTGAGTATGAATTTCATTCCGCAACAATGACAATATGGGATTTTGTTTTTCTCGTTTTTATTATTTTTTGTACTTTAGGTAAGTATTTTTTACTTTAAATAATATAATGAATAAGTATTACGCCTAACAATCGTTTTAAAACTTATCTGCTATCATTGAACCTCTAGCTGTAGATAAATATAGAAAGTTGATAATACAACAAATACATTATGTCAAAACCTCAACCCCCCTGATTTAATTTTAAATAGGGTAAAAAAATTTAAATTTTTTTTAAATATTATTATGAATTTTTGAGAATATAGAAAAGTGTGTTTATATTTATTTGAGACATACCAAAAAAAAAAAAAAAAAAAAAAAAAAAAAAAAAAAAACCCAAAACCCTTTTTCCATGTTATATGGTGACAACGGAAAACGGGTTTCATTTTTATATAATGAATAAGTATTGAAAGCAGAACCTACGGAGATCAATGTAGACCCTGCTACGCGACTTGTACATGCTACGGTACTACGAGCGCGGCTACAATTATTGTCAGCGTTGAACGTTTCAGTAAGCGCCCGACGCTCCTCCTAGACGGTTGTGAGCTCTTTAATTGGAACAACTTAAAACTTTATACGACTTTATAGTCGAGTGCAAATATTTAGCTTGTAGTGAGAGATTTGTATATAACAATATCATTTATATTAGATATAGACGTTATGTGTATTTAGATCATTTGGCTGTAATTTCATTAATAGGTAAGTAATATTTAATTCAACTAAAATATTTTTTATTATGTTTTAATCATAAATATTAACTAAGTTATAAATGAAATTTTATTATGAATTTAAAAGAACTTTAATAGATTTAAATAATATTTGTAAAATAGAAATGTTTTAAGTCAAATTTAGGGAAGTCAGCTCTCAGATACAATTTTGTCATTAAAAAAAATATATATTGAATGTAAAATAAATATTATTACTCAATTCATACAAAATGTACTTTACCAAAGTAATAATAAATGTACAATGTTCATATTTACATCGTCCTCTTATTGATCAAAAACCAAGAAACGATTGAACAAATCAAAGTAAAAGCATTTCAAAGAAATTGTAATTGAATAATAACCCAAACGAATAATAGAAATCGCTGACTTCTTTTTATTTTCACGAGAAAATCGCGGTTGAATTTCTTTTATCTCATCGTTTAGCATTAGCATAACGATTTGAGCTATCGCCGCACCCTCCGGCTTCGCTCGACTCGTTCTGTTATCTGATTAGAAACATGAAAGGAGCACTGTAACCGTGGCAACGGATTATCTATCGAATAACTTTCTCAGCATAAGCACTAACCAGGATTTTGCCAAGAAGGCAACAAATGTTCTGCATATTGTATGTAAGAGATATATATATATATAAACCTCGTGATATGCATATATTGGTTTATTTCTGTTTTAAATGTTATAAATTCAAATTAATACCTTGTCAGATTTAAATAAAAGTTGCGTTTTGTCGCTGTATGGTTCCTACAAATAACATTTAACATAAAACACCTGAAATTTTATGGGTCATATTTTGTGGGTCATATTACAACAAATACAAATTTCAGATTGTTGCAGCATTAAATTAGTTGCATTTTATGTTAGCATTCAAGTCAACGATAACTTATGCAATCAGCTCTACGCTTATCAGGAAACTTCTCATATCCAATATCCGACGAAGCCGACACATCCGGTATCTATGAAGTATAAAGTATATTGTTTATGAGTGCAACATGATTTATATAGTCTATTAAGTACCTCATAAGAAATACAAATACCTAATACCTCCTACAAATTTAAAGTTAAATGAGCTTGAAATAGGCTGTCACGATTGCTTTAAAAATATATATTTGTAGTACATTGGAGAAAAACCATTTCCTCCGTGAAAATATAAATATGAAGAATTATTCGGTGTATTTTTTTAAAATTAACCCGATTTATATAAAAAAAGTACGTGCGTACAAAGTACACATATCAGAAGTGTACTTTGTACTTATTCGTAAAAATTTCTTTGTAAATTAATTATTGAGTAATTAAGCTGCCCAAATCCCATAATTTAATTTTGCCAGTCTTTCTATATTAATGAATGATACTAAGGCTAATTAAAAACCAGAACTAAAATTAGTTGTTATGTATATAGAAATACCACCATAAATATGGTAACAATTACCAAATAATATAACAAATTCATCACTGCCAATTGATGAGACAAAATGTCCATTTTCTAAAATAGCTTGGTTTTGTGCCCTTATAAAAATACAAAACCAACAAAAAAAATGGTAATTTAGTTACTTAATAAAATAATAATGATTTTGATATGTATTACAAACAGCAATGGTGTTCAAGTATGAATAATTGCACAACAATATTACACTAGCACAATAAAAAAAAAAATTCGACAAAAACGATGCACATCTTCGTGACGTTCCCTAGAAATTTTACCCTTATGCGCCTAAAGAAGTTTCACTTCAAAAAGCGGTACGTTATATACTTATTTCTATATCACTTTATTACTATATATAATTTTATTTAAAACACTCCGAAATACATAAATACAGTCAGAAACTAACTGTATTCACTAATCTAAAATTTAAATTCATATTTACTAATTAACGGTTCTACATTTTGAATGAATTCTACTTTTGAATATTACAACAAACCTTTCTCTCGAAATTTAACTAAGATATTTATGAAATGACAAGTAGCTGCTCACTTCAGGCGACATTTAGCAATATTATGGCGCGGCTGGATGCGGGATCATTAGGTGCACTTGTTACACACGTGACACACATTTCTGACTGATAAAAACTCGGATGAAGGCTGAAATTTCACGATTGCAAAATCCTTTATAAGTATACAGCAGTAAATCCGAAACCCTTTTTTACTTAAAGCCCTTTCTTGTTATGATAGGACGTGATAGTTTTGTGAAGCGTAAGCTAGCTTTTTTGTAAAGATAACATAGAGTGTTTTTGCCTAAATATAACCATTTAAATATGCTAAGTTGGATTAGTTTCTATTTTTATCATAATCTTCGTTACCAATTATTCAATCACGAATTATTTGTTGATTACGACAAATATCAGACCCTATTCAAATAATTACGTAATAATTGTAGTTACGTCAATGTTAGCAACTGAACTCGGCCTATATTCATTTTATTTGATAAGTAAGTTAAATTAAAAAAATGTAAAAGGTGTCATAATTCGTTATAATACTAAACTATGGTCGTAGGGGCGGCAGTTGGGCGCCTGCTACTGAGTATTAGTACTGTTAAAAAACGCCGCGTGAGGGAAGAGGGCCAGGGCCGCCCACCGACCTTGCACTATTGTGTTGCAAATTAGCACAAAAATATCTTCCCATTGTCATATGTGACGCAACAATGCCGTGTCATGTACGAAACTAAAACCAGGCCTCTTGAACTCTCACTGCAAAGTTTAATTTTATGAACTTGTCATAATAAAGTGTAGCGTTTCATAAGAAGCTTTATTCCCGATGCATAAAGATGTCATACATCTTCCTCTGACGTCTATATGTATATGATAGCATTTAATTTTTTAAATGTTTACAGTTAAGGAAAGTCCTAGTTGCTTTTTCAGATAACTGTTTAATTAGGTTTTTCTGAGCCACATATTTTATTATGATATATATTACTATTTGAATATTAAAATAATGAATTAAACATAAATTATACATGTGACGATAGAAGCACACAATAATCTATTAGTCTGACATAGAGGAATAGGTCTATGCAGCAGGCGACAATCGAATCTGCGTTAGTAATTATATCTTCATCAATGTCCCTCCCACCCCCGGAATTACGGACACGCTATACTGTGGCATTAATTGTTTTGCTATACCATACAATATTGTGTCCCTATAATTTTGTATACAGTTTTGCTGTACCGCTTCATATATCCATAATTTTATGAGCATTTTAATTACGGTATTAAACATAAAAAAGCATTTTAATGCATATTGTATATTCCAATTAAAAATATTGGAATACGTTGAATAAATCAAGCACACAACCACGCACAAATGACAACAATGAGAGGGACTATTATTATTTAAAAAAAACAATATGATAGAATGTTAATGTTAATTTTTCAGTTTTGTACATAGAATAATAATAAATATTTTATTAATAACACCGTAGAATAAATGACCAAATATTAAACTAATTCTAATTTTACTGTACGATATATATAAAACAAGAATGTGGTGTTATAAACTAGTATTATTTGTCTCATAATTGTAATAAAATATTTAGTTAGGAAAAAAGAATTTCAGACCATTTTATAAAAAAAAATTATAATCCCCATTAAAAGTGATACTCGAAGTGATCGCTGTTTGAGCAGGAATTTCTTTATATCTTATATGACATGATTCAAGTCCGTAATCTATGAAATCAAATAAAAAAGAAATGGGATATCTCCGAACCAATTAAGTTCTAACAAGACTCATAACGTTATTATCTAATTAGTATTATTTCTAATGTCGGTTTGTTATATGAAGAAATACAATAACATTTAGAGAAACAAAACTAAGTAATATTGGTGGAGAAAGTGGGGGCGGCCCGCGCGCCTTGTTCGAGATAATTGTAGTAAATTGAGACAACTCAGGTACTCACTGAATTAACAACGAATTGAATTCGAAAATTAATCCCTAAGAAGGAGATATTTTGCTATAAATTGATTTACAAATTAATTTAAAAGAAAATTAAGTTTGTAATACTGTTAACTTGTTTTGAGTTGACTATTGAAAACAGTAAATGTTTTACAAGTTTCTTTTTCACTAGAGTTGTAGGCTTGTATAGTTTTACTTTTGATAATGTTTAAAACATTTAGATTTATATTTACTTAAAAAAAAGAATAGTGCATAATATTTTTTACAGTATTAGATTTTACGACGTTCTGATGTGCGGTTTGATAACCTTTTGCCACGCATAACTAAGTGGAACCAGCTGCCCAATAAACCAACACAACTTAGGGTCTTCTAAGAAAATTGTCTACCAAAAAGCGAGCCTACTGGTAATGTGAGTGTCCATGGGCGGCCGTATCACTTGATGTATCAGATGAGCCTTTGCTCCGTAAAAAAGTCTTTAGGCGCTGTCACTTTGTTCTTATGTTGATACATCGAAAATGAAAAATAACATTGATTTATTTTTCCTATTCCAGCCATATAACTAAAACTAACCTAATAATATGTTAACAAATTTTATAGATATACCTTTTAAGTCATTAGAATTTATATAAGTAACTTGTGCGAACTTTTTGTGAAGAAACTAACACCTTGGCCTCTTTTTTAATATTTATAATATGATAACGCACATACACCAGTATATCAGCAAGGGCATGCCGAGGAATAATGAAGTTCAGAAGTATGGAACTCAGTCTGCAAAACCTAATAAAGTTATCTTAAGCCGCACACTAACCACTTCCATTTAATTCACTTAAACACATATTCGTATGCATTAATTATATGACTTCAGACATTAATATGCTAATGGAAGATTACTTAAGGATAAATGTTATGTTCGTAATGAATTCATACTATTTTTGTTATTAACCTAAAAAACTAGGAACATTGCAATTAATTGCAACAATAAGTTATATAAAGAAATTTTATAACATAAGTTGGGCAATCGGGGAAATCTTACTGGCAAATTATATTATTAATATTATTCCCAAATCGAGATGATTAATACATAATATTGCTCTTTACCAATATAATTTAATAATAAAGTGCTGTCCTATACAACACACATACATGTTAATATCATACATTTATGTTAAAAAGGCAAAAATATATCGCAGTATTTATTTGAAAACCAATTCATTATACATATTGATATCAGCCTGAACTGAGCAATGTGATCTCTTTGTGATTTTGCAGTATTATTATTAGTAGTGACTATTTAATTAATACTTGTCAACGTCCGTAATATCTACCCTCTTATTTATAAAACATAATCAGTATTGCAACGTTTTAACTTAAGTATTAGTCTCTTTCATACCAGTGCAAACACATACGTACGGATAATTCTTATGTAGTTTTGCACTTCTTGCGCTTACCTTATTTAATTTTCTTCTCACAGTAGTTGCCTGGAAGAGATAGCTCAATAAATAAGGCTGCCAGTACTACTACGAAGTGTAAATAAATAAATTAATTAAAAATAAGTTAAGTTAAAGGAGTGCAGTCAGAGTGATTAGTCTGATACAGTACAATTGTTGAAGATTATTTAAATTTTCCACAGACCATTATTTCCACGAGAAAGGATTACTGTATGTAAACTGTAAATATTATGACGCTCGTGTGTGAGCACGTGTGATAACACGGTACCATCACTGTTTGCTTGCATTGCTTATTAATTGTTTTACTTTGCTATGTGCATGCACAATTACACCTGTTACGGTCAGCAAGAGTGGAAAGACTCTGGGATTAAATTAAATAACACTAGGTGGCGTTATATTACAATTTGCCCCGTTTTGTCTTGGTATTGGCAATATTTTAATTAATTGCGTATATCAAAAAGCAATAAAATTGTGAAAGTTTCTATAAGTAACGTGACAAGGTGTTACAGATTTAAAAAAAAAATTAATTTAGTAAAAATATAGCGGATAGTTGAGAAAATACGAATAACCTGTTATGTGCAATGTTTCCGGTCACCGAGTTTCCTCTATGCTGACTATTTTGAGTCAGTTCTTCCGTTATATTGCAGTGAAGTTATAATGATGGTACAGAAATAAACAGGTGAAATCTTTAGTAAATTTCTTATAAGATTTTGGGTCTGTTTCACAATGTATGGATAAAGTACCGAATAGCATAAATTAATTGAAAGATAAATTGTGCTATTTGACATTCATCGGACTCATAACTTATGATAGACTTTATGTGGCGAATAGCGCTATCTGACAGTCGTGAAACGCAACAATAGTGTTTATCCTACCAATGAGTAATAAATAGCTAATTTGGAGCTTATGTAGAACTTATCCGTACATTGTGAAACAGACCCTTAGTAACAATAATTAAACCTCATATTACCTATAGCTGTCAACGCACGAACCATACTGCACGTACGTCTGTTATGGCGCGTCTAAACGGGCCATGTTTTGCTGCAATTGATGGCTGCAACACTGTGGCCGGCAACATTGCAAACAATAGCAGCCACACTATGCAATATTGCAGTTATGTCCCGGCCATATAGCCAAACATGTTTTGTATAGCCACATATGGCCGATGTTGCCCCGATGGGTGGCCGGACGATCGCTAGGCTATCGAATTCAACTGCAATATTGCACAGCCAGTTCTCTTGTTGTTTCAGTCACTCTCTTTGTTATGGCATAGTGTATCCTTTTCTACGCGACATGACGTTTGCTTTGAGTGAAGTGTGCGTGTTGCTTTATTCTGTGTTTTGCGATCAGCTGTATTTGACGTTAGATTACTACGTAAAAATGACTACTTTTGACATTCTAGTTCTTGAATAATTTATTATCAAGACTTATTTCTAGACTCAAATTGTCTACAGTTTCACGCCTATTTAAGTAAGGTCGAATCCACAATCTCTTCTTTTTCTGTTTCTTTTTTAAAACAATATAAGCTGCTGCGACAAGTGTGATTTCGTCAGCCATTGTTGCCGGTTTGTGTAGCCCGTTTAGGAGTCTGCATCATGGGCCATACTATTGCAGACATATTGCAACATATTGCCCAGCCATAGATTGTTCGGCCATCAGCTGCATTAAAATATTTTTGTAATGGCCGGGCAATTAGTGGCCAACAGTGCAGCCATCAATTGCAGCAAAACATGGCCCGTTTAGACGCGCCATTACACAAACAAAAACATGTACAGTGCCACATACTTTTCTTGGCCGGCGGCTGAAATTGGTAATACCGTCGCCATTTTGAAATGTCAGACTGACATTGTCAGTTAGAACTCAAGAAATTGAGTTCTTGGTGCGAACAATAAATAATTTTACAATCTACCAACATTCATAAAAATCCAACTAAAATGTATTTATTTTTATTCCTTGCATTATTAATTACAATGGAAAAGTTTTAATTATCGAACAGTTCTGATTGCAAGGTATCTTAAAAGATATTATATTAATAGTAACAAAACCTATCATATCAGTTTTTCCTTAGTTTGTGTCACGTTCAAGCCTAGAACTGTACTTTCTAGATACAAGTATACATTGGTTTATTAAGACATTCCAATAAATTATGAATTTAGCCTGCATGACTTAAAATTATTCACCTTCTAATGGTTAATTTTTATTTACTGATAATATCCATGACAGCGCGAGCGGATTACCGGCCAAGAAAAGAATGTGGCACTGTTACGTATTATGTCATTTTGAGAAAGTAATCCCTGTCTTTATGTAAATGTAACCCGCAATACTAGAAAATAATTTTAATTTTTTTTTTATAGAACGGGGGGGCAAACGGTCAGGAGGCTCACCTGATGTTAAGTGATACCGCCGCCCATGGACACTCTCAATGCCAGAGGGCTCGCGAGTGCGTTGCCGGCCTTTTAAGAATTGAAAAAATAATAAAATAAAAATATTGTGAGCGGTCTAATTTCACCTTCTACAAGCATTTTATAAAACTGAATTGCATGTATAATATCTCTGAACATTTGCTGTGAACAAAGAATCTTCGTGACTATGTTTGAATCTTAAAATAGAATCCTCATGTTTTATGTAACATTGTATTTGACGACAAAATTAAAATTTAAACTATAGTAATTGTGACATACTAGCATAAAGGAAATACAATATTAGATGTTTTATTTCAGTGTAAAATATTAAGTCACGTGCATCATGTAAAGGTATTGGATAACTCACTTTTAATAATCAGCGGTAAATAAAAAAATACTATGGGTGTGGAGCGCAGTTTGTTCCACTAATGGCATTAAAACATCATAAATGTTGTTGCAATACCATAACTTAACATGCTTTTCTAGTTGATTATCTTTACTCAATATATGCACTAGATTAAGACAAAAGTTTTTATAAAAGCAAATAAAAGGGGGCCTCATAGCCTAGCGGTCTTATTAAGTGGCAGCTAAGTGAGGGGTACCGGGTTCGATTCCCGGTTGGAGGGCAAGTTTTAATTTAATTTAAAATTTGTTCTCGGCCTTTGGGAGGGTTGTGCGGTACCGGGCGAGTGCCTAAACCGTACATGGAGGACATGATCGAATTTCTAAGGCAAAAAGCACGAATGATAAAAATCTCATACTTGACGCTGGCTAATGCACAAACCGTGCCAGAGCCATAAATAATAAAAAAAAGCAAATAAAATCTTTAAATTGAGTAGAGTCGCATTTATTAATGTATGTGAGTTTAAGTAAATTTAGAGATGAGATCTATATAATGTTTTGAGATTAACGCATATTGTATTGATGTGTTGGTATAAGGTTCTATTCCTAATCAAAAAAAGATATTCAATTCAAATAAGATAACTGAGTCTGATCATAGAAATTGGTAACAAAATGTCTGTTTGAGGGAAGTTGAACAACACCAAAAGAGACGCTAGAATACATTCCATTAATAGCTGCTTGTGCCCTGATATAACATTTAAGATATGTACAACATGATACGATATCTATAAATGTATATTATATATATATTAATTTGAATTAAAGCTAAATTTATATCGTAGCTACAAGCATTTAGGTCTTAAACTCGACGAATCACGAAACGTCGAGCACAACTTTCTGAAACAATATGCCCACTCGCCGCCTACACTAAATGTGCAAATCTGTGACATAATTATTGTCTATAAAGTCGAAAATTATTTCCAACGACTCATTCAAAGTTTCTTTGTTGTGCTTTATTAGAATAGCGATACTAAACTCCATTAGTGCATAGTTTGTTTAAAGTTTGAAGCAATACTTGCAATGTTAACCATTGAATGTTTTATAAAGCTATTTGTGTTGTGCCTTGTTATATATTTCATACGAGTACGTAACCTATATCCGCTTTTGCCGTTAATGAAGTTTCCAAAGTAAATGTGTTATGCAAGGTGCTTTCTGTACAACGAATTGTAAGGCGTGTGGGAGTTTGTGCCAATACTATTTATTACTTACGACTTTAAGTCGAACACAATACATATCTAAAGATTGGTTCGTTCACTAAGGAGTTATTTACTTTTTTAGCTTCGTATTAAGTCTTCTAATTAATCGATATCGAATGATAGGACGAGTTCTAAGCTAGTTTAGATTGCAGTTTTAAAATTAATATATCGTGTTGCGATGTTTGATTGTGTTTAGATTTGTCTAATGATTTTTTCACTGAAAATTCTATAAACTATGTATATAACTATGCACACTACAACACAGTTAAATCAATAATGATTTAACTGTATTTTATTGTGCATGCATTTTACCTTTCAACTAATTCTTTTCTAATTATTTAAAGAAATAGACGGTTCTCAGAATTCAATAGCACGTTGTCATTTCAAAAGTAAGGACAAATTAAAGGTTTTTTATTAATTTTGCACGATGATTAGCAAACTGTAACGTTTATATTTCTTGTACTTTGTGAGTTTAACTAATTTTGGATATAAACGGCTTTACATGTTTAGGGTATATGGTGACTATATAAACGGTGGGGGGCTAAAGTCTACCTATTTCCTATCTTTGCTAACTCGTACATTTCCAACAAAAGTACAAAACCGGATGAAGCTTCTAGTGAATATGAGGGTTTATGTGTATGTGATATAATGGTTTGCATGTGAGAATGTATGATTACGGTATGTGAACTATATTTTCTAAATTCTAAGCCTGTCTGGGACCCATCCCATTGTTATGGAAATAGTGTTTATTATACCTAATATTCTAAGTCCCGTTGGTATCCCGTTCGTTGTGACAGAATAAGTCCGTCCATCCACTACGGCCTTTATGTAAATTGCGCTCGTTTGCATGCGATATGAAACATTTCGATTCGCCCAGCCTGTTTAAAATTTAAATACGCGATAAAACAATTTGTTACTTCGTAAAAAACCATTTTATGTTGATGGCGAGGTTTGCGGTTGTGAGATTAAACGACACGGCCATTTATTTATTTATATCATTAAGTACAGTTACGAAGTGCGGAAAGTTGCGTACCTAGGTCACGTGTTGCGACATGACCGCTACCTCCTCCTTCAATTAATTATAATGGGTAAAATCCAGGGTGAACGATATATTGGTAGAAGGAAAAAATCATGGGTTTGCAACGTTAGGGACTGGACGGGTATTGCGACTGCGGAAGAGTTGCTGCATGTGGCACAGGACAAGATACGGTTCATGAGTTTGACGCCCAATCTCCAATAATGGAGGGGCACCAAATGAACAAGAAATTTAAAATGAAAATAATGAAATCTAAAACTTCAACGATATTATGATTAAGAGCAACAAATACTTATATTACTTAATTAAGGCAAGCTATCTCAAAATTTAAGACAAATATTTGTTTTATTTGAATGAAATCTAAAACTCGTTTGATGGTGTAACGTGGAATGAGTGAAGTGGGCGTTATCTTATCGCAATTTATCCGATTACCACTCATTACGCAGTACGGATCGCAATCCCCCTTACCACCCTCCATATCCCCCATACAGCCTACTCCTAAATCGTATGTATATACCCTTATTCACTATCTGTTTAGAACGTAGAATTGTTTTTTGAAAGCGTATTTAAGAGATTTATTGAATTTCACAATAAACAAATAAGTTTTGACTTTGGCTTGCGTTGACCGGCAGACCATTGTGTACTGCCACCGTACCTATGGAACGCGATTTAACTATAATAGACTGAGAACCATACTTAGAAAAAAAATAAGTGGCGCTACAACCTCATAAGGTCTTAGCCTCAGATTTCTGAATCTGTTTCATGATCATTTTTAAATCTAATAGGCAAGTAGGTAATCAGCCACCAGTGCCTGACACACGCCGTCGACTTTTTTTTTGGTTCTAAGACATGTCGGTTTCCTCACGATGTTTTGCTTCACCGTTCGAGCAAGTGTTAAATGCGCACATAGAAAGAAAGTCCATTGGTGCACAGCCGGGGATCGAACCTACGGCCTCAGGGACGAAAGTCCCACGCTGAAGCCACTAGGCCAACACTGCTGAACCACTGTTTTTTAATTATTTATGTACTAATACCAATAATATAAATAAAGATGCAATTTAGCTACATCTAGCTTAATAGAGATATTTTTTTTAATTTATAAATTATTTAAATATTTCCTTGTAATGGGTTAAGTAACCATTATCACTTAATACAAGACTCTGTGAACGGCTGTAAGACCTGATAAACTTGTACATTGTATAACGTTGATTGCACTTCGCAATCAACAGTAGAGCTTTTAATGTTTTTCGATGGACGTTCCCTTTTACTTTTGATTAAATTATTTATTACTTGGAAAAACCTCGTTTTAATTGATACGTTTCGTAAAGAGTTCTATTAATAATAGATTAGATTGTATTTATACAAAAAATCAAATAAAATGCGCTTTTTAAGTTGGTGTTACACTTGACGTACTCTGACTTCCGGTCCTATTTCCTGTTGTAAGGTCGGAAACACTCTGATGAGGCTTAAAGGAATTCGGGCATACTTAAAAATCACCGCCTCTATGGGTTAATTTGTTTCCGAGTTTGTTTCCTGTGAGGGCTATATATATTATATCTGTCTAGGAAGCTAATATACCAGGGCTTACAATGTGGAGCATATACTATATCTTCACACTAGAATAATAAATTAAAGACGTTTTGTTTGAATTTGATTTGTCAAGATTTATTGTCTAATCTTATGATTTATTCTAACGTGCTACGTAATTTCAATGCGATATATGAAGTAATACGTTAAGTCCGCGGAGTTGTAAGGTTTCTTTTCAATTTGAAAAATTAATAGCGATTTCCAAACCGATTTTCAATGGTCTCCGGAAAAGCTTTTATCGAAGCTCGTTTTGTAAGCTTCGCGCACCGTCGACTATAATATAATGCTTTGATCTTCTAACAAATTCATTTTCTGTAATTGATTTATCTTTTAATACTACAATAAAACAATGACATGAAGTTTATGAATCTCTTGTATATTGAGATTTAATAATATAAAGAGCATATTTCGCGTAGGAGGTAATATTTATTTTGCAATTCAAACTGAACTATTTTTAGAATAAATTGTTCTCATGTCAATAATGGCCACGCACGAATGGTTAAATAATTTCTTTGCCGTGATATTGTCGACAGATAATAAAGGGCACAAAGACGAAATTTTTTTCTTTACGACACAAAGGTACCGCTTCGTTGTCATGGCAACCAGACTATGGCACTTATAGAAGCTTTGATACCCCGATTCTTGCAAAAAGACACCTAAAACTTAAGACACAGGCTGTGAATAAGTCAAGCCTGACGTTATATGCATAATAAATTTTATTAAAGACTTGATAACATTTATTGCCATTCGTTTTATTCGAAATTATAACAGCCGAAAATTATAGTTTTACTGTGCAGGAAATGACATTTTGGCTCCTAGTATTTATTTGTTAATTAAAAAATACAATACAGAGGTTTATGTGACGGTGGACCACAAATTGGACACAATTTCTCCGTTCACCAATGAGGCGACATTCAATACAATAATGTTATAATAATTATATAAAAACCATATTTTGATTTTTTTTATGATAATTGTTTTACAATCTTAAACTGTTAGGCACCAAGTGTCGAGGTACAGAGTGTTTTTAAACATCGACTTTATGTTTGTACAACAAGTAAGTATAAAATAATTGAAGAAGGAAATGAGATATGTGTAATTAATTATTGTTTGTTTTATATAGTGATGTTTTTTTCAATTTTAATGTATTTTATATTTTTAATAATGCAATGGTAGCAAGTTAATTAAACTCGGAATAACATAGTCTAATGTTTTCCCACAATTTGCTTTTGAATGAAATGTTTTTTTTTTAATAGAACCTCTGTATTTTTAATGGAAAACGGGCAGGAGGTTCACTTGATGTTAAGTGATAGCGCCGCCTATGGACACTGTCAATACCTCGCTCGCGATTGCGTTGGCGGCCTTTTAAGAATCGATACGCTCTTTTCATGAAGTAATTCTAGTTTTATTTTCCGTTGTATAGGTATAATTTTTAATAAATGCAAATGGTTGTCTGTAGTCCTCTTTATTTATGAATTAAATGTCGTATGGAACAATAATGAAAATATTAATAATCCTTGTATGTTCTCGTAGGAGGAAAAGGAAAATTAATAAAATAATCTTTGTACATTACATTACTTACTTGTATTTGTAATCTGATATCTTGTCTCATTACGTTCATAATTTCTTATAAAAATAAAACGTCGTTTTTATTTTATTCATGTTTCGTAACAATAAATGCGAATTATTACTATTCGGTCATCAAAGAAAAGGTTCGAGCGTTAAGAAAGTTCTAAAGTTCTCGGAATCACCATGGATTCAAAACTTCAGTGGTCCCCTCATATTAACGGATTGGCGAAGAGACTTAGTTCTGCAGCCTACGCGGTTAAAAAAATTCGCTCACTAACTGATGTCGATACAGCTAGACTTGTTTATTTTAGTTACTTTCATAGCTTAATGACTTATGGCTTATTATTATGGGGTCATGCTGCTGATGTCGAAACTATTTTCATCCTGCAGAAGAGGGCTATTCGTGCAATCTATAATTTAAAATGTAGGGAATCTCTTAGAGATAAATTCAAGGAAATTAATATACTTACCTTTCCCTCGCAATATATTTATGAAAATATTATGTATGTATACAAAAATAGTGATAAGTTTACTAGAATAGAACATACGCACAATGTTAATACACGGAACAAACGCAGGCTGCAATTTCCCCGTACTAGACTATCTAAAGTTAGTAATTCTTTTTTGGGGAAAGGGATACTCTTCTTTAATAAAATCCCAGAGGCTCTTTTATCACTGCCTTTCAATAAATTTAAGAAATGTATTAAAGAAAAGCTGTGTAAAAAAGGCTTACTATAAAGTCAACGATTATCTAGTTGATAAAAGGGCCTGGGACTAGTGCTAGACAGGCTACTTCTAATCAATTTGCGATATTTGTTTTAAATAAGTGTTGTTTGATGATTTGCTGTTTTAAAAGAGTACCGAGAGTTTTTTACGCCGGCTTTTTCTCTCGGCCTACACCCTCTGTCTTCTTTGCCGATGAGTAGGGATGCCTTCAAATTTAATGACGTGGAATAAGTGATACATGTATCTTATGTTCCATAATAAACATATTTTATTTTATTTTATTTATTCTAAAAGAGTTTATAGACATACGTGTTCCAGTTAGGTTCAATAAATTTAAAATAGAATTCCTCAATTCGTGAATAAATCTGAAAACCGGTACACCGGCTGGCCCCTCTCCAACAGGGCTTTAACATCAAACACTGTACTCTGAAAGATCGATTGTACGTGATTCATAATATTCAAGTGTAATGCATTTAAAATGTTGAGTATACTCATTGCACAATATCTGTTGCGGTTATCGTAACTACTTTAATATAAAAGCAGACGTAATGTACAGCTTTTCCTACGGTAAGTCGACTATGTCAGGACTGCATATATTTAACATTTTCAGAGCTTAATTTAGCATTTCCAGAGTTTTTTTATATACGTTTGGTCCTTAGTCTAGTATACGTAATAATTTCAAAAACATACGGCCTTTTGTAATTGTCAAGTCTTGTCAAGTCAAGACCGTACTGGCCTCAACAAAAAACGTGGCAAAATTAGGGTACTGGTTACAATGGTTATCATTTCTTTATATTAACTTCGTAACCCACACGTACCCATTTATATTATGAATGGGTGTTTTAGTACTAATTGAATAGTTATATGTAGAGATAGAATAGAATATTAACCAACAGAATACGTAACGCGAATACTAAAATTTCCTATGTAAGTACCGGCCGTTGTCGGAGGCTCTTTGTGTATCTTTCAAGTTATTTCAAGTGAATGGTCCTCGACAAATATGTCAAATGCAGGTTCCTGACAACAATAGGAAAGAAATGTCAAATCCGGTATTTGAGAGTTTTGTGGGTTTATATGTTTTGTGTTTGAATGGACATTATAACAATATTATATTATTCCCTTTTCTTCAACATATTTGTAATGAGTTATTCAGCTTAATAAAACTTAATAAGGACGACGTAATTTTTTCTTTTGTCGTAACTAAATAAATTAATAAATGCCACACTAGGCTTATATCAACACAACAATGGATTTAGCCTTTTGCCTAACAATCGCCATTCGACGGGAATCGCACTCAGGACGTACATATATTTTGATAAACAAATAAACACCACTGTCTATATGTACAGTTGTCCAGCCGAGGTTCAAACGCACGACCTTCTGGACTAACGCTTCTCTGTTGTAATGTATACAGATCTGATAAAGACTTCTATTTTTAATGACAATTGATTTGTATACTAATCTCCATAGATTATATGCGATCGTAATATAACCTCGCAGTTTATGTATTCTTAGAGAGCATATTACGTGCACTCTGTCAGATCCGCCATTAGGCAACCTCGATTATTTTTACTCTAACATTACCTGTCAGTCAGATGGAACCGATCATAAATAGGTTTATATTATTTATACTTCCTACATCATTTATTAGTATTCAAATCACTAAGGAAAATAAACAAAAAATGTAAATTTATTTTTATCTTCCTACTGTTGGCTGTTCCGTAAGGTAACGTCTAATATTCATTTAAAATGTATGACTGCTACGAGTTACACTTGGAATAAATAGCTTTTCGTTTATGAAATTTTACGTTTTACGTTAAGAATTACGTTATAAATAGTTATAATAACAATTCACATTATATAATTACATCTAGTTATTTATGTACCACCGATATCACAGTGGACGTCAAATAGACACATTCGAGTAATTTACACTGAATATAAGCCTTGTTTATTATTTGACAGTCATAATTCTAACAGATGGCGCTGTGTTGAAAGTACCAACGTTTCACATAACGACCAAAAAAAGCATAGTGGTCCCCATGACTGGTGTTCTCCTACCGTTTCTCTTGAATAGTTTACTACTATGTAATATAACAAAAACCATAGCCACAGCAACGCTTGACCGAGTCTGCTAGTAAAAATATATAAAAAAAACGTAAATACGACGTCTACAAACTTCAGTCTTGGCCTCAAATAACCTGATCGTTTTGTATAGGCAATACGATGTCTGACACACGCAAACGATTTTTGTGTCTTACCTTCACAAGCAGATTAAAAATGCCTAAATGCTCGAAAGTACAACCTTAAGCTATAATTAGTTAGTAATATTAAATCGGAAATACATCGGTTTTGTTTACAAGGGAGACATGAAAGGTTTAATTAGTTGAAAGGCTTGTCAATGAGCAGTAATTAGCAGCAACAAAGCGAAGTGTGTCAGCGATGAGTCGCAAGTTATTTTAATTAATTAAATGTTAAAAGTTGGAGGTTGAACTATTTTTATCCAAAAGGTAGAATCTACCCACTGGTACTTAGAGTAATTTTGGATCTCCCATTCCCTGTTATATTTAAGTATGAAATAGATAATTCGATTCAAGTTCTTAATTAATTAGACCAATAATAAAAAAAAATGTATCCAAATAATAAAACCTATTGCCTAATTCGAAACTGCAACTCGGATTGCAATTGCTGTCGATAGATTTCATTCAAAAAAGGCTCTTTTTAGTAGAAAAACTTGTTTGCTGTACTAAGGAGTTTCTCATATGTTTACTATTATATTAGTTCCACCTGGATTATGATTATTAATTTATTTATAAAAACTTGCCAACGCTCGGCACACTGATACATTGTGATTAAATACAATTTTTAATGTAACAAGCACTTATAGGCAAACATAACATACAGGAAGAGATAATAAACAGAAATAAAACTATAAAAACTAAACGAAAATCGACTTTAACAGCAACTATGGATATCCAGACAGCTCGTTTATCAGAATCCTCAATCTGGACATCGGTGAGTTTTGGCCAAAACGCGTCCTCCTGAATGGAGGGACAAATGGAATGATGGGATGACTGGGGTATCTAGAGGGTACACGAAATTTAAATTTTGTTACAAGTTGGGGCAATGGACAATGGAGATTGTTAAATATGTTAAATGCAAACGATACATCAATTAATTTTCTACCGTTCTAACTGTACTGTTCTGTCCCTCATTAAGGTAGGTAAGTCTTGGATTACCGATTTAATATTTCAATCTCTTTACTATCCATTGTTACGAAGCTTTTTAATGCCTGTGCTTATTTGTTATAGTGTAACTTATATTTTATTCGAATATAATAGTTATAGCCTGGTTATTCAGAGTATTTATATTTCTTATTTGAAAATATTTTATCTTTTGATTCCTTCGCTGTATATTTCAGATAACCTTGCAACGTCGACATGTATCCATGAATAGAAATATAAAAACGAAAACTTGTTCATACAAAAATTACATATACAGCGAATAAATTTTCGTAAAAAATGTAAATTGGATAATTCATATATACGAAGGTAATTCGAATGCCGTGTTTAATGTGAGGCTCTGCGTCTTGAACGTGACAAGTGACGTGAACAGAGCCGTACTTACCACGCCTGTATAATAGAAATAACACAGATGTAAAGTGAACTAAAGGTTATTTCTAAAAGAAGGTTCTAATTCTACGAAGTGGCTCCTCTTCGCTGTACTTCCTCCATACTTTTAGTATCTACTTGCATAGCTGTAAACCGAATAGTCTCGACAAGCTGGTAATTGTAGGGATTGATGGCAGGAGAGATTTAGGGATATCTCACACTGAGACAAGCTGAGCTTAGAGTGGTGTGGAGGCAGCAAGTCGTCGTATCGGTTAGGGATTTTCAAGAGAGGCACGACCTTCAGTAATGAAGACTACGAAGAAGATTTCTGTTATGCATTTTAAATGAAATCATTATTTATTTATTGATATTCGTAATACTTAGCCTACCTTTTTAGTACAAAAACTTTTTAGGTGAATTTTTCTCTATATAAGCCCCAGAGTTCAAGTCATAAGTTTTTAATTAACAAATAAAAAATAGGGGTTGATTTAAGAGGGATTAAACTTAAGGGTTGTATGTATTTTTGTATGTTGTAACATTAAAAAAAAAATTATCTAAAAAATTAAAATAAAATTTTTGGCGTGAACCCTTTTACAATTACTGGTTTGAAAGATAGATAGTAACCGATTCTCAGACTTACTGAATATGCATAAAAATTTCATAAGAATCGGTCCAGCCGTTTTGGAGGAGTATGGGAACGAACATTGTGACACGAGAATTTTATATATTAGATGAACGTCAATAGTAAAAAAAATTAAAGGTTAACATTAACCATCAGTTCTCAAATCAAGATTTAATTTCCAGTTTGTAAAACGAAATAACAGCTAACAATAGGGCAATAATGTGATTGAGGACATAATACCCACTCCTATAGCGATCTCATGAATTATTTCTTCAAAACATATTAACGTGCTCTCTCAACGTCTTTGTTATTCACTCCTTTTGCTTATTCTCTTGTATTGACGTTATTCTTACTTGAGTTTGAATAATGTGATTCGTATTTACTCCCGTTTCACGTATTTATATTCAATGAATGCTTAATTGTTTTACATTATTGACTGTGCGAACCCTTTTGGAAATGAACTGGATAAATACAGTACAAATTTTATGAAGTGTTTATATAATATGATTTTGGAGTGGAAAGCGAACACCAAAGCATAGGGTAAGTATATTCATGCGTACGCGTGATAAGATACGCGTGTTGCTAATTAGTACCTATCACGCTGTAACGTGACACTGATAACTGATAACTGATAACAAACCTTACACTTAGCTTGTTTCAAACATTTTCTTGAAAAATCGTTCCATACTGCCTTTTTCACATGAAAGACTCTGTTTTATTAACCAAATATTCTTTTGAGGGATCTCGGGAGTTCGTAATGAGGGTAGCCATTCATTCCTCAGATTTACTGCTCGTCTTCTATTTGTGCAAAAAACTAGCCACAAAGGCGAAACCACCCTTCGTTTTACTAGGCCGATATTGCAGTAATAAAGGCGGGCGGAATTTGCGGTTTCTGTAAAGAGTCTTAGCTTTGTGTTACCGTGTAAATGTCGGGAAACTAGCTAAAGTCCCCGTCCTAAAAGATACGTAAAAATATTTCATATTACAAATGATTTATTATATTTACTGTCAAGGCAAGTTGCTTCGAAACATAATGGGTGACGACACAGCAAAATCAAAGGAAATTGACAATTGCCAATTCAGTAGAGCCACAATGAAGGTGAAGGTGAATGAACTACACAACTCCTTATCGCGATAAAGTTATTTTTGGTTCCCTTTATCTGAGCCTGTGACGTAGAAGTGAACGAAGTATAAAAAAGACTGGAAAAGGAGTCATTATAGTCAATAAAGTTCAGTTTACATTTGAAAAATTAAATAAATAAATATTTATTATTGTTCTCTTACATTAAGTGTAACATAAATCTATTCTAATCTATTGTTATTCGAATGTTGTTTTTAAATTATGTCGAAGGCCGTAGCATCTTCCGTGGGCAACTTCATTCTGTTAATTTTGTGTCACGGTGCGCGCGCATCGTAAAATTTCACTCTCATCAATTTTTCATAACGCGCCTTAAGAAGTATAACTTCAATAACTTCAAAAAGGAAGAGTTATAACTGCTTTTAAACTTACTTAAAATACAATGCTTTGTAAGACTGTCGATGTTCAAGAACGTTGTAAAATGTATATATACATAAACAATTTTAAATGAGGTGAGCGTTATCGTCTCTCAATAACTATCTAAAGCGATTTTCCTTCACGTTATCGATATCAAACGGTCCCGTCATATATTTCAGCGATTTGGAAGCGATATACTGACGGTGAACGGTAAATATGATTTATAACGTCGGGGGTGAGGCGGTGAGGCGATGGATAGTTAATCATTATGAATGACGACCTCGCACATTTTGTGATTACTTCATCGTCTGAGAACACTCGCCCTCAGCACCTGTACTCATTTAGGCGATAATGATAATTTAAACGCTTTCAATTCACTTATTCAAGTGAAACATTATCACCCCAAAACAGGCACGCTTCAAGTAAAAATATATTTAATCTTCAAAAATGTGTATGCTTGTGTTCTTCTTAAAATTTAATTGAATCTAGAAGAACAACAGTTAAAAGTGTATTTGTTCTACAATAGTTTTTGCGGCGGAAATAATTATGGTTAGTAGAAAAGAAAATATAACTCCATCATGGCATATCGAGACATAAAAATCACGAAATAGATCTTAAATTTAGTCTAAGTAGAACGTGTTGTTGGGCCGAGGTCGCGGCTTCTACTCATACTCCAATAAGCTGCTGAATGCCAGTAAGCCGCAGTAAGCTGAACTGATAGCTGCCAATTCCTCAGCTTCAGCTACAGTAAGCTCTGAAATGCAACAGGTTCACATAGTCTTACTGTGATTCACGTAAAATTGCCGAAGAGATGTTAGATTTTGCTATGAGCATAACAAAGTACTATTATAACTTCTGTCATTAATGTCAAAATAGGACCAAGGGTAGCGTATTAGTAATGCATACGAATCTTTGAGTGTCATGAGGACGTAAGTTCTACACACGGCTCCCACTATTTTCTGCCCATAGACACACGCACTTAACAGTTGCTGATAGCAATAAAGTATACCCTTGGTACTTTAACACCTAAAAATCGTGAAAAAATACCCCATTGCTGATTCATGACCTATTTATTTTACGGTTACGGGACCAACAACCTACACAGTTATAATGACTGTACATGTGACCTTGAGAATATTTTCTTCAACATAAAAAGTGAATTAACATAGCTATAGTGGAACGAAATCATAACTTTATAAAGAGACCAATTAAAGTTGATTTCACATAACTGGTATTGACATAGGACCGATACTAAACTCGGTTTTCGCTATTTGGCCTAAACTAAAACACGGTCAATGATCTGCCTTTGTGTAATCAGCTTAATAAAGTACTGTAATAAAGTAAATTTCGTCTGCATGGAATTAGGACAGTCTACATCTAATATTAAATTAGATTTATTGGTTTACTGGCGATAGCGTGACAATAATGATGATGTAGTTTTTTTGTTCAAATTATTATTTGTTTAATAAATAATCAGAGCCAGTGCCTGTATCAGTAATCGTCACAAGCATTATTGTTGTATGCTAATCGTAAAGTTTGTCCTGCGATATAGAGGTCTTAGCGACATTAACGAACATACATCGTATTGTGAACACGTGTAAAAATTATATGAATAGACGATACTTTAGATCCGTCAAAACTGACTACGATACGATATCCTATACAAAATGCTTGACAAAACTATCGTAAAGATAAAATTAACATATTCGCGTGTGAGTATTCTAAATATTAACCTAATCAATAAACCAATATTGATTTCATTTGCTTAAACAGTGTATACAACATTAACCATATTTACATGTTTTTTGTATGTAGAGTAAAGGTTTTGGTACTAGTATTATTATATTATTATTAGTAACGTTTGACAAAACAATGAGAAGGCATATATGATCAATAAAAAAAAAAAAATATATATATATTCCCATGAGATCTTAAAGTTCAAAGGCGAAACTGTAAGAGTTTTAACCGAGCTCAGTCGAATATTGAATTTAACGTAAGGCGAGTTTCAAACAATGAACTTTGTAACATGTAATCCGTTTGTAAAGCCTCCTTTTAACACTCCACTTGTCAATTCCGTAAATAGAGGATATAGGCGTTAGAGAGATTTTACACGTGCAGATTTACCTTGAGATTTGAGATTAAATTCTATGTTTGATTCAGCAATATACTTCCAATATAGTGTAACATTTCATGTTTATTTTTCTTAATAAAACTTTGCTTATTTCATTTTAATTAATTACATACTGTTTACCTTCTATTGGTATAAACAGCAAGATTGTTCGTATAGATGTAGCTTGATTATAAATATTTGACTGATTCAATACATGTGTACGAGTATAATACAAAATTTTTGTATCACTTAATAAGCTGTAGTAATAATTTAATTGTAATACGAATAATTTGTGAGTTAAACTCTTACAAACACGCTAAATACGGCTGTTTGTTACTAAGCACTACCTCTCTCTTTGACAGATTTCGTATTATTTATTGTTTACACAGGTCCTGTAAACACTTAGGAACTCAGATATTGTTATACGGGCTACAATATTATCCGAAATATTGAGGAGCTTCAGATCGCCACTGGAAGTTTTATTTACAATAGTAATAATGTGCTTTACAATAGTAAAATACATAATTTATTGCAACAAAAGAATAGGGACACAACTCGCGGGCCTCCACTCACCTATGGATATTAAACATGTTATTGAGAAGTGGCTACGCCAGCCCTGCGATTCTGTAACTCACTTTTCGAACTCACACAGCGGTTTTCGCATCGGCGGTCCCTCTGAAATCAGTCGTGAAGCAATCATTTTATGATTTGGCATTCTAATAAACAATAAACTACAAGCTCCCACCTTTTCAGATTTTTCCTTGACCTTTTCGATGCGAAAACCGCTGTGTGAGTTCGAAAAGTGAGTTACAGAATCGCAGGGCAGTCCTCTCGCGAGTTCCGTGACAAGAGAAAACTAGATAAGTATGCAAATGGCGTAAATATAATAAGATCCCGCACCAAAAGCAGCGGAGAAAGCCAGGGACCTTAGCAATTTAATAAAAATCTAATTTTTTACGAGAAATTTCAAGAGATTTTTTAAAACCACCGTAATTACTTTTATAGTCTATGCTAATATTATGGATAGCTCGTAGTGCGAATTAATAAAATAAAATTTACATACACATAAAACATAAGTGTGCTATTAAGGTTAATGAGATGTTTGAAAAAAGAAAAGAAAACCAATCTCATTTTATTAATTGGAGTGTAGAGTACGAATCGGCTACTCTTACACTTGTCAGCCCCAACGTCCTTTTACAACGAAGAATTATATAATTTTCAAAGAAATTAGAATTGTTAATTTCTCAGCTAGTTCTATAATAAGCCTCGGGAAAGAACAAAAGATAAAAATACTCCGCCTCTTATTTCAATAACTGGTATTGCTTGAATGCATTTCTGTATGAATCTTTGAAACCACAATTTCTATTTGAAAATTATCAGAATTTACGTTATTGTAGAAACTTGTAAATTTATTTGTCTCAGTAATAAGTTGGGTTCACAAAACAATAAACTACCCTTGCCTCATAAATCAGGAGCGGCCCAACTTAAATCGAATTGAATTACGGCATATCTGTCCCCGGGCACAGCTTACAGGAATCGATGTGAAAACGGAACGTGACGGAATGAGGCGCGGCCTGTTTACGTACGTGTTTACCCAGGCTTTACTGCTCTGTGTATTCCATACAGCCTTGCATCAGTATATACTGCAATGTCACCTCTCAAGGTTTTAACTTTGGCCTTTAGTAATTATATCTCTACTGATAGTTTGATATCAGCATTTACTAAAAATGGGAATAATATTTGATAGTATTAAACTATCGCATTTTAATGAATTTACATTATAGAAATGTACATGTCAGAGATTATGTTATAAGAGAACACGATGTCATTTGTTTTTTTACAATAGCAACACCACGCAATATCATAGACATCTTGAAGGTTGTAAATTGTCAATGTGTCAAAGTCAATTGGTCAGTAGTGCGTTGAATCGATCGATGCGTTGTGCTTGTGTTTCTCTCTGATCGGCGCCTGCGGCGGTCGTGGCCACTGACTTATTTTAAAATAATATCTTAAAGTCGGACGACGATAGTGATAGCTCTCTGGCTAGTCTAAAAATCTGCGACATACATTTTTATTAACATAATTCTAATTAATATTTTGCACTCCTTTCCATATATGTCTAAAACTGCTTATTTACAAATATCAGGCATATTCATTATTATATCAGTATAGCGATGGAAGCTACATCAAAGAGCGTATTTAGCTCGGTATATATTGAATAATTAATAAAATTAGTGTAATCAACCCCAGTTATGAAGAGATGAAATAACCATTTGGTACGTAGGTTTATGGGCGAAGACAAGTGTTCTGATTGTTTCAGCCCGCTGATTTCACCCTTAATTACCACCAATTATGACAAGCACTTAATATTATAACAGATTATTTACCCTATTCGGGCTTTTAATTATTCTTGTAAATGTTTTAGAAGAATTTTCATCACTTCCTTTCCTAAATATAATTATATATACATATTGTTATGAATCCAATAAGAGAGAACTTGAATTCATGAATGCGGTGATGTTAGTTATTGCGACTATGTATTTGCGTGTTGTTCCCACGAGAATGTAAGTGCGTGCTCCGATTTAACTATATCTATTGCTGATAGCGGATAAATGTTTTTTTTATTATTAATTTCTTAAGATTTCATGAGGAACATGGTGTAATGGCTGCAGCTCTTTACAAACATTGTGTAAAACAAAAAAATTGGCGGTTAAAAAGAGTGGCGGAGAGTTTATTGCCAGTTCTTATCGTCCGTTCTACGCCCTTAATTTGAGAACTGGCAGTAAATATAAAATTAAAAGTATTTAGCATTTAATATGTATTTCTTTATTGACATTCATAAGTGTACATTATGTTACCTAAATGAATAAATGATTTTGACTTTTTATAAGTATTAGTAGTTTGTGAAACTGTTTCATAGTTAGCGTTACATGCGTTTTATGTACCTTTTGATATATTTTATCTCATAAATTGGGATTGGAACCTAATAAAAAATAGGTCAATGTGACGAATGGCGCCAAACGCGCAAAGCGGGTGCGACCACAGATAAGTAATATCTATAATCTGTGGATGAAGTACGACATTACGATCTAAGATTTTATAAAATATTTTGTAGCACACCAAATAATATACAATTGCACTCATATAAAAATATTACATAAGGTACTACAGTTAACATAAAATGAGGGCAGAATACTATGAATTCTGCGAATGTTGAGACTCGCCCGCGGCCACTTGCGTTTCATTGAATTTCATAACGAGTCGTTATAACAGTGTGTTTTTCTGAATTCATTAATTATTTATTGGAATTCCCTTTCGTTTAATGAGCTCATTGTAATTAAACTTCACTGAAACTGACCCCTAAGTATCAGCTATGAAAATAAGGTCAAGTATAATTCACAAGTAGCCGCGACATAAAGAAATCTAAGAAACAGTTTTATTTAAGTCAAAGTCAAGGCTAACACAATTATACAGATTATATATATTTCACAGCAGTGTCAGACCATAGATTTCGTGAAATATTCATAAAGTTTAATTGGATTCATTCGATAGTCACCGCGAAAATAAATTATTGATGGCTTCATGTGACGAAAGTTTGGAAACGAATGTTTTTATATAATTGAGGGCGGAATTCACAGGCCCGATATATTTTTATTTATGGTTATTTCATGTGTATATAAATATGTAAGATTTTATCTTCATAATTAGTTTATAAAACCGAATACAAATTAAAAATGCCGTCTACAGAACTACACAAAAATAATTACAATAAGATTGTGCGAATCTTAAATCGATTCTCAGGATTGTAAGTCATACAAAATTTGAATAAACAAAGCATACAACTACTTATTATTTAACGTGACATTTCTTCATATACCGTGTCTCTAGAAAAACATACAATATTTTTAGTTAGAGAAGATCATACATATTACTTGAGAGGAGTCTGACTTTGCACGAAGGGTTATGTTTGCACTCGAGTCACGACTGAAACTAGATACTGGATTAATTAAAATAATGACTGAATGAGAGTGACTCTGAGTAGGCGGGTACACTGTCGAGTTAGCTGCTTTGTTAACTTTTAATTGGGTTTTTCACGATCCCTTTTTAGGTGACATGGTTGGGGCGATGTTTTGTTTATGTCGGGGCATTTGCTTAATTCTATGGAATAAAGCAATATTTTTAAGGCAAAAATTATAATGGGACGTACATGTCTAGACGATAAAATAATATATTACATATTTTTAAACTTATATCGATTGATATATTAGAATATATCGAGGTTGGTGACAATAAATATGCCCTTTAGTTATAGTTGCGCGCGGACCGTGACAAAAAATTAACAGAATGAAGTTGCCCACGGAAGATGCTACGGCATTGGACATAATTTAAAAACAACATTCGAATAATAATAGAATTTATGTTACACTTAATGTAAGAGAATAATAATAAATATTTATTTATTTAATTTTTCAAATGTAAACTGAACTTTATAGACTATAATGACTACTTTTCCAGTCTTTGATTATTTAATTGTAATTAATGATTTGCATGCAAATAAAAACTATTTTTAATAATGCCAAAGAAGTATAACTTTTTACGCGCGTACATAAGTACACGCACCCATTTTTTTAAAATCAGACAATAAAATATTTTAAAAATTATTATTTTATCTATAGCTATAATATAGTTTTAACTACACATAATTCCTGCAATTTTTCCTTATTCAAAGTCGCTTCCCCACCACTCTTGATTTAGTATATAAATTAATGTTAAAGATGAAAGTAGTTAATACTTTCATTCAACAAAGTGGTTTAAGAAAATCCTAAAATCCGCCCTCGAACTTAGTTTTCTCTAGAATTACTTTTGTACAAGAAAATAGTAGCTCCTTTTCTTAGTAATCACAATCGTGTTGACTATGAATAAGTCTATAAGAAAGAAGTTTCAAATAAAAACTTCTTTGTTGCGAAACGTGACTCCGTCCTTAGGTACCGAATACGTCATCTAAAACATTTGCATAGTGCTATTGTGTGCACTTTGAAATTATGAGCATTTACTCGAAACGAACGTTTAAGTTGATAAGATAAGTATAATAAATAAAAGTATTTCAAAATGTCTCGTCTACTAGTTAAAACCTTATATTATTGTTGTATCTATTACATTAAGAAAAAACTCTTGTATAAAATAAAAAATTTACACAAGTTTAAAAAAAAATATTGAGTAGTTGCCGTAATTGATGCATTAAAGTCCAACCACACCGTCCATTTTGAAAATTCATAAATTGCTGTTAAAAGGTTTAAAGTACTAATAAATTACTTTTATGAAAAATAATGACTATGGAATCACTATTACTATCAATCATTGAATAGTCCTTAATAAGATCTCCGCTTTTTGTCCAGCGCCTCTCTCGTAACAGTGTAAAGTTTTGAGGACGATAAGTCTTTCACTTGATTGGTCAATCTGGTTGGTAAACGGCCACGTGATCTTTTGCCGATGCTTTTTACGATCAGTTTCTCCAAGTTCTCTGCGCATGGTATGGCCGAAATATGACATAATTCGTTGTCGGCATATGGTGGCGTTCGTATTGTCGATCGATTTGACTTTAACTTTGTTAATGAGTAGGTAAGCTCTCTGACATATAATGGCAATGACAGCTGACAGCAACCCCATTGTTCCGACATATATTATCTGTACAAGAAATACAGCTGATCTCAAACTACTGATAATTAAACAGAACACTATGACTCTGTACACATTGAAATATATAAAATTTCTTGGAACTGGCCTCTGTTTGTTGGAGGCAGTTACTGTTAGCTAAGTTAAATTATTAGTTGAATTAGTAATATCGGTCAGACTGGCCGGTCGGGACTTTCGGGTCAGTATATTAAATTATTTCGGCTTTATTACATTAAGCAATTTCTAAAACTATTTTCAACGTTCTAGCAAACAAATTGCTGTTCATTGCATCATATTATTATAGACAATTAATACTGTCTAGCCTATAGATATTTCATATTAATAAGTTTTAATAAGGTCTTATAACATTAACCCTATATAAAAATGATTTTACTAGCTACCTATACCTAATAATCTTTTGTTTATAGATTTAGAAATAATTCAAAGGATATATAATAAAAATCTGTGGTTTTCTTTGTGGGCGCTTTATGTCTTGGCCTCAAATTCTGTGAATGACGCACCGTTAATGGATCACAAGTTTCGTCAAATTATATGCAAATGTTGATTGCGCTCATTGATCAAAGAACCCATGCACAACCGCCGTGGTAACTCAGAGTCGAGATTCGCCCGGCTAGCTACTACACTATATTTTTATAATGCATTGTCATATTAAAATGTCAATACTGCAGCCACTTGAGATCCATACATCATATTTTGGTTATTACAGTGTGTAGGAAAATGATGTATCTTCTGTCTCGTAAATTGCAAACCTCAAATGCATTCTGTGCTGATAATATTTTCGACAAAGATTTAAGTGACCACGGCGGGCGGAGCCCAGTGGACAGAGATAATAAATAACGCAAGGTATACGCAACGCGACAGTTTTATCGGAATAGTTTCGGCGATACAGCTATTATTTAAAGACTGAATATCAGTTCCGAGCCGCATCGCTTGCAGTTTTGAGTATGTGGCGAGCGTACCGGAAATATCTCTAACGGACACATTTCGTAGACATCATACGTGTAACGTGCCGCATATTTCTGATACATTCAGCTTTTAAACTAAGTTTTCCAATTTTATAGCTCTTTGAAAATATAGGGATGTCAATGGTCGAACACTTTTGTTTATGGTTGAGAGGATGCTATTAGATCGTAAAAATTTATGTTTGTTGTTAGAAAGTGAACTTTAGACAACTACATAACTTATATTTCGATTGCCTTTATTAGATGGTGATGAACTTTTTATTGAAATTTATTGAAATTGAATTAAATTTTTGTTAAGTTTTTAAAAGCGTTGCGGCAACTCAACGGACCAGCTGTTGTCCTATAACTAGTTAAGCAATTTCATTTAGATGAGTTAAAAAAGAAAAAAATTATTTGCGAAGTGAGATTGCATTTTTAATAACGGAGCATGCCTCCGGCCATCACAGAGATTTATGGAGCGACAATTTGCTATTGAGATATTCGTCATGAATAAAATTAACGTAAACCAAATTATCATTTATGTATAATTTATGTGTAGTTTTAACAGATTTCAGGGGTTTAATGTGAACTCAAACAATTATTGCATCACGATGCAATTTTAATGTGGAAACTAGATGCATAAATTAAACTATAATAGGCATCAGTTCCATATGAATACAAAATTATTCTCATTAACTCGCAA
Organism: Pieris macdunnoughi; assembly: GCA_905332375.1. Classification (NCBI taxonomy): domain Eukaryota; kingdom Metazoa; phylum Arthropoda; class Insecta; order Lepidoptera; family Pieridae; genus Pieris; species Pieris macdunnoughi. The sequence continues at coordinate 1,479,864 of CAJOBZ010000046.1, forward strand.
CAAAGTTAACCTTTGGAGTTTGGGGACCCTCTTGTTTTGTCATATCGTCACCTTTTAAAATAATTAAATCACATTTTTTCTTTTTGAATATTTTTTTTCATATTCAGTAAGTCTGTGAATCGGCTACTATCTATCTTTCAAACCCCAAAGTGATAAGGGGTGTCCATTTTTTATTTTAGAACAAATTTTTTTGTTTTCTATTTTTTTATGATACAGCATACAAATTTACAAACAACTCTTAATTTTCATCTATCCTCTACGATCAACCCTTATTTTTTATTTGTTAGTTAAGAACTTATAACTTGAACTCCGAGGTTTATATAGAGAAAAATCACAGAAAAACCTAAAAAAAAATTCATTCCGGAAAACCGAACAGTATCTGGGGTAGCATAGCAAAATGTTCGATGTTGGTATGTACTAAAAAGGTAGGCTAAGTAAAATCACATTAAGGAGAAACGAAGTTCGCGGGGGCAGCTAGTATGACTATAAAAGTAAGTTATTGCATCTGATCTGACATTTTATGTTTAAATGCTAATAGATTATCTTAAAAGGAGACATCTAATAAGTACTACAATATAGAACCGAAGTTTGATACTTTACTATAATTTGCATAAATTCGTGTGGGTGTAGATTGTGTTTAGCGAGCGTTATCGTCTGAATGTCTGTCTCGTGTCCACATCCCGACGGATTAGATAAACCTATGTTTTACATATCCTGATAAATAGAACTTATCATTAAACATTATTTATATGAAAAATATTTGCTTATTAAAGATCAGTTATTATAAAATTACTGAAGAACTTTAAATGCTTTTGGATTTTTCGCCTCAAAAACTAACCAGATCTGTTGCTATTATAATATATATATTGCCATATATATTGTCTTTGGGTAACATTTAGAGTCAGATGTGAGATGGTGATGAAAGTGGTGAAGATTTAGACATTTAGAAACGAAATTTACACCACCTATGACTTCAGTAAGTCAAAATTCGATACAGTTTTTACACGTGGGAGTCAGTCACTCTAAGTTTCATTTTTGAATCTTATTCTTAGCGCTAAAAACGCTAACAAAATGTATTGCATTCTGACATGACACGACGGGTGTCGTATTCTCGTTTTTGCTCTGAACGTTAAACGCGTTTGATTTTGCATATAAATAAATGTTATATTCTACTTATTAAGGATTGTAATACGTTTATAAGACAATCTATTGAGTAAACGAGTAAACAAGTCCTACGCTTAGATCTTTAAGCTCGTTACAGATTTTTTATTCATGTCATCTATGTAATAGGCTATGTTCAGATGGCAAAAACTTGACGCGCGTTTTCATATCGCGCGACTAGACATTGTGGTTTTTCATACAACTGTTCACATGAGCGCGCGTTAACGCGCGTCAACGCGGCGCTCAGAGAAAAAGTCTCTAGACGCAGGTGATCGCGCGTTGACGCGCGCTTTGATATTAATGTAATGTCCGTATGCTGTTCAGTTGAGCGCGCGCTTTCATCGCGATCGCATGTAATTTTGTTAATTTTCGTAATTATATTTATAACAAGCTGGGTCTATTTTTCAAAATTGGATGAACCCAATGTGTACGTTTTCTTTTTCTATATTTTTCTTTAAAAAATAACCACAAAATAATAGCCTCTTCCACGTCCATTTTCTACGTTCTACCGAACTAGACTGACGAGTACTCTCGCAACGCGCATTAGCGCTCATCATCTGAACTCTCTTCAAATTTGATCGCGCGTTGACGCGCGTTAACGCGCGTTACATGTGAACATAGCCTAGTACTAAAGAAACAATACATACCTTCCGTATGGATCAGTTGCATTGTGTTAAACCAGGCTGATCTCTGTACCAACGCAAGTGCATGCTAGAATATTTATTCCCTAAACAAATATAGAATGTTATTCTTAGAAGGAACTTGAAGTTTGAACTTCAATTACTTTGCAAGAATCATAGCACTATAACCGACGAACCACTTTCAAAGAAAATACTTCAATAAGATACCAATATTATTGTTTAATAGTATGAAAGTTATGTGAGTACTTTGTTGTTTCAGTGTGATTCTCATACCACATACGTGGTTCACATCAGGGTTCAAACCTGAATTTTGTGTTACTATTAAGCTCTTTCATAAGTGATATATTGTACCCTTTTGATATGATGCCAACATATTGAAGTCTCGGGAACCGATCCCGCTATCAATCACTCATGAACAAACTTTAACTAGAATCCTTTGATACAAAATGATAAATTGTCTTCAATACCATATGAATACGTGACGTACTATTCACTGTTTGATAGACATTTTGATCAAACGGGGCTTTTAGAAACCTCGAAATTACTAAGGTTTCCGATATTAATTATACACGAATTATTGGCATTGCAATGAATTTAATTCAAATACTACGCAGCTGCGGAGATTCTGAGGTGTTTAATATCATTACGTTGCAAAGTATATATTAATAAGTTATTGGGTCATAAATCAAATTTGCCGTTGTTTTTTAAACACATGTAATATATTTATTATTTTACTGTTTTTGTACATTATATACATGCGCCTGCAATTACAAAAAGTGTTTTCAAGACTACGTCTTACGGCCAGAATCTTGGCTTAGATTCTAAACCCAATACACATCTGAGTGACCTCAAACGTGAGCTTTAAAAAGTATTTTTATGTCCCAGAGTAGACACTGTTGAAACGTTAAACACATGGACTACAGAATGAGGTAACCATTCAGTGAACACTTATCGTTATTATGCACTGACAATGCAATTCTCCATCAGACTAAAAGGCTGTTTAAATCAGTATTAAGAGTGAGCTTATTAGCTAAGTAAAGCTATACGGCGCCACGAACTTAATTGTTAAAAAGTAAGTAAACGAAAAAGCTTTTGTAGATTTTATTAGTAGTAACTCCGCACCGCGAGCGTTTTTCATAAGTTTTATAATGTAAATGGATTTGTTTTCTTGGTATTTTGATTTCACAAAACTTGCTGAAAATAAAGTACTCATCGAATTGTATACTTTTGATATTAAACGATAATGACGTACGTTATTTTATTAAAAACACTGATTACCCAGAACTAACTAAATTTATTTCGATTTTTTTTTAATTTTGCCACTTACATTGATATAAACTAGTTATACTTATAAATGGTTGTGTGTTGAGGCCCCATGTAATTTAAGTAGGTTGTTTGCTATGTTTTATTAAATTTTTGAGGAAATTCCAATTTTTAATTTCAAGCGACTGTCAAAAATAAACTTACAAGACAAAATATAGGTTTAGAAAATAATATTCTGAAAATCAAGTATTTTTAAAGCGTAAATCTTTGTTCAATGTTAAATTCGCTTTGAATTTAATATACCTTGAATAATTAATAGACGTAAATGCTGCTGTTTTAATTTTTTTTATGATTTATTGCCTTTATCGTGGAAAAACTTTGAAAACTTACCGAGCGAACGCGAAATGTCTGTTTTTAGTGTTTTAGAATAACACTGCCTTCGGGATATTTCAATATTTCTAGGTCATAACGGAGAATCTTTCTTTAATTTTCTGACTTTTATTTTAAGCGACTTTGAAATATGCTCGAAACTGCAATTAAGTTTAAACTTCTTAACTATTTAAGTTTTTGTTTTATTTGGGATCTTAGCGAAAAATTTGCTTCTTCACAAATTTTCTTTTAATTTAAATAAAACGAATAGAACTTATAGGAATAAAATTGAATAACTTTAATAAGTCCGTCCGGTATTTCATTGAAATTTCATATAAGTGCCAATTATACTGACTTCAGGTTTATAGCTTTATTGGAGTAATATCAAATTTGTCTTAAAAAGAGCATACCAATTTCAAGGCCTGCAAGTATATTACTTGCAAGCCTCAATTGAGTCGAACTTCAAGTGAGCCTTCTGCCCGTTTGCCCTTGCCCTTGTTCTATAAAAAGGTTGCTATAATCTCAAAATTGGAAAAAAAAGAAACAACACATTTGTATTTTAAGCCCAACAAAAGTATTGAAGTTTGTCTTTTAGAGGCTTATTTCAAGAGTAGTTTTAGTACATAAGTAAAAAAATAATAATATAAAAAATCTAAATATATAGTTACATGTAACTAGCGACCCAGGCTACGCGATTTGACCCTATCCAACATTTACCCGTTTAAGGAATTTACTTAAAATATTGACAAATTACACTTTAACCTTCCTCTGGTGGTGGAAAACGTTTTATGATATGCAGTGATTTAACGTAAACAGTAAGAGTTACATTCAATTTCAATAACATTTCCTTAATTTGCTTCGGTTCCTTTTCCCTCAAAACCTCTATCCACGCCACTGCTTTTATGCAGCAATCTTATTCACATAAAGTTTATATAACGAGTGCATGCTGATCGAACGAGATATAAAACGTACGTCCCAGTTGAACGTATCAAATACTCTTTATAGATGTAGCGGAAAATTGCAGCGGTGAGAATACGAGTGATGATCCCCGCCCAGTGACCTAACTTTGAGAATAAAATTGGCTGGTTCCCAATTAAAAATTGTTCCTATTAAAATTAAATACGATTTTCGAATTTATGTCGTGCGTTCATATACCTGCAGCGCATTATATTTACTCGTACTGTGAGGGAAGACCAATTCACAAGCCGTAGACCTAGATAAACCCGACCCTGCCGATAAAAAAAAACAATTTTATGTTCATATATCTTTTTTGCAACATTCAAAAAGATCCACTAATTTATATATTTAGAATAGTGTTGGGGGGCTTAAGCGTGCGACTCGCAATGCTTAATGCCAAACCCGGCTGTGCACTTAGACCGAAAATAAACGTGGCAGGCACAGAAGTCTTCTATTTGTCAATAACAGAAGAGAGGTAAAAAAACGAATGCAATTTCAGGTGATATGATGAAATGATCCGTGACGCTGTTGGGTAATTATTATTAATCCACATAGTAATAACTTATTATACTGATTGTTCTATTCATAACTATATGTGCATAGTATGACGTGATAATTACGTTGTCGATCACCTCTGTCGGGTGCAGCCGATGCATTCCAACAAGACTAGTACCACACCCATTATAGCGAATCCATAGCACAGGTAATTTCATGATTACTATTTACTAGTTTCATATTAATGTTTATATACCGTGTATTGAAATCGTGCTCGGTCCACTCAAATGTCTTTGAACAATATAAAGAAAAAAATATATTTTAAAATAAGTATTACAAGAAAACTAAATAATAACTAAAGTGTAAAATAGTCATTGTTATTTAAAAGTTAAGACTATATTTGTGAATTGTATTTATCAGAAAAATATTTTAATGTAGATCGGAATAGTTTTTTGCATAATTTGGTACGAAATAGTAAACTAGCGTTTATAATACTATAGTATAAACAAAATGGTTTTCTAATTCAGTTTTTTGTATGGCACGTAGAGAAGGTTTGTTTCTAACCCACTACTACTAAAAGTAGTTTATAAATTCTAACCTATACTTATTCGTTTGGGTTAATTACTATGAAATATGACACATTTTATTGTAATACCTTACTACAATTGTAATTGTAATTAAGCAGTACAACACAATAGATATAAACAAAACACCGTGCGCCATTTGTCAGTCCGCCCACACACTATCACTTTATAGACGCAATCAGCGCCTGAAGATTGCTTTTTGGTTAACAATTACGCTCACTGTACTCGTATTTTTAATTACGTTCCGAGGTGTATATGGAAGCTATCGAAATTGTGTTGTAATGGCCCAATTGGGTTATTATAAGCAGCAACCGAAAATGGTACGAATAAAGTGCTAATTTGTCGCTTTGTATTTATCGTAGTATGGTAATATAGGCCTATGTACATAAATAGGTATAAAGTTCACAATTAGCACAAAAAAAAATTATATATGAAAAAATAAACTTGTGTAACTTAGCTAGGCATAAGGCATTTTTTTATATTAATATATTTATCTAGCTAATTCCCCGGCTATTTTGTCTTTGATGGTAATAAACAACTAACGTATTGTACATAGTACAACTTACTACTACCTATTTCTTTTAACAACATTTACAATAACTGTATAATAAGTATAACATTTACAGCAATTTTAAAAAAATTTAAGATTGCAGGTAACTTACTATGGGGCTTGACTATTTCATAATTTTTGACGATAAATTATATTTAAAATGTTGAAAAGTTAAATTCATCTAAACAGACATGATTTATATTTTGTTCCAGATATTGCTGAGAGGCAATTAATACTCACAAACTACGCCCGAAGAAATTCCTTAGTCACGGTATGTTTTCATTGGTTTTTAAATGATTAACTATTTAGTTGTAATTGCGTAAATTTTTGTGAGATTTAGATTTTAGTTCAGGCCATATAATTATTACACAACAATTACAGATTTAACAAATAAGACAAAGTTTAGAATAAAATGAAATTGTTATTGAAAATACAGCTTTTAGCGGTAAGAGAAATGGGAAATGGGAATCTCTACCCTATCAGTTTAAAACTGAATGATTTAAACTTTTTTTTGACGCGCATAATTACATTTAATGTTCTTCTAAACCAACACGATTAGGGATATATAGTGCGAAGCAATTTTATGGGGCTAGCTCCCGAGCCTTCTGGCAGTGAGTGATTGTCTATAGGTTGCAGTATCACTTACATTACGTGCCTTTCCGGTTGGTTGGCCCACAGTTCAATGTAAACATATATATATATATATAAAAAAAAACAAATCGTAAAAGTTTAAAAAATACAGTTAATAGGTGAATGAAGTATGTCTCTCTTCAACTTGGCAACACGCCATACGATATAACTGCACTCATACAATGAATGGAAAGTAAAAAGGTCAAATTTTAAAATGGGGTTTTCGTCTAAATTCTTTTAAAGTAGGCAGGAATTTTGAGCTTGATTTATTATACGTATATCTATGTAAAGAAGTTAACACTGGCTACTTAAATATTGTCGTTCGCTTCGTTAGTATCGTTAATGATCAGAAGATAATAATCCTAGATAATAGTTACTTTATTATCTTATTTTATATTTGGATATAAAATTAAAATATACGTGCGTTTAAGAACTGATATATGTTATATGAAGAACCAGTGGCTCTACCACCTTATATTATAAACAAAATTCAGTCCACAGCCGAGGTTCGAACCTACGACCTCAGGCATGAGAGTCGCACGCTCAAACCAGCTGCTCAAGGATGACATGTTAAAAACGTTAAATTAACGCCAAACTAGAATCTTGATTCCGGCAAATATATTTTTAGTATAGTTAAAGTTAAGAATGAATGTTTTCATAGAATAGATATTGGAATGACAAATCTAGTTTCATAACAAGTGGTGGCATCGTGTTAATATTTCGCATATCTATTATACATCAGATTTTATATGTAAATTAAAATGATTGAAGTAGAGTGATGGGATTAAGGGAATGTCTCGAGCTTTACTACAGGCAGAGATTACTGGATTACATGCCTGGGATCAAACAATCGTTTCCAAATATTTACCAGCGAAAGTGCCTATCAGAAACTCTGTCCAGATCGCTGTGATATATTGCTCACGTTTCAAGACAAATTATCCTACGGTTATAGCATTTATCAAATGATCGCTTTTCGTGTGAATTACGAAAAGTAAGCATTCGTAACTGGTAACGTTACTTATTGGGATTGGAGCAGTGTCAGCCAAGTGGCTTGAGCGCCTCTTAACCCTGAGGTCGTGTGTTCGAATGACGGCATAAATGGATTTTTTTCTATGTGGGCCATTAACACGTGTTCGTACAGTGGAGCAAAACCAAAATGCTTTACATCTTAAGATGGGCATGTCTGAAGTACAGAAGATACTGACTGATCTGAACAGACTGATCACCTATATGTCCATTAAGAAAAATGATTATTACGAAACAAATACAGTAATCTGCGTTCAAGACTTAAAAATTGGACTGTTTTCTTTACATCTAAATACAAGAAACATTTTAAAATCTATAAGAGTGCAAGGCTAGTTCAAACCAGCCACTGTGTTAAGAAGTTTTTTTAAACAAATCATAGTGGTAGTACGTAATACGAGCACACAAACAAAAGTAACGTTCATTTAAATTTAGATGCTTACGTATGGAAAATCCTGTGACGTTCAGAAAAGTTTGGATAATAACCTGCGGAGTTGCATCTACGGACGTCGAATGATACGTATTCACCCTTATCACCGCTACGTATATGTCCATCGTTCCACAACTGAGCGTTTATAGGAAATTACCTGTTGGTTTCCCTGGGCTTATAACTCAATAGGTAAGCCTCCAACCCACTTGCCCTGTTTAACACACTCAAAAAAGTTCAAGTGGAAAAGGGCCGGTCACATTTCCCGCGTTTATGATGAGAGTTGGGTCAACAATACCCTTTCGTGGAGTAGCCTAGTGGGAAGAAAAAAGAACAAATTGAAGAATTTGGTGAAGGCCTTATTCTCCATCGGAGGTCGTTACTAATTAATTATAATTACATAATTTTATGTTATCCTTATACAATTACTCAAATATATGCAATTTTTTTATTTTTTTATTAATATAAACAAGGCAATACTCAATATTTATTAGGATAGGAATCAAGAAACTATCTCTGTCCCGATCGCTGTGAGATATTGCTCACGAAGCTAGAAAAATTGTTGTACGTTTATTTTTCTATCAAATGTATCCCAAGAGTTGTACGAAAATAAGTTGAGCAGCGAGGCTTAATTTGATGGCACAGCGCCATTTTATAGGCTGATTTTTTTTCTAACATTTTAATACTTCATTCAGTAAATAACATTAAGATATATAACCAACAGTCTCAACGTAGTTAATAAGTCAACAGTTACTTAAGGCATTTAGTAAAGATTTATAATAAGTGTGAAATAGTTTTATAAATGAATGGCGCTACAACCTTTTTAGGTGTGGGCCTCAGATTTCTGTTTTATGATCATTTGTTAATCTAATAGGCAAGTAGGTGATCAGCCGCCTGTGCCTGACGCACCCCGTCGACTTTTTGGGTTTAAGGCAAGCCGGAAGCTCACGATGCTTTCCTTCATCGTTCGAGCGAATTTAAATACATAGAAAGACACTGGTGCACTGACGGGAATCGAACCTACGACCTCAGAGGTTAAGAGTTGCACGCCGAAGCCACTAGGCCAATAATGCTAAGTGCCATTAAATATTCATAAACAACTTGGACTAGCTACAGCTGTTCAGTTTCTCAATATCAAATACGAATAATAGGTGATTCTTCTATAGAAATACTTATTTTTATACGCGACATGTCAAAATAATTGGGTTAAAATCAGTGTGAGCTTATCGACTCTAATAACAGATGTTTTCAATCAAGTGACTCATCTTGTGACGGGTGTGTCGTAAAACAAAGGAATGCTCAAATTGCCTCCAAGCAAGTTGTATGGACGGTAAACATTGTATTTTGTTTCCAGTTTTATGATAAGCAAAGCGACGTTAATGTGTTAGCGGCGCTTAAAGATGGGTCACGGTTTTATTGCAATTTCATTACTGACACAGTCTAAAATAGTCAGTTTGTTAAAAAAATTAAATTAAAATTAAGGATATTAAACGAATAAAAGGTAATTTATACAAATACCGCATTCACATTGTTAAAGATCTCGCAAGTTTGTAGGCTTTTAAAAATTGGTCCGGAAATATCTTGTTCGATATAATGATGGACCTCTAATAAGTTTATTTGGGCGAAGTACACACTCATTAGTAGAGATAAAGACAATTTAATTGTCTATTGCTAGAGGGCTCGGAAGTTTGTTGTTGGCCTTTTAAGATTTAGCTCGGAAATATATTGGTAGGTTTGACAGTCAGACCTCTTAGTACATATATTTTTTCATATGGCATAGGTACTAATAATATACACACTAAAATATATGTATGTAAAATACAAATATTTAAAGGAGAAAATATATATAAAAAATATTTCTTGAAAAGCAGTTCATATTTTTCCCCAAATATAGACTTGTTTCAATAGAAGTATCTATTTATATATTTGTGTTTCTATGTTTGGAACTACTCCTGTTGCGGCATTTTCAAACCACATACTAGTTAGATATACCTGATACAGTCCACTAGTTATCGACCAATTTTGTTCTGAAACCATCGCAATACAGTTTTCATTTAGCCTTATAAATGAAGCGCGTCATTCCTTTCTAGAACAATACCTTTACAAATCCTTCGACCGGCAGTTCCTATAGTTAATAGTCAGAGGACTGTATTTCATTCTACCCTCTCGCCACCCTCGGCTCCGGTAACCTATATACAATTCTTTGTGACCGCAACATTCGCACAATTTATGAGTTATAATTTTGATTCACAATATATTGTGGCGATGAAAATATAATTTCTATTTCGGATTTTATGAGTCACAACTCGGAATTGCCGTATTTTTTTGTGGAACCTTGAGCGAACGCTTCGTTAGATGACCTACTGAACTGTAGTCTTTTTAATTTATTTTTTCTACATTATAGTGAATTATATTAAAAAATCATACATGTTGCAACGTGTACTTAGTCGATAGTGTATTGTTAAGCTTAATACAACATTAAAGAAAAAAATAAGCATAATTACCACACAATAAAATTATTAATTTAATTCAATGCATCCTTTTTAGAGGTAGTGTATAGGTAGGCAAAAAATATTGTGAGCCTTCACAATATTTTTTCCTAAGATAAGAGAAGCCCCCACTTTTGGTCGGGTCAAGTAGCTGTTGATAACAAGCGAGTGAACCGATATATTAAAGAAGGTTCTCAGGTTCTAATAAAATATATTATTAGTGTATTATAGATGTAGATATAGATATCTTAAACATCTGTATGGGTAACGTTTTCAAGGTGTCTGTATAGCAAATTTAAATAAATTGCCTTTTAAGGTTTATTGTTTCACATATTTCACTCTGCTTTGTGTGTACAGAGTCATTGTGTCTAAGCCATGTTTACGGACGATGAATCTTTAATACTTGACTTTAAAAAGTAAAAAACATACCCATAAGAGTACATCAATGTATCAAACAATCACACAAGTCTTTACATATACGAGTTAAATATCAATAACTTACGGGTTTACTGAACTTACCTAAGATTTTAGAAAGATTTATAATCAAGTCATTTTAAATTATTGTAAATTAATTTTGCGGTTGCGTTTACTACAACCCTTTATCTAAGGTCTCCCACACAAAACTGCGATGCGATGCGATGCGAATTCGCATCGCAGGAATTTGCGATGCGAATTTCTGCGATACGATTTAGTGCGACAAACCGTTTGGTAGGGCGACCATTCCTTCGTAGTCAGCCGTGCTGGACGTGTTTTAAGGAAGCGTAAGATGGATCGCAAAAAGAATATTGCACTACTGTTATTGTTAAAAAGATATAAAAGAAAAAGAAGATTCTGGGTTCATCCATTTATTACGATTATGAACTCTGATGGGAACTATTTACTCAAAAGTACTATGTGTTGAGAACTGAAGAAGATATTTTTTTTGATTATTTTAGAATGAGCATATCTTCATTTGAAGAGCTTTTGAGTTTATCACCATGCCTTCAAAAACGATCGTACAAGGAGAGAATTTATTATAATTTATTTTTTATAATGTTCATCACTTATGTATGATTTTTTTTAAAAACAAAGAAGGCGCGCGTCTTTCTATAAGCTGTCTCAGAGCGGACTAAAATGGCGTCACCAAGAATGACGTGATGTTACGCAGGAATTTGTGATGCGAAGCAGATCGGAAATTCTTGCGGTGCGTTCGTCCGAATTCGCAGATATTTGCGATGCGATGCGAATTCGCGGTTTTGTGTGGGAGCGCTAAGGTTTATATAGTTAACACATGTTAGTAATATTTCAAAACGTCTATTCGTTGCCACCTTCAAAATTACTGCTTCAAATCAAGCTGTCTTCGAAATAAGGCTACAAATCAAATCGACATGTTTAAAGAGATGTATGCTAGTCTGTGTGACTACCTAGTCACACAGACTAGCATACATTCATAGATTATTCAATTTCAAATTTCAATAAAAATTTAATAGATTATATAAGAATACTAGCAGACTCGGCCAAGCGTTGCTGGGGCTAAGGTTTTTGTTATATTACATAGTAGAAAACTATTCAAGAGAAACGGTAGGAGAACACCAGTCATGGGGACAACCATACTTTTTTGGTGGTTATGCCATTAAATTGTAGCTTATGTGAAACGTTGGTACTTTCAACACAGCACTATCTGTTAGAATTGTCTCTGTTAAATAATAAACTAATAATTTGCAATAAAATAATATTGCGGGGATAAATTAAGATGTAAGCTATCCTATCTTTTAAGTTAGATCAAACTGCACACGGTGTGCAAATTTGATGGACATCAGCTAAGTAGTTTAGGAGTCCATAGCGGACAAACAACGTGACGCGTAATTTATATATATTAAGATAATATACGATCGCATCTTGTTAGTCGTGTCACTGTAAGGTGCCTGCGGCCTTTTGCCTTCCACCTTACCCACGACTGGTTGTCTGGTATGACAAGACTGAACCCTTAAGTTCTTCTATAAAATTATAGATTCAATTCGGAAATTATGAGTAATTCTAGTAGCTAGTTGCTAACCAAGAACCCCGACTGCGCGCGCAACAGTGGTTTTTTCGATATGCGCCAATTAATACTTAATGATATGGTGAGGGAAAACATCGTAAGGAAAACGTCTAAGATACAAAAATTAATGGCGTGTGTTCGGTACAGATGGCTGATCACCTACATGTCTATAAAAATGATAAAGAATATACACAAAGTTTTGTGCAAACTAAGTTTGGATCTTAACTAGTTTATTGTTAAAGAAAAATACCTAGTTTTTCAAATATTGTAGTTTTGAGTATAGACCCAATTAATAGACAAACAAGATAATAAATTGTCTATACGTAAGATGAATAAAATAATTGTTCATACCGTTAAGTTATTATTTATTTAACAATGTTATATAATGTTTCATTCGTTATATGTATTACAGTATAACCCAAAGGCTAAAATTATTCAAGAGGTTAACAAAATGCAAACAATAGTCGGCAATGGGAGATCAGACGTGTAAACATACAATATCGCCAGCTTAAGGTGTGGTCCGCATTACAGGGTTTTTTATAGTTTAAACAAAAAAACAAACTAGAAACGCTTACCACTAAAATGTTGTAATCAGAATAATTTCACCACGAATTCCAGTTAATAATATAATAAAATTATAATCACAAATTAAAAAAAAACATTTCCTAGTATATTGCTTCGGTAATCCGGGGCAATTCCTTAAACATCCAGTTCTGGAATGACAAACATCGAGATGATTATATATATATATATTAGGGAAGTATTTGGCATTATTATTTTCATATATGGAACTTTAAAGCAGACGTCGAGGCGAAAAGACTATACGTGAGGAAATGCACAACGGTTTTGTCGTTAAGTTATGTTGTTTGATAGTTCCTATAAAGCAATAGTTATTAACTTCATAGTTAATAGTGGGTAATAATAATAATGCCTACGCAGTGCGGCCGGAACCTTACGTCGGCAGCCGCTGGCCTCTTGACAATCATAATAATGTAATGCGCGAAACTGAATGTATTCATGTTGGGCTCGGAATAATGTACGCTCTGAATACGAAATACGATTCTATTGTCAATGTTTACTGTGTTTCATTTCATTGAAATGTCAAATAGATCGATAATATTTATATTATTTTAGTGTTTATTATCCTTAGGGTGTGCACAGAAGTTAAAAATAAAATTGCTCGTCGTAAAAATATTTTTTAAAAAACCAGTATTTTCCCAAGCAAATTTACTACAACAAAACATGTTTGGCGCCAAATAGCACCTACATCTGCGTGAAATGCGAATGCGCGGTGCGCGCGCAAAGTAATCGCCGGCATAGATAAGTATGCATGTTATAGAGATGGCGCGCGTTTACAAAATGGCGGAACATTATTCTGTTGGAGAAATAATATTCGGTTTTTTTAATTTCGCTATTGACAAAAATTTGTAAATATACATTTACATTACATTGATAGTTATTGTAATTAACTTAAAAATAGCTGACAGCGCCTGTGATTTCATATTCGTCTTAGAGATAAAATAAATTCATTATTCACCAATGTATAAAATAATTTGAATTTGGAAGCACTGATGCAAACTCTAATAACTAAATATAAGTTTGAAAGTGCAAAGTTGTATTGCTCACGATAGTATGAGAAAAGGTTAAACAAATTAATTACATAGTAAAGAGATCTTTGAATTGATCCACTTTTATAGATATAAAAGTGGAGGCCACAAAAATAAACTTAGATTAAAAATAAAAACAAACTTCTCAGATTAAATGTCCTAAGCTTTTAAACACGCTTATGGTTAAAAGCTCGTTTACGTAAGTTCCGATTTAAAAAGTTTTTAAATCTGAACCTTTCAAAATGTGTTTTGAAACGGGAAATAATTTTTGTAAGAAAAAATAATCGTTCCTTATTTCATTGTATACTTACTATTACGCTCTTATTAATAATGTTAGATCAAGTTGCTAAAATCTATTTTTAACATTAGATACAATTAAAAATATGTATTTAATTTATTTAGTTATTGTTGTACATACCAAATATATTTAAGGTTGTTGTCTATCATGCCTTTTATTACGACCAGTACCAGGGGCGCTACAAACTTTTAGGTCTGAACCTCAGATTTCTGTATCTGATTCTTGATCATTTCTAACAGGCAAGTAGGTGATCAACCTTTTGTGCCTGACGGTACGCTAGTTTCCTTCACCATACAAACGAGTGTTAGTGTACAGCCGGGGATCGAACCTATGACCTCAGGGTTAAGAGTCGCACATAAGCCATAAGGCCAACACTACTCATTACGCGAACTATTATTTTCTTATAAGTAGGTTTGAAAGTATGTCGTTTTCACAACAATTTTATATGACGTCTTATCTCTGATTTTACTTATTATAAATAGACGATATTTTGTATACAATTACACATTGAAATATAAATTGTTAATTAGTAATCATAACAATCAAATATACAGTATTTACAATTTTCTTTACCTACATATTAATAATAAAAATTAATGAAATTGAAATATCGTGCTTTAAATGACTCTTTCTCATCATGTTAGTGTTTCGCAAACATTTAGTCGTTCTTTTGTTTTTTAATTATTAACACGAGTTATGTAACCTAAGATTAGTTTTTTGTTAATACAGCGTCGCAACCCCATTACCCCTAATTTTATGTAAAAGCCCATCCACACGCTTGACAAACAATGGCAAACAGCTAACAGCAAACAGCAAACACGGACGTGTGGATGGGTGTTTGTCGTTGTTTGCCTGTTTGTGTTCGTGTTGGGCAGTGTTCGGCATCGGTGTCGGTTTATCTTGCCAGATCAAAGGATGTTTGGCAAACAGTTTGCTACGTATCCACACGTTTGGCAGCGATCAGAATGCGCGCGAGCTTGCGGGAGGCGGACGTATTTACTTGCTACACTTTCGTTGGCGCGTAAAAAATGTCTGATTGGAGCACCTACGATTCTGACATTTTTAAGTAACTTTTAAGTAAAATTAAAAAAAAACACGGCAAAGTAAAGCTCAAATAATAGGTCTAAAGCCTTGTACGCTTTCTATGTATTTTAATCATCCACCATCGTCTTTGCTTTCTTCTTTTTTTCCTTTTTTCTTTCTCTTGCTTTAATTTATAATAAAAATATGTCAACCCGAAAGTAATAGCTGCAACAAGCTCGTCGTCCGCCATGTTTGCCGATTCGGAATGTTATGAACGTTCGCCAAGCATGTGGATGGCTGTTTGTGTTGGGTGATTGTGGTTGGTGTTTGGGACTTCGTTTACTTTTTTGCGGTGTTTGTGACAAACAGCCAGCGTGTGGATGCCCCATAAGATCATGCTTTAAACGTTTAAAGCCAGTTGACACCCAGCTTCAAAAATAGAGTTTCACTTAACATACAATGGAACATCCCTCCAACAACAGCCAGCGAACATTACTTACGCCTATAACACTACTATTCTCATATCTTATTATGGGGCATCCACACGCTGGCTGTTTGTCACAAACACCGCAAAAAAGCAAACGAAGTCCCAAACACCAACCACAATCACCCAACACAAACAGCTATCCACATGCTTGGCGAACGTTCATAACATTCCGAATCGGCAAACATGGCGGACGACGAGCTTGTTGCAGCTATTACTTTCGGGTTGACATATTTTTATTATAAATTAAAGCAACAGAAAGAAAAAAGGAAAAAAAGAAGAAAGCAAAGACGATGGTGGATGATTAAAATACATAGAAAGCGTACAAGGCTTTAGACCTATTATTTGAGCTTTACTTTGCCGTGTTTTTTTTTTAATTTTACTTAAAAAGTTACTTAAAAATGTCAGAATCGTAGGTGCTCCAATCAGACATTTTTTAAGCCCCATCCACACGCTTGACAAACAATGGCAAACAGCCAACAGCAATCAGCATACACGAACGTGTGGATGGGTGTTCGTCGTTGTTTGCCTGTTTGTGTTTGTGTTGGGCAGTGTTCGGCATCGGTGTCGGTTTTAGTTGCCAGATCAAAGGATGTTTGGCAAACAGTTTGCTACGTATCCACACGTTTGGCAGCGATCAGTATGCGCGCGAGCTTGCGGGAGGCGGACGTATTTACTTGCTACACTTTCGTTGGCGCGCAAAGCGTAAAAAAATGTCTGATTGGAGCACCTACGATTCTGACATTTTTAAGTAACTTTTAAGTAAATTTAAAAAAAAAACACGGCAAAGTAAAGCTCAAATAATAGGTCTAAAGCCTTGTACGCTTTCTATGTATTTTAATCATCCACCATCGTCTTTGCTTTCTTATTTTTTTCCTTTTTTCTTTCTCTTGCTTTAATTTATAATAAAAATATGTCAACCCGAAAGTAATAGCTGCAACAAGCTCGTCGTCCGCCATGTTTGCCGATTCGGAATGTTATGAACGTTCGCCAAGCATGTGGATGGCTGTTTGTGTTGGGTGATTGTGGTTGGTGTTTGGGACTTCGTTTGCTTTTTGCGGTGTTTGTGACAAACAGCCAGCGTGTGGATGCCCCATAACGCTTTGCGCGCCAACGAAAGTGTAGCAAGTAAATACGTCCGCCTCCCGCAAGCTCGCGCGCATACTGATCGCTGCCAAACGTGTGGATACGTAGCAAACTGTTTGCCAAACATCCTTTGATCTGGCAACTAAAACCGACACCGATGCCGAACACTGCCCAACACAAACACAAACAGGCAAACAACGACGAACACCCATCCACACGTTCGTGTATGCTGATTGCTGTTGGCTGTTTGCCATTGTTTGTCAAGCGTGTGGATGGGGCTTTATATTTTGATTTCATTTGAGAATTATGCGACATCATAAATTTTATGATAGTTTAGAAAAAGCCATACAATACTTTACTGCTACGATAATAAATTTAATACCTGGCTTATGATGCAGGATAGATTAGTAGATAGATACAGAGATAGTAGACACAGATATGCCATGACCATAACTTACATTATTAGGCATATGCCATGACATGCAATCAACCGTATCGGGTTATTATGTAAATTGTCTCTTTCTCTTGCCCTTTCCAGGGGAGCTGTTAATTCATATGATTAACATATTTTGTAATGAAATTTACATTTTTACATGTGGCGTCTACACCGGCCCTACATCTCTTACGTGTTACAGTTGGTAACGCATAGTATGTATCATTTTGAGCTCCGATTTCCGGTCAAACAACAATCCTTATCAATAAAATAGACAAAATTGCTTATTTGATACAAGCGGATACAACAGATGTCGTATTTTATGAGACAGGAGGCAAATGGTTAAGTGTTTTAAGTGAAATGTTTTGCAAGGTAGTGGTACGCTCTTCTATTGAAGGCCCCTAAGTCATGGCTGTTCGGAAATACCTGGATTGGCAGATGGTTCCATAAAGAAGTGTCCTAAAAAGTGCTCTGTCGTGGAAAGCCAGACGTCAAGGTGGAGCGGGTGCAATTCAGTCTAAAAAGTCCGTCCTATATATAGATTATGTGATTTAATAAATCAAACACAAAAGGGGAGGAGAAAATAATATATTCACTTGCTTTAGACTAAAAGTGAATAATATAGCATGCAGTTTGTGTTATTTCCAAGATAAAACGCTTTGTTGACTCATTTGCATTTCTTTGTTTATTTTAACTTAGAGATTATCTTTTATGCATTAGTAATAAAATGACAATTATTCCCGTCTTTTGTAGTTTTTGTGTAGAACTAAATATTATAGAGAAAGTAATAAAAAATGTGTAAGGATTCTCCACACGAATGTCTTCCATCATAAATAAGAACTATCCACAGTTCACTCTCCTCGAATATTGCCACCCTTGTCGGCTGTCGCAACAGGGATGTCTACATGTGTATTTAATTAGCTAAATAACGTTGGCCGAGAAGTGCGTAGCTCGTACAATTGTATGATGTGTTTAACTATTGTTTTTCTGATACGCGGTATATGTTAAGACGTCTTTGAGCCATAAATTATATATGTATTATGTGCAAACAAAATAATCCAATCATAATTAAACATAGCAGTTGTGATCAAAGTTATGCCTCTGTATTAATAATTTTTATGATTATTTTTTACGAGCAAGAGGCACATCTGATGTTAATTTATATCTCCGACCCTAGGCGCTAATAGTACCAGAAGGTTTTTTGAAGTACCGTAAGTCGAACTAGTTAGGAAATACTTCACTGGGCAGCTGGGTTATCCAGAGCTTCTGGTATATATATTACCTACAGTGTGTATTGCTTTTCTCATTAGTTCTACTCGAAGTTAATATTAATTTCTTATTTATCGCAGAACTTGAAAACTGTAGCCAGCCCTATTCCCCAATCTGAGATAGGTATTCGTCAAATGTATATTAGTGCATCGGGTCGACACGAGTCAAAACTCGTATCAACTTCAGACGGAGCAATTTTTACTTCATTTTGTCCGACTCACTGAATTATTACGCGAATTCACAAAGTTCGAATCGACTTTATTCAAACTTTTTTACTGAATTCACTGGGTAGTTAAATAAAAAACAAAGTAGCTTTTACGGCTTTACGATGGCACTAACTTTTTATTGTTTTATCTTTCTTTGTGGTTTGATTTAACACTATACATTGTTTAGATTTTAGTGTTCCAAACAAAGTCATTACATATTTAATTGGAAATGTTATTTCGTTCTAATAATAAATCAAATAATGTTTAAGGCTTTACTCAAACAGCATCAGTATTGGCCAAGTAATTTCAGCGTACAACTCTAATCCCTGAGGACTTACGCTCAGTCTATGTGCGCTTTTAACACTCGCTCGAACGGTGAAGGTAAAGATAGTGAGGAAACCTACTATCTTTACCTTCACCGTTCAAGCTATTTGGCTAAGGCATACTACCCAATGTATTAAAAAAACAAATGATCATGAAACAACAGAAATCTGAGGCCCAGACTTAAAAGGTAATAGCGCCACTAGTTTTTTTCTATACTTAAACTAGGAACTGAATTTGCTATAATTTATTACATAATCATTCTTAGTATTAATAAATTTATCTGACTCTCAAATTTAAAATGAAATTTTTGCAATTGAATAGTATCATAATTATATTTTTTTATGTCACAGCAATTTAATTCGATCAATTAAAATATTGAAATAACTTGACGTCTGGAAACATATTTGCGACTAATGGGACATTAAGTTGCCGCTACGAGAATAGCGTGCAGCGATTTCATTAAATTAAATACAATTATACACATAAACTAGAGAAATTAAATTTCTTTCTCTATATTATTTCTGCAAGGTATTTCAATGACCACGTGCTAATTTAAATGTTATTTCAACAGTGCCATTTTGATATGCCTTTGAACTGTTTATATTATTGGAATAGAAAAATCCTGGTGTGGACAAAAATAAAAATATATAATGTAAGAGATTTATATTACCATTAATAATACTATTAACGTGTTTAGATGAATCAAGAGAATATTTTTGTTATTATTGTACTGGTGTAATGGCTAAGGCAATCATTACGTGATTTTTTTTCGTTAAATAAAGTGATTTATATATTTTTTAAGGTTAGACCACCTGAAACAGGTTCATAATGTTGAATTGACATAACATAAAATGTGACACAGAACATTGTAAAATTAGTTTTTAGGTTCCGTTCCCTCTCTGTAGGCAAGTGATGCAAAAATAACACTCATGCACTGTAGCCCTCACAAAGCGAACTCGTTATTTCTAAAGCCTTTTAATGCATTTTCCTTTGTTTCCGGAAAATGCGCAATGCGAATAGTGTTAGGTCTTCTCGTTTACTTGGTTCTGCCATAATATTTTACACACAAATATATAACACAAATTATAATTAATATTATATTGTAGTATTAGTAATTACATGTCATATTCATTACGTTCCCTTTTGAATATCCTATGAATTTATCAAACTTTCGGAGCACAAGGAATCTTAAACCATATATGGTGATGTTATGAAATGTTTGAACATTTGAAGATTTGTTCGAGTTTCATAATTTTATTAACATTGTCTCTCGTTTACGTCCTACTACAAATTAAAATAAAGTTTCTCTAATTTAAACGAATTATTTAAATTATTTACATAAATCCACGTTTCTAGTATTTTTATTTTTTTCGTAAATTTATTTATAGGTAGAACATTTTAAAGACTTTAATCTTCATAGCGTAAACATCGTAATGTTAACATAACAGTGTGAGTGGCGGCAATACGTTCAAAATTGTTATGTTTGCTGATGTTAAGGTCCATTCACTGAGCTACACGTGCGCTTCCATATAAACATTGGCCTGCGACCTAGTATTTTTACACATTATTGGATATCTAAGATGTTTTTCCCTATTGATCTAGCATTTATAGTCAAAAGCCGCAAGGTAATAGCCACTTTTATTGGGAAATCTCTTTTAGTAACACGATCAAAACAAACTTATTGTCGTTTAAGTTAGTCGTAAAGTACTTGATATTAAAAGCTCCCGTCTTCACAGTTGAGGCTTAAAAAATATCAAGGTGTTTAGTTTACTTTAAATATGTTAATTAATAAATAATTATAATTTCATACGGGTTTCTAATTTAATTATTTATAAAAAAAATTATTTAAAAATGGAATGTGGAAAGTAACATATTTACTAGATGTCATCTGTACTGGGTAAGATTTTCGTTTAATACAAACATTTCACAGACGGATTCAATTAAATCTCTATTGAGACTGTTTACGCAGGATATATAATGCACAGGTGTCTTCATTCTTCTTGTTTTTTGACTGTGATTCTCTATTGCTCTCATAGTTGGGACAGTTGTCGGACCCAACGGGGACAAGGCCAGTTCAAGCAACAGCTTTTACGTGTTCATTCGAGGCCGTCCATTTCAAAGACCGCATAATTCCCAACTTGGTGCTGAATTATAGAACTCTGACTGTTTGAACATTCTGATAATTAGTGATGCTAACTACATTTGGTAGCAAATATAAAAGAGGACGAAAAAAACACAACTAAAATTCCATCTAAATGTAAATGACAATACGATATTCACTCCACATCGGAGTTTTTCTGAAGTTGTCCTGTCGGCTGAGACTTTGCAGGTATGATAATAATGTTGTGGTTTGACGACGCGACACTTTTACAACTTTCCCAGATAACTTCTCCCTTACAACATTAACTATTTGTTCCTAACTTTGGAAGATTACAACTTGTTTGAAACAATTTCTTACGCTATTTTTATACACTCCGCTGGCTTTGCGACCCATAAAGTGTCATGGCCTCCGAAACGAGAATCTTCCGGCGCTCTTTTTCCTGTGCCACCTCAGGTGCAGCTGCAAGCCAATTGCTGGCTTCCAGCTGCACCAGGTCCTTCTCCACATCGGTCGATCCAGCGGTACCTAGTCCGACCTACTGGTATCCAACCACTAGGCCGGGTCAAGTCAGCTTCCTTCACCGCCCGATCTTGGCCCATGCTCTGAAGGCGCTCCAGCCAACATAGTCGATTTTCTATATGAAACTGTATCAGAATCGAAAAAAAACAAATGAAAATGGTTGAAGTCTAAACCACAGAGAACTTAATAAAAAAACACTAGTATTAAAATATACCATCAAATACGTTATTTTATTCAAACACGATATTATATAAGCATGCTTGAGCTCCAGGATAAAAATTAACTCTGAAATTATAAAACTGTGAATATAGAATGTTATGAAAGGCATAGCTCGCTGGAAATATCCAGTGCCAGATATCAGCGAAAGTGGGTTCATTGGCGAAGCAAGAATGCGAATATAACAGGCACACGATGTAGGTCAACGGAACTAAAAGGGACACAGTGGAGCACGAACAGTTTCTCTTTAGTTATTTTTGTCTATAACGGTTTTTAAAGTAAAATTGTCGATTTACTCGAATTTTTTCAATGAAGTAAATTGGTTATACATAAAAATTAAAATTTATTTACCTATATGAGCGTCTTAGATATTTATTTTTAATTAGCTTAGGCTTAAACGAACAAATACTTCAAGTGATAGCTACAATCTAGTATATATACGTCTCATAAAAAATATACATAATTCTTTGGAGAAGAAAAAAAGTATTGTCTTCTGTTAGAAAGCATTTATATCTGAATATATCTATATTTTTATTAAAAACCATTAAAACCTATTGGTCTAATTGGTTACGCGTCAATACCTTTAAATTCTAAAGCATTCAAAGGAATATTATTTGTTCGATGTAGAAAATCCACCGTCTAAGGTTAGAAATTCTATTTGTAATATTGATATTGATACGATATTTTACGAACTTTTATGACCACAAACAATGCAACTTGATCAATTAATTAATACATATTAATATATTTGAATACAATACTTCTTATCTTATTTCAATCTGCAAATTTGAATATCCGCAGTCGGTGATCCGAGAACCCGTTGACACGTAAAAACGAATGAATAGGAAATAAGAAGTGTGATGCGATCCTATATTAAGCCCAGGAAGATAATGTTACATGGTGATAAAAAATCTGTACTTTTTCAGATATCCTATCTCTACTTATTATAATATATTATGTGGTGCTACTTTATAGTGCCACTAGGTTGTACCTATATATTTACTGTAAATAAACAATATATGATTGAAAAAACAAATTTCTTTATAAAAGTACACCTGTCCTTTGATCGCAGCATAAATAGAATTTGATAAAAGGATTAAAAGAGTGCAGTGTTTTTTTCTTCTGACAAATTCTAATTTAATTTTTATTAATAAGAGGGAAAATGTCAACGCTTATTTAGATACTAGATACAGAAGTTGAGGAGTTTAAGTTGCTCGAATATATAGAAGTGAAATTCATGGCTCGTGTAATCTTGAGCGGATATCCGGCGCGTGAGATGTAACATGTAACTATGCCCGACGGAGAAACTCTCAGCTTTGTTATTTACATACAACTACTATTAGTGGATGAGTTGTTAAATGGTTAATTTATTTCCTTCAATTCCTCCAATTGTATTGTATTAGTAATTTAAGTAGGTCCTGACCGAACATCGTACCCAACATAATTGTCTATTGTCCGAGTACTTATCTATAAAATTATTTATTAACAAACGCAAAGGTTGCAAACTTCAGTGCGCTGTTCTTAAATATCTTTTATTATCTATATTTGTCTTTATCATAACGTCATCATAACAAGCTAAATTCGAAAGAGAACATTTTAATGATTTAAAACATCGTCTTACTTTCGAATTATATCGTTTTTCACATCCACAAAGTCAAAAGACTCCAATAGCGCGATTCAGATTTTTGTTTTAAGATTTACGTATAAAACCCCTAGAATCACGGTATCTTGAAGTAAACATTTCTTACAATTCTAAGCAAATACCAAATCTGATTTTTACACTTAAACTTTGCTAAAATTGCGATGCTTTTAAATACTTAAAATAAAGAATTGAGCACGTATTAATAAACTATCCGAGCGAAAAAACTTTTAAAAATCTCAGTGTCCGACATATAATGAAGATCAGTCACGTGGTGAAACTGTAACCTTCAGGACCCACGTGAGCGGTGCCTCTGGCTGCACGTTGCACTTCTCACATGTGCTGACACAACCATAATCAAGCCACGAGGACGCTGTCATTATCCTTCTCGTATATCTAATGGACTTAAGATCTATTGTGTGTGTTTAAGCAAGAAATGGAACTGGCGACATTATGATATGACCAGGCCGGATTAATGAATAAATTATTTAAGAATATAGACAGCTAAATGAATTTCATATTAAGTTAGCTAATTCGAGAAATTTACATCACGTAGTTATCAATTCTATAATGTTTGCATAATATTTATGATAATTTTTAGTTCTTACAGAACTTAATAATAAAACAATTTTTTACCGGATTGAAGTTATGTATTTACAATAAAAAAAAAGTAAATGTAAAGCACGCGAAACGTCGGTTAAATTTAAAATTATGAAAAATAATTGTAAATACATAACTTTAATCCGGTAAAAAATTGTTTTATTATTAAATGTGTGAAAGTTATGCAATAAAAGACAATCTTACAGAACTTTCCAGATATATTATTTGATACTAAATTGCACACAATACTTTTACAACACAATATTTAATGGAAATTTCTTAGTTTAAGCCGTTAAGGCCTTACGTAATAAGCGATATTTTGCAACCTGAAATATTGAACTTTTAAATTTAGCATATTTCTATTTTGTACTCCAAACCAAATTTTTGATAAAATTGTTAAAGATTTTGTTTTATCGGGTCATTGAGTATAAAAACTAGCTTCACGTTTTGTCATGCAAGAAAACACGTTGTATCCTAGTGCCAAGGAGATAAGGGAAGTCCACGTCTCACAGGCTATTAATCTTTTCTAGGACATCTAGTTAAGGTTTTCTTGTACGTTACATTTCTTATTAAAACGTTAAAGAAAACACAAACATTCATGTCTTACGAATTTAAATATATTACGGATAAACATCAGTTGTTAAAATGTGAAAATATTGAGTATAGTAGAATAGTTTTGTATAGACACAGACATCACTCATAGACAATCATTAATAAGTATTAAATAACAGTATTTCTTATTTCTATTGATTGGTCTGGTATTATGAGACCTATGCTTTGCTTTAACATGTATAAAAAGTTCTTTGTATTTTTGAAGTGGATTATAAAATAACAAAAAAAATTACAAACATCCGTTTGTCCATTTTTTATTTACGAGTCTACTCTAATGGGAAATACGTCATAAACTGAATAAAAACTATACTTTAGTTAGCTACATCCTTTGTTCAACCGTGCTAAAGTTATCACTGTTCTATTTGCTTGTTAGAAAGTTTTAATTAATTTTAAAACACTGTAAAATATTTGTGGAAAAAGTTGCACGTAAAATGTTCACTTCAAAATATAACATAGTAGTTTTAGGTTTCAGAGTAGTGTTGGCGTTTATCTGTGGAGCATCTCTGAGAACGTAGGTTCGAACCCCGACTCTGCACTATTAGACTTACTGTATATGTGTACATTTAACACGCCCTAGGAATCGGACAAGTAAGAAGTAAGAAAACCACCATACCTTAGACCCTAAATGTCGACAGTGTGTGTCAAAAAGGTTGATCAATTATTTTCCTGTTAGAAAAATCCAATCAGAAATCGAAACCCAGAGGCACACACCTAAAAACAGAGCTGTGTTTTTTTAAGGGTTTCCACTTTAGTATCATATCATTCAAAGAGAAGGTGCAGCTGTGACTTTGCTACAGGGCTTATATTGTCTTCGTTATTTTAGATCTAAAACTCATCTCAGATGATGTGTATGTCAGGCGTTTAAATTAATGATTCTCTTTGAACTCCTGAAGAAACTACTAAGTAGCTATTGAGCTAGAACATTTTAATGACTATATAAACATTTGCCTTCAAAATTTTAAAGACTAAACTTGGCGGATCAACCAGGTTCAAAGAGTAAACTCATTATACACAAGTGAGGCGAATAATTAAATATAAATAACATCTAAAAGTCAAGGTGAGATATCTTCGTTTCTAGCCACGTTCTCTAATCTCAGAGCTCGTTTGTTTCGTGAAATGAAACACCTATCCCTCCCCCCCCAGTCGACTCACATTACACATCACAAGACTGACACGCTTCAGATTGAGTCGTATTAAGGAATTTTATTTATATTCTATAAGTTCTTGATCCAAAAATAATTGTTCACGTATTTTCCTTTGTGATTGTCTTTTGAAATTCTCGCTATATTACTTATAAGCGAGAATAAATATTTTATAGAATAAGATATTTTAAATATACTACGTATGACTACAGTTGGAATTTCTGTAACATAAATTTTATTTTGAGCTTGATTGTATTTTGTTTTCATTTTAGAATAATGCGCTACTGAATGATGCTGTTAATACCAGTATTGTATCTAGCTACTACGAGCATCCCAAATTAATTCAGTGTTCATACATAAAAAAGTGGTCTAATGTATGGAACTCGGATGAAAATCTTAAACAAATAATAAAATTTCTTTATCTGCGGATAACAAGTATTCCATTTGCGTAGAACATAATCTCTCAGTTATCCTATATTATTGAAAAAGCGAAGTCTCTTGTGGGTCAATAGTGGGTGATTAAGGGTCGCGGGTGAGTCTGATGAAGGACGCATTAACTTGATACCTATATTTGCTTTACCCTGCTGAGTATAAACGAATGCTTAACCCGTACTTATGAGCACTTCAAACTTTTAGGTGGACATTTAGAAATGTACTATACAAGAGAATATGATAAGTTCTACTGTGTGTCCAAAAGTTATCTGTTTGCATTATTATTTATTTTATTTAACGGTTATTTGCATATGTAATAAATTAATTAATATATTAGACAAGCATCAACATCCTTTTAAATAAAATAACAACAATCAATCCCTCACATACTTTAAGCAGAATATTCTAGTTTTAACTTTGTCAACTTCAAACAAAATACAACGTACCGTAATCATTACGTTAAAGCTTATTTGTATATTTTACTGGAGTTTTAATTGTTAGCGTTTATTATGAGAGCTTTGAAGTCGTAAATTTGTAGAACTTATTACGAAACTTTAACGATAGTCAGAGAGCGCGATATGTGCTTAGTACAAGCTGAGTGCTAAGTTAAGTAAAGAAAGTTGTGAAGTCTTATTTGAAATCCGAAATCCGACCTGGTTTTGAGACTTTAAAGTCTCGTCACATCACATTTGAAACCTAATTTATAATTTTGTATAGTAGATATGAAAGTTTCAGCGTTCAGAAATTTAATATTATCTTTTGACTGTATTTTCCGACGATTTAACAAAATTAAGTTAAATTATCGAATATATACGTAGTATAATACTTACTAATCATTATCATCATTACAATTAAGACTAATTACAGAATCATTCTGAAACAGCTACACGTTAGGTTCTGTTCGTTTCCTTGGAAATTATTGAATATGCATCATTGAATGTGTCCTTGAATATGTATGCATTTACGTTTGTTTCTGGTATTGTGTACTAATGCAATCATCTTTAGCTAGTACGGTGTATGGAAACATCGCGAAGAAACTGTCATGTCTTTGAACCAAACTCCGATGTTATAATCCGTATATAGAGAAATGCATAAATCTTGAGGTGAAGACACATATACCACCAATGGATTATTATTGGTACAATTATTAAATAGTTAGCAACAAAAAATATGCTGTGTAGTAATAATATAAAGCCCAAACCGGATATTAATATTCCAAAAATAACAATTAGTCACAATTAAGTTCATTAAACTCAAGAACTAAGTCCCTTATTGTTTACTTAGATACAATATAAATCCAATATTTATTGAAGAAAGAAAAATCCAATTTTTAATTGGCGACTCTTCCAGTTGTATTTGTCGTATTGATTTTATTCTAAATGAAAACATTTTAATCAAAATTTATAACGACACAAATATATTGCAATGGAAAACACGTGTTAAAATTGGATATTTGTGATAATTGAATGAAATCATCGGTCTGTAATTCCATTTAAAATTTACGGTACACAAAGGCAATAATTTCAACAGTTCTGCTGCAAACGAAACGAAATGAAAAACATTTTCAACTTGAGTGGCAGACGTATGTTTCCAACATACATACTTTACTGAGTACCAGCATGTCAATCGAACAAAATTTAATTTTACTCTCATACAGAGCTTTTAAATAATGAATTGGCTTTTTTTTTTATGGAACGGGGGGCAAACGGGCAGGAGGCTCACCTGATGTTAAGTGATACCGCCGCCCATGGACACTCTCAATGCCAGAGGGCTAGCGAGTGCGTTGCCGGCCTTTTAACAGGCTTAACAGGGACAATAGACTAATTTAGAACATTGGGAAGCCTGTTTGGTATAATTATTGTTTATTAATTATGGCATGTGTTTACCTCATGATGTGATCAGTCAATAATGAATATAGGAAATTACCTGTTAAATATTAAAATAAAGTTATTCGCAAAATGAAATGCTTGCCTTGTTAAACTCGTAATGCATAAATTGACTTGATCCTTTTATTATATTATTTTTGCTCTGACACAAAAACATGATGAAAATACTCCGAGCAGTTTGAGTTTCCAATTATTGATAAAATAAAATTTCGAAGATACACCGCGTCATAAATGCAATAATGTAATAACCGTATATTTTACGATGTTTTGATCGAAGAAAGTTTTAAAACGAAATGTTAAATAATGCTACGCCGTAGCACTCGTAGGACTAATGCCAAAGGTTGCATAGAGTCATTTATTTATTTATTTACACTTTGTTGCTTTATGATATAAAAAATTAACAAAATTACAAGTAAAGGAAAGGCAACTGGCGGCCTTATCGCTTTCGAGCGATCTCTTCCAGGAAACCACAGTGAGAAAAGAGAAAAAGAAAATGTATTAAATTACATAAGGTAGCCAAAAAGTGCAAAAATACATGTATTACATATACTTGTAAAGAAAAAGAAACTAAACAGGAACAAAAAAAAACAAACTAAACTAATAAAGGATACATTTAAAAAAAAATATACTAATAATAATAAAAAGTGCACATGAATCATTTTAATTTCATTTAAGATCAGTCTCACGTCGGTTAGTAGGTATTATTAAAGTTAGGGATACGATGTGGACAGGTAATGTTTGTACAGAAGAAATTTAAAAGAATTCATTTTAAAATTACAAAAAAAAATCTCATTACCCTACAAACTACACGTTGTTACTAAGCTACGCCATTTTGAAAAAATATCTAGCCATTTCGTGATAATAAATGCAGTAAAATAAATTTAAATGTACATTTGAATGTGTTGTCCTTATCACAATACCGGCACATGTACATAAAAAGATTATCACGCCCAACAAATTTTGTGATATAAATTAACTTTATTTAGTAGCTTTTGTAGCATAAAGTTTCAGTATTTTTTTGTTTTTAATGACTGCTGTAGATATTAGTCATTTATAAACAAAGATCAGAAGAATTTTTTAGAATATAAGTGCAGCAAAAGTTTTCTTTTGCAAACTAACGTAATAACGAATACCTTGGACAACTACGTTTGTAGATGACACTCAATTAAAAGTAGTACTAATTGGCATCGTTTCTTAATAACTATACAAATTTATTGACAAGTAGGGGGCGCTATAAGCCTATTACATGTACAGTAATCCCCCGGCGGCGGTCCGGTTCTACCGCGTTATAGGAAATCGCGTTGAAGGAGAAAATTTCTCGTAAATCGTTCTTTGGAACTAGGAACACGAATTCCCAAACACGAATCCCAAAATAGGAAACAGGTGCGCAAAACTAATTATGTAATTGACAAATCATTATAAATTTTCCACTACAGAAATATAACTTGTGAAATCTGCGGTATATGGGGGACGGAAATCGCGTTAAACGATAATGCGGTATAGGCGTACCGCGTTATAGGATTACTGTACTTCTAAAGTGTCTGTGAATAAATTAATTTTAAGTATGTTGAAGAACAGTATCGTATCATTGTACTATTTATCAAATCAAAATTACAAGTGAGGACAAACAATGCACAGCCGTAACGAATGTAGACAACAACGGGGTATACGTTCACGGTGGCTGCGTCCATTTGTATAGCGTGGCGCACAGATGTGTGGCTAGCGGGTAAATCTAGCTGAAGAAGGAAATGGCTTCATAAACATGGACCACTTAATTGCCGTCTGTCCTTTGAGTACTGTACACACGAATTTACTTTTTTGTTACATGTGAATATTGGTTAACCGTCGTGTGTTCTTGTTGTAGATATGTCATTGTTTGTAGAACGGGAAGAAATTTATCGTGAGGAAACAACCAAAAGTTTAAGACGCATTCATATCAGAAGCTAAAGACTTTGAATACAAATTCGTAGTGGTACTTGTTTTTGGTTTGAATTAGTGACTATTTAATATTTTACGTACCGGTTACATAAAGGCTTTTATTTGAAATCGTGCAATTATATGCACACGATATATAGAAGTGAATTCTGTAAAATTGTGTAACGGCTGTACTAGAATTACTAGAATTAATTAGACTGTACGAGTCTATTGAATTATATCTAATAGTAGATTATCTAAAGAACTGCTATAAGCTTAGCTGAGCGAGCTTTTACTTTCCGACTGGATCAATGAACAACTTATTAAAACTTCGTAAATGATAAAAACTTCTTAATAAATGAATTTGTACGACTGTAAAGCGCAAATAATTTATTAAAATTGAATATTCTAAGTAAGAGAATGTATACAAAAAGTGGCTGAACTAGTGTAGTGGCAATCTACACTACTTAACATACACCTGCTGCAAGAGTTCGCTACAAAATTACATTATACAAACATTACACTTTCCCACTTCAATTATATAAATAAGATACTCTATAACAATACGAATAGAAAGAATTCTTTATTCAAATTCTACATTCTTATTTCAAGCACTTATTAATATATCTGTAAAATAAATGTGTTGATATAAAGCAAGTTAAATAATTCAGTGTTATATAACTAAAGGACGCGCCATATCATTATTTTGATTTTGATTTGCTTTTTTAGGCAAGTAGCTTGCTACCTATGCCTTTTATGTCTACGAACTCGAGGCAATTATTGATTGATTTTGAATCAAATTAGGCAGCAGCGCGATGGTGAGGTAATAAAAATTGATTTATGAGACACAAGTATAAACTATTGACGCAACTAATTGACGCTGATATAATAGTATGACCAGTCTCTACAATAATATATGAGAAATCTGGAATACCTATCTAACATTCAAATCGACGTTTGTTCGGAAATATATTCGGGTCTCCCCAAAAAATATGTGTCTGGATCACACGTTAAGTGTCGGTCGTAAAATAAATGCTGATCTATTGAAGATCTGATAACCGGCACGGATGCAGTTTTATTGGATCTCCAGACCCTTCGGGATACTTTCTGGCTTACGTGTTGACGCCCGTTGACTCTGTACCTCTGTAACATTGAATTATTACGATAGTCTATACGATTGAACATTTAACATATGTAGTAGGTATAGAAGTTAATATATTTACAATTAAAATTAAAACCGACTACAAAAGTAAAAAACAAAGTTTGTTGGATATATGGAATTCATATTTTAATGATTAATAAAACATATTTTAAAGGATTTAAATAGTTTAGTGTCATAAAGATATAGGACATAGATATAGGTATATTTTTGTACGTTGTTAATCTGGCTCAGAATCGAAATCATTTAACACATTTTTCTTTAATTTTTTAAAACATACCTTACTAACATATCTACTTCAATAATACCTAATATAATTACATAATTATTTTTGCTTAGATCAACATCAAGTTCAAATACTTAATTAGTTAAGTTTTTTTCAATAACAAGAGTTATTATTAATTGAGCCCAAAGCCCAAAAATACGAGAATGTTCTGTAAGTAAAACTATAACATTTCTCAAGACTCTAAAGGTAATGAGCCTTTAAGACATATTGAAAGCATGACTCAAACTTAGGACATAAAATCTGTAAGCCCCATTGCACTTTAGCTCCCAGATTTAAAGTACAAAGTTTACGAAATGACGTACAAAGTGATTTGATGCAGGATCAAGCAAACTAAACTGCATTTTCATCTAGTTCGTAATACATTTCTGCTTTAGGTTCCCGTCTTTAGTTTTTGTGCTCAAAGGAGAAGCGTTGTAAAGCAGTGAGTTAAAATAGATGGATATTTTCCAGTGCATATGGCGAAGGTATTATGAAGTTGGCCGCCTGCTCGGGTCTCGGGTCGCTAACCGACAGCGCACTTACAAACTTTAATACTTTGAGTAAATAAAAGTTCTCTCCGAGAAGACGTAGTTTGAGAGGTTTGTGATCAAAGAGCAGTTGTTAGCTATTAATTATCTACTTAGATTAAACTCGATACAAATTGCTGTCATGGACGTGAACAGACTAGTGGCGCATCAATTTATTAGAAAAGTTTTATTATACGATCGTTACAAATATGTTTATCCTGTGTGTGTAAAACGACCTTAGAATATCTGTTTAATAGTATACTTTTACGTACCTATGTATAACATATTATAGTTGATTATAAGTTTTCAGTATTTACAATATTCTTAACCTGCATAGTAATAATAAAACAAATTTAAAAAGTTTGGTCCCTGTGGCAGTGTACCTTTAATATTGGCAGCATTTCCTCCGTTGAGCGAGGAAAGCACCAGCTCTGAGGTCACCGGTACTATCCACCAGACGCCAACTTAAATATTTAATTAGTGCCTGTGCACGTGAATCCCACGGTCCAAAGGGAACAAAATTAATATATTTTAGATGCTTCTTTAATAGACTACATAGACATTGATGAACTACTATTGAAATAATTAAAAATAATAAGTATTAATCAGCTCTGATAACTCTCAGAAATAATCACACATTCAGTTGATTGATTCCACCTGACTCCTAGGCGATAATTTAACGTGTCCCATCCTGTTACGCCCTGTCAGCTCTGTCAAGTGACATCTGTCCTGATGACACAATATGACACGTCTCGCTTTTATGATGAGGCGACGAAATTACCTTCATTGAAATACAATTTCTTATTTATACAGTTCATTTATAAATCGCGAATAATATTTGTTCTTAACTAAAACTGTTTACAAACATTTTGTTTAAACTAACCGCGAGTCTTGCATTATATTAATTTTAGATAAAATCTTGTCAAAATATGACTTGCCAATAACCTATTCGTAGACAATGACCCTGTTTAAAGTCATTACCTAGTAATAGTGTTTACCGAACAGAGATAGCTTGTGCCTGTGTCTGAACAACGCGATAAAGTAGTGTTTATGTTTGTCCCTCCGTAAATAATGGAGATTTAACTCGCTTTACGACCGACCGCCCGCCCTAGCGCTCGCGTCATTGACAATTTATATTTTATGTGATTTATATAAGTAATTATATTTGTTTGTGTTTGTTGTATCATTAAATGTCAATGCACCTTTTTACTGAATATTGTGTACTGTACATACAATTGTAAGGAGACTACAATAGGAAGGAGTTATCTTACACAAGTTGTAATGGTATGTTTGCATATTTCGACAGGTCTTCGTTTTGGGGCTGAAATTCCTATCCATAATAACTAGTGTTTGACTAATTCACTCCCGGTTTACTTTATATTTTTTTTTCTCAAAGGTTGTTTAATTTTTTGTTCTGTCATTCAGTTATATCTTTAATAAAAATTATAAATCTGTTGAGTGTATCACGATAACTTTCGCTGATTTCTATAGAATGCCGTTCCTTTAGCAGACTTGGCGCTTTGCCTTTAATCCATTAATAGAAGCTTTGATTGTAGCTTGTTTCGGAATAATTCACTCGTGCATTTTCTGCGAGTTCAATAACCTTAGTAGTATGGATTCCCGGGGACTGCCTCACCCGCTGCCTCAGTCTAAAAAAAGCTGTTTCAGAGGCAGCGGCCGCCTAAAAAAAAAAAAAAAAAAAAAAAAAGTTTGTACTCTATCCCCACTAAACAGGCCGTGCGGAGTCGATAGCACTCACTCCCGAAGCGATATTTCTCTCTGTTTCGAAGTTAGGTTTTTCTATACGTTGCTGATTAATCTATTTACTAATCACCTGTGTAATGTCTCGCCCAATACGTTACCCTCATTTACTAATTATCGAGTCAGTTTCGTACCTATCATTAGCTAATTATCATCTGCATTTACCTGCATTGCACCAGGAATGGACGGGAAAAGGATTTGATTGAAAATTAAAAATATGATTACCATGTTTTATGTGTTTATTTGCATTACGTTACAGTACAATTTTACTAGTGCCATGTCATTTCTTGGCGAGTCATACGAAAAGTTTCTGAGGTAATCTTCCAAACTGAAACCCCAAAACTTGTAGTACAAATATACCACACAATACTCCCCACATAACGCAGAATAGATATCCTGAACGCTAGCTGTATTATAGCTCCACACCCGACAATTTCTTCTTAAAAAATCCGTTATTACTCTAATCGGTTTACGGCCAAAGGAATCAAAATATTCTCCAACTTTTTCGTGGTTGATATGAATAGCTACCCAATGAGAGCCTGGTTGTGAGTCAGGGTCGAGATTGCATATAATAAATGCGGGTAAGTGTATGTGCATTGGTAGGCGATTCGAGGGGTACACGCTATACTGGATGCTGGGATGTATTCTATGGAGACTCATTTGCAGGTTTAATGTATTCATTTTTACTCCAACGCGTTTGACCTTCTACTCTTATATATTGCACTAAATACAATTCCAATTCCTATCAATCATCCACCTCAACTATCATCACGTTGT
This sequence comes from Pieris macdunnoughi, assembly GCA_905332375.1. Taxonomy (NCBI): domain Eukaryota; kingdom Metazoa; phylum Arthropoda; class Insecta; order Lepidoptera; family Pieridae; genus Pieris; species Pieris macdunnoughi. The sequence continues at coordinate 1,514,753 of CAJOBZ010000046.1, forward strand.
ATTGTCATCCCAATATATGTAATATCTTATATGCATTTATTTAGAAAAGTAGGGAAAGTATAAATGAGAAACCATTTGTTATTTATTATATTTCATTCTGTTTATTATTCTCAATTTAATTATAAGTACATAAAAGTCATTTCTTAACTACTATAATCCACACATTATCTTACAATTACAAAACACATTATCAATAAATAATAATGAGTAGTTATTTACAACTAAATTTCATTAACATATTATTAATAATCTAGTTCACATTTTTAAGTTGGAATTGTTAACTAGTTTATAATGACCCAGTGGTAGCGTATCTATATTATTTGGTAGAATGTATCGCTTGGTATCATTAAAAGATAAACATGTTTTATTTATTTCTTGTGTGAAAATTGTATGTTTTAATGATTTAAATCGATACATTTTACAAAATTGAACATTTTCATTAAATAAACATGACTTATAATTATCTAACGTTAATTTTTTTAGTGACACATTTGTTAACGCCTTAGTAATAATTTTATCATCTACCTGTAATGCATACATTTTTGATCGCAAACCCACAAATTCTGTAAAGATTTTACCACAATTTTCATCTTTGAAATAACCCAATTTTTTCTTATTTACTTGAGGAAAATTAAAAACATTGTTTGCATCATAATCTGATGTATCGAAATGTGTACAAATGTCTGGTTTTATATCATTATAAAAGTTACTAGTAAATATTTGATAAATGAGACTGTCGGTATCTGTGTACAGTAGTTTCAGATTTGAAGTAAATTTCTCTTTCATGTAATTATAGTGGAAATCATAAATCAGCGTTTTAGATATATCTAATATACAAAATCTGAGATAAATAGGTTTATTATAAATTAATTTCATTTTGTTTAATTGAATTGCAACAAGACTTTCAGAAAATATTGAAACACTGTGAAAATGTGGTTGAGCAATTAGATCCCCAGCTCCCAATATTTTGCCCCTATTTTCCCAGTGGGTTAACAGTTTAACGTTAACTCGTTTCTCAATATTTTCCATAGTCTTACCAAAACCAGCGTTGTTCATAAGTTTATAGAAATCCTTCTCAAAATCAGAATTAGCTCGAGTTCTTAATTGTGTATTAAGGTTTATATATTTCTTTAACCATGTACTCTGCTTAAATTTTAATATTCTATAAACTTTTAATAATTTTAAACCCATTTTCAAACATTGAATTAAATTTCGATAATGAATAATATATTTGGATTTATTTCTTAAGTTTGGAATCAATCTAATTTCCTTAGCGTCCCCAACTGGTATATTTTCTGGACAAAGAGGTAAATATGAATGTTTATTATGTAAATCCACTGGATACTCCAGATCTACTTCTAAGATAAAACCTATATCTGATGAACAACTAACATTAAAATCTGTATCAGCACTAACCCACTCAAAACCACCTGTAGGTAGATATTGCGACATTGCCCAACCATAAAGATTATTGGCATCGAAATACATTAAGAATGACTCTTTATCTTTCACATTATAGTCAGACATGTAAACATTATTTGCTTTTGCATAACGAGTGCTACATTGCGAAACACCACCACGAATTCCTGATTTAATAAAAGCAATCATATCTATATCAGAAAGTAAGTCAATTTCTGTTTTAGTATGTTTTAACATAGCATCCCAACTTAATCCAGGTGCTGTATAGTAATGAGCCGGATCTAAATCGTACGTTTGAATGCAAACGCACCTAAAATTTTCAAAAATATCTGCTAACAGTAAAACATCCGTTTTTAAATAAAGATTTGAATAATCCAACATATTTTTACAATTGAAATGATTCCAAACATCTTTAGCATGGTTGTAATCTTCATTAGAAATAATGGAATCTGTAAGAGTACTGTAAAAGTGTGGAAGATCTGGAAGTTGATTGTAGTTTAAAGTATCAAAATCTTTAATGAATTCATATGGAAATACACACACAATAAAAAAGTTTAGTCAGCCGTTTAAAGTCTTCTGAATTGGGAAAGCATTTTGATAATTCATTTAAATTATTATTTGTTAAATTTTTTGCTAAAGTATCTAAGCTACTGGGTAAAAATTTTAGGGAATCCACAAAACGTAAAGTTACATTACTGTTATTGATTTTAAGTACCTTTGAAAATGATATGTATTTTTCTTTATTTTGCGGGAGAACTTCTACCTGACCTTCATCAAAGTTTAAGGCATGTACGATAAAATGTGCATCATAATGACTTAAATTGTGCAAGAAGACTGGTATAGTGTAAGGTACTCTAAATTTTTCTGAACAAAGTTTATGTATGACCCCAACAAATTCCCCAGTAAACCAATCGTGGTAAATCATTGAATCCCCACAAAATTTTATCACAAATATAACAATGATTAGATTTGCTAACTATATCTTGCTGTATTGGTGATAATTTATCAGCCACTTTTTGGAAACCAATTTTTTTAACAATTGTTGTCAAATTATCTTTCAGTGATTCCATAAATTTTAAAGCACAATTTTCTCCAGTATATGTTACATATTTAGACAATTTATCATTGTATGAGCATTTAATGTAGTATCCAAAACTATATACATTATGTTTTTGTACATTTATGGTATGTGATTTTGAAGGATCGTTTGAACATGATGCTAAAGGACTTAAAAAAAGCCTCAAAATCCGCATATATAACAAAAGGTATCATCAATTTACGTTGAAATTTATCAAAACTTAATTTACTTTCGGATACAATATCGCCCCACCAATTTTTTTTTAATTTTTATCTACGCTTTGTATTTGTGTACAAATATGTCTGCGATCATTTTTTTGATGGTTATTTAAACGTTCAGGTGTTGAAAAATATTGTAAACAAAAGTCACATAGATATATGGCTTCCTTGGATTTTGAAATTTGACTACTTATTAATCGTGACATATTTTTTATATAACAATAATGACCGATTTTACCCTGTGTCAAATATAGTAAATTTATATGAGTCTGCATTTTATTCTTTGTAAAATACAAAGGCCCGACAATACAATGTTTTTTTCTTTGTTCATTATATTCTAATCCAAAAACATTAATGCTAATATTATTAAGACTTTCAATTTTGTGTATATCGTTTAATTTAACTGGAAATTTTATATTACCGAACTTTAATTTATGATTGTATTTGGTGTATGATGATACTCTATCTGAATTTTTATGAATTGGAAATAAAGCAGATAACAGTGCTTACTTAAAACAGGCGTCATCCGTGTTTTTGACATTTATCACAGCTTTTTTTTTGTTTTTATATCATGTGGTAACTCAATAAAGGATTTTCCTCTTAAAGGGTTAAATTGATTCAAATTCATATCCAAATGTAAAAATTTTTTCAGACTCCACCCACTATCCTTTCTCTCAAATGAATTTATATAGTTAATTAAAGATTTCGTGAGAGTTGTATAAAATATATTTAAATCATCACCGATACAAACAATAAAATTCATTGATTGGAAATCAAAAGTGTTGTTTATGTTTTTTTGTCTCCTGAACAAAATCACCGTATAAAATGAAATTTATTTTTAAAATTGTGTGATCTTCTATAGATTTTTTTATTATTGTAAATATTGTATCTTTAACTGACGCAAGAAATAAATCTGGTGTCTCAAACTGTAAATCATTTTGATTTTCTGAAGTTACTCTATAGGTTATTATTCTATTACCGAACGCAGTCTCAATTATCTTTACATTGGGTTTTATTGAATGCTGTATTTTATCTACATTATTTTTGTGTGCATTGCTCCTTAGATGACTAGCGAAATATTTTTTGGAAACATTTGTATTACAATGTATGAAGACTGAAATATAACATAAATAAATCAAAATGTGTTTTAAAAAGAAATAAGAATTATTAAAGAATTTACTGAGACCAAATTAAAAAAAAAAAAAAAAAAAGAAAAATATAGTATTGTGGTACGAATCCATCCACAGGTCAACGTGAAGAAATTTATTTGTATAATCAAAAATGGAGGTGAGTTATTTATATATATAAATATATATATTTTTCTTTTTCTTTTTTTCTTTTTTTTTTTAATTTGGTCTCAGTAAATTCTTTAATAATTTTTATTTATTTTTAAAACACATTTTGATTTATTTATGTTATATTTCAGTCTTCATACATTGTAATACAAATGTTTCCAAAAAATATTTCGCTAGTCATCTAAGGAGCAATGCACACAAAAATAATGTAGATAAAATACAGCATTCAATAAAACCCAATGTAAAGATAATTGAGACTGCGTTCGGTAATAGAATAATAACCTATAGAGTAACTTCAGAAAATCAAAATGATTTACAGTTTGAGACACCAGATTTATTTCTTGCGTCAGTTAAAGATACAATATTTACAATAATAAAAAAATCTATAGAAGATCACACAATTTTAAAAATAAATTTCATTTTATACGGTGATTTTGTTCAGGAGACAAAAAAACATAAACAACACTTTTGATTTCCAATCAATGAATTTTATTGTTTGTATCGGTGATGATTTAAATATATTTTATACAACTCTCACGAAATCTTTAATTAACTATATAAATTCATTTGAGAGAAAGGATAGTGGGTGGAGTCTGAAAAAATTTTTACATTTGGATATGAATTTGAATCAATTTAACCCTTTAAGAGGAAAATCCTTTATTGAGTTACCACATGATATAAAAACAAAAAAAAGCTGTGATAAATGTCAAAAACACGGATGACGCCTGTTTTAAGTAAGCACTGTTATCTGCTTTATTTCCAATTCATAAAAATTCAGATAGAGTATCATCATACACCAAATACAATCATAAATTAAAGTTCGGTAATATAAAATTTCCAGTTAAATTAAACGATATACACAAAATTGAAAGTCTTAATAATATTAGCATTAATGTTTTTGGATTAGAATATAATGAACAAAGAAAAAAACATTGTATTGTCGGGCCTTTGTATTTTACAAAGAATAAAATGCAGACTCATATAAATTTACTATATTTGACACAGGGTAAAATCGGTCATTATTGTTATATAAAAAATATGTCACGATTAATAAGTAGTCAAATTTCAAAATCCAAGGAAGCCATATATCTATGTGACTTTTGTTTACAATATTTTTCAACACCTGAACGTTTAAATAACCATCAAAAAAATGATCGCAGACATATTTGTACACAAATACAAAGCGTAGATAAAAATAAAAAAAAAAATTGGTGGGGCGATATTGTATCCGAAAGTAAATTAAGTTTTGATAAATTTCAACGTAAATTGATGATACCTTTTGTTATATATGCGGATTTTGAGGCTTTTTTAAGTCCTTTAGCATCATGTTCAAACGATCCTTCAAAATCACATACCATAAAATATGTACAAAAACATAATGTATATAGTTTTGGATACTACATTAAATGCTCATACAATGATAAATTGTCTAAATATGTAACATATACTGGAGAAAATTGTGCTTTAAAATTTATGGAATCACTGAAAGATAATTTGACAACAATTGTTAAAAAAATTGGTTTCCAAAAAGTGGCTGATAAATTATCACCAATACAGCAAGATATAGTTAGCAAATCTAATCATTGTTATATTTGTGATAAAATTTTGTGGGGATTCAATGATTTACCACGATTGGTTTACTGGGGAATTTGTTGGGGTCATACATAAACTTTGTTCAGAAAAATTTAGAGTACCTTACACTATACCAGTCTTCTTGCACAATTTAAGTCATTATGATGCACATTTTATCGTACATGCCTTAAACTTTGATGAAGGTCAGGTAGAAGTTCTCCCGCAAAATAAAGAAAAATACATATCATTTTCAAAGGTACTTAAAATCAATAACAGTAATGTAACTTTACGTTTTGTGGATTCCCTAAAATTTTTACCCAGTAGCTTAGATACTTTAGCAAAAAAATTAACAAATACCATCAAAATCATTACAACCATCATTCCCAAACGATGTATTTGCCAGCGCATACCACACACTGTACTCAGGCACCGGTATACATTTTCTTAACGAAGGTAATGGGATATCGAGGGAACAATACTCAGATGGATATTGTTTACTAGCCTTTGATTTAACCCCCGACTTATCAGCTAACTCTAATATTCATTGGAATCTCATTCGTCATGGTAGTGTGAGAATGGAAGTAAGATTCGAGACCGCATTGACTGAAACAATTAACTGTGTAGTTTATGCAGAGTTTTCAAATATTATAGAAATAGATAAGAACAGAAATGTATGTGTGGATTATAGTAGTTAAGAAATGACTTTTATGTACTTATAATTAAATTGAGAAAAATAAACATAATGAAATATAATAAATAACAAATGGTTTCTCATTTATACTTTCCCTACTTTTCTAAATAAATGCATACCTATAAGATATTACATATATTGGGATGTCAATACAACGTGATGTTAGTTGAGGTGGATGACTGATAGGAATTAGAATTGTATTTGGTGCAATATATAAGAGTAGAAGGTCAAACGCGTTGGAGTAAAAATGAATACATTAAACCTGCAAATGAGTCTCTATAGAATACATCCCAGCATCCAGTATAGCGTTTACCCCTCGAATCGCCTACCAATGCACATACACTTACCCGCATTTATTATATGCAATCTCGACCCTGACTCACAACCAGGCTCTCATTGGGTAGCTATTCATATCAACCACGAAAAAGTTGGAGAATATTTTGATTCCTTTGGCCGTAAACCGATCAGAGTAATAACAGATTTTTTAAGAAGAAATTGTCGGGTGTGGAGCTATAATACAGCTAGCGTTCAGGATATCTATTCCGCGTTATGTGGGGAGTATTGTGTGGTATATTTGTACTACAAGTTCTGGGGTTTCAGTTTGGAAGATTACCTCAGAAACTTTTCGTATGACTCACCAAGAAATGACATGGCACTAGTAAAATTGTACTGTAACGTAATGCAAATAAACACATAAAACATGGTAATCATATTTTTAATTTTCAATCAAATCCTTTTCCCGACCATTCCTGGTGCAATGCAGGTAAATTCAGATGATAATTAGCTAATGATAGGTACGAAACTGACTCGGTAATTAGTAAATGAGGGTAACGTATTGGGCGAGACATTAGACAGGTGATTAGTAAATAGATTGATCAGCAACGTACAGAAAAACCTAACTTCGAAACAGAGCGAAATATCGCTTCGGGAGTTGCCTGTTTAGTGGGGATAGAGTACAAACTTTTTTTTTTTTTTTTTTTTTTTTTTTTTTTTTTTTTTAGGCGGCCGCTGCCTCTGAAACAGCTTTTTTTTTGACTGAGGCAGCGGGTGAGGCAGTCCCCGGGAATCCATAATATTAATATAATTGTTTATTAGTAATCATAACAATTAAATATACAGTATTTATAATTTTCTACAAAATAAATAATAATATATTTTTATAAATTTCAATTAATATAACTGTGTGCAAATATGACTAACTGGGGGCAAACGGGCCGAAGTCTCATCTGGTAATTTGTGAAAAGTACCACAAATGACCACTTATGGCAGTGCCAGAGGCATTAGTTGCCTTTAAGAATTATTATTTTTAAATCCTAAGTCTAATTGGATAAAAAAGATTCGGTATGGGTTTCTACCTAGTAGTTCTCGGCAAAACTTTAAGTTATACAACGAAGGAAGTTTGAGAAATATTAAATTTTGCAAACTATAGATGTTTCATACCTATTAATTTAAAAAAAGTTTTAATAAAATCTCTACACGTACCAGTGGTGCTACTCTTTTAGGTCTAAGCCTCAGATTTCTGTTTCTATTGTGTGATTATTTCTAATAGCTAAATTGGTGAGTAACCTTCTGTGCCTGACACACAACGTCGACTTTTTGACAAAGACATGCCGGATTCCTCACGATATGTTTACGAACGTGCGAGTGTTATATGAAGAAAACTTTACACATTTAAGTAAAATAATTTCTTAATAACCTTGAAAGAGCTGTACAAAAAGACATAGGTACTTCGTTTATAGCCATGTTATGGGCTATAATTGTAATTTTCATTTAACACTTTTGTTCTACCATGATTGACGTCACACGGTGGGCGTGCGCAGGCGCAGTGTTTATTGTGATAGCTATGATGGATGAGCGAAACGTTAACAACCGGGCCGTGTTACTTATTGCCAGCGTTCGATCTTAGTGTTTTCAACATCCTTAGTCATAGCTCAACAGGTACAATAATGTGTTATTACAATTTAGAGGAATCATCTGAATCAATCTTTCTATGTGAGCAATTACAAATCATACATCGCCTGCTATTATAGGTATTTCTGAACTGAACTCAGGGCCTACAAGAGAAAAGCGTAACACATCTATAAAAGCTGACAACGCACTTGCAATCCTCCTGGTTGTGAAGATGGCAGGCCGCGGTTAAGATCATTCAATTAAGTATAAATGACCAGCCTGCTCGCTATGAAAAAATAACATAATTTTAAATATAGTGTGCAGTGGTAGTGATATAGTGGAATGGATTAATGAGTAAAGAGTCACAGGAACAAAATAATGGTGTAGGAAGGTCAAGGATTACGCGTGGAGAAAGGAAGGTAGACAATGAAGGGCAGGAACTGACAATAAACGATATGAATATTGTCGTCTAATGACAGGAATCGAGAACCTGAACAATTACTAGAAATCACGACCTGAATTTGAATAAAAACAGGACTTGCAGATAACTTATTGAAGATAATGTCGTCAAAAATTTGTTTGTAGGCATCAGTCGTTTAATTTCGACATTAAAGTCTACTTTTAAGGGTTTCTCCTTAATTCAACCGCTCAACTGAACTGAGGGCCACACAGGGAACGGGTTGGGATGATGTTTAGCCTTATCGAAGTGGCGTGTGGACGCCAACTTCATCCATTCACGGTAAGGAGCTCCAGGTCGTGGTGGAGATTGACGTTCCTCACGTAGAAGGGAGCGCCTGTAGGAGTGGATATGAGAGGGGGCTGATGGTCGGACTAATCAGTGCCTGTATTTATAGCAACCCAAACTTGTGATAAACAAGTTTTGTGACTAAATTCGAATCGGCTACAGAGTCAAAACGGAGTCGTAGAATCGAGTTTTAAATTATTATTGTAATATTTATTGATTTTATGTTTAGAAGGTTCCATGTTACGATGAATTACTTTTAAAAATAACAGTAATAAAATATAATAATGATATACTAATAGTATCAAATATAAAATAATAATAGTAACCATGGAGTTTTAGACCATTGAATAGTCGTTAAATTATAGATCTAGCAACATTAACAAATCAAATAAACTACTATTAACGGTTCTGAACTAATTCGACTTTGATGTTACTAAATTTTAATGAAAATGTCCGTTGACACATGCCATTTAATATCGGAGAAATCTCCGACACAATAAACTACTTTTAATAATAATGAGTACGAGATTACTATTATTATAGACTATCGACTAAAAATAGTTGTTATATCTATAAAGATATAGCAAAGTTTTAATGGTTATAAATTTATCAGTTGATAAGAGTTAATTTATGAGCTCTGTGCTAATGCTCCGACATACAAAATCGTTGACTAATTTAAAAATAGACGCTAAAGATTTTGAATTTAGAAAATGTTAATGTAATTGAGCGTGCGAGGCTGTGGGCCGATAAAACCTACCGATCTGTGAAACTCTTTGTGGCGATACAGCTTTGGTCGCTCACGGAGTAACAGACGCCATTAGAAAGTAAAACTCGGATATCCAAAACACAATATGTGGAAAATATTTATAGCATTGGCATAATACTGACGTATTTTAGAGATCAGATACAAAACATACTACTTATATCTATATTACAGGAACTAAAGTAACAAAGGGAATAAAGCCTCTAATATGTTGTTATTCATTATAAACAGACTTTAAGTTTGATTAAAATAATGTATCGTTTACGATTACATTGGTAGTATAAGGACAAAACAGGCCAAAACTTAATAATTATGTAGTATAATATAATTCCTTATATAAGAATTATATCTTTAATGTTACGTATTGTTTCAGATGCTGTGAGTTCTCACGGCAGGCGACCTTAACGTCTTGAGAATCGATTACCTCAGATCCGAAATAAAAGGTGAGAAACTATTTCAATATTAATAATCTATTTAATTTTTTTTTTGCTTACAACATATCTGTTTGGTTAGCGCGAATTGTCACATTAAGTTGAAAGGTAACATGAGTACAATTACTCAAATTTTTTGAAATACAGCAGAATATTTCAATACCTTTCTAATGCTAGATTTGCAGCAATAGTTCTACTTTCGTTCGAACATTTTGTAAAAAAAAATGTTGCTTGCCGGCTCTTCTCATCCGTTCTACGCCTTTATTAGGGAATTAGTAGTAAATGTAAATTAAGAGGCATTTTATTTTTTACGTGTTAATTTTGTTACCAAGTTGAATAAATAATCGGCGTTAATATCAAATTGTTGTATACTGTATAGATCTTAAGTACCAGATAGAATATTGAAATACAAATTTCACGAAATAGATTTACTTAGTACATCAAAGAAATATAATCGTCATTTGGGACAAGGCTAAAATATAAAATCCCATTGGTACACTCGTGAGATTTCAACTTCAAATCTTATATATGAATATTATAATTGATAACCATATTTTACTAGAAATAATAATTAGAATAACAGTATTGGCCTAGTGGCGTACACCTGTGAATCCTAGGGCCGTGCTTGTGTTAGGTATTAAGAAATCAAATGATCACGAAACAGATATTTTGTATCTGAGACCCAGACCTAAAAATTTTCTGGGCTCTATGACTATATTAGGTTTAAAGACATTTATTCTCATAACAGACAATAGTCACTTACATGAGAACTTATATACTAATGATACAATTTATCACGTCGTGGGTCACTGAAGATCTTCAAGGATGAATTAGCGAAGTAGAACTTGGGTGGACTTTCATTTACGTAGATAACTGGGATCACTCAAGATATGGTCTTTTAGTCTTAATATTGCCAGGCTGTCTGCACTTTTCATATTTTGTGGAAGTCTATTATACCGCAGCACTCCCCCAATGCTCAATGTTTTTTTACCGTTATTGGTTCTAGACTTAGGTACAATTAGATTGTGAGGGCGTCGTGAACTGCGTTTCTGAATTTATATTTATAGCTATATTATGATATATTTGCTAAATTGTAATAATAAACACAAGTGAAGCGGCCGCAATAACAAAATATAAATTACAATTACCAGTATTGCTATATATACATGCAAATCAAATACAAATATATCGGCTCATTGATGCGTTGTGTATTTATCGTAAACAGCTAAATATAACATTAAATAAACTTGTATGAAATTATCCATTCATAGTCGTGGCATCATAACCATTCTTGCGGTTTCGCTTCACAAATATACATCACTTTCTAGAATTTGTTATATTATTCTAGCGGACCCCACAGACGTTGTCCTGCATGATATCTCAAGCGATTAGGATATTAAATAAAGTATGAAAGTACCGACTCCAGCGCCATCTGCCGGGCTGATTTGTGAATCTAAACCATCCTCCACTCAATCGCATACAAAAAAATTTATTCCAATTGGTCCAGCCATTTATTACACACGTACAGTAGAATTATATATCCTATCTTTTAAGTTAGATCAAACTGCACACGGTGTGCAAATTTTCTTGAAATCGGTTAAGTAGTTTAGGAGTCCATAGCGGATAAATAACGTGACGCGTAATTAAGTGATTAGCCTTCTGTGTCAGAAACAATCGATTTTTGAGTGAAGCTGGCCTCCTTGCAATATTTTCCTTCACCGTACGAGCCAAAGTTTACTGCCCACAGAGAATATTTAGGTGCACAGGCGGGCTTGTAAGTTGTGTGGCTTTGTGGCTTGCTTAACATTGTTATAATGTGTAAAATAAATGCCAGTGCGTGCCAAGCATGAGCATCAACGTCATTTTAGAAGTTATACTTCTTTTGGCGCGTTAGGGAAAAATGATAAGAGTAAATTTTTACGATGCGTGCGCGTACCGTCACAAAAAACCGACATCCTGAAGCTAGCTATAGTCAACATTTTTTTTTTTTGTGATATTTAAATAAACTTTATTTAACTAGATCATTTACCTTTTTTCTATTATTAGTGTCGTTTTTTCTACAAACGTAGAATAACATTTTTAAAAAGATTTTTATCTTGTATCTTTTATCAGAGAAGTATAACTTCTAACGCGTGTCTGTGAGATCCAAACGCGTGTATTAACAAAAATATCAGTATAATTGATTTCCTATATTTTAATAATCGCGTAATTTAAAACTGTTTGAAATATTCTCGAAACCTTCAATATAGAAACCTTAAGACAACATAAATAATTTTGGGAACACAGTTGGTATGACAGTATGCCTACAGCATACACAATAAACTCAAATTTCTAACACAATAGACGCGTAATGAGAAGAATAGGCAAGAAACTCCATACTTACTCTTTCACAATAGTTTTTAAAATATTTTGTATACATTGATTTGATAATTATATGTGAAGACCATGTACCTAGAATTAAAAAACTACTATAGGTACTAAAATAAAATAGGCGCATGGTTTTATAAAAAACAATGAAGCAACTAAATTATTAAGTAGATACATGGTGCATTGACAAATATTGCAACTATAGATTTCACATATTTTTTATAAAAAAATAAATTATTAACATACAGTCAATAACGAATAACGATAATAAAAAAACGGGAATGCAGAGAGGAGGCGGACAATGCTGATATTGTATTTTTATAAATTGTATAAACGCTATACAAAACGGTTGTATGCGCCAAAACGGTTGTCTAAACGACAGCGCAGAGTTCATGCTTGGCAGACATTTTGGTATATGACTATGTATAGCTCTCACCCATCTATTTTAATAAACAAACATGACCACACTGACAAGCACATTTTTGCAATTTGTTCGATATCACGGTTCACTGTTTGCATGAAAAATTAGTTTTTAACGAGACATCACAGAGGTTCACGAGCGTTCATACGAATACTTAGAATCAGCTAATGAATTGTGTGTAATTTGCGTTTTTTACATTTATTTAATGTTATTCCTTTGACGAACCTTTATATGGAAAAATGCAAGTTAAAGCAAGCATTTTGCTATTTCAAGAATAAGAACGTTAAAACCAAAGGTTTTGAGTTCAATTCCGGACAAAACATTATTTGTGACAGTAGGCAATAGTGAGCTCAGACTTGAATATTCACCGTCTCTTAAATACAAATTTTAAGGTATTTTTAAATGAATTGTTACCAGAAAGCCGTACCACATAACTCTGCCTTGTTATTAATAAATTATAAAAAGACATCGGAATGTTGTTTACTGTTTGTATTTGATTGATGGGGCATGCAAACGACGAACACACCTATGCAAGCATTTTCTGATGATAAAATATGAATTTTAACAACAGATCAAAAATAAATGTAACATATAAAAGTTATTTAGACAAATTAGCTAGAAATACATACGTACGCCATGTCTGCTCCAGTGATTCGTGGATATCTCAGAAATTGAGCCGAATGGGAGGAAACTTAGACTATTTCCTCAAAAGAGGATTTTCTTGATATAAGTTCCAGTTTCCGAGAAATATTTTGACTAGTTACGAATTAAAACAAATTATTAATGATACTCTATGATTTACAAAGGCGTTGTGCCTACTGAATGTCTCCAACACTATCGACATCTTTAAGTGTTCGCAGAGTGAGTTCACAGTAGCGATATTATGTATTTAATATTACCTACATATATATAATTTTTTCGACAATATCGTATTGGTTTAGTACTAAGGATAGTGTGTATATTTTTGTAAATAAATACATGGGTGTGTAGTTTACAAAACAATTCATTGTATAGATATGTTACGCAAGCAATTAACATCTCATAAATCATAAACGTACTACGTATCAAAGTAAAATAGCATAAATGTTGTACTTTTAAGACAGAAGTACCACTGTATAAAAGACAATGTAATTTTGACTAATATTTATCCAATAAAATAGAGTGTGTGTACGCTACATAAGTGAAATAGTAAACAGTTATTGAATTGAAAGCCAAAACGGAACTTTTCCAACTAAAGCTACCTTTATAATCTTATTCTTTTGTTTCAGATAACTCGGGTCCGGGAGTTTTCTGAGTCATCCATCATTGCACGATGTAAGTAGATAGTAATAAATAATTAATGGCATTTTATGAGGGGTTACTGGATGCCACTCGTAGACCCTCAAATTGCTTAGACAGTTTTACGAGCAATTTAATTAATTTTGAAACATAATCAGGGTAAAAGGGTGAACGTTTCAAAACATCTCTACTTAATTATTTACGCGGAAACTCGTTTATTTAGGTAAACATTTATCGCGTCTATTGAGAATAATATTTTGTCTTTAACTATGAGAAATCTCTGTAATTTCTGAGGACCTAAACAATACAGAAAAATTATCTTTTATTAAAACATTCTTCAATCTTTTCCAGGTAAATAGCCTGCTGCTAACATCGACAAGAGGCACAAAAATCCGTGAAAATGGAGCTGGAAGACGTGGAGATGTATGGCAGCGGCAGCTACCTGTATGATGACAACAGTACCTTCAACAGCACATTTGAGAACTGTCCTAACATAAACTTGCCCGTCGTGTATGTGGTCACGGAGTTGCTGTATGCAATTGTGTGCGTAGTAGGGCTCCTGGGCAACACACTCGTCATCTACGTAGTGCTACGGTACTCCAAGATGCAGACGGTCACTAATATGTACATTGTCAATTTAGCCATCGCCGATGAATGCTTCCTTATAGGCATACCCTTCCTCATCGTTACCATGTCACGAGGCGCTTGGCCCTTCGGAAGATTCATGTGCAAGGCGTATATGATATCGACAGGCATTAATCAGTTTACGAGTAGTATTTTCCATTGCATTATGAGTGCAGATCGCTACATAGCAGTTTGCCATCCTATAGCGGCCCCGCGTTTCCGTACGCCCTTTGTATCTCGAATCGTAGCTGCTACAGCTTGGACAGCCTCCGCGCTCGTTATGACACCTATATTTATGTATACCACCCTAATACCAACCGAGAATGGTGTTTCCTGTAATATCGTCTGGCCGGAGCGTGATTTCAATAAAGGATCAAGAACATTCACCCTGTATTCCTTTGCTCTCGGCTTTGCGGCACCCTTAACGCTGATATTTATCTTCTACTGTCTAGTCATTCGAAAACTAAAGACGGTTGGACCAAAAAATAAGTCCAAAGAGAAGAAACGGTCTCACCGGAAAGTCACTCGCCTCGTGCTTACTGTGATAGCTGTGTATGTAATGTGCTGGCTTCCTTACTGGACTTTCCAAGTGGCTCTTATTTATTCGCCTCCAACAGAATGTGCGAGTCGAATAACGATTACCGTATTTCTGGTCGCTGCCTGCTTTAGCTACAGCAACTCCGCTATGAATCCCATCCTATACGCCTTTCTGAGTGACAATTTCAAAAAGAGTTTTCTGAAGGCGTGTACATGTGCCGCCGGAAAAGATGTAAATGCAGCGTTGCACGTCGAAAACAGTGTCATACCACGGAAGAAGGGTGGTGGAACAGCGAGGGCTCAAAGCCGCGCGGGCGTTGGAGCGCGGCGCACAGGCGCGGCCGTGGCGGGATCCCGTTCTGAAGCGTCGACTGCGGTGACGTCACAGTCATTTGCCGCCTGTGAGCCTATGCACTTGGAGGCACGGCCATCTACTTTGACACCGCTAATAACTCCCAACGGCCTTACTCACACGCGCCTCTGAGTAAGGGCCTCGCGCCGCGTCCGCAAACCCTCTGCCCCGCTACTTGAAGAAGATTCGCTTATTGTCTCGATAGACTAGATCTATCCATCTAATAATATATACAGAAGGTCACCAGCTCGTTCTTAAGCTGATAGGCATAGCGTAATAATTGGGTGTTATTGAAATATAAGCCTTTTTTGCTATGGAATATTGACTCCAGAGCAAATTTTCACTTATTGCATATGTGGTTCGAAATTTGGACCAAATTGTAAAATATGAATAATTTAAATGTATTTGTCGTTCTCTGTCGTCGGTGTTGTGTGTAAGTGACCTTCTGTATGTTTAAGGGTTGAAGCCTCTGACAGGTACAAGACACGAGCCCTGTCGCGTCTCTGTCAGATGTTTTTCAAGTTTCAGTGTTACGACTAAAGGGGAATTCAAATATTGGCGCGTGCGGTTATTCAGTGTATAGTGTTGTGGGACAATTTGTTTCGGCCTAGGGTTGTAACGAAGAATTTATTAAGTTTAGATAGGCTCTCGCAAGGCGAATAATTAATAAATGTTTGTATACCAGTTATTATTATGTAAAAATGTACATATCGTGTAAATACTTATAATTGTCATATTGTCACAGTTATATTAATTAAATTATTATTAATATTCAAAAAGTGTTTCACTATAAACCTTTATTATTATAATTAAAACACCTCGTTTGTTCTTTGAGTATAAAATATAATTGAACGAATATTGAAAGGACGCTTTTTTCCCTACAACCACCCGCTGTTAATTAATAATAATGTTAATATACATAAGTAACCTGGTAATGGCATACACATATGTGTTTTTCATTTATTCACACACACACACGTGTGTTTCATTGATCGCTGAGAACGACTCACTGCTGAAAAGCATCCTAAACGACCAGTTTTGTAAATAACGCGACTATATCCTTATTTTATTATTTTTTTCTTAAATGCGCCATGCACAAAATTAGTCTTTATTAATATTCTAAATATCGATCAACATGAAGTGGTATTTTTCAAGTACCAGTGACATTTCAATGACAATAAACAAGACGGTAATAGAAAACGGGAGCAATTTGTAATGTCGCCTCGTTAAGCGTGGCAGACAAATTGACACACATCTTGGCCCACATTTACATACACATGAGTGGTATTTGCATACAAATACGACGTTACGACATTATGAGACGGTGATGTTGGGCGGGCCTAACCATAATCACGCCATACAATCATAAGGCTACCATTAGGTTGATATTAGATTATTATGTTCCGTAAAAAATTACAGGGAGAGTATTGCATGTAATGGACGGAGAGTAATACGTAGTACCAACTTAGTATTGTTTTGTATAATCCATTAAATGTATCAAACAACTGTTAAAACCAATCTTCTGTTCTGACGCCTTCTTCTAATTCTTCGCGAATAAAACAGAACCCTTCTCATTCAGAGCTGGATATATTCGGTAGTGGGCTGATCAATTCATCAATTCAACGGTTCATAATATTTAAATAGGCAATTATTAAGTAATTTTTTTTAAGATTTCCAAAATATTTTTGTAATTTAAACTGTTAAAATTGAAGTATATGTGATGGGGCGTGCATTAAAAAATAAATAAATAATCATGAGTCAAGAGAACTAAATGTATTAAACGAGAATGAATGTATAATGATACATATAGTGTGTAAATGTATAGTGATACGATCTTCCTATTAGGAAAAATTTAGGATATCGTGGCTAAAAATAAACGTATTTAATGACTACATCCATACATTTTGTGCCTCAGCTATCAAATTAAAGGCATGTAAACGCTTATCTTAACAACGCCTGGCATGAAGTTACGAAAATGTTGGCATCTTTTGTGATTAATGGTCACTACAACGAACCGCAAACAGTTCTTTGCAATATGCAGTACAACTTGTATACTAATAGTATACAAGTTGTACTAACCGAAAGAAGCTAGTATATAGTAGCATTTAAATGTCAGAATAAGTAATAATTTATTGCAAGAATATGGTACAAAAATGTGTAAGGTGGTACAATCGTAAGTTCGCATATCCTACCACACACAATGGCGCGCAAATATATGTATTTAAAGGAATTTTACATTATTAGTCTTATGAATTGGTCTGGTATATAAAAACTAATAACAAATTTACTTAATATAACCTGCACTTAGTGTTTTATTAAGTACTAGATGACCCGTTGAACTTTGTATCACCAAAAGATAATAGTGTCCGAACTTAATATAAAATGTTTAACAGAGACCAAAGTGTCATACAGCTATGAAACACAAATTTCTGAAGGCATCTTATATATGACAAGCAAGAGGCATTTTTTTTATTTCTAAAAAGACAAAAGTCATCAAATATTTCCCAGCTAGGAACAGTTTATTGGAAAATTCAATTGCCTCTAACTCCACAAATATATCAAGATAGTTAACCAAATTGGTCCAACTATTCTTGAGTTTTAGCGAGACAAACGAACCGCAACTCATTTATATTGACAGATATTGCGAAATTGTATGCTTTTGTACCAATTTGTAACATCGTTATATTGTTTACTTTCCCACAATACTATCACAAGCCCGCGGTGACATCAACGACTTTATTGAGTTGACCTGAAATTCATTGTTGTCTTTTAAACAAACAAACCTACGTTAAACGTATGAAAACGTAAGTAGAAAAAAGAAGGCGTATTTGAACCTTCACGGTAGCGATAATTTGAGTAGTACTCGTGTAGTAAACTTGATTAATTTAATGGTAATTATAGAAAAATTTCGTGACTAATGACGTAATCAAATATTTGCCAAAACTATCAAAGAAAGACTGGCGTTTTTGAAACTAAACGGAAGCGATATTATGAATAGTATTCGTGTAGTAAACTTGACTAATTTAATGTCAATAACCAATACGGAAAATTTCGTGACTAATGACGTGACGTGACTATCGAAGAGGTTGTGGAATATGTACAGTAACGACTCCCCATCGAGATATTCGTTACGGCAATTGATGTTCGATCTATGGTCGTTAATATAAATTAAGTAAGTTATATCTGGACTAATATTATAAAGCTGTGTCAATCCAACATACTTGGTATCTCACGTATATGCAAAATTTTAAAAGATACAGCAAAAAAATTGACGCATTTGCACCCAGCACCAAAAAAAAGCAAAAACCTTAAACGATACCAAAAGGACATTATTGATAAAGTTATAGAGCAAACTTTTAACCGGATTAAAGTTATGTATATATAAATTTACAATTATTTGCCAAAACCCTCCATCTTTTAGTCGATATGGATGTCGTCAAGGATGTCCAATGTGATTTTTATGTTTTACTTTTATTTTATTTACTGTGTAGAGATGTATCTGTTGTTTCCTTGTTTCCTTAATCAATAAATAAATAAATAATAGATCCAACTCCGGGGAAATAAATCAGATATGCAACTTTCTCTACAGCTGTGTACTTTTTGACTTCAACACCTTTTGTCTTCAGTCCCGTGACCACGCCGCTGTAAAGCCGCGAACGTCGGATAAATTTAAATTATGTTAAATAATTGAAAATTTATAATAATACATACTTTATCCGGTTAAAGTTTTTTTCTTTAATGTGTAAAGGTTATGTCAATCAAAGGACATTATTGATAAAGTTATAGAGCAAACAACAACAATAATAACAGCCGAAAGTCGCTAAAACTGCGAGTTAATACACAAAGGAAAACCATTTGAAAACTGTTAGACGAACAATACAAAATCGTGATTAATAGACCAGAAATAGAACTAGAGTTCTACTAATAACTGTTTAGTTTGTTGGCTCTAGTCAATTACTAAGCCGGGCGTCAGCGAAGGTGAGTCTAAAGATGAACTCTTCCAAGACTAACATCGAAAGAACCAGACAAAACCAACTACCGGTAGATGTTTTGGGTCTTGGGCACAAAATTTCACTGAGATGCAAAAGTTATGCGGGGATCCCTCGCTATAGCACTTAAAATAATTGTCTTCAATCAGTGCGTCCTGCCTCTCTTTACTTTTGGAGGCGAAACCATAACGCTAACACAACGCACGGCGGAAAGCTTGATAGACGCGCAGCGGGCGATGTAGCGTGCAATGCTTAGCACCTCCCTTCGCGATCTCGTACAAAATGAGGTCATTCGTGAAAAGACCGACGTAAGCGACGTATTAAGGGCTGTTGCAACATCTAAGCGGTGTTGGGCACTCCACATAGCGCGCATGGAGAAGAACCGATGGACCCGTAGGCTGCTTGAATGGAGACCTCGGCAGTACAAAAGACCGCACAGCTGCCCACAGTGGACTGACGACATCGTCAAGGCTCCCAGTAGATACAGAGAGGCCAGTGCTGGGCGTACTTTGGGAAAATGGAGGGGGCTTAAGTCCAAAAATGGGCCAAATAAAGAGGCTGATGATGATGATATGCACTTAAATCACTTAATACTGCTGGTTAAAATAAAAAAAGTAAACTAAGAAATTCAAATTAATTTTTTTTTTTTAATTCGATGTATTGACCCAGTGACCGATACGGGCTAATATTACTTACACTATTAGCACAAACCTCATATGTTGTTTACTTGTAGCACACATAGGACTTGCGTCACTATTCGATCGGATGATATTGAATTAAGCATGTAGGTCAATTACTTATTGTGGCCGATATACCACTACAGTACACAGAGCCTTATTTGCAGACATGATCAGACGAATATACTCGATAAATATACCTTGGGATAATTGACTTTTAAGTTTTTTACTAGACGAAGCACGAAAAAGCTCAAATATAGATGTTTAATTTATTTCTTTAACATTGTATTTAAATAGTAAAACCATGCGTAAATTAATATTCTATATCTAAATATTCTTACAAGGACTAAACTAAATCTGTTATTATTTTGGCATTTAAGTGATCAGCTTTCTGTGCATCGTTGTTAATGTTTTTGGTCATCACAAAGTGCGTGGTACAAGCAAATATTAATTGTGCCTAGAAATAAAAGTCTACAGCTTGAGTGCGAACGCCAAATCTAGCTTTTGTTAAGTTGCCTTTACCATACTGACCCTACATACTTGTTTAACACAGTTCAGTATTAAAGGAGTAAAATGTGTTCAAATATTACACTAATTATTTAAAAATTACAATGAGCAGTGTTGGCCTAGTGGCTTCAGCGTGACTCTCATACCTGAGGTCGTAGGCTCCCCGGCTGTGCACCAATGGACTTTCTCTCTATGCGTTTAACATTTGCTCGAACTGTGAAGGAAAACATCGTGAGGAAACCGACATGTCTTAGACCCAAAAAGTCGACGTCGTGTGTCAGGCACTGAAGGCTGATCACCTACTTGCCTATTAGATTTAAAAATGATCATGAAACAGATTCAGAAATCTGAGGCCAAGACCTAAAGAGGTTGTAGCGCCACTGATTTATAAAATCCTTAATAAACATCACACCTGTACAAAATTGTTAAAAAAATTCCGTTTATATTTAACATCGTCAAGTTAAAGAGAATTCTTTTTATAAAAGGTAATATATTATGTTAGAATTACAAGTAATTCCAAACTCTCACAAAGACTTATTGTTCCAAAGTCAAGATAAGTAATTTATTACATTTTCATGTTTGTGAGTGAACAAAGGCGTCGGTAGGACCATTCATTAATTATTTCAAACATCTCGCCACTCTCACGTGAGGTATCGCGGGACAATAATTTATATGATAATTAGAATATACATATAAAACTATTTCCTGGCCAAGCATAAGGTTGCGCAGTAGTATTTGGCGAAGCTAATCCTAATGAAATAAAAATTGTGATAGAATATACATTGCAAAAAAATTCATTTTAAAAAAAAAAAAAATATAATTGTTATATTTTTATGGGAATGGTGACAAACGAGCAGACAGCAAAGCCTGGAGGCTTTCAGATGAGGTGAAGGCTCCTAAGACGTATCGGTCTAGAAATACCTCTACTGACTGCTGGTTCCACAATGGGAAGGGTTTTTTTGGGAAAAGGGATACTTTTCTATAGTAAAATCCCAGAGGCTCTTTTATCTCTGCCTTTTAATAAATTTAAGAAATGTATTAAAGAAAAGCTGTGTAAAAAGGCTTACTATAAAGTTAACGATTATCTAGTTAATAAAATGGCCTTCGACAGGCTACTTCGAGTCAATTGGAAATATTTGTTGTAAAATAAAGCGGGCTATAGACGGACCGCATGTTGCAGTCAAGACCGACTGCAATATGCGGTCGCCGCACGGCGATCTGCAGTTTCCATTCTAAATTCATTTTCGCAATACTCGGACCGCTCGAGCGTTCCTGAGCAAACCGCATATTGCAGTCGGTCTGACCAACATGCGGTCCTTCTTGGTCTGCTTAAGTTGTTTGTCATAGTTATTTTGTATGATGATTTGCTATTTTAAAAGAGTACCGAGAGTTTTTTACGCCGGCTTTTCTCTCGGCCTACATCCCCTGTCTTCTTTGCCAACGAGTAGGGATGTCTACCTATTCAAATTTAATGTCGTGGGATAAATGATACCTGTATCTTATATTCCAAAATATAAAAAAGTTAAAAAAAAAAGAAGTGGTGCTGATAGTTATCATACTTAATCCTTTAATATGACAACAACATACATACACCATATTTTTGTAATACGCAGTGTTGTGGGTTGAGTGTGCAACTCAACCCAAAGGACGTTCGAATCGAACCTGTGCACCAATATACTTTTCACACTCATTTACAGTGAGGAAACCGGCATATGTTAGGCCTAATAATCGACAGAGTGCGCCAGACACATGTCTGAAAAATTATCAAATAAAAATACCACTGGTTTTTATTTTTTTATTATAAAGAAATTACGTATTAAGAATATATAAAATAGGCGTTTAGCTTAAATTGAAACGAACGAACATCTTTTATTCAACAAAATGTGAATCCAAAATATAATCAGCTTATCTGCGCCCTGATTACACCGAATCTGTTTTGAATATGTATTATCATTTTATGTGGACCGGATTCATGTTATCATGCATTGGGATTATGCACAAATGCAACTACATGACCTTATTGCTTCTAAAATAATTGGAATATGCTAGCGGAATATATAATGAATCTAACCGCTTTATCAAAAGAATCATATATCAAATGTTATATGTTAAATATACCTACCACGTTTGTTACCATACCATGCATGAACATAGCATTTCTATTGTAGTCCAAATAAAGGTAAGTTTTTTGTAGAAGTCAAGTGTATACAGGGTGGCCAAAAAGTCGTGGATCAAACGCAAATATGGGGATAGATGGGGATAGATGAGGTTATCAGCTGCAAAAAATTGTTCTACGGGAGTTCTCTAAGCTCAACCCCTGCAGACTTATAATTTATTTTGCGTTTTTATAAGAAAATTGGCTGATGACCTTATCTATCCCCTATTTGCGTTCGATCCACGACTTTTTGACCATTCTGTATATTCCATAGATATGACGGCTTCTTAAAAACTTCACATTGAATTTGTATGGAGGTCGCGGTATACGTAGGGTAATTGAAATTTCAAGTGACTATGGTAGATATAGAATATATGCTGAATGTAGATCTATAGTGAAAGTTGACTGTTTAGTAATCCCAATCAGCAATACGATCGAATAGTCTAAGTCTAAACCGGAAAAAATTCTAAACCAATGTGCAGTTTTACTCTCTGTCAGAATTGAGACGATACCCCTATCAATATACTTCCAAATTAGAAGAATTTAAAGATGGAGAATACAGACTTGGAAATGTACCTTGTGTCTTTTAATTTAGATGTCTTATAAACAAGTAAGTTTATTTTCTATTTAGATAAGAAAGATACCATGATCAACGTTTTGATTAGCACGTAGAGTACTTATCGCAGAAACAACTGGTTGATAGAAAAAGCTATGTAACGTATGGACCGAATTGACTGGAGAACACTTAATATAGAATGATATTAAAAAATTAAACCGACTTCAAATAACTGTCAGCTGAAATGGGAAAATTGAAAGAAGTAAATCCGTCCCGTCCTGTTAATGTAAAACGAAAATAAAAAATAATAATAATCTACCTAATTCAGTACACACGCTGACAATTTATAATTTACACTTACACAATTTGGCTTAAAATAAAATTCTTTCATACGCAAATATTGTCCAATTTCGACAATACCACACACGATAGGTCTGACCGAAAACCTCCCTTCCCCTCCCTCCCTCGGTAAATAAAATTAGTGGTATGGTATGGTTGGTGGACTCAGTTTCCGCACTTAGACTTGTACTCGGTCCGTTGTGCGTACAAAATTAGTGGCAAGGGGCATATAATCATTGGAAAACATGTCCAAAACACGTCGAGAAAGTTTTAACGAGCCCCGTACAATGTATGCAGAGTCTGAGTCATCAAAATGTCTGTAAGGAACTCGCGACCCGCAAACTTATAATTGCTTCTTTTACTTCCCGTATAAATTAAACTTGGGTTTTTATTACCCATCTGAAGTTCCTTGAGAAAAGGAAGACGCACATTAGTCCAGTATGAAACTATTTTTGCGTACCACCATTATGTGGGCAGCAATATTATTGAGCAAATTCGACTTAGTATTATTAACAACAACGTACCAATTGTTAAGAGGTCCGAAACGCTGTCAAGATTTTTACTCAGATTATTATGGAAAGCACGAAAGCACATTAGGGTGTATCACCTCTGAGAACGTTTAGTTTAACAGACACCGCATTCATCATTCCGATTAGGGAGATACGACACTTTTCTTAAACTTCTTTTCATAGTAAGTCATACTTGAAAAAGGAATTACAGCAATAAAACTGAGAAAACAGTCTCGAATAAAAAGTATTGAGATGGTACAATGAAAGGATTTACTGGTGTAGGACGAGGTGCGGGGTAGACAATGATATATTGTGGGCAATAATCGGCTGTGATGCGACAAAGACGCGCCCTCTTGGGATTTAACCACACTGCACTGTAGGGATGACACATGCACTTTTCGTACATCTTTTGCAGTAAGCAACTATTATTTTTAATAACTATCTTACCGTCTCGATAAATTTCAGAAGGAATTCAACACCATTCCTTTACAATATTTGTGCAATATTACATATTATAATTCCAAATTAAATAACTAAAGCCATATTCATATTTAGACCAGTCTCATCCCAAAGATATGCATAAGAAAATCGTTATTAACTGATGAGAAGAATATCATCAAGATGATATGAATGAATACTAGCCGTCCTGTGGGATATATAAGTCAAGAACGCCTTTGTTGAGACAGTGTTACCATTAAAAAAAACAAAATTACAAATATCAGAGATCGACACTTTTTTACTTGATGAACACCGTGTCAACTTTCGTGAAAATGTTGAGTAATAAAGTCAAATATTCCACTCAATGCCAGTATTATGAAGTTTATTAGAACTATAATATGTAAATTATTCCGTTAAAATTAATATGTGATTAA
Organism: Pieris macdunnoughi; assembly: GCA_905332375.1. Classification (NCBI taxonomy): domain Eukaryota; kingdom Metazoa; phylum Arthropoda; class Insecta; order Lepidoptera; family Pieridae; genus Pieris; species Pieris macdunnoughi. The sequence goes on from CAJOBZ010000046.1 coordinate 1,540,038, forward strand.
CAAATAAAAAATGTTATCGGTCACCTATAGTATCGTAAGCCCTAGAACACGAGATTATTATATTTATCATTGTTATGGTCTAGCCCTAGCGTGTAAAGCTAGACACACACCTGAACCGGTCGCCCCTCGACGTCCAGACGGCTTCACAAAGATTAATAGTGGCACCGAGCTTTGAGTCTTTTGACCCGGCAGGTGTGGCGTTTTGTTCAGGAACAGCGCTTGACAAATCCAATGGAAATGTATTAATTCATAACTGTTTTTCTATTGTTTTCATAACCTTGGCAGCAAGTTAAACAGAACAACTTATAACTCGCTAGGAAACTTTTACTGGTTTTAGACATACATCTCTGACAGAGTCGGGCGGACATGGCGGGTAGAGTATTATTTTTAACTAAATAATACCATACCCACCATGTCCCTGCCGCATGTTGGAAGGTTGCCTATTCGATCGCATCGCCACAAAACTGCAGAGGCAATAATCAAATTACAAATTTCTTACTCTATTCTATTCTTTATTCATTATTATCGTACTAGGCTTAACTTAAACCCCTTTTTAGAAGTTGTCAGATAAAGATATTTTAGGCGTGATTGCTCAAAGTGCTCAGGAAATAAAACATTTTCACATAATTGTACGAAAGCTACAAATTTTTTGATGCCTATCTAAATATTTAAACGATCATTTATACGATTCAAAAGATTACTAACAGAAAATCTTTAGTATTAAAACATGGTCTTGTGACTGAGCTTTGAATGAATTTAAACTAAAATATATACCCAATCAAGATAACGTTTGCAATAAAAACACTGTCTTAGGGCAACTGCCAGATTGTTTAGTTAAATTTTCACTTTCAATTTCCATTGTAGACGCATAAATAGATCCAAATGTGGCGGGCTGATGGCTCGTGTACTCGCGGCACAAAGTGGCGGGAAATAATGCCGTTCCATGCCCCATGCCCGCTATCAGTATGCTAAGCAGTGTAATCTATGCAGACGACACAACATAAACAAAGATTAAATGTGTTTACTTGTTGGAGAATATGTGGAAAATGTGTTTCTTTTACGATGTGAACCGGAAAGAAAACGTATACTTACTGTTAGGATAAATGATTTGCTAATTTACATGAGAGGAATTGTGGTAAGAAAAGTAGCTTTCTATTTTGAAATATAGTGTAAATTTAAGGATTGCCTTTATGGACTATTCACCGCTCAGGCTTACTAATTAAACGGGTTTAAAGTTTTAATTATAGGCAAATTACACAGTTGATTCTCAACCTCACAGTTGTGCATTCGAATCCTAGCGGAGTACTAATGGGTTATTATATCTACGTGTATTTATCCTTTCAGTGAAGACACAGAACGTATAAAAAGCGTGGTTAGCACAGAACATATACGGAAATTATCGCACAGAAATCTGACTCAGGTTAGTCAGGTAATTCGTGTATCATGGAATAAGAATATATTTTTAAATATTTGGTTTCCGTGGTATTATGAAAGCGTTCGTAAGCGTACATCAAAACTAGCCCATGCGCAATCAAACTAACCTGTTTATACTATGTATAACTTTTTTGGTTATAAAACAGAAACAAAATTATTAAATAGGTAAATAATTGACCAATGGATTTTCATTCTATGTACGCATTTGACATTCGCTCGAACGGTGTAGGAAAACATCATGAGGAAACCGGCTTGCCTTAGATCGAAAACGTCGACGGCGTGTCAGGCACAGGAGTCTGATCACCTACTTGCCTAATAAATTAACAAATGATCATGAAACAGATACAAAAATCTAAGGCCCAGACCTAAAAAAAGGATGTAACGCTACCGATTTATTTTATTTAAATAATTGCATTTAAGTAAACGCATCACTTGTTTCTTATTCAAAATTAAAATTTTATAATATATTTTAAGCATACTATTATTTTAATAAACTCTGCCCTTTATATGAGGTCCAATGCTACGCTTTAAAAACGTACCTACAACGTTAGAGTATAATATATGTCAAGCAAAATAAGCAGGGGATATTTTGCTAATACTAATTTTCAAAAATCCCTTGTGGGCGTCTCTAGAGAGACAAAAAAATGTTAAGCCATTGAGATAAAGGGTTTTGACAAATAACAAAAGAAATAAAAAATGCTTTTAACTTTCTTGAATATTTTTCATGAAACACTGAATCATTAATCATGACAGCGTGAGGACTGTGAAGTCTTCAACGTGTTTTGGTGTCATGAAACAAAATCGTGTTTTTGCTACTAAGCATATTATTATAAACTATACTTTATTCATTGAATCTGAGGTCATAATGTAATCTTTAAAACATAACATTCATTGGTTTGTTTTACAAAAAACGATCGTAAACAACGCGTTTAATTTGAAATCGCAGCTGAATTGTAACGCAAGTCTTATCTCAACTTCGTTCTGTCCTTTATAAACGTTGTTATAGTTGCTTTAGGTTCAGCAAGAAGTTATAAATTATTTACAAATAGGCACCCCATTAAATGTTTAAATTTTCCGAAAATAAGCTGTAAATAAATTAGGTTTTCTTCGAATGAAATCCCGTATAATTTTAAAAGTTATTTATTTTATTTTTTACTAGAGTTACAAAAATAATATTACCATAAAAAGGATAAAGATGTTAAAAGCCTAAGCATTTGTGTATAGTTTATACACGAGAGTTTATATACAAAATACAGGGTTATGGGATATTATGAGATTAATATTCCTTATTGAAATAAGTAAAAACCACTGAAGTAATCATTCATCATACATTGTAGCTCAGACAGGAACAATAGGGTTCGGCCGAGGAAAGGTTCTATTGTGATACTGCCTTTGTCATTCAAACATTTATTTATTACTTATGAAATACTGTAAGATTTCTAGTTAATAAGAGCTTCGATTTTGTGCACATTACATATTTAATTGTGAAGAAATTTCCGTTTTAACGTTTTTAAAGTTTGAAAAGTTTATGTGATACGGAAGTTGATTTGTTATTAATATTACTTAAGAATTAATTAATTTTCATAGATTAAAAAAATAAGTAATATAATTATTCCAAACAATAAGTATGGTTGTCACGTATAGTGTATCACGTCCAAGGAGATATCAACTGTTAAATCTATTTTAAATATAAATTGTGAATTATGTGCTAAATACTTAACAATTTATTTCACTCGCCTACAGTAGTTTAACAAAATAGAGCAACTGAAGAATTACTCACATACAGTTAAACGATCGCGTATGTTTGGTGTAGTGACAATGTTGACCAATCATAATCACACGAGCCATCATTTCGTTTTTCAAATGTTTTTATCTCTAGATTTTTACATAGGCCTGTTATTCTCACCGTAAAAACAGAGCAATTTTTAACAATTAATCCGTTAAACAAATTTATGTGTTCAATCACTTCTAAAAACCAAAATCATATAGTTCTTAACTTTATTTCCTTAATTAATTCTACACGTAAAGTATTTGACGAGAAATCCTATGAACTATTCTAATCTTGTAATGCAATTACGCATCCTCTTATATATAATATATTCCGGGCTGCAGCTTACAGGCTTACTCCGAGATGTGTGGGGTAGTGGATTTGGCTTCTGCAACATGTCGCCTACAGATTATTCTGTTTGATTCACTTCCACGAGATATATCAATTAAATGGTTATTTATTGAGACATAGATATGTTTTAGTATTATATAACATTTTAATTAACATTAACTTAATATTTTATTTTCACTCTTTTGCAAAAAAAAAACGGGCACTTTGTCTGCCTCAATTAATATTACAAGAAACAGGTTTATTAATTTGTTGATGTATTGGTAACTTGAAGCAAACTGGTATGATTTTTTACGTTCCTAATTTAAATTTTCGACCTTTTTTTTTTTTTTTTTTTTTTTTTTTTCCCTTTTTTTTTTTTTTTTTTTTTCTTTTTTTTTTTTTTTTTTTTTTTTTTTTTTTTTTTTTTTTTTTTTTTCCCCCCCCCCCCCTTTTTTTTTTTTTTCCCCCCCCCCCCCCCCCACCCCCCCCCAAAAAAAAAAAAAAAATTTTTTTATTTTAAAAAACCCCCCTCGAACCGGGAATCGAACCCGGTACCCCTCATTTTTCGACCTTAGAACGTAAATTTCCTTAGGTGCACGTTTTTTGGAAAGTTATTACAGTAGTTGTGAATCAAACATCAAACAATTACTAATTAAGCTTGGACAGAAGACTAGTAAACGCAAGATTTCTTACACTTTAGTATATAATTTTACTATTTATAAAGTAATGTAAAAAGGTAGTGCGTCAAAAAATTCAACTAGAGTCAGGAAAGAACCACCCTTTATGCGAAATACTTCTTATTTGCTAAGAAAATGAGCTTTTTTTATTATTTTATGTTATATATCACAATGGCACTTTACAGTCACGCTATTTTTAGAAGTATCAAGATGTTTACTGTTGATCTAAATGGACGTGACTTGATTGTCAATATTACAAAAATAATATGCACTGTTACAACGTTCAATACCCATGACGATTCACTTCCCGCTCCCGATGTTATTTAACAATAGTTTGCCAACGGTTTCATACATTCTATGTAAAATTAAACACAGCTAAAAGTTGAAACGGTCTGGCTCAGGCGCTGGCATATTCTCTCTTGATCTCAACATCAACATACACCTAAAAAAATAATTCGACGGCTCATTGGTCAAGTGGTTAGTACCCCTGACTGCGAATCCATGGGTCCCGGGTTCGATCCCCGGCTGAGACAAACATCGATGTGATGAGCATTTGGTGTTGTGCTTAGGTCTTGGGTGTTTAAATATGTATTTATATGTTTATCTATCTATAATATGTATGTATATCCGTTGCCTTGTACCCATAACACAAGCTTCACCAGCTTAGCATGGGACTAGGTCAATTGGTGTGAATTGTCCAATCATAAAAAAAAATATATATTAAATTCGTATCCGACAGTGCATCCGTGCTGATAGCGCTCGGAAACAAAAAAACCAACAGCAAACTAATACTGGAGTGTCACGAACCCGAACCAATAGGGTTACCTTGCAGTGGATAAAGGGACACAGCGGATCTCTCGGCAATGATGCTGCTGACGAGCTTGCGAGAAGAGGCTCCGGAATGATGCCTGATGGCCCGTATCCGCTCCTCCCCTTGCCCTTCTCGCTGGTGCGAACCTGGATTCGCCAGAGATCCGCTGAAACTCCAGCATCAACGATGGTCGCGTAGTGCGGTCTGCAAACAATCCAAAATGGCTCTGCCAGCAGTGAACCCGCGAACTGACAAAGCGACTACTAAGCTTAAATAGAACCAACCTTAAAACAATGATAGGGACAATAACGGGTCATTGTCTCCTAAATAAACATCTTTTTGTCCTAGGCGCAACAGACAGCCCCTTGTGCAGAGGCTGTTTCAGGGCAGAGGAAACAGTCACCCACGTAGTCCTGGAATGCGAGGCTGTGGCTTATCAACGTGCAAAAATCCTCGGAACAGTGAGGTCGCTCCGGGAAGCCAGTGAAGTACCCAGGAGACTTCTGTGCTTCTGGAAGGAGCTAGGTTGGCTAAATTAGCCAGGACTTTTAACGCACAACGGACCAATCAGGAGTCTAATTGCGGAAATAGGACTCCTTCTACCCTAACCCCTACCCTAAGTTGAAACGGTTTTCAGAGTTTATCCATATTGTACTAATTGTACGACCGTAAAACGTTATGCCAGGCCAAATGCTTAGTTGCCAAAACATCAAAAACAGACAGCTGTATATGTTAATAGGCACTAGCTAACTTAATCCCTCGGGATTGACTGTAAATACTGTTTAACGAAGTTGTCGGTAGCTTTGCATATATCAACGAAGCAATATTATTTTAGCGAATATACTTTTATAAAGCTCTGGGGATCTTTATCATTTCCTATTTTGTTTTCTCTGCTGCTTTATTATGACAGACAAAATATTGTTATTTGAAATCAGATTGCATAGTCTACCTATGATATTGCTGTAAAATACACGAGACGTTAAAAAAGTTATGTCGAAAATATCATATCTAAATTTAAATAATAGGTGTCTGAACACTTTCTACTAAACGAATAAAAATTTATACTTTATGTTGACTAAACTAGCTATAACTCAAGCTTATTTTTGTAGGGATATTTAAAGATATATGTTATTGAAAGTTAAATGTATATTTTGCCTTATCGGTTTCAGTTTTTAAAGGTTTCCGCGCTCTGCTATTTGAGTAGTGACGTTAAACACTTTGGAAAATAATTAAAGCGTATTCTGCCACCGAAACATCTATATATATTTATAGTGCAAATAATATACGAAACTAGTGTCTGTATATTTAAAGTTAATTATACTTATTAGTGGATTAACATAGACCTTTATCTTTAAACTATAAAAGGAATTCATTATATAAACCTAAAGTTTATAGTTAGAGAAAGGTTTATGAACTATAACAATTGTTATATAGAACTTATTTAAATGAAACTATAATTATATTACAAACCTCCATAACTTGAAGAGACACGCCTTTCCAAAACGGTTATAAAACGCTATCAATGAGCGCAGTAATTATGTAATCGTAATGACAATTTTATATTAACACATGTCAAACGTTTCATTCCAATTCAGGCACAAGAAAATATGTTTTCTTTGCTTATTTGTAAAAAATGGAATGGAAATGTATTCAATATTGAATCAGTGGAATTTAAGCGTGGGTTTTCTAATAGAAGCTTTAATCAATGTGAACAAATGGCATGTCTGCGGTTGTGAGCGCGGTCTAACTTCTCTAATTAGCATATCGACGGGCTCCATTAGTCGCCAACTCGTCGCCAATTCGATTCACATTCGAAACTTCTTGCAACCGTTCTTTGGGATTCTAATGTGAATTGATTGTGATTAGATTTTACGAGCCACATACTAACAGATCGAGCTATAGTATTACTTTAAAATTTATTCAATTATTATTATATATATCAAACAGTAAAAGAGTAATATACTCTTATATAATAACCAGCTTGGCCAGCTTACTATCTCTATCGCTGCAGACCTTTCCAGCTTCCATCACTCCCCACCACCGATAATTATATCATTCAAAAAAGAGATTATGTAGGAAGCAAGTAAGGATTTCTGTCATAAGTATAAATAAATGCATTCGGTTAATATGTTTTTTGCTATTTTTTACCATCTGCGCAATAATAATAAACGATACTTGTCAATTGTAGGGCAATTCCCTATTGGATAAAACTATTCAGAATTACTTATCGAAAAGCAATCAAGTGCAGGAAGTTTTAATGAAGTAGGTGTCGGCTGATAATTAATTTTCTAAGGAATTAAACGAGACTGTCGAAGATCGAAGATTAAATTGTTACTAGTAGCGTAACTGTAAATCTAGCTTTACAAAACATTTAGTAAAACACTTCTTAGGAATCCTAAAAATGTAAGACCTATTATAATAAAAGTAAAGAAAGCAATAACTGAGATTTTCTAAATAAAAACAAGTGGGCTTCGGTCGGTGTAGACGCTAGGATAATATTATTGTTATAAATATTGATAGCGGTGCTTATATTGAACATAAAAATATATCGCTATGAACTGAGTCAATACTTTGTTATTTAATAAAATAAATCCATGAGGTTAACGGCAGAACAAACTCACTCGATTACCCAATAAGTAACCGTAAGTGATACAAGGAATAAGTGTATATTATACATTATATGAAATCTATAGAAATCTTTGTAGTTGTCTTGATGTTTATTACATACAAAAAATTAACGGACTCAGAAGTGGGGGCTAATTAGATTGTTATTTATTGCTTAGCAAAACCTGTTAATGCCCTGCTTATTGCTGCAGTGTGCAGAAATACTTTCTGACGGTTAAATGTATCTAGAAATTTATAATTATTATTATCTATCTCTATATCTCTCATGAAATGAGAAGACGCAATTGCCCGTGTCACTCATGAAAGATTAACGGCAGAGGTGAACAATTTAACACGACATTAAAATTTGATGCGAAAAGTCTTATTCAGTTTAATTACTATCGCATACATAGAGAATATGAACTGTACTCAATTGATATTGAGTACATGTAGTCAAATTATATCTATAAAATCTAAATTTGTTCTGACAACATCTGGAACTACCCGGTTACATCATACATAGAATTACAATGGTATATGGCAAGGAAAGTCACCCAGTAATAGAAGCCCTTTAAGGGACCAAACTTTTGAAATGTAATCTAATTTATTGGAGCTAAAAAAAATAAAGTATACTAAGAAATACATATGAGTGTGAAATATAGAAATACATCTGAAAATTTTGAAAGTATTGCTTCACTTGTTGTGACTGGTTGGACTTGAATTCATGTATGCGGTGATATTAGTTTTTTCGACTATGTATTTGCGTGTTGTTCCCACGAGAATGTAAGTGCGTGCTCCTATTTCAGTTTTCACCATGCCTCCTGCTGATAGAGGACAAATCTTAGTTTTTAATTTATTTTATTATTATTAATTAACTGTTAATTACTTAAGATGTCATGTGGAAGATGGTGTAATGGTTGATGCTCTATACAAACATTATGTAAAACATAAAACTTGGCAATTAAAAATAATTGCGGAGAGTTTATTACCAGTTCTTCTTTTCCGTTCTACGCACTTGATCTGAGAACTGACAGTAAATGTAAAATTAGAAGCATTTAATATGTATTTCTTTTTTGACGTTCATAAGTGTACCTATATGAATAAATGATTTTCATTTGATTTGAGTATTTTCACGTGATATTACTAACGCTTCCGGTCTAAGGCATGCCGGGTTCCCCAAGTTTACCTTTACCGTACAAAAAATACGCGCATAGAAACTCCATTGAGGACTATGACCTCAGGGATGAGAGATCTCACACTGAAGCCACTAGGCCTAATAACAATGCTCTTATATTTCGTAAATGTACCACGATAGATGGTCACCAATAAGCCAAGAATATTCCCGATATCTGTTAAAATGGTCGATATACACACTCAATATATTCTATTATTTTTTATCGTATCATAACATTTATATTGACGTATTACGTTTATTCAATTTGCAACAGTTCGTAATCTGTAATACTTTGAAATTGCCGATGAATCAAAACGTCACATGTTTCTTTGATTTATGATCGCTTATTGCTAAACGCTGACAGCGTTGATATTACTATTTACATTCCAAAACAGAATATGTCGAATTAATTAAAGGAATATTGAAGTAGTTTGTAGACCTATTTATGTACAAAATTAGATGCATATAAGATTAAATATTTAATTAGAGTTTTATGGTTTAATTATGACTTTACTTGAATAAAAAATAATGAAACTGTTTCGCCCATAGATCGGTCAAAGCCTGCTACTTATTTCCCGACGGGCATGTGACAAGCGAGATACTGGCTTACTTTGTTATCTCTATAGCAATAACATGGTTAAAACTTATTAAATATATACAGTACAAAAGTTCTAATTCTATTTCCCCTACACAGTTGCAAAAAGTAATGCACAAACAAAAGCGTCTCGCATTTTCTATGATCAGCACAAGACTTTCTTTATTTTTGTTTCTAGCTTATAGATAAAATCTTTGTACTAATCTAATGCTTGTTAAATTTGTAACGTCATATTTTCTTGTACTTTTAAACATGCAGGTTGTTATAGAACTTATAAATATATTAAGCCTAATTTAATGATTAAAAAGTCCTAATCTTGATATTTAAAAGGCAGCAATTCCAAAATTGTTTACCAAGGAATCAAATCCTATATTTTCATAATAAAAAAAATTAACCATGTATGAGGGACTGAGGCGAGTTATTTGAAAATTATCTCTATGATTCAAAGCAAAATATTTTAAAAGATTCATATTTGAATGTCACGAGACACCGTTTCGTAGTAAAAGCTGTGACATCACGAACCGGAAACACCTCATCAATTGTATCTAGGACAGCCAGCACAGATCAAAACTATTTTCGAAGCTTTCCTACAGAATAATTTATTACCGCTACTTGATAGTTTTAAAAGTTGTTGTATCGAAAATAAAAATTATTTTATATATTCTGCATTATAAAGACCGCAGTCCTGATACCTTAAAATTGAGTTTTTATTTATATTTAATGTATTAAAGTGACGTAAGTTAAGTACAATTTGTAGATAATGGATCTACAAATTGTCGTGTACCAAAAAGATTTACTCTTTTATTTTTATGTCAATATGATTTTTTAACGTTTTTTCCTTGAAATTAAAAATTATAACTATAACCAGATACGAAATTTATTATAATTATCCCTGTCGCATATTAAAACTCCATAGCACAATATTATTAATATATAATATATTCCAAAGCTTATATCATTTATAAACCGAATCACAACCAACAAATTCAGTCGAAGTCGCAGACGCAAACTCTTTGTAAACCTTTAATTTAAATCAACATCTATCAATAAGTTTTTTGCTTTATTATATACAACTACAGGTAAAATTCTGCCTACATGGATTCTATGAAAACATAATCTCGTAACTCGTTAATTACTTCGAAGTTACGAGAGGCGTACTAAATTTTATCTAAATAACGAGTTATAATCAGTCTTACGAATTTCATTACAACGCGTCTCAAAACCGTGGCCGGTTACCCGCAGTGAGACATTGGTCGAATCACTCATTGAATTTCGTGTCATTCTTCATTAGGTCTGTCAATTAGTAACGATAACTGACTTGAATATTTATTTAATTAGTTACAGCCTGTCCCTTATATAATTCGGGTTTTGTGCCAGTAATAAAATTTCAGAATTTATTTTTACTCCAATATTCTTTTACGAGGTGATTAGATTAAGGGTTTTAAAGATGGTATCGCGGCAACTATAGTGTGAGTGTTATAAGAAATATTCTAAATCCTAAACATCCTTCCACTATGTGGAACCAGCTGCAGCTCAAGTCTTTCCGAACCAATTCGACTTAGAGTCCTTCAAGAAAAGAGCGTACCAATTCTTAAAGGGCCGGCAACGCACTTCTGGAAGTGACTGTCCATGGACGGCGGTATCACTTAACATCAGATGAGCCTCCTGCCCGTTTGCCTCTTATTACATAAAAAAACCCCGAACTCGTTACCACATCCACATAAGCCTTCTATAAACCTTTAATAATGATTTCATATTTTATCTCAAAAATTAAGTGAGTAATCGAAGCCGAAAGTTATCATATCTAGATTGTAAGATGAAAGAAAGGTGCAACGCTTGAACGTTATTGGTAAACGGTGACAAATCATATTGCGTCTCTATGATTGGGCAAGTTACTTCGTTTTAACAATGTGTGTAATAACGACGGAGTGCTTGATATGTTTCGATTCTATATTTAAAAACTAATAATGCACTTCAGTCACGAGCAATACGGACCTAATATTAACAAAGTAATCTTAGGGGTAATCCTTGTGGGCGAGCGTACGCAATTTCCGCGCGCCTTGTGTTAGCTTCCTGCATACAGTAAGCTGTTCCACTGTTTAACCACGATCCAGTCCATACTGCAATTTACTAAGACAAAAATAGCATTTGAAATATATTCCATGTATTTTAATATTGTTGTTCTTGTTTTTCGTTTTATTTATATTATACTAGCAGACCGGTCAAGCATTACATAGTAGCAAACTATTCAAGGGAAATGGTAGGAGAACTTATGTAAAAGGTAGATAGCTCATGTGATACGTTTGTACTTTTAACACAGCGCCAGCTGTTAGAATTGTATCAAATAATAAACAAATATTTGCAATAATATAATATTACGGGTATAAATTGAGATGTAAGCTATCCTATCTTTTAAGTAGGTGCACACGGTGTACAAATTTGATTGATATCGGTTCGGTAGTTTAGGAGTCCACAGCGGACAAACAACGTGACACGTAATTTATATATATTAAGATTTTCAGAAAAAACGTATCCCACGTGAAGGAAAAAAATGATATGGGTAAATCATAGAACCAAATGAATGGCGTATGTCATACAGAAACAGCTTATCTATAAATATAGATAGATTAAATTATTAAGTGAGGGTAGACTGAAGAGTCTATCCCATGTATCTTATATATCTAACTAAACAAACTAATACTAAAACAGTAAAATAATATCATAAAAAGTATTTTTTGAGACAAGATAAAAGAAGAAAAACCATTAAAAAGAATATGAAATAATTATAGCACTGCGAAATATTATTGTGCAGTCACAAAATTTATATTCAAATTCGTATTAAATTTACCATTTATAATAGACAGTAATAAGAAAATTGTTCACCAAAGCGCTATAATTCGTCGCACGATTCAAGTTTAGGATTTATTAGTTCAAAATAGCCAAACGAGATAATTTTTCAGTCTAGCAGAGCGTAGTCATTGGGATGGAAACGCAGTCCATCACCATAGTTCACTTTTTAAGCACTTATAGCTTCGGCTAGACGGATGCTGAGACATTTTTCATGTCAATTTTAGTTCATTGTTTTACGTTACACTAAACATGAAACTATTTGAACTTTTATTTTTATTTTTTGCGCCACGAAATCAAAGCAGTTAGGTCTAAGTTTTGAGTGATGTAAAATATTATTATGGTATTTATTAAAGAATATTTTAAATAAAACCTTTTATGGGCAGATTTTTGAATCTTTTTCGTGATTATTTGTATTTTTTTATCAGCCTGTGCCTGACACACACTGTCATTTGGGTTTAAGAAACGCGGGTACACCACGTTGTTTACCTTCCCGATTTTTTTTTGACGAGATTCCCGTCCGAATGATTTTTTTAGTAAAGGGATAATGAACTACCTACCAATTTCATATGTAAGTACCTAATAGAACATTAATATAATATTATCAGTTATTTAAGTTAAATTGTTTTGTACGACCATAAATAAGATATAGTCCCATCTGAAACCTAACAACCTAAGCTCAATCACTAAGATTCCATTATAGATTGCCGTGTTTTAACAATCTCAGAGTATCTGTTTTTATCAAATAAACATAAAGGACAAATTGATAACGCCGCCTCTCGCCAATATTGTTTTACAAATTGGATATTATGCTCGCAGCGATCATTTTATATTGAGTGCGAAAGCGTTGGAGATTTTTCTATGATCAATATGTATTTTTTTTAATTTAAGGGATTATCAAAACTGAGCGTTCGTGCGCCGTTCACTAATGGTGTTTTTATAGACGCAATGCTGGAAGATTTTAAATGATACTGTGTCAGATACAGAACGCTAATCACATTCTGGCCTTTTTAATAAAATTATATCAGAAACCGAAAACTAAAGAAATGGTTCTCCATTATAATCACCAAAGGATTGTTTTATTTGTTTAATTTAAATACTACAATTACTTCATTAGAATGTATTTATTATTAAAGATAAGTCTGTAAATTATAGGTTTACCCTCCTGAAATAAAACTTGTTTATACCTTACAATTAATATTACGTTTTGCAATATTATTTTACAAGAATACTTTTAAAACCACTAACAACAAAATGAATTCGTATTTATATTATAATAAAGGTTATATATTGATAAAGGAAGTTAATCTTTGTACAATTGTATTCTTATTCGTGATCAAACAAAAATATTTATGATTTTCCCACTGATGTAAGTAGGGTTCTTAAGAAAGTCTTAATATAGGTCAAATATTGTTTAATGGTTTATTTAATCGTATCGTAATTTTTAGCGAACGTATATTTTTGTCAGAGAAAAATGAAAAGGGGAATTATCAGTTTTATGATTGATACATGTACAGTTTTGGGATCATTAAATCAGGTGTATTTTATCCGGGATTCGAACGAATGAACTATGTATCAGGTATGGAATACGCTATAAAACACGCCCTCCAGTATTGAATAATTATACCTATTTAAACTATTGTTATCTACCTTGAACAAACTAATAACATTTATACCCCTAAGTTGAGAGAGATTAATCAGCTAATCCTCAAGATCTCGTAAATCACAGTAGAGGATATCATTCAATGTCTATCACTTTAATACTTTGGAAAGAAATCTACCTATAACACTACTATCGGCGTTTTTGATAATTGTTGTTGAAAATTCGAATTCAAAAATTTGAAAATAGAATTTCTAGTTCCGCTCAGCTGTTTAACGAAGCAAATTGCGAAACATATTAACTTGTTACCTAATATTATATTATTTATTTTTGTTTCGACTAAATATATATTTTTATATTTAATTTTAATATTGGCTTATTAAAACCTAACAATAACAATTAAATATACAATATTAACAATTTTCCTAACTTATGTAGTAATAATAAAAATAAATAAAAAAACACATTTATAAAGTTTGGTTCCTGTGGCAGTGTGTCCCTTTTACGCTAGCAGCATTTCCTTGTCGATTTGCGATACTTATTCCTTGAGCGAGGAAGGCACCAGCTCTGGGGTCATCGGTACTAAAGCCAACTAAAGTCTTTAATTAGCGCCTGTGCACTTGAACCCCACGGCACAATAGTCTCTACTCTATAGGGAACAAAATTGAAGTTGCAGGAAAAATTCTATAATAATTAACTAATTTTAAATATGATATTTAGTCTAGACTCAAATATTAACATTACTTAGATCTAGTGGCTACAATATTAGAAAATAAGTCTCAGTCTGACGTCTTCTGTAAAGCATTGGAAACCACAAGTCTAGTCATGAAATAAATTAGCTTTTATATCTGTTTAAAAGTTTTATTCAAATACGTTCTTCCCTAATACAAAGACAAAATAGTTTCGTAACATTCAAACTTAGTAATTTTTATTTCTTTAAAGTGAAAAATCAGGTTACATTGAAATTGTTTGCTTACCAAACAAACGCTACCATCCATCCACCCAGATGAAAATCTACATCAATTTTACTACTGTATTAGATAAAGCGTTTATTTTCCTTCGTCGATATTTGTACGAAAACCTTTTTCAGAGTAGTGAGCAAGATGTTTTATTCAAATGTTGGTAAGTGAGTCGGTGTCGTTAGCGGCTGGCGCGGGCCCAACGCATACATTACTCAAGGAAGCTAGGCTTATGCATTTTCTACGACGAATGAACTCTACACTGCCACTACACATGCTACAGCTTACTCACTATTTTACTTATTACAAAACTTATCAGACTCCGACGATAGGTTTTACAAGTGGAGTATCTTTTATTGTTAAATAAATAACTTTAGTTTGAATTAAAAAAGCTAGCTCTCCTTGAATAATGAATTAAACGTGTATAGGTATGTTAACTAAAGCTGTCGGCTTCAACACATTTACACTTTGTGCTTGTGTAGTGTCTGTGAATAAGCGCGAGACGTGATGTCAAACTGAAATACAATCATAAATACATCATGAATAGACTGTCCGTCGTGTATGAGTGGACTAAAATGTATAGCATGGCAAAAAAATCATATTTTGAAACATACTGTATGTGAAATTGCATTAGTGTGAATTGAGTACTGTGAACCCGCCAGCTTTCGATAACCGACCCATAATGCCGTTAGTAAAGGACTATACACAAAAATCGCAATCACAAATAACGACCCATAAATACCACTTCTGTACGCTTGAAAGGTGATTATCATGGGTTCTGCCTTGCGATTCTGTAACTCACTTTTCGAATCCGTTAAGGAGGGATCTTGTAGTTTATTGTTTATCAGAATGCCAAATCGTAAAATGACTGCTTCACGACTGATTTGAGCGCGACCGCCGCTGCAAAAACCGCTGTGCGAGTTCGAAAAGTGAGTTACAGAATCGCAAGGCTGATACTACAAATGTACCGTCAGACTGCATTTCTCAACCCTGTCGTAAAAACCCCCCGCTGAGCACAAATTGAATTTTATTTCTCTATACGCAATTACAATTTGCTCAAACAGCGAAGAAAAACATCGTAATGAAAAACAATACACAGTCACTACTAAGGAAGAAGGCCCTTAATGACTTAGACTCAGATCACCTATACCTACGCAGATTCTATAAAGAAAATATAACAAGGGCAGAAATGTCTCTGCCCAGTGCCCATATGGGGTTTCATATTTCATTTCTAATAAATCTGAATAATGTATATAAAGAAATCCTACAGCTAACACAAATTAATATAATAAAAAAACAATAACTAACCTTAAAAAATAATAACTAAAAAATATTATTAGAAGCAGTCCCTTTAGGCAAGGTTCCGAAGGTCCTCGCAGCGTTCCCGCTTTGAATAGTTAGACTAATTCTTTGTCCGAGGTAGCTGCCAGCTCTTCGGTCTCCTGCCAGCTCTCCGGTCGGATATCAACTAATAAAATTTTCATTTCTAAAAAACTATTTAGTGGGATTAAAATAACACAGTGAGTAAACCGGAAGTTCTAAAGGGTAATGCGAGTATGTTTTGCAAATCGAGTAAAGTGCATCGAAGGACGTGGGATAGTGAATGTTTTGCGGCACGTATGACCCCCATACAGACAGTTTGATGTTTATGTAATGAGGTTGAACTATGTATTACATTGCATCAGTAAATAATAAAGTTCTTTTCGAAATGTATAGTAAACGTAACAATTTAAAATACACTCAATTCACCCAAAACGTTTCTTGGCGAAGACACATCTTACCAGATGCTAGCTTTTTGCAGCAACAAATTTATACGAAGTTTTCCGCAAATGAAAAACTGAATTTTGTTTCCGCAAATGTTATATTTGTTATTCTTAGATAACAAATAGGGGCGAAATAGATAAGTCAAAACAGTTAAGTTCGTAAGAGAGGGAAATGGTTCTTCTCTATTCTCTGTGGCTACGCAATAAAACTATACAATAAAATAACAATACCAATCATAAAAAAAAATTACAGAAACGATTTTAAACTGTTCTTATTTGCCATAACCACATAAAATACTTATAAATATTATTATTAGCTTAGTATTATCATAGGAGTGGGTAGAAAAGATTTTCATATCATTTTAGTTTCATTCTAATTATACCGATTCCTGCATCAATAAACGTGTTTCATGCTTCATATATCAATGTACCACATCCAAAACTTTTGATATCTTCAACAAGTCGCATAAAAACAATAGTTTATCAAAATAAGACGTACTACACTATTTAGTATAATTTATATAAGAACTTGGAACATTAAAGCGTTATTGTGCCTATTTTGGCCGGAATAGTGAAGTTGTAAGCCAGGAGTTTGCCTGCTGGTAAATTACCCTGGAGTAGCAGAAGTAATGGGCCGTGCCGCGGTATCACTTGGCAGGCATTATTTGGCTCCATCTTGGCTCTTTCGGCAAAAAAATGGTTGACTTGATTTAATACACGCCTACTTAACTTTATAGGGCTTTTACGGTAATTTCCTGAGCGCATTTATACCTGATGGCTGATTTAAGAGATGTAACTATGAGGGACTTTTAGGTGTGTCTCATTTCGCAGAAAAACCGCTAAGCCTTCATTTTCCTAATGCAGCCTATTTCTTACCACGCATTCGCGCTATACACATTAGGGATATTATTTTATTCAGATTCTCTACAATATTTATACAATAATAATTCAACTACAACCCTTGGTCTAGGTCTCAGTTTGTTTATCAATCAGTCTGTTTGATATTTTTTTTAGTAAATACAAGGAGTTTATTAGAGTGACATCAATTGAGTCGAAGGAAAACCAAAACATTCTTCTAGGTCTGGGCCTTAGATATCTGTGTCTGTTTCGTTTCTCCTTTTTTCCTCTTTTTTTTTTTTTTTTTTTTTTTTTTTTTTCTTCCTTTTTTTCAATAACAAAGAAAGAAATATATCGAAAATACTATAAATAAAGTTCCAAATATTTATATAACAAACACATTACAAAGAAAATTGTTCAAGTGAAAATGTTATTATTTCGACCTGTTAAATCAATTGTAAGGGAGCACGTTTCGGCAAAAAGGCAAAAATAATATTTAATACTTTGTCCAACTTTACCAAAAAGAATCAAGAACAAACGAAGACAATGGAAAATCATTTCCAATCCGTTGAGCTTTACAATATTTATACATGTTAAGATTGAGAAAATATTATTCATTTATTAAAAACCAAAACACAAAGCATATTGATAGTTTTTGTAGTACTCATAGCCTTTGAGCACGGCTTCGTTACGTGTAACTTTATGATTTTCATGCATTAGCACCAAAGTCCTTTTTTTTGTTTAAATTTTCTTTAAGGCCCTATCCCAGCACGAATTGCTGTATCAGTGTCTCGGGGTGGACTACGCATTGGAGAGCTGGAGCACTGAGGCGCGCCGGCCCGTAATAACAATTAGTTATGTAAAACATTAAATTAATGGGATTTTATCAATTTTCTTTTTCTGTAATGGATTACTTGCGATAAAATATATCGTGTAAATTTCAAAATCAAGTTCTATATACATTTTCGTCATAAAATGACTAAGTGTCAATAATTGGCTATGTTTGGATTTTTTTCTATCGAGCGAAGTTATTTAAATCGTGTATCGATCTTTCAAAATGGGTACATAAACTACTCAACTCCACCACCATATATTTTTTCCATTCGCCCTACTTCAAGAAACGATGACAAACATGGAAGGAATAAATGTACTTTTTTGGAGTTTGGCGACCGGATAGGTCCTTAAGCCAGAAAAAACACGCAGCGTGACATAATCAAATTGTGACGTAAATAAAACTTGTACAATCCCCATTTATATATAGATACTAGCTGTCCCCGCGAACTTCGTTTCTCCTTAATGTGATTTTACTTAGCCTACCTTTTTATTACATACCAACATGGAACATTTTGCTATGCTACCCCAGAGACTGTTCGGTTTTCTGGAATGAAAACTTTTTGGTTTTTCTGTGAATTTTTCTATATAAACCTCAAAGTTCAAGTCATAAGATTTTGATTAACAAATAAAAAATAGAGGTTGATCGTAGAGGGGTGAAAAATAAGGGTTGTATGTATTTTTGTATGCTGTATCATTAAAAAAATTATCTAAAAAGTAAACATAAAAATTTAGGGGTTAACATTTAGGGGTTCAAAAGTTAGATAGTAGCCGATTCTCAGACTTACTGAATATGCATAAACAATTTCGTAAGATTCGGTCGAGCCGTTTCGGTGAAGTATGGGAACGAACATTGTGACACGAGAATTTTATATATTATATTTTTTATTGTTTTCACTTTAAAATGATGTATTATTATTTATTTCGCTGTTTGAAAGTTCCGAGAGTACGTCTATTAATATTATTGTTATAGAATGCATTAACTATAAATATGGGATACCTATGGCGCCGCCCTTGCGTTGGTCAATAAGTCAGAAGAAACAGTTATTTAAAAAAATTACGACAGTTTATTATTTAATAAAAAAATATAATAAAAACTTGTAATGTTATATATGTAACATCACTATCATCTTTGGAAATCCGTAGAAATGATCAATGAGACAGCTATGGATATGCGTTGAATTTCCTTTAACATGTTACCGTGCTTACAAAAAACCCTCAAGCTCTATTCGCTTCCTGTATTTAGAAACCTACATCACTGTCACATATTCAAGTATACAGGAATTCCAGTATCACATTTCACGCTGACACTATTCGTTGTCACTTATTTTAAAATGGATAAAAAAACATAGAAATTGTAATGAACCTTTCCTAGAACACAGTATGCAAGGTAAACTATTTCCTCGTAATATGTCTCTTACTAACGCGAGTGTCATATTTTAAAAATAATTAATCATAGTACAGTTTATTATATTGAATTATAAAATACTAGCGGATCCGACAAACGTTGTCCTGTACACAGGTCTTAAAAAATAACAACAAATAGTAAATCTAAATGATTGTCGAAGACATTTGAAACACAAAAATACTAACCAAACTTTACGACTTTAATTACAAATAAAAGATACACTTGGATAAAGTAACAGTCAATAAAAACCTCAACGACATTTACGTTTCAATTTTCTATATTATACTATACATGTTACATACCACAAAGTATCATTAACTTGGAATTATTAAAAGCGTTATACAATTAGAAGGTGCTTAATTATGATGAATGTAGCCATCTAATTGATAGATTAGATTTGCAACATATTAACACAATGGCTTGCAAAGTCTCATTGTAGTTCAATTTAAATATGATTATTATAAGATTAGTAATTATTTTGATAATCTTATATCTAATATATAAAAAACTCGTTTCGCGGTGTTTGTGGTTAAACTCCTCCGAAACGGCTCGACCGATTCTCATGAAATTTTGTGTGCATATTGGGTATGTCTGAGAATCGGACAACATCTATTTTTCATCCCCCTAAATTTTAAGGGTAGTCCACCCCTAATTTTTTTTTTTAATTTTTAGATAATTTCTTTTTTTTTAATGATACAACATTACAAAATACATACAACTCCTAATTTTCACCCCTCTACCATCAACCCCTATTTTTTATTATGTGATAGTTATTTTTATCATAAATAATATTATAAATTATATTACATGGCAAAACGACGTTTGCCGGATCAGCTAGTTATACCTAAAAAAATCGGGTTGCTGGGTTAAAATCATAAATATAGCTAAGAATTTCTCTTTCTTAAGACTTACAGCGTTATAGTAGTACTAAATCAATATTAAATATCCGTATTATAAATTGCACATGTAATATAATTTAATATAAAATGTGCAACAATTCACGGGTTTACGTCCAGTCTAGTGCTCTGAGTGCTCTCAAAAAATGCAATTTATGTGAGAACAAGCGAGACCCGACCCTACTGTGCACACATACGGCTGGACCTGCTTTGTCAGCGATTTTGCCAAATGATAAAAAAGGACTTTGGATGTATGTCACACCGAAAATTATCATTAAGATGCCACAGACACAGCATCGTTGCCAAAACCGTGGTGTTGATTTTTGACGTCCTGGAAACGCCCAATGGGTTTCGGTCGACATTTCAGCGTCTGTTAAATTGAACGGCTCTCTGAGACAATGATTGATTGATTTAATTAAGATTGCTGTCAATCTTTTGTCAAATAAACAATCGGATAGCAGAAGTGTTTATTGCCATGCAGATTGGAGATCGATCTTTAGATATGAATCAATCCAATATTGGTTATAATCTTAGATTGAGGATACATTATTAATTTTGGGTCTAAGACAATGTACTCGTACTATATTACTGCATTAGTAGTTTTATTTTATTAATCAATACAAGAACCTGCTTAACTGATATGAAATATCAAAATACCTGCGATGGATTTGTTTCGTTTACCTATAAAGATAAAAACATTATTGTGTTGCACTTTAAAATATTACGAAAGTCGTTGGGACCTATTATTTCCGGAATTTAAAAAATTAACGTAATTTATTTGGAGACCATTGGGCTCAGTAATCATATTAATATTCTTATTAGCTTCATGAAAAATAACCGTACCCTCGATGTTAATGTATATTGAAATTACTTAATTTGTTACGAATCGATGTGAGAGTCGGTCAAGACATCTAAAGCGGAAAATACTCACATACCCGGACTGACCTCCGGTTGCCCTTTCACAGTATCGTGCTTTTTATATGACACCCCTGCCCCCTCCCCCTCCCCACCTTTCATCCCTCTAAAGCTCGCGACCCGAAACTTCGCGTTGATTAAATTTTTAGAGAAAGAACGCTACACATTCCTTGAAGACAAATGGCTTCATAATGCAAGCCATATTTACACAACACGGCTATTTCGTCTGTTGTAATCTGGATAAATAGTTTATCAACTTTTGAGACTATAAAAAAATATTCCACTATGTTGGGTCTTTAATTTTTTTTTCTTTTTGTGGGACCTTCCTTGTTGTCACCATGACAGCCTGCCCAACGACTAGGCTGGACTCGGTCATAAGGTCCATTAAAAATAACCAACCACACACAAAAGAATATTATGTTAAATAATAGTTATTAATATAATATTATTTATTTATTTACACTTCGTTGCAATAAAAATAAAAGAAATATAATACATACAAATTATAAAGGATGCAACAAGGAGGCAACCCTAGTTAAAGAGAAAAACTAAAAAAAAAGAAACATGATGAATGCTAGAAGTGCAGAACCAAATGTTATATATATAAAAAAAAAATATAAATAGAACCTTAATCTAAAGAAATACAAAAAAAATATTAAAAACAAACTATATTATCAGATGCCTTTATTAAATATTATACATTAAACAACGCAAAACGTACTTACGTGTATAATCACTTAATATGTCTTAAAGTCTTTGATCAAAGATCAAGTTATAAAGGATAACTAATTTAGTAAATCCGTGGATGGTATATTTTGGAACAAGAAAGCTATTGAAGCATCGATTTTCCTCGAACACCCTTTAACTGTTTGCGAATGAAAATGGCAAATAGATACTAAGACAATAGTACAAATTAATAAGATAACGTTGTACAAACATTGTATAATATTTTATTAGAGTGTGTTGTCTTAACTATGTAAACAAAAGCAACGGTAGAGATGTTCTCCGGATTATGTATGTGAAACAATAGTAGAGAACCGTGGTTAATGATTTCATTATTGTCTAAGCCTTCTATCCGAATTGTTTTGATTGTGGAGAAAGGGATAATTATTGTATATTAAAATATCAACGCAGACCTAAACTCTACAGTTTTTGGGTCAGATAAGCCTCTCTGACTTACCGCGGATGCTATAAATTTTTAATGTACAATTTTTTTTCAGCCTTCTATATCTACGAAGGAAATACAAGTTAATTTTTAACTACGCTGTTTTTTTAATTAGAATGAAAATGAAACTGGCTTTTACTACATGTTATCACATTTTTCGTGATTAATAATGGAGTTTTAGTTTGTAGTGCGTATCCTGGTTTTGATGTTTTGCATCTTTTTATTGATGATCTTCCTTTATAGCCAAGTAGATTATCAGTTTCTGTACCTGACACGTCAATTTGTTGGTCGAAGAAAGCCGGTTTTGGCATGATGTTCATATATGAGAAAATATTAGTTTCGCAAATTCGCACATCCATTGGTACTACCCGGGGTTCAAACACACACTTTAACGTTAAAGAGCCAGCTAACACTGCTTAAGAAATAAATGCTGCATAAGAAATATCCCAAAATATTTTAACAAAATCAAGGCAAAAGAAAATTAACTAATTCAAATGTAGAGAAGGGAATTAATGTTATATATACATATTAATTTAAAGAGCCTACGTAAAATGTAATTGCTTTGATATTGAGATATTAAGACAAGGAGCTCATGTACAGAAATCTCATTTAAAATTTTTCCTTTATTTATCTTTTCTACCGCTGAGTGTAATTATCTAATTAAATTGTTTGAAAGAAGAAATGTTTCTTTAAACGACTTTATAAACACGAAAGAGGAATTATAAAAATAGTAGTTTTTTGTGTATAAGGCTCCATTTGTGGACCGATGGTTAATTGAAGTGTCCAATAACCTCACCAGCAAAATGATCTCATAGAGGATGTTAGGACTCTTCAAGAAAAACAAACTGCTAATTAAAGGTATTTTTGTCGGTCTCCACAATGTATACATATTATATAAGCGTCTTGTCTTGGAGCCCATCGTCAAATGAGCGCTTAGCCGGAATGGAACATAACGCGGTGCTCGCGTCCTCTCCGCGTTGCGTATGCCACTCATGTGTGTTGCTTTATTAACCCTCTGTAGGTATAAGGGGTTTTATCATCCGGTAACTGCTTTATACTTAGTACAATGTAATGTTCGTAACTGCAAAGCCGCAAAGCGATTAATGCACATGGCCCCACCTTGCCCTAGATTATATTCTCGGCAAAACAATATTGTGTTTGTTTGACCGTAAAAAGACGAACTCTATTCTATTGAGGCTTAAACAATACTCTTTAGGTAAAAAATATATTATTATATAAATATATATTATTACATTAACATTAACCATAATTATACACACATGTCATTTTGGGCGGATTGAATATTTTCTATTGTATTGAATTCTAGTTATTTTCATTGATAATGATATAATGATCTGATATCTATCAGGACCGTCTTTGCGTTTTAATTTTTATTAAGATAGTATTATTATTTACCGAGTATCTTGAGGTTTTTTTATTATATGCTTGTAAAAATATGCCGCATTTTGGATAAACGCAGGTAGTAGTCGAAATAAATACATATATAATAAGAAAATTATTATATTTATAAACATCTATCTATTTAAAGATCTTCGTCAACTTTTTGTTACATATTTATATTACCCGTGTGTACCATATATAAAAAGAATGTAATAATGTAATTTCGTATGGGCTTGTAATTACATATGTTAAGCAAAGTCATGAAAAGCATTATATATATTTAATTCCAATACATTTAAAACTTGGTAGAACATTTATCATTAAATTAAACCATTAATTAAGGGGCAATATAACAACCACAATGCAATTAATGTAAAGTCAAATTCATGTATTGGCAATGCAGTGATCCCTGCGTAGTCATTGTTCCCCGGTCTGTGACATCTGCATTTTATTATGCTAATTGGCTCTCATTATTGCATGTTCGTTTATATTATAAGGGTTTTAAACGAATACATATTTGAAATCAATAACGCCATTTATTCTATTAATATATACCGCCATAATAATAATAAATAGTTTATTTGCAAAGAAAGTATATATTTAGTTCGATTTATTATAAAATTCCGCACAATCAGCTATATAAAAGAGCCATAAAAGACCATTAACATAATGTCATAATAATAAGTCAAGTTATTTCTAATTGTTGTCAAACTTATATTAATAGAGACTCCTTGCCTTTAAATATTTAACCACCTTCCCCTTGAAAGCATTACACGGCAGTGAGTTATAACTTCTAAGAAGGTGATACAATAGTTAAATAGCTATGGCGTAACAATTTTTTTTAATACAACGTGGTGCAACTTGCAGAATCCAAAGAACCCAAAGCCGTTATGAAATACGGTATATTTTATAATCAATAAAAGATTTTATTAATATTTAACATATGCATAACATTAAATAAGTTAAGTAATAACCAAAGCTTTTCTCAAGTTAAACATCAGGTGAGCCTCCTGCCCGTTTGCCCCCCGTTCTATAAAAAAAAAAAAAAAATTGAAATATTAAATAGTTCAACTTAGGTTAGTTCGTCGGACGTACCGAAACGCACACATTTTTTTGTATCATTACTTTATATGTGAAATGTATGTAAAGTTTGTTACACTTAAAATCATATTTATGACTATGGAATATGAAAACAGCGAAACGTTTACGCATTATATCGCAAGTTGATACCTATTGAAAAGCCTATTTGATAGCTATTTTTATGACACAGTAAAAAGGGTTCGAATGTAATAACCAATGTTCACTTTACTCGCCCTTCGTTTTAATAATCGCAATAAACTAAAAATTCATAGTTTATTTTTAGCTACTTGACGATATTATTACTGAAGTATTTTATTCTTCTACTTAGAATTCGAAAATGTTCCATAGCTAAGATACATTTCTTCTTTATGTATAAATTGCGCGATGAGCGATTTGAATAGTTGACGACCAGTCACTTTCCGAGCGGCTTGATCCCTTGGCGTTCCGTAGAGATATGGGGTCACTCTGCATCTTCTACCGCATTTACCATGGAAAGTGTTGAGAGGCAATGTTCGGATTAATACCTGTAGCTGAGTTTCATCATCGGACGTCAAGGCAGAATTCAAAATACCATCCGTATCACCTTGACGTCCGTCGTTCCACAACTGAGCGTCTCTTAAGGCAATTTCCACCGCGCACCACCGCTTTGTGGAACCAGCTGCCCACTGAAGTATTTCCAAACCAATTCGACTCAGAGCCCTTCAAGAAAAGAGCGTACCAATTATTAAAAGCCGGCAGCGCGCTTGCGAGCCTTCTGGCAGTGCGAGTGTCCATGGGCGGCGGTATCACTTAACATCAGATGACCGTGCCCGTTTGCCTCCTGTAACATAAAAAAAAAACTTTTGAACGTTTATAAGTGGACAAAAACGCCAGCTATATATGTATATCAGTAATAATAATAATAATAATCTTTATTGACATATTTGTAATTACAGAAATCCTATGAAGACTCTGACACCTAAACTAGGCTTTAGTGCCTGTATCTCAGGAGTCAGTGGCTTCTCCCAATATAATTCGTAACAAGTGTCAAGAGAGCTTATTCAAAATTTTACAAGACAATACTTTTTTATAGACATTTGTAAATTCCAGATATTACATCTAATTATCCTGTTACACATAATATACTTAAACAAAAATAACATATATTGAAAAAAATGTTTCAGTATAAATTACAATGAATATAATAGGTAATAAGATAGGTACATACACATAAAATACTAAAATACATAAATATACATAATACATAAATATACATAATTATACATTTTACATATGGGTATATGTAACACTAGTATAAATATATAAATTATACACATAATTAATGAATCAAAATAACTAAAACATTATTGTAGCATGTTAGTTAAATAGATCTTCTGTTTCCTCATAATTTAAGGACAAAAGCCAAGTCTTAACAATTGATTTGCAGTCATGTAGTGAAAGAGGGTAGAAATTTAATTTTTTGTTTATTTTATTATATAGAAAGACTGAGAGATATGCTCGTTGTCGCCTTGCGAAGGTAGTACGGAATTTTGCTGTGGGGAGTACATTTGGTATACAGCGTTTGTTACTGCAAACCTCTGGGTTATAAGGGGTATGGACATGTTGTTTGGCTATTATATTAAAGACGAATAACTGTCTAACACTGAGGAGCTCACACTGTTTATATAAAAGTGTGGTTGAAAATCTGAAGGGTTTGAAAGTCATTACTTTTAGTAAAGATCTGTGGGCTCTTTCAAGCTGAATTAGATGTAACTTGCACGCTCCACCCCACACGCTCACGCAGTATCCAATAACCGATTTTACTAAGGCAAAGTAAACAGTGCGGAGTAGTTCAAATTCCGCGGCATAACGTAATTTTTTGAATGTCCAGATTAGTTTTCGCGTGCGTGCCGTTATAATCTCAATGTGAGGTAGCCAACTCAATTTATTATCTAATTCGATACCGAGGTATTTAATGGTATTGGATTTTGTTATATTAATGCAAGTACAATTTCGCTCAGAGACACATATGTGTATTTTAATATTAATATCAGTCATATGGGAATTAATAGTTTGGAACTGAATATACGAAGTTTTAGAAATATTTAAAGTAAGTAAATTTTCCCTGAGCCATCTAGCCACCTTCTGCAGTCCGCTTTCGGCAATATTTTGTATCTCGGTCCAGGTGTCCCCATAAAAAAACTATAGCCGTATCATCGGCATAGGTAAACAACCTGCAACTAGTTAGGGACAAATTACATAGGTCGTTTATGTAAATAAGAAAAAGACTTGGACCAAGAATACTGCCCTGCGGAACTCCAAAAGTTACATTTGCGTCGGAACTAATATAATTATTAATCTTAACCCTTTGCACCCGACCACTAAGGAAATCTTTAAAAATAAGCAGGGCTGAGTCTCTTATTCCAATTCGCTCCAATTTGTCCACAAGTATAGGAATTGAGACGGTATCAAATGCCTTGGCAAGATCGAGGAAGACACCAAGGCACTTTTTTTTCCTGTCAAGTTTTTCTGTGACAAACTCAACCAAGCTACCCACAGCGTCTTCTGTTGACATACCCATTCTGAAACCAAATTGTGAGCTGGACAGAATATTGTACCGATTTAAAAACTGTATTAACCTCACGTTAAGCATCTTTTCTAGGATTTTTGATAGTGCTGTAAGCACAGAAATCGGTCTGTAGTTTGCAACACAATCCCGTGCCCCACCCTTGTGAACAGGAGTAATGAGAGACCTTTTAAAGACTTTTGGAAAGCAGCCTTCCCTCACACATGTTTGAAACAAGATAGTAAGCGGCGATACAATGACATGTCTTACCATTTTTAGAAATCGAGCTGGTATAGAGTCCCAACCAGTGGCACAATCATTTTTTGAGCTTAAGATGAGAGATTCCACCTCAGCCTCATCTGGTGGCATTAGTACGAAGGAGTTAGTCAAGCAATTAGATCTTGTACATTTGTAGTTATACTTACACCCTGTAAGTTTTTCAGCTAGCTCTCTACCAACATTAGAAAAATAACTATTTATGTCCTCAACCGCATCCAATGCGTTACAATTCCTAATTAACTCATCGGCAGAAGATTTTTTTACTTGAACTATCGGTGACATATTTTATTGCAGCCCAGGTTTCTTTATTTGATTTTGCACTTTTTAATAAGAATTTATCGTGTTCGCGCTTCAATTTTCTAAGTAATGAGCAACAAAAATTCCTGTACCTTTTATAGGTTATTTTAAGAATTTCATTTTGGGGGTCCCTTTTTTAAATTAAGATGCAGTTTATCCCGGTGACGGATACAGCGAAGTAGGCCCGGAGTCATCCAGGGCTTAAGAGATTTTTTGCGCCTGGGTACACGGACTTTTTCAGTGTTAGCTTTAATAGCAGATGACAGAATTTCAACAAATCGAGTCGCAGCAGACTCGGCGTCTTGCTTGTTAGTCATAAAAGTAAAATCAGCCAATTCAACATATTTTATAGCTTCACTAAAATTTACTCTTTCAACAATAGAAGGGCACTGAGTATTAGTCCGTTTACTGTTAAGGGATAGATTTATTAGAATAGAGTCGTGATCAGTTACGGTGGAATTTATCACTATAACACTAGTTTGTAAAACAGTTTTAACCATTACATGATCGAGACAATTGCTTAATCGTGTTGGATATGTGTGGCCTGGCAGAAAACCCAATTCGCTGGTTAAATTTAAGTAAGAGTTACTGTTTCTGTCACCGTTTCCAGGTTTTATATCGATATTTATATCACCTATTAAAAATATATTCTTAGATGATATAGATTTAACAATATCATTCAAAGCATTCAAAAAAGCGCTCAGTGTAGTAAAAGGATGGTGATCTATAAATAGCTAAAAGTACAATATCTGGTACTATTTTAGCTAGCAGAAAGTTAGCATCTTTAGGATTAGGTTCTTCAATTTCGCAATTTATATTTTGTTTAGCATAAATTATAATACCGTCATTTTGATTTAAGCATTTTTTTGTGAAATAAGAATTATAATCCTTGAGACTGGGTATGGGTTTATTGTCGTTTAACCAGCATTCAGTTAAAATTATTATATCTGGATCAAAGTACAGACGAGCTATATGGGCCAAGAATGCATCAATATTTTTGTAAACGCTACGGATATTTTGTGTTATAATTTTTAGGGAGTTTCCTGATTTTTTTTACTAAATCATTACAATTTTTTATATCACAACTGTAGGCAGTTGCCACTGTTATATTATCAATATCATTATTTATATTATCAATAAATCTAGCCATTTGTAAAATATTAAGCTTTTTTGTCGCAGCTACTCGTGTCTGAGAAATGCTAACATTTTTACAAAGATAAGATCTCGATTTCAACATGATCACTAGACTAAGAATGTATAATTTTTTTAGTTATGTAAAATACAATACAATGAACAGAGTATAAGTATGTATATAAAGAAAAACAATAATATAATATATAAAAAAAATAAAATAATATCTATAAAAACAATAATTAAGTGCCGGATTTTCACAAACAGGAAAGTTATCGTAGGCCGGCGGAGTTTCCTGGGGGCCTCAAAAAGTCATTGTTTTAGACGAAGTTTATTTAAATCACCCTCACTATCAATTCTAATATGCCGTTTACCTTCATCTTGTCTCAGGTAGGTTCTTCCAAATGAGGTCCAGCAGAATTTATATCCATTTTCCTGAGCAAATGCACGAGCCAGATAATTTAATCGTTTTCCGCAGGGTGATAGACATTCTGAAATAAAAAATGGCTTTGCTGGTCCTTCCAAACTTAAGTGTGCCGTGTTCAATCTGTTAGCAGAATTCATTTTGTTAAATTTGCGTGCCTTTTCAATAATACCATCTTTCAATATAACGCTGCCCAATTCCACAATAATTGCTCCATGTCCAGTTTTACTTTTTGTACGATAAATATCCTTAATATCCTGTTTCTGTATGGGAAAATCAATAACATCTGCAGCTTTTGAAGCAATGTTACATAAACTATCCCTATTTTCACCGGTAATCTTAGGAATATTTCTTAGTTCAAGTTTAGTTGAGGCAGACGTTCGTTCCAGCGACTCGATTTTCTTTTCAAGCTGATCAATATACAGACGATCTTCATTCCTCTGTTTTTCCAATTTCTCGTATTTAGCTTTCATATCTTCGTACTGCTTAGAGACAAAAGCAATGGAGTCTTTTATTTCTGTATTTTGTGTCAAGATTTCTCTCATGGAGGATTGCAAGGAGGTGAATTTACTTTCATTTTGAGAGTTTGCTTTAGCAAGCATATCCTTAATTTCGGTTATGAATTTTTTAATATAGGACTCATCCTGCTTGCGCCTCATAGTTACATTGCTTCGCTCCTCATTAGATAAATCTGGCGCGGAGCCCGAAAAAGAAGCTTTCGGCGCGTTCAACCTAGCTTCCTTTAAGTCTTCGGGAGTGGGGGGTGCTGGGAGGTGTGCGCTTAAGAGGCATATTTCTGACAAAAGATGACACCAGAGTACACGAAAAAATAAACTTGGACCAGCCCCCCTATAAATTTCCGCTACCCGCTATCGCTTATGAATTACGGCAACTTACAAAGCTTGCGTATCAATGATGCGCGCAGACGGAGCGTACAACTTAAGCTGTCTCACAAGTGTTGTCCCGTTCGCACAGATGCACTTACTGCACGCAACTCATGCGCTCCTGGTACACACCTTAATTTATTCGCACGGAATTTATTTTTAATTTGATTTTTAAGTTATAAAACAAATAGAATGCACACGTCTAAACGCTTCCGCGGTCCAGGAGGGAGGTATATCAGTAATAGACATTTATTTATTATTGCCACAAAAATGATAAGTTCAATTAAAAAGATTTAAATAAAAGAAAGACTTTTATAAATATGTGAGTATTCAATTGTTCTAGTATTTGATTTTTCGGAATGTTTGATTATACTAACGTAGAAACATATAACTACAGCCCTGCGATTCTGTAACTCACTTTTCGAACTCACACAGCGGTTTTTGCATCGGCGGTCGCTCTCAAATCAGTCGTGAAGCAGTCATTTTATGATTTGGCATTCTGATAAACAATAAACTACAAGCTCCCACCTTTTCAGAACATTAAATTAAAATGCTTTCAGCCTTCTGCCAAATGGGCAGGCGATTGGGGCAGTACCACTGCCTCACAGAAAACCGATATGAAGTGATAAGTTCAACTTATTGTACTCGTGTATCGTGCGGTGAGTTAGGGTGCGACCGACTGGCTCGGCTCTATTACCTCCGATCTCGCGGGTAGGACTTTTCTTGGCTTTGCCTTAGAAAAAAAACATCAAGGACAAGGCACGTCTTTGACCTACAATGCAAACTGAAAAAAAATGAATTAAAATAATTATTTATTAAATTCTTAAGGTAAATAATTGCACAATATTATACAATAATTAAGTTTAACTGAGGAAGATATAGTACAGTTTTTTTTATACTAATCATGATTTCCATGTCGTCGCTGAAGAATATCGTATGTCCAGAGAACCAAACATTAAACAGAAAACGGAAAAAATCGTTTCATTTCGTCAATGTTTGTTAAAATATTATTATGTGTTTTTGTCTATAGTTTTAGATGGTAAAAAGGACTTATTTATTAATAACATAAATAAGTCCTTACTTCATGATTATACCAGTTAAATGACATAAAAGTCTAAGAATAAAAAATAAATGGTTTTTTGACATACGAGGTTATCATTCTACAGTGACGATGTGTTTATTTAAAGGAATTGATTAGTGACTCATTTGTACGTATCAATTATTTCATAAATACAGTCCATTAAAAAAGGGTTATCTTAAATCGCGATAACAATCAAATTGTCCCAGAGTGAAAGGCATTTACTATGTCTTAAGTTTCTGATTGAGCTTCAAATCTATGACAAGTGACGAAGGTTAGACATCGCTCATCTTTCAATATAAGGTAATGGTAGCTAATACTTTATTTACATCAGAACGACAATAAAAGGGGTATAAACATTCCTTATCATCTCTTATAATATAAGAAAATTAACTCTTTCTTTATACAAGAATGAAATTAATATAACACAGTAGAAAACGTTTGTTCGATCATTTCCCTTGTTTTTTTTTATTAATTTTATTGATAAAAGCTTGCCAACTGTCGGCACACTGATACATTGGTAAAAGAACCATGACATACACGAAGAGATAATACAACATTGTTACAAGAAACGTGGCTTAATGGTTAATAGGCTTAATTTTATAAAATTTATTATTAAAATTGGAGATTTGTATAAAAAAATTAAAATAAACAATTGCTACTTTTTCGTTTCAGCTAATCGAAGTTCTGGCCCAAATTATCTATAAAATTTTCTGATTTTAATTCAGTTTGTTATCTTTACTGTAGGAGTCTGCCGAACAGGAGGCGATGAAGTCAGCAAAAGCGTGCCTCTTTCGTGGGCAAGGTCCGGCGTGTACGATGGGTGACGTGATGGGCAATTTAAGATTTCCAGTTTAAAACGATTGAACCAATATTGGACCGTATTTATGCAGTGGTAGGCCCGTACACGTCGTAAATGTTTCCTATTGTCTGCGCAGCGGTATTTCCACGTAGGAACAAATTACAAAATATTAAAAAATATATGAATAAATTTAAATTTTATTTATCAATTTAGTTTGAAGGATTCCTTAACTTTTACAATTTACTTATTAAGTCTCGATATACAAGGTCTGTTTAAACGATTATAAAGAAAAGGATTCAATAAAACATTAATATTGATGATGTTACTGCTCCGCTACGATTGTTTAGTTTGTATTTCTTAGAAATGTTTTAAAAGGTTTGTCTGTTTGTAAAGGAAACTTTTAAAAGCCTCAGAAAGGACGATTAAATTATAATATCCCCCAGGTTAATGCATAAATAAATTTGTTTTTTTCGGTCTTTTAAAGCTGCGTAAACTCCTCTATTCCTTAACTTAGTAAGTCACGTTTATATAGTTTCGGTTTCTCATGATCTTTTTATTCATATACCGCTAGATGTGTTTGTGTAATTTTACAGTGGCGAACTGGAAAAATGGGAATTAGAATGACACGGGCTCGTACATGCCGTTTGTGCCTGAGGCTCGTTTATATACTCCTAATTTATTTAATACTAAAATATATTTGTATTCTTTCTTGGCATAGTATCTTGTTTAACTAAGCCAATGTTAACAAGTATTATAAAAGTCCGACCACGTTAGTACCCTTCCCGATTGGCTTCTGTTTTTATTTAAAAGTTATTTGTTTTAAAACACCTCTTTCGTTGACACCTTACAAATTGTTTTGAATCTCACGTAAAGAACATGCGCTAATGATCAAAGAGCGCGCGGGTCTAATATTAATCACGTAGCAGATTGCGTCTGTCACACGCATTATATAGCCCAAATTTATATTTTGTAGATAAATATATTTAATGAACGTTATTTGGGTTTTATAGAAGTTATATATATACTACCGTTCAAATTAGGTAGAGCGGGCTAATAAATAAATTGACAATATAACGTTGTTATTTATAACTCAATAGAAGCCTCATAGAATATCGTTACAGGCCTCGCGTTTTTGCATGTATTTTATTTTTCATATTTATTTATAAGTAGGTGACTAGTCTTCTGAGCCTGTCACATTTCTTCAACTTTTGGATCTCCTAGACCTGCTGATTACTTCTCAATTTGCGTTCACATACTAGTACGAGTTAATTTCGTGTGCAAGAATAATCTCACTAATTTAAAATATATGCACATTATTTCTATGAGACACTTAAAATATAGAATTATAATTAGAAAATCAGATGTATGTATCTGTTTGATGGTCATTTGTTTATTTATTTATTATCAAAAATTTACAGCTTTCCATACATTTTTACGGCTTACATTATCGGCCAAACACGCATTTTTACTTTGTTCAATCAAGTACATATTAAAAGTTTAAACTTTATTTTTTTTATTTTTTGCCCCCTGTGACATACTCAGAAATACAGTCTTCGCTTTGTAAAGGAAAAATATCTAAATATTTTTTTTCTAATAGGCATGTAGGTGATCAATCTTATGAGCTTGATACACGCCGATTTTTAGATCTAAGGTTTCCTCGCAATGTTTTCCTTCACCGTACTAGCGAGTGTTTAATGCGGTCATAGGCAGAAAGTCAATGGTGCACAGCCGGGGATCGAATCTACGGCCTCGTGTGAGTCGCACGCTGAAGCCACTAGGCCAACACTGCACCTTATGTAAATTTTAATTTCTTTTACATACAAAACTGTATTTAGGGTAATGAAAAATTGCAATTTAATAAATTATTAATTCTCTTTCGTTATTATTGCATCAACGCACAAAGAGACAGGACTTTTTCGCTCAAATTAATCGGATTTCAGCGAGCATGTCGATGCGAGCACTCTTGCACTGAATATATCTTTGAGCTCTGTGCACAACGATAACTTTGTTATTGCTTTCAGTCTTGTGAAATACGATAGAACTGACATTTCGAGTTTTTATTTAAATCCTTTCTACCTGTATTATTACCAATATATTGTTTCATATATTTATGTACTTTAATAAGAACAAAACGCCTTTTAATAACACTAATGACTTCATTATTAACGAGATATATATATATATAAAATTCTCGTGTCTCAATGTTCATTCCCATACTCCTCCGAAACGGCTAGACCGATTCTTATGAAATTTTTTATGCATATTCAGTAAGTCTGATCTTAGTGATCTTTCAAGTGATACGGGATGACCATCCCAAAAAAAATATTTTAATTTTTTAGACAATTTTTTTTGTTTTTATTTTTTTATGAAACAGCATACAAAAATACATACAACCTCTAATCATCACCCCTCTACGATCAACTCCTTTTTTTTATTACAGTAGATAGTTATTTTTATTGAACTAAAAAAATGTTTCCTAGAAATAATATATATGGCAAAACAACGTTTGCCGGTTCAGCTAGTATTTTTATAATAATAAGTAACCAATCAAACATGTCTACAATATGGGATAATGTATAACTCACTAGTAGCACTCATGTGTTACAAGAAAATCCCCCGTAAATAAACCAGTGGCGCTACAACCTTAGATTTCTGTGTCAGTTTCGTAATCATTTGTATTTTCTAATAGGCAGGTAGGTGATCACCCTTCTGTGCTCGACACAAGCCATCGACTTTTTGAGTCTAAGACATGTTGATTTCCTTACGAAGTTTTCCTTCACCGTACAAGCGAGTGTTAAATGCGCACATTGAAAACCCATTGGTTTAGCCGGGGCTTGAACCGATGACATCAAAATGTTCAGCGTGCAACTATTATCGCGGGATAGCATACTCAGAAAAGTCTCAGTCTTAGTTAGATAATAGTTATTAAAAAGAATTTATGTAAGTGAACATTAATTTATATTAATGTCTATAATATTTGCAAACACAATTTGGAGACAGGACACGTAGGGACTTCAATTAGTGCACCTGCAGGCTTCATGAAACAATAATTACACACAACGCTTGTCGCACGCCACAGACTAATAACGATTCAGTATCTCCTTGTTTAGAAAATGTATGAAGTGATGAAATCCCGTGACTCCCCTGTACACCATATCATATATTTCTCCATTCTACAACTCCGATATGTTATATGTTAAACAAGGACAAACTTGAAAGCAAAATATCTTTGAGGCCACAATTTTAGATTACAATAAAATTAAAATAAGTACGTCGGTGTACAGGTTCAAACACAAGATGAGGTTTAGCTGTCGAATGCTTTAAATATCCTTCTTCTTTTGGTGGGAGAAGAGGACATTACTGGAGGTTGGCCAGGAACCCTCTAACGACACGCAAACATCAACATTTCCTTCTTTCCTTCACGCCGTTTACCCTAGATTTGACCTATCATTGTTAAATCGAGTAGTTAATAGCTGTTGGATTATAAATAAAGTACATAATCAGTGTAGCAACTGATTCTATATACTCTAACGACACTCAACCATCAACATTTCCTTCTTTCCTTCACGCCGTTTACCCTAGATTTGACCTATCATTGTTAAATCGAGGGGTTGGTAGCTGTTGGATTATATATAATAATCATTGCTGTGTCAAGTATCTTCACAAATCAACAATGGGCGGGGAGAGGCGGACACAACCGCCGCATCGCATGTCGGGAAGCGGATAAGGCTCTACTGTTACCGCATCCCGGCTAAGGCGATTGTTGGTGGCGCCTTGGGGTTTTAGTGGGTATGCACAATCGCGAGTCCCTCATAACCCTCCCGCACTAAGCAGTCGCACCACGGTAGGGTATCCGCAATGCATTTCCCCAAGTAAGAAAAATAAAATAATCAGGGTAGCAACTGATTCTATTTATTCTATGACAACACGTACCGTCTGGGGAAACAAAAAGTATTAAAAGGACATTTGGAAATCTCATTTTATTCTATAGTTCTTCTATAGGTACACTGTTTGTAAATGTTAACGTCTTGCTAGCTTAGATTTTAATAAAGTTATGAAAAATGAATTTTTATACAAGACATGACAATGGGAAAAAAATGTAAAGTATTCGCAAGTTTGTTAAACTTATAATTACTTGGAGTTTACAAACAACGTCCAAATTAAGAAATTGTTTTAGTCTTAAAAAGTTCGTAAAGCAAAGGTAACATTGTTAAAGTCTGTCAATTTTATTATTTATTAAAGCATTTAATTACGGTTACATAAATTACAAATTTTTAATTTGTTTCCACATTCTGCCTAGCGCTGCTTTCCAAATATGATGCTCTTACTTGTCGCTGTCTTCCTCCTTCTCTTTTTTCCGTTTCGGGTACCATTCGGTAATACCCCTTTTCTTTACTACACCTAATTAAGTGTACTACCGATTACCACTTTTGTTTTTGTAATAAAAAAGAAATGTTTATTATGGAATATAAGATACAGGTATCACTTATTCCACGTCATAAAATTTGAATTGGTAGACATCCCTACTCATCGGCAAAGAAGACAGAGGGTGAAGGCCGATAGAAAAAGCCGGCGTAAAAAACTCTCGGTACTCTTTTAAAATAGCAAATCATCAAACAACACTTATTTTAAAACAAATATCGTAAATTAATTAGAAGTAGCCTGTCTAGCACTAGTCCTTTTATCAACAAGATAATCTTTAACTTTATAGTAAGCCCTTTTACACAGCTTTTCTTTAATACATTTCTTAAATTTATGTAGTATATGTAGTGTACGAGCCAAGGCTATTCATTTTGTCAAGAGTCTCTACTCCAAAGGGAACAAATTCGAAGTTGGAGGAATTAATTAAGTTAATTAACTGTACAGAGATTGAAATGTATATTTGTGTTTGTATAAATTGAAAAACTTCAGTACCTGTTTCAAAACTTCTTTCACCATTATAATGGTACAGTGTTATGAGACCAATAATCCTCAAATATTTTAACAATCAAAAGTGAAGCTGTGGGCAGTTAAGTCCATAAAAAGGCAGGTCTCTTTTTATGGACAATATGGTAAAAGCAGCAACTAAGTGATATCATACCCGTTCACTTTACATTTATCACACAGAAATTATTTTCTACATAAAGATTTGGAATGAAAAAATAATTTTTTGTTGCTTAATTTAAAACTGTTCTTTATCCAAAGCCTAGACGAGTCCATATTTGAAATATAAAAGAAGAAAAACATTTGATTAACTTAGAATATGAGGGTCGTGATTTCTGATGTTGGGACTCGGGACAGACTCGCTTTTACATTCCTAATTATAAAATTCACTGGGGTCTCTTTAAATAATTTCGGAGTCCAAAAAGTTTGTTTTTCTTCATAATTATGCGACACTTATTCATCTGACATTTGCATTGCTTAAACAAAACTAATTCAATCAATTAATATAAAAAACTCCATGAACAAACGCAAAAAGACACTACAGCCGTTTAAACGTGAACTACATGTATAATGTTTGTTGCCATGGTTACATATTTATATGGTAAAAAATAACATTGCTATGAGTAAAATTACGTTTTAAGTTTTACACATATACAATACTAGTACTAAAAGTCTGGCACAATTATACAATACTTAAGATCAGTTAAGCAATAATTGTTACATTAATTTGATTACCACTATTATGACAAATTCAAATCAAAATTGCAAAATCTTAAATAATGAAAAAAATATTTAACGTATCAGTAATTATGTTGAAAATAATGTATTAAACATACTTTTAATAAACAAAACTGCTCTTTATTAAATAAAACGGTGCTCTAAACTATAATTGTAGTTATTTGCTACCAAAAGATTCTTTATTAGCTACTTCAAAGAAACATGCATGTTCGTTTGGCGAAGTTTACTAAGTCCCCGACAGTCTGCTTACAGCTCATTTACATTCAAACTGCTTCAGTTGCTCCAATCGGTACTGTTAAGTACGTCTCACCTATTGTTTACATTTAACTATAAACTGACTTTAAATACGCTCACTTTGTGCAGGTGCAAACGTATATTTACGCTTTATACAAGCTATTTATCGACACAAGATTTCAACTTCAATAAAGCTTTCACGCAATAGTTTACGATTATATGAATATTATGCAATAGTTTATTTATTATACGTTGTGGGTGGATAGTCTGTGTATATTTCATTGATTATAGACTAATAAGCTATCCAGCTCCACCTGCTATGAAGTTGTTTCATCAAAAATCAACCATGAGGCTGTAGGCTGTCGCGGTAACAAGTAAGCTAGAGTAGGTAAATAAGTATTCTGAGACTTTCAATATGCGCATTGTCTCGTTCGTACGGTGTCCAATCGTGAGGAAGCCGGCATGCCTTAGACCCAAAGAGTCGACAACGTGAGTTATACTTATGCTGATCACTTACTTGCGTATTAAAAAAAAATATCACGGAACAGAAATCTGAGTCCAAGACCCAGGGGTTATTAAAAAACTGGTTATACGTTTGGCCACAAGCCCGTGGTGTTAAGTGAGATGCAGCCTATTTCAGAGCACGCCTGTCCAGGAGATGCATATTTAACAGCTTAAATGAACCCATATTAAATTGACTAGGAAAAAGTTCCACTCCTTTGCTGTTTTTACAAAAACTAACTTCTTCATTGCCATAACAATGCTATAACTCAATTCAAAGTATCAAGTGACCTACTGGACAAACAAATAAGTTCACTCTACGCATTCTCGGCTAACATTAATTTTGATTGAGCAAGTTAAGAACGGCATGCATTTACTTCGAAGAAGAGTTTTATGCGTTTCCCGTTCTTTAGCTTGCGGGTTTATGTGCCGCTACACCGGCTGCGTCTTAGCTTTTACGAGAGCTATAATTTTTCAAATATAACTTTATCATGAACATAGTTTAATGGTCGCGATAAGAGCGCATAGAGCTTACGTGACGAGCCTGACAAACCTGTATCCTTTATGGTGCTTTTACCAACACTCTGATAGTACTGCTCGTAAAATATCTTCTAAATATGATGATTAATGTACTTCGACACATGTAGCATCTATAAAATTGTATAATATTACACTTGAGTGTAACATTAAGAAAAGGAATTACATTTATTTTATATGAAATCTTTTTTACAAAATAGATTATTATGCATAAATATATTGTTAGACACCCTTAAGGAAAATTATAAACAGTTTTTAACAATTATTTGGAATTATTTGCAGG
Organism: Pieris macdunnoughi; assembly: GCA_905332375.1. Lineage (NCBI taxonomy): Eukaryota > Metazoa > Arthropoda > Insecta > Lepidoptera > Pieridae > Pieris > Pieris macdunnoughi. The sequence goes on from CAJOBZ010000046.1 coordinate 1,579,789, forward strand.
TTATTGTCAATATCGTGTCCAATTTTTTCCCTAATAAATAACTAATAAGTTTAACCACAGGTCAGAGTTAGGTCCGTGCCGTATTTACTTTTTTTTTAATTTCTATGTATGTATATTATCTATAGTTATATCGGGATTTGTTGTTTCCCTTAGAAATATGAAAGAGAGGATGACTTCTATTTTTGATGAATATAAAAGTTCTATAAATATCCATTCTTAATTGTGTTACGAAGATGGGTTGACTGAAATGTTTCTCGATATTTCCACAAGTTAGCGATGTTTTCAGCAAGCAAGCAGCAAGTATTATATGTTTTATGGCCGTTTCATTAGGGGCTCATCACATATTAGAAAATTGTAATTTGCATAATGTTACTATTGTTTTCAGGAGGATGAAACATTTTTTCAGTCAGTTTGTGTGTTGTTTGTGCGGTGTTTTCTATCCGATCCCCTATCTCGTAACAATAGAAAAACAAATCATCCATATGTTCGTACATACTCTTATTTTAAGGAAATATTACACTAGAAGTTTTGAAATCTCTTATTATTTATTTTAATAGTTCGAATTCAATATATATGGAAATCATGTATTTCGGCTAGACCTCTGCAGAGTGCCTGTCCTCGACATGACTCACATGAATTAACACTGTTAACGAACGTTCAATAAATTAGCTTCCCAGAAATGTGTTGTAAACTAATCGAAGTTTTCCAACGCATACATGTTAGAAGTGGTTATATTTATGGCTGAACGAGTGAGCTGAGTTCAGGATAAAACAACTTTTGATATGAACGGGAAACTATTCATGCGAGATAAACCGTATGAAATAACAGTTCTACAGTTCTAGATGGGATAAAGGTAAAAAATAATTATACAAAATAAAACATATAAATCAATACTAAATTTCTTTAGCTATCATGAAATTGACTGTTTTTTACAGAACAAGTGGCAAACGGGCAGGAGCCTCCAGCCACTTGCCACTTGATCTTAAGTGATATAGCCCAATAGACACTCACGTGCCAGAAGGCTCAAGAGTGCGTTGCCGGCTTTTTAAGAATTTGTTCGCTCTTGTCTTAAAGGACCGTAAGTTGAGTTGAGCCCATAGAATACGAAGGAAATCCTTTGCGTTCACCACCGGATGCTGAATATTAACGGTCACCCAGAAGCGGATTTCGCGTGATACTTCCTACTGGTTATTTATTACATAATATGTAAAATGTTAATGAGGTTCCATTTAAACATTAAAAAATATCCTTGTAGGTAAGGAGGTAACGGGGCAGGAGGCTTACATCATGCTATTCAATACATTCAATGCTAAAAGGCTGCGTTGCCACTCCTCAGTCTACCTTTCCACCGTAAATCGTATTACTTCAGAAAACCCTTCGGTGCCTAAAAAAAATGTGTTGAACTATGGACATGGAAAATGTGTTGAAGTTCGAACATATTAAAACATTTAACAAAAATAATACGTTATAAAAAAATTGTTTTATATAATTTCTTAGCATAAAACGTACAAAAGCGTTCCTTAAATCAATTTGTAACAATAGGGAAGAATTGTAAGTAACCTTTCCTTGTTACATTAATATCAAAGTAATATATCCAGTTCTGTAAGAACGCGTGCGGCATCCCCGGAGTCCCGAGAGCGAGCTCAACTTCCTTAATAACGCGATTCTGTTTATCCGCAGTTAATTTAGATCCACTGTGTGCCGACTGCCGAAGCGTAATATTACAAATATTTTCAGAAAGTACTTACTTTCTAATATTTTTTGTTATGGCACCCGTACATAGGCGACGGCTTTAACTCCCAATAGCGAATCGACTTTAATCGTAAGTTATTGGACCGCGTTATCTGAAGGTGGCTACGTCAGCGGCAGGAATATGAGAGAACTCGCATACAAAAGCGTCGGGCTTTGGTATTCGAAGCTCTAGGGAATATACGAGGGGCGGTCAAAAAGTTCGCTGAGTGACAGGGAAGGGTAATGAAATGAAACATTAAACTATTTTTCCCTTTCAATGTATTCTCCCTTAATACATTTATCAGATCTGTGAAACAACTTATTAATACCGTCGAAATAAAAGATTTGTCGTGGTCGTCAAAGTAGGCCGAAATTTCCGACTTCTCTTCATCATCCTCGCAAAACTTTGTTCCACGCAGTTATTCATTCATTTTTGGAAACAAATTATAGTCGTATAAGCGATTATTTTCATGGTGCTTTTGCGTTGCCTTGTTCCCTTTCACCTCGCTTGCTCTCGGCTTCAGGTAATGTTCGCGAGTAGCATTAACATGAAACATATAAATAATTTTAAATATGTTATCGAAGTTATTTACTAAATTAAATATCGTTGCTTCATGATCTCATATCATTCATATATGCAAAACAAAGTGTGACTTGCAATACATTATAATTTATGAATTTATTTACTTTTCCTGTACCTAACTAATATCTATCAACGGTTCTGGTTTTTAATACCCATGTAAGCAAACCATTTATATTATTTTAGAATTTAACACATAACTTAATATAACATATAAATTTATTATAAAATACCATAGACTTGTTGTAGTAGTAGTTGTTAATATAATAGAGGAGTAAATAAAAACCTCGTTTACTGCCCAAAAGACCTCAACACTACTTCCTGGTACATTATTCTCACAATTTATATTTATATCTTTAAACAATCGGCCAAAAACAAAGAAATAATCAGGAGGTTCTAGAGAGGTCTCAATTTCCAAACCATTTGGCAGGTGAAGAGGGTAGATTGGTTTACTGTGAGCTTTTTGAACATAAGTAATAATGTTTACGGCTTCTTACAAAAGTACTTGGCTTTAATTGTTTTATGAGTATTGTGTAATCCGGCTTTATTACACATATTAGCCATCCTTCTGAAGGAATTAACTCTGAGACACTGATTTTTGTCTAAGCCGTTTAAAAATACCATATTTCCTGTTAATAAAAAGTTATTGACAAGTTTGACTGCGGGATTTAAATATTATTTTAATATTTTTCATATAATATATCTAATGGTCTTTCTATTACTAATTGCTTTTTTGCTTAGTTGACTAGAACTACTTCGTCAAACTAAAATTAAATATTTATTGTTTAAAACTAGAGCAGTTGTTCGGACTAATACCTGCAGCTGAGTTTCATCATCGGACGTCAAGGCAGAATACAAAACACCATCCGTATCACCTGGACGTCCGTCGTCCCACAACTGAGCTGTTTGGTAAGGCAATTTCTACGCACCACCACTATGTCGAACCAGCTGCCCACTGAAATATTTCCGAACCCATTCGACTTAGGGTCCTTCAAGAAAAGAGCGTACCAATTCTTATTTCTCCTACCCATTTGTCTCCTATAACATAAAAAAAACTATAAAATACATAATAATTTTGTCGTCATACTTTCGGACTAAAAATAAGGGACATATTACTTTATTTTAGAAATAGGTCCATCCTTGGGACTCTAGCAATATAACAGGATTATTGATGCAATTTCTGAAATACAGTATTTAAACGTAAAAGCGCTCCGTAGCCGACTATGAAACTCGAAGTGTAGGCCACTTTGAAGCCAGCTATTAATAAATTATATGCTATTTATATTTAATTACTATTATTCTTGTTTAATTACGTTAACCATATATTAGACTGTTCTTTAATATTTTAACTACCTATTTAATATTAATCTTAACTCACGTTTTATAACTTTTTTAATGTTATTCTAATAGAATTATAAGATCACAGCTGAGTAGGTTTCGTTGTCCTAAGTGAGTTAATTTTATGCATCGTAAAGTGGATACTTTACGATCGCGCCAGTTTCTGCGCTATTATAATATTATTTATCTGGAGTATTGGCCCACTTTACTAACAGAATTGCTTAAGAATTAATATTGTTGTCAATTAAACGGTTTTATTCTTTTTTCTATAATAAATCTAGTCTATTAGTTAAAGTGCTTAGGAGAAAAATCACCTCATTGGGAATGTGGTAATCTTCGAATTTTCGAAATGGGGAAAGATTTCGTCTGGCCTAAACAGGAAATTGAGAAGTGTAATTAAAATTATTAGATAAAGGACTTACAATTACTTAAATTATGTCTATGGTCGGTACAATGGTTTAAATAAATCCTGGTGACTAGTCTTCAAAGACACAATACGAATGAATACAACACACAAGACTCTAAGACCTTAAGGACCAAAGAAGTGGTGGCGCAGAGAGGCAAACGTGCACTTAACTTTAAAACAAGCGCAATTAAAGTAATTAAAAGCGCAAGAATAATTTATTTGCAAGAGTATGGTACAAAAATATAATGGTGCTACAATTTAAATTTGCATATTCTGCCACACAGTGGCGAATGAATAACGGGTTTGTTTGGCGTCATTGTTTAAAAAAAAAGTAATTACCAAATAACAAAATTTATATTTACAATTAAATGCGCTTACAATTAATCCTCTACAAGTGTACAAAGTTGAAAATGGAATTAGTTTCTTAGAATTAGTAACATCAAGCATAACATTTATAGTAAAAGTATAAAGTCAAATAATAAATAGGCATAAATCAATAGGACTCATAAAAGATGTTCGCTTCAAGTGGTTAATTGCTTTAACCTAATCAACATGGATCGTTAAATACAAACGTGCAAGTTCTTTTAAATTAAAAGATCCAAAAAAGAAATCTGATATTACTTTAATGACGCCCTCAATGACATTAATTAATAAAGCATTTGACACTGGAAGGGTGTAAGACCATTGAGACATCTATTTGGAGCGAAATATTTGGCTCAGTTTTGAAGTCGTTAATTAAATGATTTTGCGAATATTCAAAGTAATTTAACTCCAACACTTGAGAAGCAATTGATTAGAGGAGGTTTAGAAGTATTGATGTACTAACAAGTAATTGGGGCGTTTTAATTATTTGCTGTTCGGAAACTGTTAGAGCTTAGTAACAACTGCAATCTTGTGTTGGTACATTGATTTGCTAAATACAATCACATAATCTATATATATAAAAATTAATCCCTTATTTTTAATTAATATTTCCCTTGGTCACGGCATCACGCGTGAGCGGCTGGACCGATTTATTTTTGTTGTGTTTGTTATTGTCAAGAGAAGGTTCTTTTGAAAGAAATAATTAAGAAAATTGCGGGAAAAATTAGAAAATTTAAGAATACTTAACCACAAACTTTTTTGATGTAATGGCGTTTGACAAAACATTGACAGAATGCGTGCTGCAAATATCGTCAAAGAGGATGTAGGAAAAATGAATATCGTTTAAAACAAATGCTTCGATCGGAGTTATTATATTGATAAAATACATATAAAATAATAATTAATAAATTTATTTAAAAAAAGTATATATATGTAATAGACTATACTTATAACTCGATCAGCACATTACATTAAAAAACTTTTAGAAAGAGAGATAGTTAGGCGCGATTGTGTTTGAACCACGGCACACCACATTGAATCTTTCTATATGGCAAGAACACTTGCGGTGGAAAAAGAAGAACATCGTGAACTGAGTAGACTTACAAACCTGATCTTGGTAATCAAGTTTTCCTTAGATTGATATAATTTACTGCTTGATATTCCAATGATACACGTCACTTATTAGTTCCAAAGAATTTTTAAATAGAATAGCAAAACGTGTTTTATTGATAAGGAGGCAGTAATTTTTTTGCGCAGAGAGGAAAACATCGATATCATTTCTACGTATATATCTAGTATGACTTTAAAAACCAATTATGAATTCATTTTTGAATTATTAAGAAGCGTTGTTAAACACGTAACAGTGGTTTAAAATTATGAGCTTAAATCCGTTTTTCAGTCGACTTGGCAAGCTTTTAACATAAATTATTGATATAATAGGAAAGTTAAAGAGAACTTTTCTTTCCGCAATCTTTTCTTATAATTTCGTTTGTTTCATAATAATATTTAAAGAATACATAGGTATAACAGGATATATATAGGTTTTATTTTACTTTCTTGGCCTGCATGGTTTGTGCGTCAGCCATGCAAAAGAGTTAGGAATTATATATGTTGGAGCAATGGTACCACAGAGCTTATAAACTAGCAATTTCAAACGCCAAATCGTTTAAATAATTTTATCTTCTATAATCTATAGTCTAAATTTCAACTTGGTAAGGACCAAAATGAAGTTTATACTTCTCAGACTACCTACTAAAAATAAAAACGTCTAAGTCATAAACGTATTATGAACGTCAAATTGCTATTTAATATTTGTTTAGAATTATTTTTAAAACCAGAACATTCTTGAATTAAGACTTAATGCAACAAATTCACAAAAGGATCTGTTATAGTTAGTAACGAAAACATTAATTTATACACATCATCTTCGTCATCATAACATCTTTTCGTGCCTTTAAAAGTAAAATATTTTCCTCAGGTATACGAAGCATGTAAGAACAGCTCGAATTTAAAAAAATAAGTCCGTTAAATAGCAGTTAAGTATTTTCTTGTTCGAAAACTCAGCAAGTTCTCTGAGTAAATCTACGAGTGCTTACTCAGTATTCAAAATGGAACTACGTTAGTCGAAACTCATTTTGGCTTTCTTCTTTGCAACGTAGGCTAATTGTGATAGGCGAATAGGTATTCGAGTAATAAATCTACACTAATAATATAAAAACATAAATTAAAAAAGTTCTGTCCATGTAGATCATTGATTTCATAGATATCAGCCAATTTAAAGCCATCTTCAATGATGTGAAGTAAACTAATACCCATTTTCAATAAAATTTTAAAAGTCAGAAGGTATACATTTTGACGCGTATTTTTTATTTTAACTGTCACCAAAGCACATTTCACTTATTCTTCTACGGTGATCTCTTTGTCCTTTGAAACATTTCAGTAAATTTAAGGGTATTTATACGCAGCACGCACTGAGCGGGAGTCATATTTTATAGGCTCCCCCAACTTAAAATGGACGTCGTTAAGATCCAATTTCTTGACTCGGATTCACACTTAATTTTACGCTAATATTAACTTTATATCAGTTTTACTTTGATGATTATAATGGTATACGTAATTTGTCATAATTGTGATTAAACATTCTATAACTAATTAAGGAACCGTACGTTTCGGTATGAGACCGTAAATTTTCTGTCATCATGTCTCATCTGTCATGAGGCTTCCAGTGAAGTTTTATTTTCTACTACATGTAGGTATTGAGCAGTGTTGACTTAGTCGCTTCAGCGTGCGACTCTCATCCCTGAGGTCGCAGGATCCCCGGCTGTGCACCAATGGACTTTCATTCAATGTGCGCATTAAACATTCGCTCAAACATGAAGTGAAGGAAAACATTGTGAGGAAACCGGCTTGCCTTTGATCCGAAAAGTCGACGGCGTGCGTCAGTCACAGCAGACTGATCACCTACTTGCCTATTAGATTAACAAATGATCATGAAACAGATACAGAACTCTGCGGCCCAGACCTAAAAGGGTTGTAGTACCACTGATTATTATTATTATTACATGTACCTACATGTAGATTATCGATGTATTTCTTCACCGTTCGATCAAGTATTAATTGCCCAAATAAAAATAAAAAGTTCGACGGTGCAAATGTTTCATTTAATTGTTCAATAGGAGACTTTTAATAACACTTGTTTGCAAATATTAGTAACATTGCAGGACATTCAGTTGTGTTAACAGTAGAAACTAATGTTTGTCACAGTATTTTGAACAACAAAACATTCCGACATTTTCAACAGTGTTTCTGTGAAAGCGAACAATGAACAAGGAGATTTAGTTTCAATCCTGTAGTATTACCGTAGTTTCAAAATTTTGCCAAATATTCATGTGTTCTAAGTACAACAATGTATTTTGAATAATTAACAATTTTTAATTTAATTTATTTTTGCTATTTTGGTATACTCGTTTCTTGATCAGCTGTGTTCAGTCGGTCCAGTGTAGCCTAGACATCCGGACATCCAACAATAGTTATCATATTATATATATATATATATATCCGGAAATTCTATTGTACGTGTGTATGTCACTGAACTCCTCTTAAACGGCTGGACCGATTTCAATGAATTTGTATGCGTTTGAGTGGTGCCCTTGATGGCTTAGATTCACAAATCAGCCCAGCAGGTGGCGCTGCAGTCGCTATTTAGGTTATTTATCTATACTGCAACTAAACAGCTGGTTTTCAGGTACGAGTCTCGGATAGCTTGGCTGGTAGAGCTCTTGGCGCGTAAAGAAACGATCTGGGTTCGATTCCCAGTATGAGCCGTCCGAATTATTTTTCGTTTGCCGAATAAGATATCCATGCGGGTCCGCAAGTTACATATAATAACTAATATTGAATTGTCAGCATATGTACTAATCTAACACAGGTTTTGGTAGAAATCGTATCCAATATTTTCGCTTCCAAGTAACGGCGGTTACAGTATCTCTTTTACAAGTCGGTATTATAACATGACAATGTGAGATGTTCGAAGAAGGCAACTGCTTATTAGAAATGAGATATTTCGTACGAGCGTTCATCTATTATACCCCTTCAATGGTGTACCAATTATCCTCCTTCAGATGTTTTCAATACACATCAACCGATGTTTCATGCTTCATGATCGACTTTTGTACTGAACTGTGCTTCGGAGAAATTCTATAGTTATTAATTAAATCTAATAAGCCAATTTCGTATTTAGTATGCCATAATCAGCGGCGTTAATTAATTCAGTCTAGATATGCTCCAACGATGATTGAGCGTTGCGGCCGACTGCATCATATAACTCTCTCTATAATATATAAGCAACGTATTTGTGGTGTGATATACACAAGAACCAAATCTTCAATAACTTACTGACATTATATAGACACTAGCTGATCCGGCAAACGTCGTTTTGCCATGTATATCGTTTGTAATAAAAAATAGGGGTTGATCGTAGAGGGGTGAAAATTAGGGGTTGTATGTTTTTTTAAATGCTGTATCATAAAAAATAAAGAATAAATTTTTTATCTAAAATCCAAAAAAAAAAATTTAGGGGTGGACTACCCTTAACATTTAGGGGGATGAAAAATAGATGTTGTCCGATTCTCAGACATACCCAATATGCACACAAAATTTCATGAGAATCGGTCGAGCCGTTTCGGAGGAGTTTAACCACAAACACCGCGACACGAGAATTTTATATATTAGATTATTGTTAGAATGGTTGTTTGTTATTAGTTTATTAACTTCTGCTTGTTGCTTTTTAAATTTAATGTGTGGTAATTTACCGAACCTTCAAAATAAATACGAAAATATATAATTCAATTATAATACATAATATATATATGATTAGTGAGAAGATTGAAAAGGACAAAACCATTTGAATTATTAAATTATTATAAATATAGTAAATTAGGTTAGACTGAATTTTTTATTTGTCTTAAGTTAGACTAGATCGTAATGTTAAATGATGAGTCTTTGAGCAGAGACAATTTATTTTAAAAAATACATAAAACACCTACTAATCTTATCAAGATTGCTAAGAGCAAAATTTGCCTAAAAGTATTTTTAGTTATACTTCCATCATTGAATTTGTGATCATTTGAATTTAGATGAAAATAATTTCTCTAATAGTGGAGTAAAAAAAGATTACATCGAATATACAAACTATGCAAGTTTGACTTATTCAATAAAAACTCCGTGATATCGAATAATAGGCTTTATCTGAGAGTGCTACGTGATCCCACTACAAGCCCGACAATGTCGTACACTTTACGCCTGAATAATAAACTTTAACGTCGCTATAACTGTCAGTTATCACACTATTCTTATCCCGCTGGAGAGATCGCTGGATGGAAATAAAACTACAGTGTCCTTTTAAAAGATTATACTTCATATTATTCTATGTATAAAGATGTATATCTTGTTTGATACACTTAGTGCCGTAGGGGTGAATGCTACTAAATGAATTTTATATGTGCTTTTAACTATACATACGTTGCGATATTAGCTTATAACAGTAACGCTATATATACTATGTACTAGCTAGAACTTGTGTATAGCTGAGGTATTGCAGTTGTCTTGACGCCAAAAAGGGTGTTAATTTTTTGAATTTGAATTTGACTTTTCTATGTGTTTACGTGTTGTTCCCACGAGAATGTAAGTGCGTGCTCCATGCCTCCTGCTGATAGAGGACAAGTCTTTTTTTTTTTAATTTATGTTATTATTATTATTAATTACTTGATATGTCACGTGGAACATGGTGTAATGGCTGCAGCTCCTTACAAACGTTGTGTAAAAAAAAATGGCGAATAAAAAGAGTGGCGGAGAGTTTATTGCCAGTTCTTCTCTCCCGTTCTACGCCCTTGATTTGAGAACTGGCAGTAAATGTAAAATTAGAAGCATTAATATGTATTTCTTAACTGACGAGTCATAAGTATAAATTATGTTACCTAGATGATTAAATGATTTTTTACTTACTTTACTTACTTGAGATATAAAAGAATCTAAATAATACTTTTCTTATCGCCACAACGTCCTCTACCCACAGGTAATATCTATACGCCATACCTACGAATATAAATACTTTTGTAAACCCAACAAAAGTTTGAGAAAAATACGATTGATACAAAATTTATTCAGTCGTCAAATAATAATGATACAAATTGTGTTTTTAATGACATAGACAGATCAATGATATTTTGTAAACGGTGTCGTTTTACTAATTTGGTTTATATAAAAAGCGTTAACTGTTCTGCGTTACATTCACATAGGATTTAGTCATAATTTAGGTAGTTATATATCCTGTGTGTGAAATCCAATATGTTTCTGACATACGGGAGTCATACTTACCGCTAAGTCTTGACTGATGCTTAAGCTATTGTGACAAAGGGTCATCCGGATACTATCTATTTATATATAGGGGAAGGTCGGGACCCTTCGTACGGTTTTCACATTTTATTTTTTTATTTTTTTCTTTTTCCATGAATCAATCATCTGCAAGCTTAAATTTACAGTCTAACTATCTGAGATTCTTATAAGAAAATGACAATTGATTTCATCTGATGGTTTAACCATAATTATGATTTAAACTAAATCTGGAAAACGTACGAATCTGCCCCATCAACGGGGCACCTTCGTACAGTGTTGGGGGTACATTCGTACGCTGTGGGGTAGTTCCGTACGTGCGATTAAAGCGACAAATATAAATCAAAATTCATTTATTAGCAATGAAATTAAACACAAAAATAAAGATTTAACTTCTATTAAACAAAAATAAAATACTTTTCTTATAGTGAACAAAAATTACATAGCTTTTCTTAAGAAAAACAAATTTTAATTAGTTAGGTATCTTAATATTTAGAATCACATTTTTTAATCTGTGTATAAATTCGTGGTTTTGGCCGTCGTCGTCATTTTGTTTGTTTTATTACTTCTTACAACATGCGGATAGGGTCGAAACGCTTCTGGTGTCAAAACTGACTACTATTTGATGGATTGGTAAATTATTTAAAGCATCTGGTTCACAGGCATCAAAATCAACCTTAATAAAGATAATAAAAATAGGTATTAATATATATTTACATAGACGATAGAAATGATAGCAACACAGGACAAAGTTAATGCAAATATTAGCAATTAGCACACTAACACAATCTTTCCTACCTACCAGAGGGTTTAGTCAAGATGCCTTATTATTATTTGTATGTAGCAAGTCGAAAACTTAATTTGTATGAAAATGACAGTTCGTGTCGACAAAATATTTTCATAGAAATTTAGTTGTACAATTCGTTCAAATGTGCCCCATCTAGTGCTGTCCGAAAGTACCCCACTAAATGAATAACAACAAAATATAACTTGTTTTAATATTAATAGGAAACCGTCATAAACTAAGTATTGGAGACGTATCTTAAGTATATTTTGCTAGTTACTGATAGAATACTCTACACGAAAACTTATTTTATCTACGGTAACAAGAGACAAAAACATTGATCAAAAATTACTTACCGAGCGCGAAAACATGTCCATGCCTGTAACTTCACTCTCATCGGTGCGAATTTCGCGAAACTTCGTTGATGTATAGTTGGTACCTCGACTCATGCACACATACAAAAACAAGACTGTACTTTGTTTCGTTAAAGTTTTATTTTGACTTTATGAATGTGCCCCGCGTACGAAGGGTAACGATCTTCCCCTATATATATATATATAAGAAAAATGGTCTTCGTTTGAGGCTCCTTCACGCCTAAATCACTTTATCGACATGAAACTACTACAAAAAATTTCCTAGATGGTTTATGGCTATTTATTTTTGAAATTCCAACGTTCCTTCATTTCTTTATTGCTGTTTTACTTTTATGAAAATTTATACATACGGACTTTACCGCGGAAACATTCGGTGAGGCTTCCTAGAACCTCAAAACGTCAACATCTGTTAAAAACTCGATTTTCGAAAATTTTGAATTTTCTTAGCGGGAAGTTAAAAAGAAGAATAATAAAAATATGAAAAAAATAATAATAATTAAACAAAATTTTATTTATTTCCTATTTTAATTCGCCCAGCGAAGTGGGCGGGAAACGGCTAGTAACTATGTATAATATTTGTATCTGTATAATGCTTCTTGCATTATCAACAAATTAAGCATAAAACACTTACAAACTTATACTTAATTCCGAAGTATATTCGATTTATGTAGAATTAATGTTTCATTGAAATGGTAAAAAAATTATAACTTGAATAGTTAATTTCTGAGGTCTTCTCTATATATATTTCTATACGAATTAAGTATAATCTTATTTTGAAAGGCAACAACCAATATCAAGACAAAGGAGCATATTATAATGCAATAATCTTGCGACTCGCATATATTGAATTCTCAAAGAATGCAAAATGAAATCTTCTTCAGCTTACGTCAAACACAAATATCGAATACTGTTCCGACAATAACTTTTACATTTCAAAATCAAATATTACTTTAAGTTTATACTTGCATCTTGTATGTATTTACGCGTTTATTAAACTATCGTATACATCTATACTAATATTATAAAGAGGAAAGATTTGATTTTTTGTTTCTTTGAAATGAATAGGCTCCGAAACTACTGGACCGATTTCAAAAATTCTTTCACCGTTGGCAAGCTACACTATTCCCGAGTGACATAGGCTATGTTTAATTTTCAAAAAAAGGGAATTCTTACTACAACTTGAATAATCTAACCCAAGGTGTAAAAAGATAAACAAAAACTTCCTTCAATCACGTGCGCTGCGAAAACTATTAATGATAGAACAAAATGAGGTATTAAAATTTTTCAGGACACATCAGCAGCATGTTTTATAGTTACGTCACAATAAGCGTCCTTTTTTTTTATTAAAATACCACCGCTAGAAAAGGCTCTTTATTCGTACCTAGGTATTGATCCTTATCAAAATAAATACCAACGTTTCACATAAGCTACAATTTAATGGTATAAACACCAAAAAAGCATGGTGGATTTGTGTTCTCCTGCCATTTCTCTTGAATAGTTTACTACTATGTAATATAACAAAAATCTTAGCCACATCAACGCTTGGCCGAGTCTACTAGTTATAATATAAACTATAACGTCGACTCTCGGGGAAATAATAATTTTTAATCGAATACTTGTTCATTGTTTCATTTCTTTGCTGCTTTTAAAAGCAAACCTTATAAGTGTTTCTTTAATGGATTGAATAAAGATGTAAACAGTAAAATACTCATTTCTAAAGCATTGCTCTGCCCTCTGCGAATTCACTTCCTTACCTTTTATTTATAAGTCCTTTGAGCGTTCAATGAATAGTCGCAATGAAGCCGTTGTCATTTCATTTCTTACAAAATACCTTAGACAATGCATTCAACTCGTATTTCAAAAAATATTTTTTACAATCTAATATATAAAATTCTCGTGTCGCGGTGTTTGTAGTTAAACTCCTCCGAAACGGCTTGACCGATTCTCATAAAATTTTGTGTGCATATTGGGTATGTCTGAGAATCGGACAACATCTATTTGTCATCCCCCTAAATGTTAAGGGTAGTCCACCCCTAAATTATTATTTTTTAATTTTTAGATAAATTTTGTTTTTTTATTTTTTTTTGATACAGCATTAAAAAATACATACAACCCCTACTTTTTTCACCCCTCTACGATCAACCCCTATTTTTTTTAATATACATGGCAAAACGACGTTTGACGGATCAGCTAGTACATATATATGAATTTGTTTTTCCATGTATATTACTTCTAGGAAACATTTTTTAGATCAATAAAAATTACTATAATAAAAAATAGGTATTGATTGTAGAGGGGTGGAAATTAGGGATTGTATGTATTTTTGTATGTTGTATCATAAAAAAAATAAAAACAAAAAAATTGTCTAAAAAATAAAAAAATTCGGGTGGACTATCTATCTTTCAAACCCCTTATCACTTAGGGGGTTGAAAGATAGATAGTAGCCGATTCTAAGACTTACTGAATATGCATAAAAAATTTCATAAGAATCGGTCGAGCCGGTCGGATGAGTATGGGAACGAACATTGTGACACGAGAATTTTATATATTGAAATAAAATAAAATATGTTTATTAAGCAACATAAGATACATGTATCACTTATTCCTCATCATTAAATTTGAATTTGTAAGCATCCCTACTCATCGGCAAAGAAGACAGAGGGTGAAGGCCGAGAGAAAAAGCCGGCGTAAAAACTCTCGGTACTCTTTTAAAATAGCAAATCACATCATTAGAAGATTATTTAGTTGGCTTTAGTTTAGCCCAGTGATTAAGTAATCGATTCTTAGCATAGGTATGAGTTTAAAGTCCACCTGTGCGCCAATATATTTTGATTAAACATTTTCTCAACAGGTTTACGGGAATTATTTGTATTTGCATTACTTTTTGTAAACAAATAGACAAGCAATACAATAGACAAAGTAACTATTTATTTCGCTACAGAATAGAGAAGGTAGAAATTTTGAAATAAAAAGGTGTCTCTTTGACTAGCATTTCATTCTGTATAGATGAAAGGATTATGAAGTATTATTGTTTTCGAAACAATAATACTTCGACTATTACTTTACTCGAAACAGATTTCACTCATTTATTCTCTAGGCCGACATTACTCTTCCGTCCTTATTCCGTGGATAATATTACTTTTACTTTTTATTGAAAATTTTAGTAAAACAGAATCGTTAAATCAGTGGCAACATATCATTAAAGAAGCGAAATTGCAGCATCAATTCCCATTTCATTTCTGAACGTATTTCAACGAGCAATTTGTGAGAAATCAATCCGTAGCAAGTTTGTAGCAGTTCCGTAGCAAAGTTTACCAAATCCGTAGCTAATGTTTTCTGACATATCCGACATGACCGGCGAAGCATGGCATATTCAGAACTTGATTCAAAGAATTCTTTTAGAATTATATCTGAGTTTTAAAATTCAATTTTTGAAGCTGTTAGACGAGTTATATGATTCTATTAATAAAATAATAAATGTATTGTAGATGTGAAATAATTTTATAATTCAATATTCATTTCAGTACTTATCAGTCTCGTCGCGCTTATTTATTTTCTAGATGAAAATTTTAATAAGAAACGTGACATAATATCCTTTAATATTAAAGATAAATAGTGTGTCTATGTATATTATATATAGTATGTAAGTTTATAGATTAAGAAATGTAATAAATATAAGTACAATTTCAACACTATTAAACGCATTACTTACTGACCAAGTAATGTATCCTGATTATAAAAAATAGGGTGCGTGTACTTATGTACGCGCGTAAGAAGTTATACTTCTTTGGCATTATTAAAAATAGTTTTTGATTGCACGCAAATAATTAATTACAATGAAATAATCAAAGACTGGAAAAGGAGTCATTATAGTCAATAAAATTCAGTTTACATTTGGAAAATTAAATAATAATAAATTAAATATTTATTATTATTTTCTTACATTAAGTGTAACATAAATTCTATTATTATTCGAATGTTGTTTTTAAATTATGTCCAATGCCGTAGCATTTTCCGTGGGCAACTTCATTCTGTTAATTTTGTGTCACGGTGCGCGCGCATCGTAAAATTTCACTGTCATCAATTTTTCATAACGCGCCTTAAGAAGTTTAACTTCAAAAAACTAAATATTTTAAGTCAACG
Organism: Pieris macdunnoughi; assembly: GCA_905332375.1. Taxonomy (NCBI): domain Eukaryota; kingdom Metazoa; phylum Arthropoda; class Insecta; order Lepidoptera; family Pieridae; genus Pieris; species Pieris macdunnoughi. Next base: position 1,595,898 of record CAJOBZ010000046.1, read on the forward strand.
ATTCATACCTTAGCGGCTCAGTCCGAACCATTTCCTCGGGGGTTCCTTAAACAGGTTAAAGAAATTTAAAGTCACATTTGATACCTCTATACCATAAATATTCTGCATAAATACCTACGTTTTAAGACGGTAATTTCCAAAGAAACATACACAAAAGACCGTCTGTAAAATTGAACTATTGTCTGAAAAACCACATTCTAAATCAAAAATATTTTAAATCTCTTAAAATGCTTATTAGAACGTAATTCACCCATCGTTATCGCAGACGGCAATAACACCAAAATCTTCACTCGAATAACGCCCTTAATGTTTGAAACTTTTGGAATAAAACGGTTTGAACCCAACAATGTATGATTGCTCAGCTCCTCGTTAAGTCTTATAATGATCAGAATAGAGATAGCCTCGGATAAATGACTATTTTAGTCTAGCTATGCAAAATGTCTTTTCATATAATAACTTTAAACCTATATTAATATTATTAAGCATATTTGAAACCTCACATAACCTTTATACAACTCCAGTTTAAATATCACAATTTTATCGAAAAATATGTTAGACTAGTAGACTCGGCCAAGCGTTGCTGTGGCTAAGATTTTTGTTATATTACATAGTAGTAAACTATTCAAGAGAAACGGCAGGAGAACACCAGTCCACCATGCTTTTTTGGTGGTTATGCCATTAAATTGTAGCTTATGTGAAACGTTGGTATTTATTTTGATAAGGATCAATACCTAGGTACGAATAAAGAGCCTTTTCTAGCGGTGGTATTTTAATTAAAAAAATAATTATAAAAGGACGCTTATTGTGACGTAACTATAAAAGATAGAGACATGCTGTCGCGACATTTTTTATAGATAGTGACGTGTCCTGAAAAATTGAAATACATCATTTTGTTCTATCATTAACAGTTTTCGCAGCGCACGCGATTGAAGGAAGTTTTTTGTTTATTTTTACACCTTGGGTTAGATTATTGTCAGCCTTTTGTGCCTGACTTTTTGTCTCTGAGGTATGGCGGTTTCCTCACGATAATTACTTTCCTTATATAAAAATGAATTTCCATCCACAGCTGGGATTCGAACGACCTCAGGTACAGAACCATGGGATCAAGCGAAACAAACCCCTTTATTGAGACGGGGTATCGTTGTATCGCCATTGAATGTTTCAGAGGGCCCTGGTATCTCTTTGCATCGCTAAATAGCAAACAGGTAGGACCTAGAAATGATTTATCATTAGTAATATGTTCTAAAACCTTTGGAAAAGTGCCAGGGTAAAAAGTTAAGCGTTGCAGTCCAAATGGTAGGCTTTAAATGATAACGTATAGAAGCTTGCTGCAAACGTTACTAGCTTGGCACTGTTCCCGGGGACCTAAAATTTTATAGCCTAAATAATGAAGCGAAATATATTGCAACATAAAAATATATTAAATTCTTGAATTTTTATGTTCTCAACCCCCTGAAGTTTTGTAAATGTGTCGATATGGTGTATTATTTTTTTTTTAATACTGCGTAATGTATATATTATGCGTATTACATTAATAATACATACTTTACACTAGGACAATTTTTTTAAATATTATTTATAATTGTACGAGAAAGTAGGCTGTACTATATTTGCATCAACGCAGCAAACTAAGTATACGAACTTCAAAAGCATTTTCAACTAGACACCGGAAGCGAAAAGTTTTGACGTTTTGTATGAGGGATTAAAGCAATTTGTCAAATATAGGGAACAGGAAAATCGGCGTCGACGCCACCAAACTTGGAACAAGTTTGAATGCGACAAAATACGGCGTACACGGAACAATTGGCCCGCTTTTTAGGGGTTTATAAGATTCTAGATTATACAATCTGAACCGTAGATTTCCTTGATCAATTGTTTGGGTTCAACAATAAGATTTGAAATTTTACTACAAACAACAACTTAAATAGTATAAATAATGTATAGTTCCCAGTGACGTTTTTAAATATGACGTTGCCGTTTTGTGTTAAGCTTTTGTACGAAAAGAAAAGTAAGATCGTAATAGAATGTATGCTATGCAATAGACGTTGTGCGGCGCGGGCGCCTTCCCTGCCCTCAGGCCAGAGAGGTTTTGACCTCCCAGTCGATTTGTCGCCGTGTCCGAAATTGGTTATGTAATTCGTCCATGCGCAGGTGCCTTAGGCGGCGAATTAATCCTGTCTTACGAATAAAGAAGTTGTGATATGTAAGAACACAATATGAACTAATTAGTGTTATGATAATAGTAGTAGAGGCTTATCATCTCAGCTTAGATCAGCTCTGCTCTGCCCAGCTCTTCTCTGCTCAGCTCTACTAAGCTCTGCTCATCACTGTTCTGCCCAGCTCAGCTCAACTCTTCTCTGCTCAGCTCTGCTCTGCTCTGCTCACCACAGCTCAGCTCCGCTCTTCTCTGCTCAGCTCTGTTCTGCTCAGCTCCACTCAGCTCAGTTCAGCTCAGCTCCGCTCAGCTCTGCTCTGCTCAGCTCTGCTCGGCTCTGATCGGCTCTGCTCGGCTCGGCTCTGCTCCGCTCAGCTCTGCTCTGCTCAGCTTATTTTCTACATTGAAAAATCAATTGCTTTCAATACTTTAGTTTGATTGGAGATTGAAAATTGTAAATTATGATTAATAAATTATAAATTAATAATTAAAACACAGTACGAACCCCATGAAATTCCACTTACTGTTTCCGGTCTCTCAGAACCGCAGCCCAAAATCGCAACAGTTCTGGTGTGCTTTTGCAAGCTTAGCCAAGAGATCATAATTATCAACAGTGTCAAATACCATTTTGAAAACCAAGGTAGGCTCATGAACCTGTTGATTGACTGTTGATTGCACATACTACATACAGTTGACCAGATGAATAGTCGTACTCCACGTTTTCCGAAACTCATGTCTTGCTTGCTTCAATTGCTCAGTTGCCTATATCTGCGCCTATACCTGTTATATATGTTGTCTATCTCTGCTCTTGGGTGCTGGCACAACTGTTGTAGTTTGTAGTTTTCCTTAACGGAAGGTGTCTGACGTAACACGTTATTAATATTCTCCTTAACCAACCTCCAATAATGAGAAAATCCTGATACTTATCAATTTGTTTAGTTCTTTTGTATTTCATATGAAGTGAAGCCTTTATTTTTATATCATTTATTAAATCCCTTGCGTACCTCTGGATAACTAAACCCTAAACCTCAACTTATGACCTCTAACAACATATAAATGATATAAATGTAGTATAAGCATTAATATCTGCTACTAAAAAATCCACATCTGTTGTTAAGAGTTTTCCGCTATATGTGATTTACCTTTGTAATTTGGTACTCATTACAACCAATATATAAAAAAGCGCGCCTGGCATTTAAAAGTTGCGCGTAAATCGCGGGTAGTGTCTATCCTCTGGCTATAAACTATCCGCGGCCGCCGTTACACAAACATTGTCAGGCATACCTGTACGTAATACCAGCTCAAGGTAACGTTACTCAAATCAGTAATTATACATAATTACATCTCACTTAAACAACCAATTATCTTACATACCAAAATTAAAATTCAGTTAAAATATCTGTTGACTTCTACAAAAAGAGAGAAATTAAAATAAGAAAATTATATAGGCAATACATTTTCTATACAATATTTATTTAATGAGAACTTAATTATTATTTCTTTGTATGATGAAGTTTAATCAAAGCGTAAAGATTATCATCAAAAGACCATACTACTATGTATTCTGCTTAGTAACGAGGTTCGCCATCTTTTGGTCGTATTTAAGTTGGTCGTAACGTCTCCGTTTCTTTTTTAACGCCCTCTTTGGCAAAAACTGTTTGCTGGGCAGGCATATTATAATTCACATAATGGTGAGATATCTAAGACCAAAAATATTGTACATTAATTGCCTAAATTTTAAACATTAGTATTTCAAAGAGACACTATAAAAGTCAGGGTGTGATAAGCGACTAGCAATATAGCAACGAATAAGAACTAATTGCAAAGAGATAATAATTGTAGAAATTACAGGAGTAAAGGTTTAAATTTAGTATTTTATTTTAGTGCCATCTATGAACAAGTCCACAAAGCTCTACAAATGAAAGATGACATTTTATTTTAATAAGCGATACTTTTCATATATTTTAGACATTGTTATTGATTAAAGCTCAGTTACTTTTTTAGTCAATCGCTTCAACCCAGATATTATGGACCTAAAGTGAAAGTTAATGTCGTGTCCCTGGTAAAAAATTATCTGTGTGCTTTAATCTGTAACAATCTATACTCTATGGTATTGAACTTGGATGTATTTGACTATATGTGTCGATCTGCGAAAATTGAACACAGTCGAACATGAATAGAATCTTGACGAGAGTTTCGCCGGTGGATAATTTGATTTAAATAATAATCATTTATTTCGTTATTTATAGACAAATGTGTGGACTTAAATCATTCACAGAAGGTTTAATGGGTCCATTTTTTCGCGTGTTGTACATTAAATAATGGATTGGTTGAAAACAGTGACGTCTTGACTCGCAACCTTGGTTATGGTTACAAGAAAAAGTGTATTTTGAAAATATTTCCGAGTGTTTTCTTCCAGAAAACGTTTGTGAGATATTATTCAAGTGAAACGAACACTTTGTTAGTATTTGTGTTTTTGGTAAATCGGTGCTATGTCGGGCGGCAGGAGCATCGACAAAGAGCGCAAGTCGCCCAGGGAAAGTGGGGAGGATTCCGAGGATGAAAGCGAAATCCTGGAAGAAAGTCCTTGCGGCCGCTGGCTTAAAAGACGAGAAGAGGTACCTTTACGTAGTATTCTTCTAAATTTATTTTTGAAAATTAGGACATTAAAGTCATCAGCTGATTAACGAAGTAATACATTTCAATATAGCTAAGACGTAATATCTTGACCTGCTCATGTTCTTGTTGTGTTAAAATTATCATTGATTTAGAAATTTGCTTAAAATTTGTTGATAAGTAGTACATCTAAGTCTTTAAATTATCCTAGGGTAATAAACAAAATTCATAATACATTATTTGTGTAAACATAATTTGGTGACTATATATATATGATTATATATATATATATATATCAGTAAGGATTCACCAAATATATCCTTACTGATAAATAATATATATAATAGTCCAGATAGGGTAGGCATTATGCAGTGAAAATAGATTATTAACAAATAAGCAAATCTTGATTTCAATTAAGGTCTTTTTATAACTTTTAAACCTTTATTAATTATTCTCTTATTTGTGAGTGACATTATTTTAATAGCTTAAATAGTAAAGCTGCCATACACATTATTACAATATATTCTATGTGTTTATAAGCTCAATTAAACTTTATGCTATAAAAGAAACACATACATTTGAATAAATGTGAAATTTTTTGCACCATTGAAAGTTCAAAAACTCTGATGAATATTATTTTACTAAACTGTTACTTATAGATTTTACATTTTAAATTTTATATGTTGTCTTCCTATCTCATCTTACTATTGAGTACTTTCAGTTTATTCCTAATTTTCCGGTTTCTACTTTTATAGTGCAAATCATTAATGCCTCATAACAGTTGTGTGAAATTCGCTTAACAAAATATTCTGTGTACATGTGCAACAGACAGTTTGTCTTCTTTATGTTTTGTTATTTTTTAATGAAACTTATATTTTAACTGTGGTATTAAGAAAATATGTAGGTTACGCCTTTAACTAAACTCAAGATATTATTTTGGATTAAGTAAATTAAATTAACATATAATTTATTCTAGTGAGACAGATAAAACATTTTCTTAACAAATTCCAAATAGCTATAAATTGTATGTCTAATAAGTGTAAAGGCAAATGTGATCCTTTATTTATATGCCTTCATTCTCATAGAGCTGAAATGATCATTACTTTGTAGCAATGTATTAGAAAGGACTATCCTCAATGTATGAGGTTGTGACTTAAGCGTCACCGAAGACAAATTTTAACACAGTTATTGATTCTTGTAGCTGGTTTTTTTATAGAATGTCCAAATGGGGTTTTCATTGCTTTTTCTATTTGAGAATGCTTAGGCATATGGCTCACACTCACTATTGTCTAGGGCCAAATATATCTATGTCTTCCTTTTCAAGATTATAAGATAAAAGTGTTCTTCTAATTATAGGCAAACATAATTTGTTCCATCTATAATAAATCCATAACTTCTCTGAATCTTTATTAAATAATACAAATTTATTGTTATAGGTTTTTAAAAAAAATGTCTATATTTTACCCAATTTTGCATATACATAATACATTTATATAAGTTATTACTATTTACTTCACATACTTATATAAATTCTGTAACACTATGCGTTAGTAGACTATTTTTAAGAACGGTGATTGAGTGTTCATATATATACATCTGGTACATTTTACAGACACTATTATATATTTTCCCAGTGCTGGCCAACTAGTGCTATATTATGATATGCAATATACTAAAGAAAGAAAAGAACAATAAAAAATTTGCCATAGCAATACATTGTTCTTGCTATAAGCAACTTTCTGATCAATCATAAGTTGAAAGCATTTTAGTTCTGTTTTTATTTACTTAATTTTTTTTTCATGTTGTGTTACTTATCAAAGGTACAATTAAGAAGCAATTGTTCAGCCCGACTTTCCCTGCGCCGGTCACTGACCGCGGATTCGGCGCTTGCGCAACTAAAAGTCACTGTCGCTTTCTACACTGATAATTTTTCTTCACCACCATCTTGACCATCAATATGTCTGAGTATGTATTTTCGGAAATAAATTACTTCCGACTTAATAAAAGGACACCTTGTTCTAAACACTAATAAGGACGTGGCCTATTTTTGTGTTCATAATGAAAACAAAAACTTATTTACGTAATTATATATATATATAAACGTAATTATATACTTACTATTGTCTTTTATTAGGATGTAAATAAATAAATAATTATCTATGCTAAAACTATGTATAAACAGTTATTTCTGGAGACTAATTAATATTGGATATTGCATGTGCTATTATTAATAATTTATTACTTATAATGATATTGTTAATTGACATAATTTATATTATTATCGCTTTAAACTCGATAAAATCGATACATAAAAAAAACAGGATTCTTTGCACAGAACAATGAGAAGAGTGATTTCTAATACGTATTCTCCTTTGCTTTTTAGATGAAAGTAGTTTTTTGGTTAAAACATAGTTTAATAGCAGGACTTTATAAGTCATCATTGAATATGTATTGTTACGCTGAAGATCATTGTAGCGTTTGAGAATGTTGGTTGAGAGTGGAGGCGAACACGAAAAAAATATTTTTACCACTAATTAAACTTACTCTTTTTGCTTAATGTAGATTTATTAAATACGTTTAATGTTTTGAATTATGTTATGTAAGTTACAGTTATGTAAAATTACATATTATTTAAACTCAGCAAAGCGGCTCTATTATGTAACGTTGATAAATTATTTGTTTTAGATTAACAACTTTTATACTAAGGTATCGCTTTTATAGTTTATGTTCACACCTAAAATGTGGTATGGTCGAAAACCTGTTTCCAAATAGCTTAATCAGAAATCATCAGACCAAAAAAAAAGAACTAGGCGTGTTCAACTCCTTTCTAACCGTCCGTTTTATCCGTCATCAAAGACACACTCATTCATCATTTACAATCGCAGTATTTTTTGCCCACTTACTCATCAAAGGTTCACCATTCGTTAATGCTAATTTCACTATGTTTGAAGTTATAAGAGCCACATTCGCCTAACCATTTTCATTTACTACAAGTAGGTCATGGCACGTGTAGCGGCTACGGGTGTTCAAATCCATATTTTTTTTCACTTTTATATACTCCATCGCACACAATTTAATATTTACAACTCATACTCTTGCCTCTTATGTGACGCAGCCTACAAGTAAATAATTTACTAAACACTTGTAAAATTGTAAGCTTGAATAATGCTAGCAACCGACCTCTTGGTTATTCAACTTTAATTAATGAATTATAATTGTAATTATGAATCTAATCACTAGTCGGTTAGGTGTTTTCGCTATTGTTTTGGGCTTTGTTTTTGTTTTATCGAATTTGATACTTATACCCATCACGGCATCGCACTGACCACAGATACACTGATAAAGTCATGATTAATGAATTTAGCTATTAACAAAATTTTACTGACTTGTTCTGACTTGCCACGCCACGTTTAATTCGTGGCCGTGAACCACTATTAGGCTCATTATAGTTTATACTCGTCGCTACAGCGCTTGAGCCATGTTAAGTGGAAGATTGAGGCCCGAAGCACTACCTAGCAGACCCTGTAATGTGGTTTCAGCATCAGCGAAGAAATAATTATATGAAGCCCTATTAATTATATGAACCGACTTCTAAATGCACTATTTAAGTAATATTTCTTACTTCTATAATCTATTGTCTCGAATTGTATTCAACGATTATTTATATACAAAAAAAAATACCCGACAATTTGATAGCCTCCTTCGTTTATTTTTAAAGTCGAAAAAGCAATCTATGTTTTGCAATATGCAATAAGTAGAGAAGCGGAGCCACAAACATTTTCACTCTATAAAGCATAAATCGTTAGGCAAAAATAGAAATAATTTGTGATTACTGATTAGATGTGCAGTGGTTATTATATTAAAGCGACGTCGGTCACGAAGACGCGGCGCACGATACCTATTCAGTGGGGTTAGTGCAAGTTTTATCAAATAAACGAACAGTATCACGTGGTTATATCGACTTAAATTATTTTGACTCTATGTAAACATTACGGCTTGGTAAAAATGCTTCTAGTTAAATAAAGTTTTCTTACAATAGGTATTTCGCCTTTCAAATGGCTCTGATCAATATCCTAATTTTCATAGATTTTATTATTGAATTAAAATGTTTAAGTAAAAATTTGTATGTATAACACCTTAAATAAGAATGAGAAGGTAAATCTCTACTATTAACGCGCAAGACAATAACAATTATGTCAATCTCGTACTAGCCCTTCTGTATTATAATGTATTTGTGTCTGTCTTGTACAAGTTTCATGAACGATTCTCGTTATTGCCATTTCTTGTACATCGTTTAATTTAACCTTGATTACTGTAGTTTCATGAACATCCTTTATTATGAAGACAGACAATAAAAATAAATTATAAATTTTAATTAGCTACTTATTTATAATTATCCTTTTAGTGGTGCGTCTTAATTCTTTGTGTATTCATATTTTTATACCTATTTACCGCATCTTTATCCTAGTGGTAACTTCACATTGCGCTTGGATTCGATTTCCGTAGAAACATTGTATTATTTCCCGTTGATGGCAGGCTTACGCCCATTTACTAAGAACTTCACGTAATCCGCGTACATAAGCACGATTTCATATTGCCTTTTTTCAAACACTAATTTTTTTGTAGAATATACTTATCTAAGCGTAATCGTTTGGTCGCTTTTTGTCACTAGACAATAGAATGGAAGTGTTATAGCACCGATAAGGTCAACCCAGCCAGACGGGAGACGGCAGACGACCTACAGACGAGAGAAAGTCGCTGAGTCACCTTAGCTAAGGCTTAGGCGTATTGTCGAATTAAAATTAGGTCTAATACTTGACCTTATTACTTATTTGTAGGTGCGTATTTCAATACCTTTAATCTTCAAACTATTTTTCTATGAAGTGTGATATTTTTGATAAGATTAAAAAAGTGGAGTCTGAATAGTTGTATTTAAGAATTGGAAGTGTATAAAGAATATTACAGAGACGAGAATAATGGCCTTATTTGAACTTTATATCGTTTGCCGTCAAAACATTTTACGGTTTTTAAACTATTGTACTAAACGGCATTGAACGGAAACGTTGAACCGTGACAGGCAGACAATCCATAATACTAGACTTTCGTTGTGTCTACCTTAAACAAGGTGTCATTACTAATTATGACATTACTATTAAAGCGTCATATTTGAAATGATATACGGAATTATTAAATTTCGATGGTGTCGGACCAAACAGACCATTTATTAAAAATGAATGTTAATGAAAATACATTCAGATACTCTAAGTACTATAATATTTAATCTTAAACTGGTTAGGTAAATAATTATTAAGTTGGTTGGTTCGAAATTCGAAAATAATTTCGCATTATCACTGAGTCTGGCAAGTAATGTTTCGAAAATATCGTTAACAGACTCACGAATAAGTTGAAGGAAGTTATAAAGTTACTCGACTGCGTAGGATGCAAATGCAAATTGGTTGCCCGGGAAAATAGAATTTGCGGCCCGTTTCAGAGTTCGAGTTAAATATTCGTGAACAATTGAAAAAATACTTGAGTCACTCCAATACGTGTATACGTACTCTAAAAGACTTATCAAGAATCTCTCTAGAATCATCTCATCTCATCTAGAAGCACGCTGGAGTTTAATCCCTTCGTCGTTGACATCCCCCGGTGTCGTTTCTTGTAAAACAGCAAAAAAGTGGAACTCCTTGCCCCAATCCATCTTCCCTTGACACATATGGGTTCATTTAAACGGCGGTTAAATAGGCATCTCCTAGACAGGCGTGCCCTCCAATAGGCCACATCTCACATAACATCAGGTGACAGGAAATAAAATTCCGTGATCTATAGCTTTAAACTTAAAACTAGTTCCTAGTGGCTGTCAAAACAGTTTTTAACAACTAAAGATTCGTTTTAGTGCGTGTTTAATAACTAATTTTAATGTTTCCATTGTGTTGTCAATGTAACACGATATTACTTTTATATTCAATTTATGAATTAATCTAGGTTGGGTTTCACTTAGGTTTTCTCTGAGAGCTGTATAACAAGTGTCCCGTTTAGTTGGTTTATGATCAGACAATGCTAGGGCATACGCCCACATTAGTATTGTGCCACTCGCGACGACGTTGTATTGTAATTTATGACTCTTTTGTAAAGTTCTTGCAATCCATATATCATCTATTGAATAACGTCACCGATGTCGCGAAATGGTAATTTATTGTGTTCTACGTTTGCGCTTTTTGATGTTGACAACAACTGATAGAAACTACATAGGCTATTTTTATAATAAGTTTCTATTTTAAATACATCCTTTTAAAATTCTTCATCATAAATTCGAAATTACTAAATTGTGCTTACGGTAGTACGTACGTACGTATCCCCAAATGGTTTCAGGTAAGCCTATACAATTCGAAAAATTACTTACACTTAGAGCTTAGTCTCGTTTCTGAATCTCACTCTTAGATCTCTCTGTGATCCCATCATTAGAAGAGGTAATGGGACCTCAGAAATATACCCATTGTGACCCTTTCAATAAAAGAAAGTCCAGACTTCAATCGTTCTTGTTAGAGTCGGTTGAACATCATACATCATCCAATTGTTTATAATTACAATTATACATCTAAATTGTGTTACGACTTATTAATGGCAAAAAGATTCCTTTTATATAAACACTTTGCAACGAAATACGTACAATAAACTAAATTAACCAGTATAAAATTCCAAGCGTAATATAATGCTATAGGGAAATATCTAACATGTTGTAATTGCACGGGTTAATCCACTAAAATTGTTTGCATAAAAATACCTATCAATATAAACTAATAAATCTAATTTATCGGCTAATGCTCGTGTTTCATGGTAATGAGTGAGCCTCGTTGCTCTATTGTGAATCATCGCCCCAAACTGTGATTCACTGCCTTAATGCATTCATGGTCGTGGCAGTCAGTAAATAATTTTAAAAGGATACTAATAGTGGGAATTTTGAAATGTCTCAATATTTTTTTTTTTTTAAATTAAATTTATGCAATTGAAAATGGGTTTTAATGTCAATCCATTGATATTAAGATATGTAAGAAAAATTAGGCTTTTGTTTGTGCAGTTTCCAACAGCATATTAATATAAAGTTAAAATTAGTGCACCTAGAAGACTTAAATTAATTTATACTGTATTATGTTTTCAATTACGTTACATATATAAGTGACGATCATGTTAATGAATTTTACGTGGAGTTAAACAGTTTATATTTTATTACAATAACAAATTCTTTTGCTCGATAAAGCACTAATACTTGCTAATATAATCCATCCATCTTAATAAAATTATGTACATTGTACAGTTTTCTACACGTAAGATTTTGAGTCTAAGGGTCTGTTTCACAATGAATGGATAAGTTCTACATAACTTCCAAATTAGCTATTTATTACTTATTGGTAGGATAAACACTATTGTTGCGTTTCACGACTGTCGCTATTCGACGATAGCGCTATTCGTCACATAAAGTCCATCAAAAGTTATGAGTCCGATGAAGTGTCAAATAGCACAATTTATCTTTCAAATAATTTATGTGTTGCATAGGTATTTGGTACTTTATCCATACATTGTGAAACAGACCCTTATTATCATTATAATATATATATATATATATATATTATAAATATAATATAGAGGCCAGTAGCAATGTCCTCTAAAAGATTTTGGTTTTAATTTACAAAAGTTGTTGTGTTACATATTTTATAATATATGAGACACTGTCCCATGTAAATGTACAGACTAAATCCTATCAGTAATGAGATTCGGTGTCTAGCAGTGTATATTTTTGCAAATCGCACAAAAACACTCCCACGTTTCGAGCCCCCAAGATTAATGGTTATTGGGTATCTGAGTACTGAACAAGACTCCGATAGTCACGGCAGCTGCAAATTATGTATCGAAAAGGTAGGCATTGTCAACAAATAAGTAGGTTAATTTTTTGGGTTTGTAAGAAGTATCTATGGAACCATTGAAGCGATATTTTTTTCAGGGGAAAGCATTCCTGTAGGTATTTAGGTAGGTAGGAGGTGACAGGGGCAGTAACTAGTGTGTTAAAAACTTAATTTTAAATCTGCTATACAATATACGCTGTGAAACATCATCTAAAAGTTCTTTTACGTGAGCTTAGCAATTTCATATATTGGCACGCCGTATTTGTAATATAGAAATTCCGCGAGAAGAATTGTTCAGTTGGGAATAAGACGTGTAGGGTAAAGAGCATTTCTTTGTTTATTTATAAGCTATGATACACACATAACATAATGTGTGTGTATATTTTTTTATAAGAGAAGGAACATGTTATTATTTATATATTTCTTAACCATAAATAATCTCGGAGTTTACACAGTGTGTGTTTCTTAAACCGTAATTTAATATTATTAAATGTGTACTTGTGTCCTACAACTTTTTTTTTTAATTTATTGCATTTTTGGACTGTATGAAAAAACTGAAAATATTAATCAAAAAACCCTAAAACGAGTCAGTACCCTAAAACAGAAGCAGCCCTTGCCTACGTGACTGGACACACGCAGGCGCTATAATAGTTTAACGACTGCCAAATGCTCTTAAAGTAGAAGCTTTCTGATATCTTTTTAAGTATTTCTTATCCTATAATTATACGATTTAGCTTTAATATATTGCTTTTTGAAAACTTACTTCTCATAAACTCGAACCCGGACTTTGCGGATTATATTGTAGGAAATCTTGGATCGATTTTATTATTTAGTACCTACAGTAATTCCCCATATAACGCAGAGATATATTTCTGTAAAATTTATAATGATTTGTCAAGTCCATAATTAGTTTTGGGTACCTGGGCACCTGTTTCAATTGTGTTGTTATAAAGTTTAAGTATTAAATTCGTGTGCCTAGTTTTTGAATTGTTCAAGATTCTACAACTCAGGCCGGATCTTTCGCGTTATAGGGGGGATTACTGTATACCATTTTATCTGTATGGCAGTATGTCATGAGATATTAAATTACTATTAAATGTAATCGGGTGCGCGTAATTATGTTTTGACTTTGATTATGCATATATCCTTATTTATATCCTGTTCATCCCTTAGATAATATCATTGTAATGTGTTTTTAACGAACAACGCATCAGCTGGTAGATAGAAGTTGATATAAATGATGGATTTTAAAAATAAAATTATATATGAATTATCATTTAACTAACGGTATGTTAAATGATGTAGGTAATAAATAGATAAGCCGCCTTTTGTCACTGATCTATTCAATTTGTATTGTTCTCGAATTTCCATGTTATGATTAATAATCGCTCACAGCTTGACGTCAAACTACAAATTGAAGTCTGATATCAGCCAATGTTCCCGCTGCACCAATAGAACGCTGGCGCGTGACGTCACGTGCATACAGTGGGGTAGGTCGTAAAATATAGATGTAGGTACATGTAAAGGACACCTCATTAAGGAAACCTAAACTAATGTTTACGTGACCTACGTTTGATGTGCTATTTGTGTATTATTCCTTATTTAAAGCAAATTAAAAATTAATCCTTTTTGAAACAATAAAGTTTTAGTGAGAAGAAATTTTAGCAAGGATGTGAATCAGAACAAAATTGATGTTTTAGTACATACCAGTACTGAAGCGTAAAGATTTCTTCACTCCAATAATATCTAGTGTAAACATAATGTGTAATAATATTGTCAACAAAACATTTAGGAAGAAAAACAATAGGAATTTTCTGTATAGTTTTTATGAATACGTCATAATATCTGCCTTTCAGGAGATATTGGCACTAGCGTCAAAAGACACTTGCGCAAATACATGACGTATATATAAAAAGCAAATAATTATTTTGTCTAGTTACGAAAAATGTTGTTGAAGGTCATATTCTGTCCTGAAGTGTTCTGTAGATACTGTAATAGAAACCAAACCTACCACTTAAATCATTGCGAGTTCATTGACCTCCCTGTAAACGGACTTTGACCCTTTAAAATGTATGCAACATTCATTTGTTGAAAGATGTTATTTAATATTTACGCTAAATATATTATGATTTATTGAAAGCATATTGCCATTTCTTAGAGAAAATTAACCTAAGTTAAATCTATTTTTAGTTACCTAAATATCCATAATGAGAGTATACTAGATTCCTCTTTGTATTAAAAATGACCTTTCAGAAGGGTGCGGCTTATAGTCGCAGACAGGCGCCTAGTGTAATAGGATAATGCCGACGACAGAGTATCATAATTCATAATAGTGAAGTATATAGGTAACGTAATCTTTGCGAGTATTATGTCGCGGTTTAAGGTATAGATAATAGGTAGAGGCTCTATATACGGGTGGCCACCGCGGTAAGTGACCTATATTTATATCTAGGTTGTATTCCACTTGAATGTAGTCGCGCTAATGTATTTTATAACGTTTTCAGGTTACAGCCTAACTGAAAAGTAGGTTGGAGCACGATGGTCGCTAAAAATTCCAGTCAGTAATATAATCTTTTGCAAAATAAGAAGTGGTAAAAACCGTACGTTTGAAACTTTATTTAATTTAAAAAAAAGAAAAAATCTTCTTGTCTTTTGTTTGGCCGTGTTCATCGGTTTTAAAGAATTCGTCAATAATTAATAAAAAATTGCTTCTATTCAATTCAAGTATATTCATTTATGTATAAGTACATCTATACAGTCAACGTCAGACAATTAAATTTCATTTTATTAACTGTAATCGACCTTAGAACGTAAATTTACTTAGGTGCCAGTTCTTTTGGCAAAGAGTTTTTATTTTTCAACTTATTCTGAGCTATACATAGTTTTTTACCTAAAACTAGGAAGTACTACTATATTCGTAAGTATGTCCAAGGCAAAACGTTAATCACTTAAACTTGTGTCGTGAAATTACAAAATTGTTTTAATTTCGTAAGAGAAACAATTTAATATTATTTCGAAATGGTAAATTTAAAACATGCTCGCTAGTCGATATGTATCATGTTTCTTAGTATTGTATTAATTACGTAGAGAGTATGTGTAATACTTATCTTAATTGTTTATTGCATTGTTTCATTTAAGTCACGAGAAACACTTTCTCCGTCGGGACAAGTTCCACTGACCGCTTCGAAACTTAAGTATTTTGTATGAATCAAAGTACATATTTTGATTAAACTTATAAAATATCGATTTCAATTCTTTGCCCTCACTGAGTAACATAGGGTATATTTATCGAAACTTATAGTCAAATCCCCTATGTTACAATTAACAAAAAAGGTTTGGCTTTTATAATTTATCCCTTTTTTTCCTGATTTAAATATGGTTTTACATTACCTCGCAGTGTTGGCCTAGTGATTTTAGCGTGCGCCTTTCAACCCTGGTCGTCGGTTCGATCTACGAGGAAAATCGAGGAAAACATCGTGAGGAAACCCTATGTCATAAAGCCAAAAAGTCGACGGCATTTGTCAGGCACTGAAGGCTGATATCATGAATATTTAAAAAAATACTAGTCTTTAAATAATAGTTTAAAAAGTTTTCTTCAGAATTGGCAAAGTTTTATTATCTCTATGAAAGTTCATCAACACAATGGCAGTTTGAGTGTAGAAAAATGATATCGTTTCTCATCAAAATCCTATAAAAATGTTCGATGTACTAGGATAATTTATAAGAAGTTATTTCGTATCATTATCACTAATGACAACATTAACCAATGTTGACTGTATAGCAATGATAACGGTAATATCTGTTATCCGATAAGGTTATTGTTCTTAGTAATATCATAATGCGATTAAGACGGCCCTGAATTCTATCTAATATTTTAATGTATTGCGAACCAAGGCACGAGCGGTATATTTTAAATAATATTTTTATATGTTTTATTTAGCTCACCCCGTTTGTTTTATTCTTGGGTCAAATTTAGTAATTCAAATTTCACCCTCTTCCTGTCAACCGATTAATCTGAAATTTTGTATACACTTTGGATTTTGGTGACAATACAATAAACTAAATAAATAAATAAATAAATATTATATAATATATAACATTATATTAAAAACTGTATCTATTTTATTAATTAAATATATATTATATTTATATTATAGAATTGATTTATTTATATAAACTAACGGGCAAGGAACCTTGCAATAATGAAGCACTAAATGAATTAAACAGAATGCGAAATAAAAACTAAAAACTAGAAAATAAAAATAGGTAAAAACTTTTTAAGTTTAACGGTTTTATGTTAAACATACATTGCAATGTTTAAGATAAATGTACTAAAAACCAAAAAATAATAAAATAGATACAGTCGTGGGAAATATAAACATATGCATAGACTAGACTAAAATAAAACCGTGGGGCATGTCAATTGTCTGTTGAAACGATTCCTCGCCAGCCAGCAGTGTGAATGTCCAACGATAACTAGTTGAAACATCTCTTTTATTTACATGGAGTGTATGACTATTGGAATTTCCTGAGCAAGAAAATAGTAAGTAATTTCAGGACGTCTGCGGGCCAACTGCCTATTTTAACGACGATTAACGTTCTTCTTCGCACATTAAGTCGATAATTTGTAGACAATTGACGTGCCCCACGGTTTTATTTTGTCTGTCTTGCTATGTTTTAATTCCCACGACTGTATCTATTTTATTATTTTTTGGTTTTTAGTACATTTATCTTAACATTGCAATGTATGTTTAACATAAAACCGTTAAACTTAAAAGTTTTTTTACCTATTTTTATATGTTTACGTTAGATTTTTAGCACAATGAGATAAGACAAACATTTTCCATTGTTATCCAAATCGAAAGTCATTTATTCATATTGATAAATATGTATTATGTAGGCTTATTAAAGTATTAGAAAATTGGAAGGTCTATTATATACTATTTTCCAAATCAAGGACGTAAAGAAGGCGATAAGAACTGGCAAGAAACTGCAACATTTGAAACCATTCTTTAATTATTGAAACACTTAGTCATAATATTAAAATAACAAACGCTAAGCATAGCAGGTAAATATTTTAAAATAACGATTTAATGATACTGTCTCGGTAAATACCATGTAACATCTGTAAATTAAAATACTAAACAAAATCTGTGTAATTGGATTGGTTTATCTTAAACCTATGACGTTAAATCTAATGATGAAACCACCTAAGTGTTAATATGTTTAATAGAAACTATTTTCTAGACTTGCTTTATAAAAGCCAAGTACAATGTAATGTATCGGTAATAATTTGAGTTAAATAAGACAAGATATAGCTAGTTATTATATGAATAAATGTATATTTTACTCATCTATCATCTACAATAATATTATAAAGTGGAAAGATTTTTTCACCATTAGAATCCAACATTATCCCTGTTGAACATAGGCTATGGAATATCTTTAGAAACATTGTACCGTATGAAAACTATGAAAATGTACCCTAAGGAAAAATTCCAATAAAATCTCTATGCTGCAGAAACTATTGTACTAAAATAAATATTCAGCCGTTCGAAGGCTGGTTATTTGTTCATCGTATAGTAGTGGTAGTGCGCAGACAATCTTTTGTGTTTTTGTAGTTTGTTTAAACTGTATGTTTTATCTGTTAATAAAACGGAATCAGTTGAACACCGATACTGGCTTTATGTAAATAACTATTTATAAAGATCTGGAAAATTGTGGTAAATTTGCTTATCATACATTATGTCATAGCTGTATGGATTGCGTCATTCATTTACTAAACGTAAATGTTTTGTTTTAATTAATTTCCACACAGTCACTTGATTAATATGTCACGTATATTTCATTATTTGGAAAAACTTCACAAATATTTGAGATTCATGCCATTAATTTGTTAACACAGTTCTAAACAACGCACGATTAATTAATATTCGAAATAAAGCAATAAAATTGACACCATGTAACTTTTAAAGGGAAAATTTTATTCCGATTTTACCCGACTAAAAGGAGGTTATTAGTTTTACCTGTATGGGTGTGATATTGTTGGAACAGGATAATATTATGTTCCTATGATGATTTATGCTTTTAAGTGCTAAATTTCCTAATTGTATGTATGTTTGTCCACAAAAAAAAAAAAAAAAAAAACCTGGTATGTTTGTCCACATGTCTCAGTAACTCAATACGTCATGTCACATGTCCGCTCCAAAAATGCGTAGATACCTATTATCTCAAAAACTAAACCGATATTGATGAATATTAGACTTTTCGCAGAATATACCTGACAAGAATCGATATGACATATTGAGTTTCTGAGAAATGTGGTCAAATATACCAGGTTTTTTTTATTTTTTTTTACATTCCAATTACCGTTTTCATTGGTGTGATTTTTCTTTAAATGGTTATGTAAGATAGTCCCTTATAAATGGTAATTGTAAATGATCCTCTTAGCAGTGTCGGATGTTCGTAAGCTCCGCTCTATTAATAGCCAGTTGGCTTTAAGTTGCTCTGCCAAGAATAACTTATTGCAGACTGTTTGCTTTTAAGCACTGCCTTTTTTCTGGTTTCAAAGCATTAATGATGTGTTATGTCTAATTAAATTCAACATCTTGAATCTTATTACATTGTGTATTGATTTAGTATTACACAATAACTGGCTACCATACACTTGACTTGTTTCTAAATATAGAAACCAAATGCACATATAAATGTATGTAATTTTGTTGTCGACGCAAACGCCGCTGTCGATTGAATAGCTTTTATACTTGTCATTTCCGTTGCATCTGAAACATCAAAGATAGGCTTAAAATGGCTATAGTTAAATGAAAATAGATTAACGCGACTAGGTGTTAGATACCTTCTGCTTAGCTTGGAAATCTGCCAGAGCATTGTTGCGAATAGTGCGCGGGCGCCGCGGTCCAGCCGGGTCGACGACTTCGTACGCGATAAAGGGTAATTGTACTGGACCCTATCTAATTACCCAATGCACTCCGAATTGCAGAAAACCGCAAACCTATGAAATATTTTCTATTCTTAGTTAAACATACCTTTCAGCTGACTGGCGCCTTTTAGTCGCTGGCAATGTGACAAAATTCTAGGCACAAATAAACTAATACATATTTAACTTACTAGAGATTCCTAGATGCTTAAAAGATTTGTAGAGGTGTTATTTAAAGAGATACAGATAATATAGTAAGTTATAACAATTACGTATTTATGTTTGAACAAAATCTGAAAGCAGTTTTATAATTTTTCAAAAGAATAGTTACATTGAACATGTCTAGGCAATCCCGAGGAAGTCAATCGAGTGCGAAATAACATAGCTCGAGGTCTCGACATTGACCTTGATCAAGATTGATCGGGGCGGGAAGGTACCGGTGCCGGGTGCTCGCACAGTCGGGAATAATCTATTCCTGGCTCCTACGTCAGCTAAAAGTCATCAGAAACCAGTGACGTTACGTATATATTTGTGGTTTAAAATATGTGGCCACGCACCTCCAATAAATCAGAATCATTAAAAACAGAAAAGTCAGTTAATAAATAATGCCAAAATGTTTGATATGTCGAGTTTGACATCCTATATGTATTTGTATTGTGACAATTCTTGTGGGAAATGTGGTTTCACGTTCTGTCGGGTATTTTAAGGGTATTACTAGTCCATTGAAAAGTTACATTTGGGGTTGCGTTTTTTAGAGGACGCAATTTTATTTATGGAACATCTAGGGAGGGTCAATACAAGCTTAACTCCAAGTTTGTGCGGTTGGCGTGCTTGTCCCCCGGCCGCCATCTTGGATAAAGGGTCCAAAAACCATGTTTTTGGCTATATCTCCTGAACTATCCATCGTACATAAAACTTGTAAAGACACATTTTGTAGCAAATCGCTGTGTCTACGATTATGTCTATGTAACTTTTTATCATAAATCCAAAATTCAAAACGTTATAAATAAAAAAGTGATAGCTAGAGCTACCATTCTAATAACTGATTGATAATATAATTATGTCGAAGATTACCATATCAGCAAGTTGTCTGTGGAATAGGCCTACTAGGAATACCAATAAGTAAAATTGTAGGAATAAAAAAAATTATTTAGAAAATTTGTTTAAAATAAACGAGAGTCTTAAAAGAAATTTAAAACTGCTGTTTTGATCGGCTTGTCATGAGCATTGACGCACCTAGTCAACTTTAGAAATAGGAAATATTTTCACTTTTTTACTTATAACTTTTTGAATTTTGGATTTATGATAAAAAGTTACATAGACATATTTGTAGGCACAGCAATTTGCTACAAAATGTGTCTTTACAAGTTTTATGTACGATGGATAGTTTAGGAGATATAGCCAAAAACGTGGTTTTTGGACCCCTTTTTCCAAGATGGCGGCCGGGGGACAAGCACGCCAACCCCACAAACTTGAGGTTAAGCTTGTATTGACCCCCCCTACAGGTCCCATAAATAAAATTGCGTCCTCTAACAAATGTTAAGTTTGGCCCTCAAATTGTAACATTTCAATGGACTAAACTGCAATTTGCAGATTTAGCCTATAAATATATTTTAAGGTTGTAATTTTATTGTAATGAAGACAATTTTGTAAGTATTCCTTAACTATTAGAAATTGTACATACTATATAGTAATTCTTATTTTTTATTGAATAATACTTTTTTCTCTCTTGCCTCAATTGTATAATATGAACAACGAGCAAGAACACTTCCAGGCAACCCTGTAAAGAAAAATATTAAAAAGACTTTAGTTAATAAATCGCAAGAAGTGCGAATCTTAAATTCACTGTAAATATGAAACATATATCTGTGTGTGTATAAAATAACTTAATTAATGTAATAATTAATTCTATTAAAGAATATTGTGTTCCATCATTTTAACTATTTACACCACGAAAATTGCACACTTATTATGTGCTAATTATTATTATTAGAGCTTTATTAATGAATCCGTACAAAAATTAGTTAAAATTTCTTAATATGAGTATTAGTTGTGTTAGAATAAGTTATAAAAAAATAAGTTATTTTTTTAGTGGTCTAGTATTGTATGGCCTCTATAGGGTAAAAGCCTCCTTCATATTTTTTCTTTTCTCTGATTTTTCTCAATGCATTGTTCAGACTTAATTGTCTTATTTTTGACTATAGGGATTATACGTTGGCATAATTTTAATTGTTGTGACGCGGAGCGCCTTTTTACGTCAATTTCCTGTTCTTCGTTTTTCATATGTAATGGAAGGTAGTGGTCGCTTTTCCGACTGGGATCAGCTGTGCTTATAGTTTGTGTTTAATTCCATGCCATTATACATTATTGGGCTAAAAACTATACTGAGGCGACTACTACCTCAACAACTCGACTACTACAAACAGCCTCCAAATCCTAAAATAATTCAAAAAAAAAAGACTTATTTAAATTATCCTAATTCTTTGGGATTTTCATTTTTTTTTGTAGACAACACATCTGTGTTAATAAATACATAATTCGGACTTGATATTTTCAAATCTATTTAATAACATCCGTAACTCTAGTTGTGCTAACGTCGTCACAAGGCCATCCATCACTGGACGCTTCCGCCACCGAAATACAAACAAAATAATGCGCAAAAGCTGTGTAATTCACGTGACGAGTTAAGCACGTCATGTTGCATTGCGCTGCAATCATAATGCTAACGAACCCTGCGCGTGCGCCGATAGTGTTATCATTAATGCGAATGTTGTACAATAGTTCAATACCACACCGCTACTTGCAGATATAAATGCGGAATTTGGCCTAATATCTGCAGTTTCTGGTAGGCTTCTGTAACTATGACGATCATTCTCCTTTTAGCAATAACTAACGCATATTCCTACGACAGTTAAAGAACTTGAATAGAAGCTCTAGTTTCAAGAACACTAGAATGTATGTGTTAATTGGACTGCGATCGAATAAAGTAAGTCAGTTTTATGGTGGTAGGTGCACGTGTGTCGCGTGAGCAAGTTAACGAACTTACCACGTGTACTGATAACTATAATAGAATTGTATAACTTTTTTGTATTGTAATCGAACTATAACTCTGATAATTAAAAGAATACGTTGTTTTTAAGCGCGTGTAAAATGATAAGAAATAACCTACGTACGAGGGTGTTCAATAAAAAGCTATAATGCGATACATTCACTAAACCTTGGTGCTAAGTTCAAGCTAGGAGTTCTCGCCTCTGGGCGGGAGCTCCCCAGTACCAGTTTCTTCCACTTGACCGACCGTTTTCAATGAAGAGCGGTTCGAATCGTCGACAACCAATTGGGACAGCGGCTTAATCCCTTGGTGTTGTGTAGAGATGTAGGGTCACTCTGGATCTTCTACCTCATTTACCATGGAGAGTGTTCAGAGGAGTTGTTCGGATTAATACCTGCAAAGAGTGTACCCATTCTTAAAAGGCCGGCTACGAACTCGCGAGCCCTCTGGTATTGAGAGTGTCCCAGGGATCACTTAATATCAGATGAGCCTCCTCCGGTTTGTCCCCTGTTTTATAAAAAAAAATAGGAAGTTCTTCCATTAACGACGATCCTAAGGCAGGACATTTATAGTGACAAAACAAAGTATTAAAAAAAGTTGAAGACATTGTCTTGGCAGAATACTACAGTATGTTTTATAGCAGACAAAATAAAGGTTTGAAAAAAGTGTCAGCGCGCTGGGTGGCCAAAATTCTTTCTGACGCGCAGAAACAGTCGAGACTTGCTTAACAGCTGGACTTGGCACATTTTATGTAATTCCATCTGTAACATTTACCATGTGGCTAAAGATTCTGTCATTCAGCAAGTAGAGAATCTTTCGTTGTCTAATTACATAGAATCCAAATTGAATGGAAGAAAATGAAAATACTTTAATTTTGAATTATACCGAGTTTAAACTTTACGTTACGTGAACTTTTAAATGATTTATCGCTATATAGACAAACTTGAAAGTAGAAAGCGGTAATGAATGACCAGACTCGTGATCATACAACTACCTTTTCTCTTCAATAAATCTATCGAAAGTTAAGTACTCAATCAATTTAATTGCTGCATTCGTAATGAACAAGGCATTAATGTTCAACATACCTATATTATTAATTATAGAATTAATATACATAAACAGTTTACTTGTTCACATTTCAAATTTATTGATTTTAAATGAGCTTACCACAAAACCTTTACAAAACCGATAACAACATTGAGTTTTCGTACCACGTAAATCCAAGTTAGCTTTAGGCCGAGGTATTCTTAAGGTGTGTCAATAGTAAGTATTGAGGTAGTAATTAAAAGCTTTATTGAGCTGAAGCTTACAACTTCTTGTCAGAGAGTTTATAATATTATACGTATACATATATACACCCAAGTTCACGTGTCACTTGTCAGCCGTTAACGCTTCTCATAAGCATTAGGAAATTGTGAAGACATTATATTCTCATTACACGATAGCTGGTTTTGATAGTTGATAAGATCCTTGTAAATTTTGGACTCAGGTACGGAATGCAACACAAACTACATAGTTTAGATAATTTTACGCAAACATTAATAGTAACATATTATAGAGTCTGGCTAATGAAAGAAGATAACGAAAAAGCGCGGCAAATTAAAAAAAAATAGTATGGTATCCCTAAAAGTTTGATATATTTTGTGGATTAAACTTACTTGATACTTGATTTTATTTTATTACTCTTTTAACGATAGTAACTGTATTTCTATGAAATTAAATACTATACGTATTTAGTATTACTATAGTAGTAACTGTATTTCTATGAAATTAAATACTATACGTAGTAGTATTATTTATCAATAGTAAATTGATACTTAAAATGACTAGCATTGCATAGAAAACTAAAACTATATTTATTATAAAACACAACTTTATTCGGAAAATTAAAATCCTGCTAAAGAAACGAAATATTCCATCAAATAAAACAAAGTTTAGGCTATTAAACCTGTTAACTATGCAGAAAAAATATATAATAGAAATAAAAATGAGTAATTGTATGAAGTATCAAGACAATAAATCATACTAACGTAAGAAATTCAATGACATTCTGTATTGCCATCCGAAAGTTTTCAAATAATTCAATTATCTTCTTTCATTAGCCAGACTCTAGCATACACTTATTGAAAACAGTGTCTGGTCTATTGTTTTATCATACCCTATTATTCGATGACTTACTGAATCATAAATTAGCGCTAAGTTTGATGTACTACGTTAAAATTGGCTGTCTCGTGATGACAGGTGGAGATCTAAGTAATTGGTCTGATAAAATCTAAATTAAGTGTACAACGCATTAAATATACATAAAAATTTAGCTTGTGATACATTATAATTTATGGTTTAGATAGCTTTATGGAATAGTTAATACTTAATACCATCTTTCATAAACGTAGATCCACTTCCAATGGCTGTTTAATGTGACACTCTTGGATTGCTTTGAAACCAAATAAATGTCAGAAAACATATTAGCATATATATACATAAGAACATAAGTTTTTTTAAATAAAATCGCTTTAAAAGACATGAATACGTCATTCATGGTGCGCATTTCATTAGCAAAGTTACAAGATAATTCAATAGCTATTTAATAATTAAATACTGAGGTTTATGAATGTAGTAAGAATCTAGGTTTTAAGCCGAGTCTAGAGTGGTTTAGTCCAGAATAATCTTTTTGATGTACGGATAATGAGCCGAGGGAGATGTAATTGAAAGCGCACGGAGCACATGGCCAATTGAATGATTGCTTGTGTCAATGATTTGCTGTTGCCATTCCTTATACCAAGTACCTTTAGAACCATTTTGGTGACAAGTTGCAAGTCTTTAATAGTGTAATTGTCAAAAATTAGTAGTATATGTTGAACAATATTATATTTTACTTTATTATTTTTATATATTTATAAAGTATATTAACTTTCCAGGTGGAACAGCGTGATGTGCCTGGCATCGACTGCGCCCACCTAGCTATGGACACGGAGGAGGGTGTGGAAGTGGTGTGGAATGAGGTGCAATTCTCTGAGCGCAAAAATTTCAAGGCGCAGGAAGACAAGATACAAGCCGTCTTTGACAATCTCACGCGGCTAGAACATCCCAACATCGTCAAGTTCCACCGCTACTGGACAGACACACACAATGATAAACCGAGGGTAAGCAAACATTTTGAATTTCTGTCCGTGGCCATAACGGTTTGACAGGCTATACTGTGTGAAGTGTAATAAAATTTGACAAAAAACATTGATTAACAATTCCTCCATTGTTATTAAAAAAAAGAAGAAAAAAAATGTTTATTCATTATAAGTACATATGCATGTACAATGTGTAAGGTTTGGGAACCCCTTTAAGTAAAAAAATACCTGTGTCAGGGTTCCCAGCTCTTCCATAACAAACTTAATTATAAATTCCTTAAAATATGTTTATATATAATTTAATTACATCTTTTATTTTATTTATTTTTGTTTTTGATTTTTCAACACACCTGATTGAATGAATAAGTGTGTGGTGCAAATGTGTTGAGTGAGTCAGTGAGTGAATGAATCAAGTGTGTTACCACGTATTAGTTATCAGAAGTATCTCTAACACTGCGTAAGGTGTGTTCATAAGGACTGGCTGTCCTTTAGTCGTATTTTTAGATTGTAGACGGTGAGCGGGTAGATATTAAGCAGCCTATTTAATTTATTATACATATAGTCTGCTTGCATAATGCGTCTGGCGAAGTCAGTCCTTACGGTCTGTCCGACAACATCCCTTTTTCTTTTTAGGAACAGCCTACTATCAAACGGGAGCGCTCTGTGTGCTTTCAAAATTAGACTTAGGACATAGAGCTTCCTAACGGAAAGTAATTGGCTGAGATGATAAAGCTCTTCCGATGGGAATCTGTATGGCCGGAATAGCACCACATTTAAAAGTTATACTGAAAGAAACAAAATTTTCTAGTTATACTGAAAGAATATACGTTAACATAGATAATAAATGGTGATGGTGATGTTTTCAGGTGATATTCATAACGGAGTATATGTCTTGTGGTTCTCTGAAGCAGTTTCTCAAACGTACTAAACGAAATGTGAAAAGACTCCCGCTGCAGGCCTGGAAACGATGGTGCACACAAATTCTTTCCGCACTCAGGTACATACATTTAATACAATTAACAATAAACCTAGTGTGAATGAATCACCAGACTGAATGGCGTATTATGTGGAAATGTGTGTTGGTCTAGAAATGCTCTGGACCAATCAGCATTAAATGGAACGCGCCATCGTTTCTTCCTTTGTTTTACTGTTAAAACTTTGCCATTAAAAAGAGTGGCGGAATGATTCTTGCCCGCTCTACGCCCTTGACTTGCGAACTGGTCGTAAATGTATATTTACAATTAATTTAACTTTTTTTTGACGTTCATAAGTGTCCTTTGTGTCCTATATGAATAAAGATATTTTGAGTTTGAGTCTAACCCAAGAATTTTTTTATTTTTTATTTTATTTGATCTAAGCTTTTGGAATCAACTGATAAAACACCAGACCAATGGCTCGACAAGCAATATTGTGCATTATCATGTTAATTTTCTATTTAGCTTTTAACTATCGCTGTTTTAATAATAATTAACCTTATATAAACTATTGCAGTTACCTGCATGGATGCGAGCCTGCGATAGTGCACGGAAACCTGACATGTGATACAATCTTCATCCAACACAATGGGTTGGTGAAGATTGGATCAGTGGCGCCTGATGCCATACACCATCACGTTAAGACATGCCGCGACAACATGCGTAATATGCACCTTGTCGCGCCCGAATATGGATGTAAGTATGCCTAGACTCATGTACAATAAAAAAAACTACAATTCATTTTACACGACTTATGCAACTTCGGAAACACGAACATAATGTCCAAACATTATAGAACACTAAGACTGTTACTGAACATTACCTTGGTTTAATCTATTCACTAGTATTGTAGAAGATTAATTGAACATAGTATTACTTATTAGACATACATTAACAATTACCGTCTAAAATTAGTAATATTAGCGCGTTAACCCAACTCAAAAGGGCAATAAATTTATAATTTATGTCATATATAACGCACACTTTATGAATGGAATACTCTATTTGTAGCATCTCAAATGGTAACACCGGCTATGGACATCTATTCTTTTGGTATGTGTGCGCTGGAGACAGCGGCTTTGGAGATCCAAGGCAATGGAGACTCCGGCAGCCACGTCACAGAAGAACACGTCGCTCGAACTGTTGAATCATTAGAAGAGACACGTCAGAAAGACTTCATTTACAGGTACGGTGTGGATTATTCAAGGTGACAAAAAACGCATATACGTGTACGCAGTTTGCGTCACTTATCGTGTTAGGGTCGTTCAGAAAAAAAGACAAAATTTATTGGGTAGCTACAATTAAAAACTTATTTCCAAAATTGATATTGTCTGATTAATAAGTTATGCTAAAAAAGCCATTCTGTTATCGTTGGACCATATGAAGACCTCAATACTAATAATATGCGACCCTTGGGTGTAGCGCGCTGGCATAAGTTAATATTATGTAAAAAAAACGAATTAATATAATAATAATTCACTAAGACTTACATAATGTTAATTTATAATTTGTGACTAAAGGTAGACTGAAATTGAAATTAAATGTTAAAGTATTTTTCACATTTTATGTCAATTTCAGTCTACCTTGTACAATATTTTGAGATTATTTTTTTTAGCTTTTAAACTGATATTATATCTTAACATACAATATTGTTACTGACATTATTTACTGTACTTACCGTTTTTATTGTAATTTTTATCTTACATTAAATTATAGTATATAATGCAATGCTGCAAAGGAATATTTCCAAATGAAGAAAAAACACTTTTCCGTTTGTCAGTACCATATATTCTGGTACCAATTCACGTAATACGTGTTGATTACTCTGCAACTTCATGCTTTAGCATCATTAATTGTAATGATGTCACATTTCAGATGTATCCAGAAGGATCCCGCAAAGCGACCTACGGCCCGTGAGCTGCTGTTCCACCCGCTGTTGTTCGAAGTGCACTCGCTTAAGCTTCTGGCAGCGCATACATTGGTCAATACGAGTGGTTAGTGAAGAGCATCATTTCTCCTATGAAATCTTAGATAATTAGGACGATAACCAATTGTACATATACATTTTATACAGTACTATCGGATCCGACAGACGTTGTCCTCTACACATGTATTATATACAAAAAATATCTAATAGTGTAACTTATTCTCGACTCCAGTTGAACCCACAAAAAATTCATCAAAATCTGTCCAGCCGTTTTAGTTTAATAACAAACACATGCACATAAGCTGTTAATTTGCTGTATTGATAAATAACCTAGATACCGACTGTAGCGCCATCTGTCGGGCTGTTTGTGAATCTAAAATCTAAACCATCAAGGGCGCCACCCAAAGTGACAGTGACACAGTGTGAAAAATATTGAATCATTCTTTATACGACATACTTCTTGAAACTGTATTCAACAGGATATGTATAAAATTATAATATATTGGTAGCATTCAACACAATCTATTGTGAAGTAGTTAGTACTATTATAAGTAAAAGTTTACTACATTTTGTCATCAAATAAAATTTAACTTAACCTTTCTTAGAAACAACAATAAATTGACTTGTTTTTGGTTCCAGCCAACATATCAGAGACGATAACGGACGAGGTTTGTGGCAGCGGTGGAGCCCTGGCCTGGTGTGTGAGAGACGGGGAGCGAAGAGAGTTGGACGCTCGGGATTTACAACCACATGCCGAGAAACTTGAGAAGTTCGTTGAGGATGTCAAGTGAGTTTATTCGGATCGAAGGACCAAAATCTATTCTATTTAGGAGTTTGTGATAAAGTTCTTTTTTGAATTTTATATTGTTTAGCTGACGGATTTTATCGATGACTAATTCTAGTATTGTATTTAAGTATTCTAAATAATACATCAGAAGTAAAGGTTTTTTTTATACTTAATGAGTTTGAAAAAAATTTAAGAGTTTGAGATATGTACCATACTATTATCGTGTTACATCGTTACGCTAAATTATTAAGTGCCTATTTTGCATGACCGTTTCTTCCTACAAACTAAGAAGGAAAATGATGGTTAGGTCGACATTTTTTGTCCTTGTCACTCTTGTGTACTTGATAATAAACGTTAAAATATTTTGTAAGGTTAAGGTGCGTTATGAAAAATTTATAAGAGTGACACAAAATTAACAGAATGAAGCTGCCCACGGAAGATGCTACGGCATTGGACATAATTTCAACATTCGAATAATAATAGAATTTATGTTACACTTAATGTAAGAGAATAATAATAAATATTTATTTATTTAATTTTTCAAAAGTAAACTGAACTTTACTGACTATAATGACTCCTTTTCCAGTCTTTGATTATTTAATTGTAATTAATTATTTGCATGCGATCAAAAACTACGCGCGTACATAAGTACACGCACCCTTTTTTTTTAATAATGTATTCCTTGTATATGTAATCCCTGCTTAAATTTCAGGCATTATTATAATATTTACAGGTACTGTTTATTATAAAGAAATATAATAATTTATAGGTACGGCATTTATCCGTTAACTGCTTACGGCTGGTGGTCCGGTGGGCGTCGTGCAGCTGGTGGCGGAAGGTCTCGAACGGCGACAGAGAGCGCTCCTACACCGCCAGAGCCACGCGCTCGAGACCGTGAAACACGACGAGTCGTCAACATGATGTGCTCCCTTAAGCCGCAGCCGCACCATCCTGACGCTGATGTTGCTGACTTGCTGGTAAGTGTAGAGCTTTAACGGTAGAATGGTGAGAAAATTTACAGTATGTGTGGAAGCAGCATAACTGTAAGCCAATCGGTCATGCGCCTGCGCTTATGCTACTCCGTTCGTACCAGGCATCCGTCCCAGAGAAGTGCACTTGTGTCACTGCGCATATTATGACTGTTAATGTTGTTTTACATGACATTTGCATGCCTATTTACCTATATATGGCTTATTGTGAGGATTTTTATAATAATTTGATCTAATAATTGTACCCCCTATCTTTGCAAATAAACGATAATATATTATTATTCATAAAGTTGTGTACGTTCTAGTGACTAAATTACTTTTGGGTCTTGAGGGCGTCGTCGAACATTATTTTGATGGGTGAAGTGTATTTCTCTTAATATATTTAGAAATCATAAATAATTAACGATTTATATTGCAGTGATAACAAAAAATAATAATGAAGTAGTCCAGTTGAGGTTTTGGTGAGGTCTATGTGACGACTTGGACAAAATTGATGATGATTATGAACGGACCACAAAGTAAAGAATTAATGTACATGTATATTACAGATGACCATTCTATTGCGCATGGACGACAAGATGAACCGTCAGCTCACGTGCGCTGTTTCACGTCGTGATTCTGCGCACGCGCTCGCTCACGATCTTGTGCAACTTGGCTTCATACATGAGGTATGGTTTGGTACATTTCTTCTTATGATGTGATTTAAATGAATTGTAGGTATCTATTTTGGCAATCATCATAGTACAACAGTTGATTGTATAATGATTGGTTTTTATTTTATAACAAAGATTTAATATAAGCATAATCGTACAGATATATAATTATAGATATAATATTCATCAAAGAATGAGTAGTGTTGGCCCAGTGGCTTCATCCTGCGACTCGATCATCATAGGTTCGATCCAGCTATGCACCAATGGACTTTCGGTGTATGTGCGCATTTAATACACGTTCATATAGTGAAAGAAAACATCGCGAGGAAACCGGCATGCCTTAGACCCAAAAAGTCGCTAATCAGTCTTTTAGAAATGATCACGATACAGATACAAAAATCTGAAGCCTAGACCTAAAAGGTTATAGCGCCATAGTAAGATCTCCAAGGTCTATATATCATACTTCGCGCTGAATATTGACTTTTTATATTTATTGTTTTGTTTTTAATTGTGTTTTATTCTTATACCAGTTTACTGTAACTATAATCTCTATGTTATTTCAGGCGGATCGCGATAAAATCTGCCGGCTGATGGAGGAATCCTTCCGCAGCAGCTTTGGCACAGCTCCCCTGCCCCCCGGATCTGCTCCTCCGCCACCTCCTGCCGCTCTGCCCCATCGCGCCCCTCAGCACGTCGCCAGCTAGTGTCCCCTTGCCGCGCGCCTGCTCTGCTGTCCCCTCCTACTGCTTCTTTAATTCCCTTTCCACGACTGGAACGTAAGTTCTTCAGTTCTACTGTAGTTGTTCCTTGAACTTCTATAGAGTTTTGGAGCCATAAGACGCGCCTAATAGACTTATGTTCGCACCGTAACTCCTAATATAGTACTAACGGATTTTATTTTCATTATTGTAACAGACTCTTAATTTTAGTATATGAAAATATTCTGTCCCATAGAAGAATTCTTTGTACATAGGACGTGTGCGTTAATTGTCAAATAGAAAGTATTGTAGACAAAATGGCGCGTCTTTACACAATTCATGTTTGAATTAGTTTTAAATAATTTCAGCTAGCGAGTTACAATTATACGAAACTAAATTCAAACTTGAATTTCCGGATTCTTAAATAATCGCCGACTGCTTTTTGTATGTTTGGGACCCAGTATACAGGCGCGCACTGAGCGCTAGGGAGTGATATATATTAGGCAATAGGGCAACGAACTTTTAATATGCGTCTAGACTGAAATTTATAAACCGTAAACCAAATATGGGGATTTTCTTAGTCAGGATTTGTATTTATAGCCCTTCTGGACTAACCTGCTTGCAATAGATGGTAATTTTAACTCTATCCATATCACTCAATTTGTAAAATAAGATTAAACTAAGTCAGGGTGAACTGAATTGTAAAACGTCACTAAACTTGCATCTAGTTTCAAGACCTGTCATTTGTTCTATTTGAAGTTTGACAGTGACAGTGATCAATCAAAACAGTGTCGATCAAAGTGACCGCTGTCAAAATCCAATACGTTTTTTTACTTTTTACGCTTTATAATTTTCAGTCTTAGTCCGTTGTCAAATATCCGATAAATTAGCACAGTCACAATGTTTACTGCATTTTAGAGATGTTATTGTGCGGTAAAGGCACGTCTGCTAGTCGAATGAATCTAGGCCCGAGTGATTTGATACGCTTTTACGTCTTTTATAAGTCATTAATCCACAATGTGATGAGCAAAATGGCTAAGTAATCCACACGTTCGTTCTTCAAGTACATTTAAATAAAGAAAATTTTATGAATTAACTGTGAGTACTCAGCAAGCGGGGTCGGCCAGACCGCCATAGCAACGTGATTATATTTAATAGATATGTTACTTCAAATTAGCCATAAACACTTAAGGGAGCGTTCAAATATTACGTCACGCAATTTTTGGAGATTATTGATTTCCCCCCCCCCATGTAATGCGCCGTAACGTTTTTCTGTACCCAATAAGTAAAAAGTTTCGTGCCCATCTAGTGACTCTTTATACCTAAAAGTTACCATGATGTGGTGTAAAGTACTGGAAAGTCGAAAATAATATTAACAATAAAGCGTATCCCGTCCCGCCCCGCATCGTAACGTTTTACAAAAGGAAAAACATTCGTTACGTAATACTTGAACGCTTCTTAAAGTGTCTACACACGGCCATAAATTAGTGGCGATATCGGGACAATGGTGGTGGGGATGAAATCTGGTTCAATTTCTGACTTAGGGTTGATAATAAAATAAGGATAGGATTTGGCTACACACGAGGCGAACTAGGGTGCTCTCCACCACTTCCCTGATATAGCCTCTGATTTTAGGAATATTTTTTATGTACACGCTTTTAGACTTTACATACACAGACCATTTAACAGGTCAAACAGGTCAAGGTTTAACTTACGAACAAATTTTTTTAATACGATTTTACTAAATTTCATTTGAGTGGTTTAACATCATATTTTTGATAATACTTTTTCGATTACAAAATCTACCCGATTCAAAAATGCTTAAAGATGTGTACTTTACCATTTTGCTTATCAAATTTCTAAAGTGGTCATTATGATGACGATAGGTGCACGTTATACCTAAAACAATTAATATAGAGATTACGATGTCGTGTCAGCAGTGTGTGTACTAATTCTGATGTTAGTCTTTAGTACAGTAGCGACGGCAAAAAAAATTTGAATCAACGAATTTTCAAGATACATCACAATTAGCACCACTATGCGATAAATTTTAAGGACATAACTCCTTATTCATAAAATTAAATCAGTATTATTGTTTTCACTAAACTAACTCACTATTCGATCTACGAATTGTCTCTTTCATATTGTATTTATGCTGAAAAGAGATGTATATACTTCACTTGAAATACTATAATACTGATTAAATTTTTCTTAATAAGGGGGTTAGTATTTAGATCTGTATGAATGTGTATAAATGAGATATTTAAACTATTTAAACGATATTCGTAGTGTAGGAAAGCTTCCTCTAGAGCTTTTCGTAAGTAAATTGTAAGTATACGGAGATTGACGTACTCACTCGAAAGTATCATAATTTATTAGTTTTGTTCAATGCATAGATTCCAATATTTATAAGACATCAATTTATTCAATCTCAGTTTTCGCTTTGTTTTTTTTAGACAATTATCGGTTTCTGTCAGGTGTTTAAAAAGTTATAGGTGCTTGACTCATAATGCATTTCTCGCTTCTCTTCCGAGCTCGGTGCCAAAGCAGGTGCCAATTTAGGCTTATAGACTTTATTATTTCTCAATGACGATAATTTCAATTAAGTAAATCAAATTAATATCACCAATATAATATTTTTCTTTGAATTTACCAAAAGTGATAGATTTTACTTTATAACGTATCACCTGTCAACAAAAAGGCTTCGATATAGCAGAGTGAGGCGACGTGTGCGTGATGTCTAGTTGTAGTGTAAACGAAAGACTGGCTAATGTTACGTAAGGTTTGGGGGTGCGCCTTGCTTGCCTTGGGTCGTAATTATTCAAAAAAATCCTAGCACATATTAGAATATGGCCTAATAGCGACAATAGGACTTAGTACTTTTGAAATACCGATGGCAAGTGAGGCGACGCCTAAAGGCAAGTATATAGCTAGTGAAGTGGCGAGCCCTATGTAAATAATCGCTTTTAGCATATAGTATATATAAATGAATATACGTACCTATTTCGATAGCCGATGGTTCAGTTTCTATGTAATCTTGCTTTAATCATTAAAGTTTTATTAGTCATCTGTTTATGCTACCATAAAATAGGTTTAGGCTCATCACCAACACTGTTCCGTCTTGGATTTTAAAATTGACGTAGAAAATTATATGATTCCTCATAGTAGTAGCTCTACCGTGGGCAATGTATTGCGTTATTTCCGTAGATATTTTACGTGGATGCGTTAATACTTGTCAAAATCATGGTAGTGCTACAGAGTATACACCGGTTTATAAGTCTAGACTTCTAAGTGTTTAGATACTTTAATGCTTCATAGGTGTATACGCCGTGGTGCATTTGTTATTCGTTTTGTATTGTTGTATGTCGGCCGCGCCGGTCCAATTTAGGCAGCAACGCAGTACAATGGTACTAATAATGACTTACATGACTGTATTTTTAAGGGTTTGTTTCACATTGTATGGATAAAGTACCATATAGCTATGCAACATAAATTATTTGGTAGATAAATTATGCTATTTGACACTTCATCGGACTCATAACTTATGACGGACTTTATGTGACGTATAGCGCTATCTGACAGTCGTGAAACGCAACAATAGTGTTTATCCTACCAATAAGTAATAAATAGCTAATTTGGAAGTTATGTAGAACTTATCCGTACATTGTGAAACAGACCCTTAGTGTCGTAAATATTTAAAATAACTTTGTTTATGACATATTTTAACAACTGCTGAATTTTATAGAGATGTTTAGCTTATTTGTATCGCATAATTAGTACCATTGTATTCAATTCCGGACAGTCTAGCTCATAAGATTCCGCTTATATCTAAAACTGAATGGTTCCTTAATCACAACTGTTTATAACTTTTTATGATGTTATATGTGCGAGTGCTGTATGTGTACCGCGTTGTTGGATGTTATTATTTCATGGACACAAGATTCGCCATTGTATATGATTCGTGTTCCGTTTTTATTTTACCCAAAGAGAAATGTGTTCATGTATGAAATTTTTTCCTTTTTTTTATATAACTTTTATTTGTAATATAACTATTTATTGGACCCAGAATTGCATTTGCACTATTTTAATTAAGCTCTCGTTGAATATAGGACCCGCAATTGTATTATTATATTATGCTCAAAGTGACGTCTAACCGGCAACGATCGACAGATCGAGTGATGTTTGCATACTATTAAAATAAAATGTCAATAAAATTGTATTTTAAAAGTCTCTTGTTTTTAATTTCTGACTTATACCTTAGTTATATTTATATTAATTTATTCTACCGAGTAAAAATCTGATGGGGAGATTCTTCTGTACTCAATTCGCAAATTTTACACATACGCTACTTGATTTTAATGATATCCAGCAACCAATGGGAATCAGAATGCCAGTTGGGTCGCGAGTGCAAATCCGGCTTATGAAAACATTACATTCAAATGTATTACTAAGCCATTATTCAACATAGAAAAAGTATTACGTGCAAAGTTATTCGTTAAGTTACAATTGTGTAACGATCGTTTAGTATTTTTGTGAAGTTGCCAATAAAACACATATAACCTAATCAACGTATATTATCACAATAATTCGGGCATCACAAATGTCGACTACGCTTACAATCAAGTTACTCAACTATTCAAATAAGCACTGGCGGCTGACACGCATATGCATAGGAAAATTTATAATTGTGAAGAAAGTGTACCAGCCTAAGTATAAAAATGTATGTAGCTAAGATAAATTTAAAGACACCCCTATCCATTGTTAATAGAACCTAATTATATACAAAAAGTAGTGACACGTCTCACGTTAGAAATATGTTATATAAAAAAGTATTTCCTTATAATAATATAAAAATTAGTAGTAGTAATTAATAGGTTTATAAATAGACCATAGTAACCTAGCTAGCACCACGTCGTTTTTCATAATATTCATGCACATTCGCCTTCGAAATGGTATTAATAGTTCCGCTTGACTAACAATAACACTCCACTGTTACCACACGATATCTGCAGAAATTTGCTGAAGCAGATAATTAACTTATGTTATATACAGTTACAGCTTATAGCCGGTACTGGTAGGGCAATGTCGCCGGCTTCGGATCTACTTGTTCTTTCTCTTCTTCTTCAGGCACGTAGTAATGCAGCTCATATGCCGGCGACAGCTCCACAGTTGCGTTATTGTCGCAGTCCCCAGATGGTCGTGTCAACATCCGACTGAGGTAGGCTCGGGAAGATGCCACGTCCCGTCCCTCGCCAACACTCCCGTGAATAACGCTGTTATTGTACAACATTGGAAGGCCTGATTTAAATCTTTCGCTATTCTGATTAAAATTGTGGACAAATCTTTGCAAGACGTCTTTCCGGAAATCATTGTCATAATCATATTCCGTCATATCCGGTTTGGGTTTAATTTTGTGAATTATGTCACTCACGGTGACACCTTGTGTTGGAATTTTTGTGTATGGATTGTAGTCTTCATTTATGTCTTCCTCGTGATCCTTGGCGACAGCATTCAAGAAGTCCCTGTAGTGCTTGATGACATCTGCCGCTCTGTTGTAGCTGCCATCATCTGTGACAACCGTGTAGCCGTCTTTGGCGTCAGGTATAACGGGGGCTTGCGTCATGAACCCAGGCTTTTCATAATCTATAAATTCGGTGGTAGTTCTGTCGTTCGAATGTTTGTTCATAGGAGTAAACAAGTGCCCCGTCCTATCATTCGGAATAGGAGACGAAGGTCTTGTGTATAAAACTGGTAAAACGTTTGTTGGGGGCTCGGTTTCGGTATAACCTCCCATTTTTTTATGGAAATCTGTGTCGTAATCTCTAAACATACCCTTCTGTGTCGTTAAAGGTGGAAAATATTGCAGAGTAGGTTTTCTTTCGTAGTTGTTGTGATTTTCTGGTCTCGTGTTTGTTACTATCCAAGTGGGAGGAGTCACGTAAGCATCGGTTCTGATAGGAACTGTAAATTTCTTGAGGTCTATTTTGGCCAATGTTAAGTAGTCTGCATCATCTTCCTCGGACGTATCGTAGTATTCGGCTACATTAAATACTTTTTTCGGTTTCTCCTTTGTAGAATTTGTGACGGA
Source organism: Pieris macdunnoughi (assembly GCA_905332375.1). Lineage (NCBI taxonomy): Eukaryota > Metazoa > Arthropoda > Insecta > Lepidoptera > Pieridae > Pieris > Pieris macdunnoughi. The sequence continues at coordinate 1,633,794 of CAJOBZ010000046.1, forward strand.
TTTAGAATAATTTAGCGATTCTGGCTCTGTTGAAGGCGCAACTGTGCTCGTTGTAGTAAATTCTGTGGTTGAAATCATTGTTGTTGTTGTTGTTGTAGAAGTAGAAAATTCGGAATCTTTTGTTTCTTTCGAGAAGCTTTCTTCGTAGTCATTATAAAGAACATTACCGTAAGCATCAGTCTTTTTCTTCTTAGATTTTCTCATTTCAGCAATTTTCTCTAACCTTTCTCGCAAGTCAGGAATTTCACTCGTATTTTGCTTTTCCACCAAATTATTCCATTCCGTTTCCGTCTTATTCTTTAATACTTGAGTGAAAGGCTTCGAAGAGTTCTTTGGTTTGAAAACGATTCCTAGCGAACTCAAGCTTTCATTTCGCCAACTATTATCATCAGGATCTCTCATGAATGACTTGGGTGGTTGCACTTCAATTTTTTTCAGTGGCCTGTAGTTAACACCAACAGGATATAAAATTGTCGTTTTTAATCTGTCCAAGAAAGTCAAGGGCTTAACACTTAACTTCTCATCTTCTGGTTTTTGGTTAACTTCATATATTTTAACAGGAATTGTCGATTGTTGAGTAGTAGTTAGCTCGTAATCAAATTTTCCAAAGTTTTGCTCATTGTTATTAATCACTTCTTCTTTCAACAGTTCTTCTCTTCGATAATCTTCATGCTAAAACAAAAATTGCATTAGTTTAGTTATTACTTAATGGGTTATTTTACGGAATATAATTTACTAAACATTTACTTACCATCTGAATAATCGCTTCAGTATTTTTATAGTCCTTGTTTTTCGTTGCATATTTGTGTTCACTAGTAGTGGGATTAATAACGTCAGTTGAATATTTTTCGGTGAAACCAGACTCCGTAGCCGTTTCTACTGTATTAATATACTGTTTAGCCTCATTTTGTTTTAATTTACTATATTGCAGAGCTCCATCTCTATTTCTTGAACTGGGTAAGCTTATTAATAAATTTGGAATTTTAAAAGGTTCGTAAGGGTCCAAAGCTACCGTCGTGGTATCTATGTCGTTTAATTTAAAATCTTCTGAATAATTCACCGCTGCTATATTTGGAATGTCAACAGGTTTTGCTGTACTAATTTCATCTATAGTAGGGGAATGAGATTCGTTTTCCTCTTCTTCGTCAATTGTAGATAAAAATTGCTTGATATGTTCTAATGTCACTTGTTTGTCAGAACTTTTATTTTCTTGTTTAACATCATAATTTTTTGTAATATCAATATTTTCTGATGTCGAATTGTTGCCCGTTTTTGTAATTTCCTGACCAGATTCTTCATTTAACTCGGTCGTTTTTATTGTGTCATATTGATTTGTTTGATTTTCAATGTATTCATTATTTGACGGTTTTTGACTAATATGTGAATCCATTGCATTATACTTAATGTTATTAAGGTGACTTTGCGTTTCATTTAAATTTTGTGAATTATATGTGTTGTATTCTTTTATATCTCTATGTTCGTTTTTATCCATTCTGGGCTCATTATATATTTCTTTTATATTATCTTTGTTATTTCTAACTCGTGATTTCGATTGTGAAGATTCATCTTCATTATTATAACTTTTCGATGTATTTCGTCCTCTATTTTTAGAATTATTATCTCGTGATTCTTCCGCATTATTTGAAGAGTGAGGTCTTCGCGCCTCATTTCTTTCTTTTGGAATTTTAAACTCGCTGGTTTTTCGTTGTTCCTTTTCACGGGAACGTGTCTTTTCGCCCGAACCTGTATACCATATATTTATTTCAGTAGTCGTTATATATTTACTATGTTCTATTTTCTTAAGATTAACCTCTTCTTTTAATTTTAGTTTGTCTTTTGACGGCAAGTTGTCGTTTTTAAATTCATTATCTGGGTTTCCTTTATTGTTTTCATATTGGTTCCATTCTGCTAAAATTTCCTTTTCATTAACATTTGTTTGGTCTCTACTGACTTTAGTTTCTTTTTTATTCTCCGATTCATTTTGATAATTTTCACTGTTGGTATCCTTCTCAATTGGTCGTAATGTTTTTTTATCAGAATCCTCCCTCGAATCAATTTCTTTTGAATATTCTTCTTTACTTTCTTTGGTATCGTTATTATCAGCCTTTTTATCCTTATTATTTCTAAATCTAAAACGTGACCTTTCTTTACTCTTCTCTGCTGAGTTGTCTTCTTTTCCTCGATATCGTGATCCAAAACGCCAACTTAGCCTCCTGCCTTTAGGTTTGGATGTGTTATTTTCTTGTGAGTTTTCCTTTTTATCACTGTTGTCTTCAAAAAGAGATTTTAAAGAAAAGTCTAAAAATCCACCTCGTTTAGATTCCACTGTAGCTATATTTGCCTTAGTGGGTGTGGTCAATTCAACTGTAGTTTCAGGATTACTAGTGAATGATTGTTCTGTAACTTCAACTGTTGAGATTGTATCATTTACAATGTCAGATTTAAAGAAAGACGATGGAAAAAGAAAATTTTTAAGTTGATTTAGCGATGGTATATCTCCAGATTTAGAATCTTGGCGAGGCACACCTGTCTCTTCAGTAAGCATACCTTCTGTTTGCTTCCTGTCATCATTTAACTCACTATTAACTTTTCTATTAATTTCAGTATATTTCTTCCAAGATGGCGTTGGTTTCGGTTCTTTATTTGTAGAGTTGTGCAAAATGCTTTTGTATTTTTTGTGATTCGACTGTTCATCGTCAGTAATTGTAATCGTCGTCTCCTTATTTTCAGTCGGTTCAACATTTTGTGTAGTGAACTCTATGTTTTGTGTTGTATCAACACTACTTTCAACAGCTTGATCTTGAATCGATGTTATAAATTTAAAATCTTTAAAGTATATTTCAGAAGTCGGAATAAAGCCATCTTCCTTCGTTATCTCGATATCATTCGGTCTTCTTACATCATTTCTAACTTCCAAAACAATACTGTCCTCAGGATGTAGATCATCTTGAGTAAAGTTAGTTTCTCGACTAAGCGTAAATGAATTAACTGGTGCCTCGATGAAAGACAGCACAACAGCTAAACCAACTGCCAATAACCTGAAATATCCAATTAATCTAAGTTATTTTAATACGCCTAATAATAGACAAGAATGCAGTTTAAACTAAAGTAGGTATTAAACATTGGCATAAAGTTATGCAACATTTGTTGTAGACTCTGTTGTTTTGCCGCTTTAGCTGGTCACGCACGGTTTTAAAAAAGGTCAAGTGAGAACCTCATTGCCCGATAAAGTAAATTTTTCTATAATATTTCAATTAACAATTCACAATCGAATATAATTAAACAAACCAACCTATCGTGTCCCATGGTTGGACTGAATTAAAATAAAACCATTGTTTTAATTATCATATGCAATAAGTTATGATTTCTTATACAATGTTTATAAAATAAGTACTTCAATAAACCGGAAATATAATGCGTGTGATCATAATATTCCATTCAGAATCTTCAAATTTATATAGGTACATATGACTGTAATGTCAACAAACAAATCTTTAGAGACATTTTACAAAAACAAAAGGTTAATTTCATTTCATTTTTCAAATTCACTAAGAGTTCAAAAACACATAATCACTATGTAATTAACCTAGCTATCATAACGATAGTTCTTCTTTCTTTGGATCTTCAAAATCAATTTATCACTCCCTAGTTAGTTTCCTATAAAACTACTAAACACCATGCAAAATCATGCAAGATAATTTATAATTAGTGAAGCCTCAAAAAGTAGAGCATGCAATTCAATGACTATCTCTGCACCCAAATTTAATTAATATTCCAGGGCAATCGAAGTCAGGCATCCAAGACAAACGAGTGCACGTGAATTTTTAATTAGGTTTATAATTAATAGCATTTATAAGCGTTACATATTGTTCAATTCCATCAATAGTGAGTATCGTCTCTCACATACAACAATTATCACTACTATTATACATTTGGCAATCACCTTTATACCTATTAACGTAGTAAACACTGTTATTACTTTGGAATGTATTGGGATTGAAACTAAAAATCCAAAAAATATTTGGTAATAAATAAACTTATTAGGAATAATAACGATTATCGAAAATATACGGTTAATTAGATAAAAATCGACATAATTGTATTATGTGATAATTCCAAGCATTTAATTTTCTAATTCTTAATTACGTTTAAGTATACAAAATTGGCGTTTAAACTTAAATTATATCCGTTGGAACGTAATACAAACAATATTTTTATATTCTTTTACATAAAAACAGGTTATTAATATATCGAAAATAACCAACTACTCTAACGCACTAACTAACTAACTAACTAGGTAACTCTAGCTCACCTGAAAGTTTGTGACATCTTTGTAAAGCACTTCGTCAATATGCGCACATTATAAGACGCGCGTGCGCCGCGATAGCCCTATGATTACTGCGGCAATCACGAATAAAGATTATTTTCAGTGAATTACTTCCTTCCAACTTAACTCTTCACTATCAACAAATTCGGATATTAGCCTTCGGACAAGTGTTGTTTTCCCTCCGAAACATGACCGGATTTCATTTATTACAAGTATACACCGACTACTACAGGATGATACAAATTAATATCAATGTAATAATCAATATTCTTATTTGTAACGTTTCCTTCTTATACATAAATAATAATTTGCTGAGCCTTTTTTCGAAAGCATATCATTAAAATAAAACAGTTAGGAACTAGGAAATAAAAGTTAACAAAGTTGTAGGTACTGTTTTACAATATGTATGTAATATTGCTTTACTTAATGTGTAGCATTGCTTTATGTAATAGAATTTTTGGTATTTGTTCTTTTTCCATTATTGTTACATAATAATATATCCTATTTGCTGTAATATAAAATCGTAAGTTATTGTACTTACTTCTGTTACAAATGAAAATGATTTTTTTAATGAAGTAATGTATTATTATTAAAATTTATACCTACATATTTATTAGTCTCATCAAAAATAAAAAAAATATTCTATTCGAAACCTTTGGCGAATCTATGGATTTTCGAACTGTCGACTGGATTTTCGACTCAATGTCGCCGTGTCGTTTAGAGCAGGCCATCTCCTCAAAAACTGACCCCAATTTGAAGTCTAAAGGGTTGAGGCTAAATGAGAGCCAGTCTTCAGCTCAAAGTCCGGAACGTTGGTTTCAAGCCAGGCTTGTGTAGTTCGTGCTTTGTGACCAGGTGCAGAATTCTGCTGGAAAGTCCACGGTATATTTTTAAAAAGTGTATTGCTGAGAGGCTTCACAACATGATCCAAGACTGTATCTTGATACACTTTGGCTGGAGTTTTCACTCCTTTTTCACAAAAATGTAGTTTTGTGACTCCTTGATAAGACACGCCCCACTAAATCATCACTGACGCAGGATGATGACCACGTTGTACCTTTCCGACCACTTGAGCAGCTTCTGTGATTAAAACTGTGAGCGTACACTTTGCTTTTTGCATTTTGCTTATTGAAGTGTTCTTCAATCGTGAAAATTTTTTCATCGGTAAAGAGGATCTTTCTGTGCTTTACACCTGCGTATCGCGACAGAAGGCGTTATGATCGATCCATTCTCTTTAATTGTAAAAATTGATTGAGGGCATGTCCTGTAGGTATATCGACGATTAGCACCGAGCCAGACCTTGTTTTATAATACACAACTGAGTCCTAGCGGGAATCTTCATTTCTCGCGATAAGATTTTTTACTTCCTAATGGGGTTTCCACTAATTCTGCCTTTAACAGCATTGACAGCCTTTGTAATTCTAAACAGCACGCGGCCGCCCCTATCTTTTCTGTTAGGTATTCGACAGACGAAGTGTTGTTGTATCTGTTGATAGTACGACATACGAACACACGCTTTTGAAGTGTCTTGAATATGACTAACGACTCCATACCCACTTTGTGCAGTGCGATTACTGCGATCCTATTTTCTTTTAACACCCCATTCCGTATTGAAATTTGATAATGAACACAAAAAAATATGTGAAATGGCGCAAAATCAAAATCGTTTTTAAAATAATATTATGTGTTCCAAATTCAAAACAATTAAAACGTTGAAAAAGAAAAGTTTTTATGTAACAGTATTTATGGTCAGAATAGTTATATTAAAAAAGTTCTATAGAATATTAGGAAAAAAGTTAAAAGCACCATAATAATTATAGAGCATCAAACGCTTCCAATTTGGCGCGTTTTATTTTTGTAGGTTGTTACAGAAATGAAAAAGTAAGCGATACATTATTCATAAAAAAAATATTTATTTCAAATATATTTTTTATTTGATTTTGGTATAGTCCCTCTTCTTTTAAATACATAATATTCTAATTTATGATGCCTTTAGTTTTGGCATAAGCCTGAAGCCAGCTGATGGTTAAGAGTTGACAATTATCTTCTTAGTTGATTCACAGAATGACAATAGCAATATTTTAAATGTTGTAACTTGTAACGGAATTTCTGCCAACAAAAACAATCATTTTTACTTTTTAGATTGGGTGCATAAATTTCATTTAAACTTAATTATAATGGCGGATTTCAAGACTCCAGTTAAGAAATCAGTGACGCTGGTTGGAAGCGATAAACGTGAAATTGCAATTCCACCTTCGCCCTTCTTAAATCGCCTGGGCTACGGAACTGGTAAATTATCCTTAGTATTACATTTTGTAAAGATTAATATTACAAATCTAGTATATTATTATTTTAACGTTTAACTTTAGATTATTTACTTGATATTGCTTGTGCAATACGTGTTGTTATTGAAGACAGAAAAATCTTACTGTATTTCAGGTGTTTCTGTAATGCAGTTAGTTCGGTCACCTCAAGGAGGACAGATACGATCACCATGGGCTCTCAAAATGCTGAATAAACGGGTAAAACCAAATAAAGTGTACACAGAAAGACTCCAAGCTGAAGCTGAGCTATTACAGAAAATGTCCCATCCAAATGTTGTGGGGTTCCGAGCATTTAGTAATGGAAAGATTCTTTACCTGGGCATGGAAGCCTGTGATTTATCGCTTGGCGATATGATTGAGAAGAGGGCTGAAGAAGGTGCTGACGCTTTTGCACCAAAATGCATTTTAAAGGTAATGCAAACCTTTAGTTTAGCTTTAGTTAATTCTTGGTTTGATTCCCAGTGAAACAGATTGTTTTTTACAATTTATGTTGCAGACTTTACAATTAGAAATAATCAGTGAAACCAGTTACCTGCCATTGGTTTGTTAAAATAGTAGTGTAGATTATACTGATGTGTAACAATTTTGTAAGGTTGCAGTTGATATTGGACATGCTCTGGACTATCTTCACACTAAAATGAAAATTTTACATGGAGACATGAAGTCATACAATATATTGGTGAATGGAGACTTTGTTATATGCAAGTTGTGTGATTTCGGAGTGACATTACCACTTGATGAAAATGGTATTTTTGACAATGATAAAGCTGGGAAAGCTATTTATTATGGTTTGTAATATGAACTTGTTTAAATTAAAACAGCCATGTAGCCAAAAGAGCTATGGCATACTGACTAATACATTCATCTCTCTCTACCAATTAACCTTGAGTTAAATAATTGAATTAAGGTTGTGTACAGTCTGACTTTTCTCAATGCCTTGATTGTGAGTATTACCTGCCATGTCTGAAATCCAAAACACTACTTATATAAACAATAAAACGATGGATGCCATTTAAGGCCAATAATTTAGATTTTTCAGGCCTATGGATTATTATAAGCAAAGCCACACCAACTTGCCCTTTTTTACCCACCCTACTAATATTATTTAAAATTTCCAGGTACAGAAGCGTGGAGTGCTCCTGAAGTACTGCATGGAGGTATTATCAGCAACAAGACTGATGTATGGTCTTTTGGTCTAACATTATGGGAGATGATGTCCTTGTTGCCACCCCACACCAACATAGAAGAGGACTTTGACGAAAGTATGGGCAGCATAAATGACAGTTACATGGATAATGCTTATGAGATGTATGGTAGGTACAACATGGTTGGAACTTTCAATTTATTTCCATCACGGTCAACATTATTAATTGTCGTTGGTGGGTCTGGTTTGATTTTAGGTCTTAAAAACAGTTTTGTAATATATAATATGCATTATGTATAAAATATTATAAAAAAAACCACTTGCAAAATAAAATATTTTTGGTAGTTGAAAGTTAACAAGCTTCAAATTCAAAAATCATTTAATCATATAGGTAACACATTGTACACTTAAGACTTGTCAGTAAAGACAATGACAAACATTAATGCTTCTAATTTTACATTTAGTGCCAGTTCTCAAATCAAGGGCGTAGAACGGAAGAGAAGAACTGGCAATAAACTCTCCGCCACTCTTTTTAATCGCCATGTTTTTTTTTTTACACAACGTTTGTAAGGAGCTGCAACCATTACACCATGTTCCACATGACATCTTAAGTAATTAATAATAATAACATAAATTTAAAAAACAATGACTTGTCCTCTATCAGCAGGAGGCATGGTGAAATAGGAGCACGGACTTACATTCTCGTGGGAACAACACGCAAACACATAGTCGAAATAAGTAGAAGACTAATTTATGTTTCATATTTCCAGGAACCCGACCAGCTTTACCTGCAACAATATCAATACAAGAGTACAGCGGACCAGTAGCACTATTTCAAGCAGCCACTGAAATAAAGGTCGAAGATAGGCCTTCAGCTGCTGAATTGGCTGCTGCTGCACAATCCATTGCTACTAGTAGCTGAGTAGCCATGACTTACCATGTTTCAGTTGTTTAATATCTATGAACATCATGTTGGTTCTATTATATAACTTCCAGGCTTAGTTTTTTAAAGCACTTTATGCCGATTACAACCACTATGGTCCTTTAAAAAAAAGTCTTAAAAAGCCGGCAACGGGCTTGTGGCCTTCTGGCAGTGTTCATGGGCAGCAGTATTACTTAACATCAGGTGTGACTCCTGCCAATTCTATAAAAAAAATTATAGTAAAACTGGTTTTAGAGACAAGAGAGACCCTATTAATTATTATAGTTAAGAATGGTTATTACTAAAACACTGTATTTACTGATAAAAAAAGATAACAGCTCTTCCTTTATCTATGCAATCAGATTGAATAAGTGGAGTTGTATGTATGAAAGTATTAAAACATTATTTTTAAAACACTTATATTTAAGTAACATAAATAAAAATTTAACAACCTTATAATTAGGTATAGTTTATGATACAGAGATTATTTTAAATGAGATAAAATGTTTTGAGCGTGAGATTATACATCGAGATTCCTTTACAACAGAACGGCTGACTAGTATTTACAATAAATGTTATATTGTGAAATGTATGACAAAATATATTTTAGCATCTACTGTGAGGTATACTTAAGGCAAATGGATCTGTCGTGATATGGTTTTAAACATACTATAAACCTCGATTAGTTAAATGTTTTTTCACCTTGCTTTTTTAAAAAGTTATACAATATCTTATATCTTGAGGCTTATAAAATGTTTATGTATAGGAATACATCAATTTAAAATGAATGCTTGCTGTTTCTTATATAATGACAAGGATGCTAATTCTGATGTACTCAACTGGTAGTATACAGCATTCTGTAGTTAAATTATTCTAGTTCATGTTATATGTGCCAAAAAAGCTAAAAACTTATTCGGAATCGGTATAGATAATTAATAAAAATATTTACTTCAAATCGTTAATCTCTTCTGTTTCTGGTTTTCCAGTCAGTTAAAAATGCGACACATGTAAATTTTTTAACGCTTGTACATCAAAATCAGCTTGATCCACTAATCGGCACTGGTCACGTGACTAAGCATTTACATATAAATATATGCTATTCGACACATTTGACACCACTTTTTATGTTAACAATAGATTTTTATTGACATAAAATGGACAGTATATCATAGGAACATTATCCCTGTCTATGTAATTACGGTGTCCATTACAAATACTCTAATTGGTTAAATATTTTAATAACTTTATAAATTGTATTTTCATGTACTTGTTGTATACTTTTGAAAAAGGACATATTTCTTGATGGAGACAATGTTGACCAATCACAATCGAGAATGAATTCTATTTTCAAAAGTATGCTTGTACCCAAATAGCTTTATAGGTGTGCCTTTTTAATGAAATTGGGAAAGTATAACCGTTATTACAAACATTACAAAAATATTATTTTTGATATCAAATAAACATACATAGATAATACTTTTTGTCAATAGTTTAGAATGTTGAATTACTTAATAAAATATTGACATAGTTTTTTTATTTATTGTTGAAGATTTTCCAAGCGAATGCAAAACACGTTAACTAGTTGATTTTTTTAAATCATAATAATTTTCGATAAGAATATTGAACACTTTTCCGGATGCGATTACTTATAACTATTAACTACTAGGCGTAGATCTATGTAAATTTTGCTGTAGTGTTTTTATCTAGCAATACATCAAGTAACATAAATATTTACATCAAGTAACTCATCAGATTAATGATATTAAAAATAAAATTGTATCATTACAATTATTATATCAGATGACATATTCTTATGCCTGTAATAGTGTTTTCTACACTGGGATTGATTATATAAAAACGAAGCTCTTACATAGGATATGGGGGATTTTCTTCAGGAATCGAACCTAAATCTGCAGGATTTACAGGCGATATAGCATATATTAACATTACACTATGGAACCGACTGCATAAAAATCAATCAGCCCCCAAAATAAACCAGTGACGTTGATTTTTTTTCAGGAATCAAATCCAGAACCACCCGCTGTAGAGACCATACGGCATGTAGTAAACCATTCCTTGATGGGATCTAGAATATAAAAATTAAGCTCCATAGTGGTTAAATTTTTCTCGGATTGGAACCCAAGAGATTTAGATTAGCTGCGTCACGGTTATGAATTTAGCCGTGATAGATATGCAACAACGTCTTTCTTCCCGGCGTGAGCCGCGACCTGCAGTGCGGTAAGACCTCGTGCGTCCCTTAGTGCGAAGTCACATCGCCTTGACAATACGCGTACACATGACAGCTGACCGAACATTGCCGCGCCGTGTAACGCGCTCTCACCATTCTGTTAAAAAAATATTCTGGAGTTGGACACACACTTTTAAATAAAACGAAAACATTTCGACTAAATTAAATATATTATTGTGGTGGAAGTATATTGCCTAAAAATTTATGAAAATGCATTTCTTGATTGTGATGCAATTTCACCATAATACATTCAAATTTAAAATCATTTATTAATTTCGGTAACTCATGTACACTTCTGAGCGTCAAATAAAAAAAAATAAGATATTAAATGCTTCTAATTTTACATAAATGGCGAAGAACGGACGAGCACTGGCAATAGCAGGAGAGTAACTGGTAATAAACTCTCCGCCACTCTTTATATCATTATATATTTTAATCCAGTAAAATTGTATTTTGTATGCAAACAGTCGCGGAAATTATCACAAAAGTTCACGTATGGGTTGTCCCCTATGGATTGAATCAAATATTGGTAAGAAAATATCAAGCGCGAAATTATTATTAAAAATAAGTTGTGCTTGCTTTGTATGAAAAAATTAAATCTATTCGTGATATAAACGCCATCTTGCGACTATTTTTATTATCAAAATGATATTCGTAAATTTGTTAACCAACTTAGTACTTTTCATGGGCCGTCATCTTGACTCATTAAAATAATTGTATTAAAACTACATACCGGCAGTAATCCAAGGTTAGGATTGTATTTGAGCAGCTCTTGAACTACTTCTACGTGTCCTTTGTGCGCTGCTTTAAACAAGGGAGTCGCCCCGTCCTGGAAATATACCAATAATCAAGAAATATTTGTGGCGAACAATAATACCACTCCCCTTTTCTTTTTTATGATTTTACCGCTATGTGTGACACGGGCGCGGTGGGTGGAGCCTGCAGCCAGTCGCAACGCGAGCAGCGGACAGTGCAAAATTATCTACCAAACGCGGGCACAGCTTCCGCACTATTACGATTTGTTAATTTCAATATAAGTGTTTAAGACTAAGAAGTTTCATTTTCCTTCAGTCAACCTAGCCTAACCACGTGCAGCAATATCTGCAATATCGGTTTAGTGGAGTGCGATTCTCCACCCTTGAGAGTTCATTCAAATCCCGGCTGTGCTCTATGTGCATAACTCACAGTGGGGACAGCGTCTATATAATAGCAATAATGTTAAAGGTTTTATTAAAAGGTTTATTATTATGATCTGGGGCAATATTTATACTTGGATAAATTTATTTTACCTGTCGGCATACGTCAACGCGTGCGCCGTGAGCGAGCAACGTACGCGCCACGTGCGCATGTCCGCACTGCGCAGCGATCCATAGCGGCGTGGCGCGGTCTATACGTGCGAGATCAACTCTAGCACCATGTGCTAATAGCATCTCACAAACTTCTTCGTGACCATTCTGGGCTGCTATGAAGAGTGGCGTCGCTCCATCCTGATTTAATTATACTTCATTGCAATTTCTTATGATTTGATTATTCAAAATTGAGTTTTAAATTTAGAACTGTGATCTGTGATTCATAAATGCAAAATATTCAGATACGAAAAGTCTGGGGACAAGGTGTATTCCTTCATTCAATGTGAACCAGTAGTTTAAGAATTACTCAAATTTCATAGTTTTGTCACTCTCTTACTGACAGACCCATCATCCAAACTCTAAGTCACTTCTAGTAGACATATAAGCTTCAAATTTAAAATACCATTAGTGTTTAGTGTATAAAACAAGGAAAAACTAATATTTAGCTATTTTTATGTTTTAAATAAATATATTAACTTGGCAATCGCATAAAAACACAATGGTTCTCACAAGAAATACATAAATTAAATTGTTTAGTGCGATTGCCAAGTCAATCTTTATATTTAAAACATAAAAGGTTTGTTATATAGATATGGTCAGTATAAGATGTTGCTAGGTAACCTTATTATGTAATAACTTAAAACAGAAAGTCCCTTAAATATTTGAATGAATTAACCGACTTGGAATTACATGGATCTCACAAGTTTTTACGGTAGAGGAATTGCGTTGCGAGACTTGGTTTAAATTATATTTAGATGGCATTGCTTTTTCAAAAAATAATTGTTTTATTCTTATTAAAAGTTAAATGTTTGCGTACCTTCATACAGGCATCTACTCGTGCTTCTCGCCGCAATAATTCTTCGACGACTGGAAGGTGACCGCATTGACACGCCACAAACAGGGGTGTACCACCATCCTGGAAGTCCCAATAATAATACTATACAAATAATACCATGCTTTTCATTAACCATGAAAGTCGACTTTTTCGCATTTCTAATACTGGCGTGGAATATATTTGTATTATGTTATGAACACCATAAAATGTCAATGTTGAGTAATTTCCTAAATTTAATTCTCTGATTATTTGTGACGCCATCTAACGGTGGCTTTCGTAATATAGAAATAATTCAGAGCACCATCTAGCGGCAGTAACTAGTAATAACGTGCGACCAAAAGAGATCGATAAACAAGTGAGGTTAAATGAGTCTTATATACTTCCAAAAAAGAATTTAGAAAATGTTACATACAATTCATGGAACGATATTGTTAGTAGATTCACAATTTAAACACTTACCAATGAGGGTGCGTCAATAGAGGCTCCAGCCTCCAACAACAACTGCGCGATGTCAATGAAGCCACCCTGCGCCGCGAAGAACAACGCCGACGTTCCTGTCTGACCACAACACGTATCTTCATATTAATTTATTTTCACATAATTTGTTTTCAAACTCTCCTCGTTGCTATAGTGTATGGTATAGTTTTAAATCACCTCGTTACTACAATAACGTACATTCTAATAATTAACTTTACAAAATTTTCACAATACAACGCTACTAAACTAACGAAATTGGTTTCGTTGTGAATTATCGTCGTCATATACGATTTTCATTCATCTAATTTTCAGTCAATTATTGAAATTGTTACCCGTTTAACATGTCCTATTAAAACAAATGTAAAATATACTGATTAAATTCGAGTGGTTGGTATGAAGTAACTCCAATAACGCATTAAGCACATGTTTCATTGAACAATGTTTTAAGCAATGTAAGTCTTAGATACCGAATCAATTTTCGAAAAATGAAATTCTTCATCGAATGTTTATATAATTATAATACTAGTTGACCCGGCTACGTTATGTACGTATACGTTGTTTTGCCATGTATATTATTTCTAGGAAACATTTTTTTAGTTCAATAAAAATATCTACTATGTATAATAAAAAAAGGGCTTGATCGAAGAGGGGTGAAAATTAAGAGTTGTATGTATATTTTAATGCCACATAATATTTTTTTTTTGTTTTGGCGTGGACACCCCTTATCACTTAGGGGTTTGAATATGCATTAAAAAATTCATTTCATAGGAATCGGTCGAGCCGTTTCGAAGGAGTATGGGAACGAACATTGTCACACGAGAATTTTATATATTATGTATTAGATTTACGGACAGCGTCATTTGTAGTTGTAACGTCCATAGGGAACCAAGTCCATGATCACTTTGTTTTTTTATCAGATAGGGGTTTCGTATTTATCGATATAAATTTTATAAAAGTCTACTGACATGAATAGTTAATACCCACACTTTAAGGCTGAAAGTTCAAGGGGTACCGTGCTGTGCGCGAATAAAACAAAGAGTCATTGTTGTAGAATTTAGCGCACTGTGTGTGAATGATGTTGAATAGGCTCATTCAGTACGGGGATGCCCTACGAGTGCTATTCATCCCGAATGAATGGCATCTAAAATGGGTCTTTCGGGTATTATATTTAAAAAAGCTTAATTATATGTACCGAGCTTTGTTCAAAATTTGTTTTAGTATTTATTCTCCATACTTTTACTGTAATATAACCAAGAATTACAATATTTAAGCAAGCATATAATATTCCATAATGTAAAATTTACTCAGTATCTAATAAAATCTTGATACCTAGTTTAGCACAATAGCAAAAATAAAACAGCCTAATGTACCAAAAATTTGGCTGTTTTGATTCTCCTTCGATTCTTCGCGCTATCCGAAAGTTTTTATGACAAAAAAAATTAATAAAAATGATTCGCATCCTTGCAATCTATATTCGAGCAAGACGCAAAATTAAATTTATGTTTTTTATCAATGAGAATTGTGGTCTAATCAAATTTATTTAACACACAAAAATACGTGCAAGTAATTTCCATTTAAAAATAACACTATATTTTTGATTACTTTTTTAGATACGGTTTTCATGAACCATAAATGAATTCAATAAAAATTACACAAATCGTGATTATGCTAATTATAACCGCTTCAATGTCTCATGGGCCCAATTCAGTTATGGTTTCCCTTAGTTAATATATACAACGGCGAAGTCACGTACCGTCCTGCAACAGGCGGGGTCGGCGCCCTGCGCCAGCAGTTCGCGAACGCACTCCGTATGACCCATAGCCGCCGATAGGATCAGTGGAGTTGTACCATCCTGAAATTATAAAATTTATGATAAACAAGAGAGGTCATAAAGTTTTTAATGGCTCAGTATACTTTGTTTTTTTTTTAATTTCAGCGTTACGTTATCAATTTTGGTCAAAATATAGAGGCATCAATTAATAAGAAAATAGTTCATGATTTTAAGAGAATAAGTAGGAACACTGGAAAAAGAAATGATCATAGATGCAAATATATTCAAAACACGCGGAAAAATCATCAGTGATCAACTGGTGAATGGTCGAACTTGAATTCGTGTATGCGGTGATGTTAGTTATTTCGACTATGGATTTGCGTGTTGTTCCCACGAGAATGTAAGTGCGTGCTCCTATTTCACCATGCCTCCTGCTGATAGAGGACAAATCTTTGTTTTGAATTTATTTTATTATTATTGATTAACTATGTAAAAATAATTGGCGATTAAAAAGAGTGGAGGAGAGTTTATTGCCAGTTCTTCTCTTCCGTTCTACGCCCTTGATTTAAGAATTGGCAGTAAATGTAAAATTAGAATCATTTAATATGTATTTATTTGTTTACGTTCATAAGTGTACATTGTGTTACCTATATGAATAAACGATTTTGACTTTTGACTATCAAAGAGAAACCATCTCAGTCAATTCCTCACACATATGCTCGGGCTTTTCCGTTACAACACTTCAAGTTTGAAATTCGGATTATCACCTATTTAATGCTAAGAAAACTAAGTTTATAGCTTCACATACCAAAGAAATAGAGCATACAATGTGTGTCAAATTTCATTGGATTCAAGTGAAAAATTTGAAAACGCAACATGCAACGACAAAGTACATTTTAATAGCATTTTAATCAATGTGAAATGCATTCGCGTCGCTCCGCCGCCCGCGGCCTCACGTGTTGTATGGAAATGGACATCTCTGGAGGCGATGTAGCATGACCACTTTTTCTGGATTCTAGGAAACTGGTTTGAAATCGCACAATCGTTTACTTGAAAAAACAAAAGGAAAGGTTTTTGTCTTGAGTTTTACATAAATTTCTGAACAATGAACTAAGTACTACTAAAATATATTATGACAATGCAAACGGAACTCTTCTACAGATGGGATGACTGCCAAAAACAGCATTTTACGAAGTTTTCACTTATTATAATGTTATCAGGCAACAATTATATCTTAAGCTCTAAAATAGGATACTTTGTCCTTATTCTTAAAGCACATCTTTATCTTTAATCACAATTTTTTAATAAGTAAGTAGTAGTAGTAAGTAGTGATAAGTATAATATGATTTTTCAAACTAATGTTATTTTTCATAGTACAGGGGGCAAACGGGCAGGAGGCTCACCCAATGTTAAGTGATAGCGCCGCCCATGGACACTCTCAATGCCAGAGGGCTCGCGAGTGCGTTGCCGGCCTTAAAAGAATTCATACGCTATTTTCTTGAGGGATAGTCAAATTGGTTCGTAAATACTTCGCGCGGTAAAAAGGTGACACGCAGACGTCAGGGTTAATACTCTTAGTAAATGGAAAAATCTTATATACTTGAGGCTTAAAAAAATTATGTGTTTTATTTGTAACAAGACCTTGAGCGTAAGGAGATTATACTGCATTTTATTGCGTTATCGCAAATAGTGATATTACAACCATATACATGACTATAGTTTTATACTTAGATATGTACGATATATGAGCGCCAAGATTTGTCGTTTTTTCGGAGAAATATGCAAGGCATTTAAGACTGTAAACATAATTAGTCACGCGCGATATCTCAAGGTCGTGCCACAGTGCACTGAACTCAACACCAAAATGTTGTGTACAAAACTTTTGGGACACTGTCAGAATTTGGGATTTGGTTGTTGTTCTGTGAAATGGGGCATGGAGAGAGCCACAATCTAAGACATTTATGCTTTCGAATCTAAAACAATTATCGCTGGTAGCACACAGTATATTAGTTAGTGCCCAATGTTGTAACACTTAAGTATGTAATTTAAAGGTAAAATAAATTATTAGAAATAATTGAGTAAATATTAGTTCAAAGAAAATCTTCAAAGAAAAGTTTTCTAAGAAGACGTTAGGGTTTTTTTTTAAATTTGTAAATTTAATAATATAGGAGGCCGATCAAGTATTACGTAAGTTGATTTACTGCAATTTATCCAAACACCAAGTAAGCAAAGCTCCTAAAAATAATAGTACATATAAACGTATTAATTTTTTGTAGAAATCCTCGAAAATGCATTTCGTTTTCAAGCATAGACAATGCTGGGTAATATGTCTAAAAGTAAATAATTACCGTTGACGTCATCAATAAATAAGAAAATCAAAGACCCCCTATAGACCCACCCTACAGTGCTTACGTAATTCTTGAACGACCCCTTTAATGTTAATGATAATTAGTGTTATAATAATTTCGGTCCATTATGACAATCCAACATGGTGTGACGGTAAATACATATACGTAGGTATATAATCTAGTTCGGCTGTTAAATATTTAAAATATGTAAAAATAGCCGTTTTCTTCAACAAAACAAATTGCATTGCGCTCACTTTTAAAGCACTTTTCAGCCTTCATAAATATTGTATGCGCTTTGCTTCAAGGTCCAAGGTTAAGAAAAGGGGTTATTAATAAAAAATGTGTTTATACAGTATAACTAGTAAGATTGTGAACCCTTTCAAAAAAATACCTGTGTCAGCGTTCCCAGCTCTTGCATAACCAAGTTAGTACATATATATTTGCTTTTAATTACAATTTTGATTTTATTTAATTGTTTAAAACGAATTCTTCTCCTTATTTTTAAACAGCGTGAGTGCACGAGTGTGTGGGTGGATGGGAATGAGTGAGTTAGTCCATTGAAATGTCTTTTTTAGGCCTAACCTTCTTTTTAGGGACGCAATTTTATTTTTGTGTGTGGGGGGCGGTGTTAAGCTAAAACCAAGTTTGTGGGGTCGCCACCCTTGTCCCACGGCCGCCATCTTGGAAATAGGGTCCAAAAACCACGTTTTTGCTATAACCCCTAAACTTCCATCCTACATTTAACTTGTAAAGACACATTTTGTAGCAAATCGCTGTGCCTACAATTATGTTTAAGTACTTTTATCATAAATCCAAAATTTAAAAAGTTATAAGTAAAAAAAGTGAAAATATTTTCTATTTCTAAAGTTGCTAGGTGCGCCAATGCTCATGACAAGCCGATCAAAACAGCAGTTTTACCTCTTTTAAGATCTCTCGTTATTTTAAACAAATTTTCCAAATATATTTTTTTTTTTCCTACAATTTTACTTATTGGTATTCCTAGTGGCCTATTCCACAGACAACTTGCTGATATGGTAATCTTCGACATAATTATATTATCAATCAGTTATTAGAATGGTAGCTAGCTTCACTTTTTATTTATAACTTTTTGAATTTTGGATTTATGATAAAAAGTTACATGGACATAATCGTAGACAACGATTTGCTACAAAATGTGTCTTTGCAAGTTTTTGTACGATGGATAGTTCAGGGATATAGCCAAAAACATGGTTTTTCCCCTTTAGATGGCGGCCGGGGGACAAGCACGCCAACCCCACAACTTGGGTTAAGCTTGGACCCCCCTCATGTTCCATAAATAAAATTGCGTCCTCTAAAAAACGCAACCCCAAATGTAACTTTTCAATGGACTAAGTGTAATGTGTATGAATTAACTATATCTTAGGGCTCAATAGCTCCTCTAGCTTTGCGTAAGGTGTACATTGAGAAGAAAGTCCTTAAGCCGTTTTTTAAAATGGTGGATAGTGAGCGGGAAGATCTTAAGCAGCCTTTTTTATTATTGCCGTATTGAAGATGTAGTCTGCCTGCGTGTGGGTTACCTATGAATTATATACTGTGGTCTATGAAAAAATTGTTTCCTTACTTAAGTATAGTCGAGCTTTTGTTACGTACCAAATAAGGAACGCGGATGAAATTTTTCTTGCAATTTCTTTTGTTACTTTATAACACATATTATTTTACGTATGAGAAATATTACAATATAGAAACAGCACACGTATATATAGCGGTTGCTCCAGATCGTTAACCTACAATTTTCAAGAAGAGTGTTAAATGTATGCGGTATTTTTACATCGCTATAAAAGTAACGAGTGCCTTATGAATGAGTGCTTGATGATGGAGTTGAAAAATAGTGCATAGTTTGTGAAGCTTGTTTACAGCTTCCGGCTTTTTAAATGGAGTTGTAACAGAATGAACGTAGAGAATTCAGGCAAACATATTTTAAAATTAAGCCATAATTTATCGTATTGAAAAAGCATATAATATATGGAAAATTACAGATAGAAGAATTATACCTAATATCTACTGTTAACTAAGGGTAAGAGCTATCTAGTCTTTAAAGACCAGTGACGCTCTTGCGAGCCTTCTGACGGCGGTATCTAGGATGTGAGTCTCCTGCCCGTTTGCTCCCTGTTCCTTCGGTATGGCGGTTTCCCTTTTTATATGTTAACTTACTAGCCTCAGCTTGATCCGGTCTTTAAAAGAACGTTTTGGTTAAGATTTAAAACCCTTTATAAAAATAGTATAGATAAGTTGAATTAAAAAAGTTTTAGATTTGTTCTCGACATCTTGGCCACGTTCGTCATTAGTCAATCATTACATCACCGCGATGTCTGGCGAATTTGAAATTACTTCGCAAAATAATGAAATCAATGGCATTGATTAGCATACCGGATTTGTGACTTTCCAAAGATTTTAACGGCACTTAGGCCATCTTATCTCAAACTCTCAAATCCTTATATATAAATATAGGATTTAGGCCAAGATATGCTAAACAGAAATTCTCTCATAAACTTTATTAGCTATAAAAATACTCTCCACAATAAAAAGCAAATTTACGTTTTTCATAACAGATACGCAGTCAGCTTTTGTTAATAGAGATTATTATGATAAATAAACAAATCTAAAAATTTTAGTTTGGAGGCACAGTAAGCTTCTACTTGTCTGCTTGTATTAATCGACAGTCAAAGCGTCTACCGCCACATTTGATTGCACTTTTTCTTAAATTTTTTATACCTACATACCATTTTCTAAATTATTACATGGATGCCACGTACTTT
Organism: Pieris macdunnoughi; assembly: GCA_905332375.1. NCBI lineage: Eukaryota > Metazoa > Arthropoda > Insecta > Lepidoptera > Pieridae > Pieris > Pieris macdunnoughi. The sequence goes on from CAJOBZ010000046.1 coordinate 1,654,334, forward strand.
ATGTTTTTCTCCGATTGAATACAATTATAACAATTTGACAATAAAATATTACAACAGAAAAAATATTTATAACCCGGAAACTAGGGAAATGAGTTATTTGAGCAACCGACCCTCTCAGATCTAGGAAATAATTATTATATGACTGTAAATACTTACTCGATCCCGTGAGTCAATATGCACTTTGCCGGTGTCGAGCAGTTGTCGCAGCCGCGGGCAGTCACCACGGAGCGCCGCCAGGTGGAACTGAACATCACTGCGTGATTCTTTCTGGAAATATATAAATAATAAATATATATATTATCACGATATCTTTGAGAGTTTACCATTTTAAATGAAACTTTGAATCCATAACCCCGGGGACATCTTGCCGTCATCAAAATGGTGCTTATATTCAAGATATACTATTGATAACTACAAGTATGCATTTTAATTTAAAAATATTTCAAGTGACTGGATTAATTAAAAAAAAAAAATTACTATATTTAATGAATCTATCCCCCTCCCATTGTCAGCAGAAGTTAGCAAAGCTCTTAAATGGTATTATGGGTTACCATATGAATAAAGTTGTAAATAATTACTGCTGACGTAAACACCATGTAAATCCCCCCTCACCCCAGGTCATCAAAAATAAGAAAATCAAAGACCCCCTGACCCCCCTCCCCCTAATTAGTGCTTATGTAATACTTAAACGACCCTATATAGTAAATTAATAATTTAATTGAAATAACACGCATTGATATCGAATACTTAATTACATTACATAAGGAAAAGTAAATTTGTGTAATCCTATACAAAAATAAGGAAAATGAGTATGACGACCCACTCCACAACTCACAGAAGAATGCAATTGTCATTTAACCATACAAAGAACTGAATGGGCACAAAAAGCGTGTCATTCAGAGTATTTATCGCATCGGCGGATAATTGCAACGCTATCAACGGTACAATTAACTGTTCCTACAAATCACACACGCAAGCCGGGTTATGCTCAAATCGAACCAGCTTTTATATTATTATTGCTAGTATTTAGTCCGGTTTCCCACCAAACGCATAATAGTAGGCACGATCTACCATGGGTTGAGATTTTTCACATGATTGATTAGTCTTCTTTAGTTCTACAAAGAAATCAAATGATACCGTCGTATCTGCGTATTTATATTATGATGGTATTTAAAAGTCTAAATCTTCTACTGTAACTAACGCATTAAAACAGTTTCTTTAAATAAATATATACCAAATAACTATAAAGGCAATAAAACAGAAGAAAAATTAGTTTTCAATTATTTTGTTCAATACACAATTTTCTTTGAAGTTCCTGACGACATTTGTAAGCCATACAGTTAGAAATGTATGAATCAATAATCGCATTATAGGTCGTATGCAAATAAAATGTAGCAAAGTTCATATACAGTAGATTATTTCTAGTACAGTCAAAACCGTTTACGACATCGTTTAGAACAACATACCGGTTATACCTATTCACCAAAATCAAAGGTCCCGGCTGAATTATATTAGACCGCCTTATAAAAAACTTTCAGATTTTGTTAAATTAGAAAAATGATAATTATATGTACTTTTGTACATAAAATTATCTACTGTCTAATTTTCATGTGAAATAAATAAAATTTAGTTTTATTTTATACATGAGTATATTAATCACACATTCAATAATAAGTATACATTAGCTACTTAATAACAATGTCACGGCTGTTACGACTTTCGATTTTTACGACCAAATATGAGTAGTCCCTTCGATGTCGTTATAATAGATTTTGACTGTACTTATATATGCTGAAGGAGCGTAGGCAACGCTCAAATACAATTTAATTATTGCGATTGCGTAATAGTATGAAATGGGCTTTAGTAAAAAAGCGGTGACATAGGTACTAAACCTGTGCCGTGGCTTTGACTCCCGTACACAAAAATTTCACACATGCAAAATATTTGAAGTATGATTGTTTAATCACAGTACTCTTTACACTTGTCACGCATCTTATTTATCTACGTATAAATTTAATTAATTACATAAATAAACCGTCGTAATTTGTGAAGAGATAAAGTCAACAATCGTTATGTCGTCCCTAGTAAAGCTATAATTTGCGATCGTAATGAGGACAAGGAAATTATAGCGTCTGGCGCAGTCGTTTAATGTAATTACAATCACTTAGACTCAACTGTGCCATTGCCAACAATATGGGTTTAGGACCGGAGCTAGTCTTAAAACCGCTATTGACAAACAGGAGTCACTAAGTCTCCAGGATTGTTATCCTAGATAAGTAAATTTTACTGAAATATAACGTGTTATACTTATTCTATAACGTGTTAAACTGAATGTTTTAACGTTATAATCGTGTATCTATAGATAGGAGTTCTTCGGGTGTAATGCCGGTTCTCTATCTGTAAATCTTGCCTTTTCCCATATAAAATGGACTACCAACTACCCAATTATATAATTAATAATTATACTATGCAGACGTTTTCGTTTCGTAGTTATTTGTCTAACAAATTTAAAATATGTCTAAAGTACACAGTGATAGCCTGATTCTGGTGAGACAATATTTTTAGTATGCAAATTTAAATAAAGTCTCATACATACATATATTATAAAATTTAATTGGTCAAATGGACCATGATAACAGTGTTATCTTATAATTAAAAGTATTTATGTGCCTCTAACAAATATGTATGTGGGATAATCTGTGTACGTAACCTTATCTGTGGTTTATTGGTATTCATGAAACAATCCGTAACTATTTTTAATAGAAGACTGCAATTCCTTTAATCTCAATAAAGGTCTATAAAAGTAAGGAGCATAGAACATACATGCTTTGTTTATTTTAGTAAAGTTTTCTACTCTTTCTAATCTGTGAAACAATTCAAGGACACTTCTCTAGTTATAACATGTATTTCTTTTTATATATCTCTTGTTTTAGTCTTGTCTTTTATAAAATAAATAAATATAATGTGACGCATTACCGTACATATAACAATGCGGTTGCGAATGTAACTTTCGCTTGACTCATCTACTTGACCTCACTGTATCCCATTGAATAGATTCAGACAGGACTGGGAAAACTGGTTTCAGGATGCCCGTGCATCACGACCAGGGTTATTGTACTTTAACATTTTATGTCATTTAATACTAAATCAAGAACAATTACTAATTAATACGTATAGATTTCTGCATCTGTTCCACTTAAATTTCATAAGAAGGAAGTGCTGTGCCAGACACAGATTGTGTCGTGGTAAACTCAGAATGTTTCTTTTATCGTAGTGAATACTATATATACGAAATGTCAAACAAAAATATTACAATACAGTTTTGAAAATCGAACGCCGGCAAACAAAAACAATCGTTCCGTTTTTCAGATGTACATTCTAAATAGTTATTTTTTTTTTATTTTTATTTTATTTATTTAGTTTTTGTATTGTCACCAAAATCCAAAGTGTATACAAAATTTCAGTTAATCGGTTGGGAAGAGGGTGAAATTTGAATTACTAAATTTGACCCAAGAATAAAACAAACGGGGTGGCTAAATAAAACCGTTTAATAATAACTTATTAAAAAGAATGATGAGAACGGTGTTTCAATAAGGTTTCAATGACATTTTAAGTAGAAGTGCTTTTGATGACACTGTCAGATCACAGATGATAGATGATCTTGATGGGCTTTCTCGAAATAATGATCTTTACGTCTCTATCTCAGTCGCGGTTGTGTAATGCCCATTGACTATCATTACGCAAAGGCCAAGAGTGAATTGAACAAATTTAATGACTTCAGTCTAACGACTACGACATATTTAACCTAACAAAAAATAATACAAAAAACATTAAATTAATTTGAAAAGATTATTTATTTTAAATACTCATTCGTTGGTGAATAAATTAATATCTACTTTAATGTATTTATTTACTATCACTATAATTTTTTTTGTTCAATATTAAAAACACGGGAAAATATAAAAAAAATTAAGTTACGTTTATTTATTTAAAGTAACGTCAAGATTAGAGGATATACTTCTAAAATTTATTAATAAGTGAGTGAGACTCATAATAATAATATTATAGCTTTTGAAGGCTTAATAAATTAAAATGTATAGTGAAATCTTAGCTTTCATAGCAATATTTCTTTACTATAAGCCGCAAAGATCGGTGTAAAAGTACAATAGGACAATAGTCGTAGCTGACCCAAATCTCAATAATTATAATTATTAGATATATCTTATGTAACCACAACGAGGGCAATGTATATTTCATCTCAATTTCAGAGTAAAACAATGTTATTACAATGTTATACTCACTGTTATTTAAGGACCTATCTGGTCGCCAAACTCCAAAAAAGTACATTGTTTCTTTCCATTTTTCGTCATCGTTTCTTTAAAGTATGATGCATGGACGAATGGGCAAAATATATGGTGGAGTTGAGTAGTTTATGTATCAATTTTGAAAGATCGATACACGATTTAAATAACTTCGCTTGATAGAAAAAAAATCCAAACATAGCCAATTTTTGACACTTGACGAATTGTATCTAGAACATAATTTTGAAATTTACACGATATATTTTATCTCAAGCCAAGTAATACATTTCAGAAAAAATTGATAAAATTACATTAATTTAATGTTTTACAAAACTAATAGTTATAAGAGGCCGGCGCGCCTCAGTGCTCCAGCTCTCCACTGCGCACCGCAGTCCCAGCGTTGCCATACGTCCTGATTTTGGCGGGACGTCCCGATTTTTTAATGAAAATGAAATGCCCCGCGCGGGACAGACTTTTCCCGCTTTTTGGGGTTAACTCAAGACACCACTGCCATGCTCAGAAATGGCACCAGCTCTTGTAACAGCTACCAAAAAAAGATACCAGGTATATCATATACTCATTCCTCAGAGTTCTGACAATTATTTGAAACGCCATAATTGTCTAATGAATACTTTTTTTGGTTTAGTTTTGTTTATTTTTTTTTTTTAAGAATACAAGTATTTAACGATAGGGTAAATCTGATTTAAAATATCCCTTTAGTTACTTGTCCCGCTATCGACGAGAGTTCCCGTTTTTTAACTCAAAAAGTTCCAAAATCCCGCCTTTACAATAAAAAAATCTGGCAACGCTGCGCAGTCCACCCCGAGACACTGACACAGCAATTCTTCCTGGGATAGGACCTTAACTAAGTCATGGAAACGATGTCAGTATTCATGGATAAAAAATTCTACCATTTCCATTTATTTTTTTAATTAAATATTTTTATTGTATTGGTTGGTTATTAGTATTAGTTTTAAAAGATCGTCTTCGCCTTATGTTGCAGTCTAAGTACGAATCACGGCTGTATTGTCTGCTGATGCTAACTAAACTAAACTAAAACTTTTCTGTATTACTCGTATACGCGGCAACTGTCCAAATTCTAGGAAATTGAGTCTTCACAGTGTGTCTATTTATATATAATTTATAACTAGTTGTCCCGGCAAACGTTGTTTTGCCATGTATATTATTTCTAGGAAACATTTTTTTAATAAAAATAACTATCTACTATATTAAAAACTGGGTTGATCGTAGTGGGGAGAAAATAAAGGGTTGTATGTATTTTTTAATGCCGAATAATATAAAAAAAAATTATCCAAAAATAAAAAAATAATTTTAGGGTGGACACCCATTATCACTTAGGGGTTTGAAAGATAAATAGTAGCCGATTCTCAGACTTACTGAATATGCATAAAAAAATTTCATAAGAATCGGTCGAGCCGTTTCGGAGGAGTATGGGAACGAACATTGTGACACGAGAATTTTATATATTAGATTATTCCAAATCTATAAGAAATTCTGACCTAGGCACAGTACCTTAAATTTATTATAGTATGAAGCGAACTTTCGAATTTATATTATAATATTCATGTAATTTTTTACTACGAGTCATTGGCATTTAGTTGTATCGTTTCGTGACGGTCGCTATTAAACTGTACATATTAATTAACGCTTGTCGGAATCTGACGAATTTTCCGGTGATTAAGATTATGTGCACCCGTGACACGATACACTTTCCACTCAGCCGGTGTTTGTCATATTATAAACACAGTTGCCAGTGAAAGTTTGAATTTGACACCGTTTGCGCTCCTTTACGGTCACTTTGACGCGACACATGGAATCCTTGAGTTTCTCCGTTTTCCTTTTACGAAAGTGACAGCCGTAATTTTGATCACTTCACTTTTGCCTCACTTCGTTGTGATTATGCGACGACTCACTGTTGACTTCAGTTAAAATTAGTCCTGTGGGCTGTGGTGTGATGTACTAAATGTGCAAAAGAAAACATTAAATTTCATGTTTTAAATTATTGAATGATTTTTTTTACTTTTGTTGATTAATTACAGAGTGCGAGATTGCTTAACGTATTTTAAAATGGTTTTCGTAAAACACATTGGTAAAAGATATTGTTGACATCGTAAACATCAACATCTAAGAATGCTTTTTGGGACTAAATTAGAATCTGTAACTTTAAAACAAGTTAACAGTTATTATTTACATTTAATTTCATTTTCATTATTACTTTCAATTATACTTCAGGTTCAAAAATATAAAGCAACGTTGTACTATTCCTGATGCCAAGGTCAAATTTTGTTCTACAACCAGAATCTCCGCTTTGACTACCATTTCATAATCTATGAATTATTGTCACATTTATAGTTGCAGCATGTTTATGATGCGTATTAGTATTTATGATTACCCCTCCATCCTCATTTATTCCGTGGTCATGGCCTTAAGGGAGACCACATACGGCTAAACCCAGTCCATAAATAAGATTGCTTCTATAAATTTTACAAGTGCTAAGCATAATTAGGTTATTGCTTGCGTAATCACAGCTTCCTTATAAAAACATCGTAAACAAGATTATCTATGGCTAATTTTAAATCGATTATGCAATACCTATCAACACATTGCGATTATCGCAAAACGTTAGATTGGACTAAGATTAGTAACGGTAATACCATTAGAAGATCGCCCGTGAAATTTATAATCTTCTGCCATAACTGTGATAAAAGTACAATGGAAAAACAATAGTTGGCAAGACTCGTAAGATGCGCAGAAGTAGTTTTCTTTGAAGGTCATATTCTAAAGTATAACCTCAATCTTGCCATAAAGCCAAAATCTTGCCAAGTTACGTGCGGATACCAATAAGCAAGTGTTCTATTTTTGAATATAGAACAGCGAATATTACTTTAACGTAAGAACTCTTGTTCTTGGCCTCAGATATCTGTATTTGTTTTGTAATCATTTGTTTTTCTAATAGATAAGTAGGTGATCACTGATCAGCCTTCTGTGCCTCACAAACGACTTTTTGTGTCTACGACATGACGGTTTCCTCACAATTTTTCCCTACACCGTACAACAACTGCTCATTGGAAATTGTTTTTTTATTTTCACATCTATACTAATATTATAAAGAGGAAAGATTTGATTTATTTGTTTGAAATGAATAGGCTCCGAAACTACTGGACTTAAAAATCTTTCACCGTTGGCAAGCTACACTATTCCCGAGGCTGTTTCATTTTCAAAAAAAATAGGGATGCTTACTAAAACTTGAATAATCTAACCCAAGGTGTAAAAAAAACATCTTAGCCACAGCAACGCTTGGCCGAGTCTACTAGTATAAGATAAAGAAATACAGACATCTAAACACTTAAAATAAGTATTTTTTTTTCACACATGTATAGGCATTAATGCGGATCATATATATCCTATATCAGGGTTCATTTAAATTTGACAAATCGTAAGCTTTTAGACAAAGAGAGCTTTACTAAGCTTCGCAGATAAGTCACCTCGTTCGTTGTCCGAATTTAGAGCATGCTATAGAAATAGAGAGTTGTTTACATCCGTTACGTCTTGGACTTTTTGTGGTTCTTACCAACATACATTTGGTTTTATTGGGATAATTTTTAATTTCAGAAATGTCGAACTGTATTTTTTTCCTTACAACAGATACGCAGTTAAAGTATTTATGAGGTTAAAATTTAAAAAAAATAAACAGAAAAAATACATAAAGATAATAAACATTATTACGTTTATTGTCTTTAATATTCCTCTCTTAATAGTCATTGTGACATTAATTTTTTAATGTTACGTTACTCCACAATGCAAATTCTAATGCAGAATGATAAAAAAACAATAACGAAGTTTGTTACTATAGTTGAAGGTGTTCGGACATCCTTGTATTATAGCAAATAAATACCATCTGTATTTAATAGCTTTTAATAAAATTATATGAAAAATATGAATAGGATACAATAATCTTAGTATCACTTTTCAAACATTTCAAATAATATATACAACAACACTTTCCAGTATGAATATTAATTTTCACATGAATATTCAATATTACAGTCACCCTATTGAGTGGCGTTCTTGACAGTCACACAATGTTATTGTTATTTTTTGCCTAGTTATGTAAGAAACCAACTTCTGTAAACTAGATGGAGCTGGTAAATGGGAGATAATTTAAATATCGAAATAATTTAATATTTCACAAAAAAGTTTATCAATTCGATGTGTCGTTTCGTTTGTGTATCAAATAAGTCTGATTTTGTAGTTTTTTTAATTTAAATTCCAGTTAAAATCGCTATTTCAAGTTTTAGTTCTAGTAGAAATATTAGAAATTTATGTATTTAGATCAAGTTTATCAATACAAAGTTTGGTTATGGTCTCAATTAATTACACTCAAAACGCTTCCACGGCTTTGGTCTTGAGTTCGATTGCCAGCGAAACAATTTTCTCGGGTTATATATGCAGAAAGCTTACCTAAAAAATGAAACAGACGCATACGTCCACAACATATTGTATGTTGAATTTGTATTTAATAATAATAGTACTACTTGAAAGAATCTTAATTAATTACAAAGCCAAACAAGTGCTTATTATGACCGGTCATGCTCTACATATAGTACATGTTAATAATTACCGACAGGTGTATTTTGAAATGCGTTGTGATTAAAGATTATTTTTATTATTAGATAGGGGGTCGAACAAGTCTACAAGACCATAAAAGACAGTCACAGCAGCCTATTGCCATTCATTTCAGCCGCTGCTGTCGGCCTTAAGGGAGAAGTAAGTTCTCTTTTTAAATAATAGGAGGTCGTATCTCCCTAACCTCCACCGGGAGCCAATTCCACAGTTCACTAATAATGTCTAGTGAAACGGACCATGGAAGTCTTCCGGCCATCAAAGATAGGTAAGTAAGTGACAGAATTAATCTCAGACTAAGACTACCTACGCCTTTTTGTTCGATAAAACATGCTATCAGACGAAAACAAGAAGCATAAATTGCTTATTCCTTTAAGATTTCTATTTCCAGCAAAAATAACTATCAGTAGAATTAAGTTACCACTTAATTTTATACCAAGTATTAAAAAAAGAAGCGGTTGTGGCGAAAATCGTCTTAAACACAAATTCAACACAATTTACTTGGTATTGTGTGTCTAGATAGCTGTTTTCAATAAGAACCTAAGTGACAAATCTAACCCAAGGCTAAACATTGAAATGAGAAATAATTGTTCTTATTGTCTTCTGCGCAAACAATGTGCACTTGCGTTAGCGCGGCGCTAAGTATAAGTTTTTGTTCATAATTATTATTATCAGAAAAAAAAATAACCACAGCTATGAAATAACCGGACACAATTAATTCTTTTAATTTTCATGTAACGGGCAAACTAGCAGGAGGCTCACCTTATGTTAAGTGACACATTGCCAGATGGCTCGCAAGTGCGTTGCCAGCTTTTTAAAAATTTGTACGATTTTTTCTTGAAGAACTCAAGTCGATTTGGTTCAGAAATTCTTCGTTAGGCACCTGGTTCCACGTAGTGGTGGTGCGTGGCAAAACGTCCGCCGTCGAGGTGATACGGATGGTATTTCGTATAATGACGTCCGATCATGAAACTCAACTGCAGGTATTAGTCCGACCATGTACTCGTACATCTATGATCGACAATTGGTAATTACATAATTACTTTATGTATGACATTTAATATATATTTCTTTCTTGACGTTTATAAGTGTACATTGTGTTACCTATATGAATAAATGATTTTTGATTTTGACTCATAATTCGCCTATATTCTTAGTAAAGATAGGTAGAAATCCTACGAAAAACAATTCTTTAATTTAAAGTTCTAAGTAATAATACTATTGTTACGAGTATATTTTTCTGTATCATTTGACATTACAACGATAATTACATATTAACACAGCGATAATTTTGAATATAGAACTCGCTCAAATGGACTTATAATATATTTGTTCTTAAAATAAACTACATATGTACATAAATCTATTATTATGTGGTTTATAATAAATTATAAACCACATTATTTGTACATAAAGAAAAAAAGCATATATTGACGAGTGCATTAGAGATTCTAAATCTATAAAATAAAATTTTAAATCGTGTAACAAAAATCACTTGTTTGAAATTGCGATATAAACAAACAGATTGACGTTGTGCAACTGACAGCTGCGCGGACGCATAACGCTGCACAAAAACGTAAGGGCACGCCGCATAAAGTGCATCGAACTTTGGAAGGCATTGTGCAACCTTTATAGTTCTAACTTTGAAAGATTGTATCTTCATTCATTGAAATCAATCAAATGCATGCTAAAATCTTATAACAACAAGTCAGATTAGTAAAAATGTTTTGCACTTGTAATAAAACATCCTTATTTTCCACTTCCCTTAAGCTACTAGAGATTCTTCTGGAGTTGACTTCCGATCGTCATTTGTTTTTGACAAAAAGGATATAGTGAGAGAACTGCATCAATTTCCGTCCATGCTCCACTGTAAGATGTTTTATTTGTACGCGGAGGAAGTAATCAGCAATTCTCATCAGGATGACGTTATCAAATTGTCACTTAACCTTGCTGCGTCGTGGCATTTGGAAAACCTTGACTTTAACAGCAATACATAACTTGGCAAGCGATAGTGTTATTTACTAATGTAAATAATGTTTATGAATATGTGAAGGCCATAGCATGCTCCACATTTAATCAACGTGGAATAGGAACTCATTAAGTGAAATAATTGAAACATTCGTTGATTTAAATAGGTCTATTAATGGAAATACGTTTAATATTGACTGGTTTTTTACCGTAGAGTAAAGTAAGTAGTGGTATGAACAGTAGACTGATTCAAAATATTTTTTTTTTTTTGAGTAAATATATCTAAAAAGCTTCTTTGTCAGACGGCGCATGTTCATTCTATTAAATAAAACAACATTCTTTTTTTATTACCTGATTAGTAAATTTATTTTATAATTTTCGTTTTTCCTTTTTTGTAGAGAATTTAATTTCCTACAAGATATCAAAAAGAGAAATTTGAAAAATAAAGAAAAAAAATTTTTTTTTCAATGGATTTCAAATGGGAAAGGGGACCCTCCCATGCGCCAGCTCAATTTTCAAGATATCAAGCTCATTTTTTTAGGTTTTTTTTTGTCTAACAAAGAAGCTTTTTAGATATATTTACTCAAAAAAAAATATTTTATTTTATTTTGAATCAGTCTAATGAACACCTGCCAGGGCAATTACTACTATGCTTTTGGCATATGATAAAAATATATGAAAGTTCCAACCGCGCGCCAGCTTACCACGTAAATTATGGTGACATGCAAAGCTAAATATTATCATACAAGTCAGTATATAAAAGAGTCAGGGAAAAATACTGTATCAAACGTTTATTAAGATGAAAGGAAAAACTTTATCCTAGACAAAGTAGTACGTTTTAAATGTTTAAAGTAAGATATTAGCTATATGATTCTGTTGAGTTGATCGGTATACTAGGTACATCTGGTACATCAAACGCAGAGTAGTCATCTCCTAATTTATTTGGACGTTAGAGCCGGACGAAGTCCAACACAAAAAGTTTATGAGCAAATTGCCGAACTTCCCTCATTAAGATCAAAGACGTCAAAGGAAAGCAAAGATGACTTCGGATTTCCGTATAATGCAATAGTTAAATATCTATTTTTACATATAGTAAGTTTTTTCTTGCAATAAACCTGTACTGAAGATTACACAATTAAAGAACAATTGCTACAATACCCGATTAGTTAATGACTAATTTAAGGAAGCAGTGAGAACTTTTTCCTTTTCACATTGGTTCTTATAAATCTTTACTTAGCTTAAGTAACAGTTAAAACTACTTGAACCATTCTTCGGAAGATCGCAACACATTTGTGACTTGCCATATTAAAAAAATATAATGCGACAAACTTTTGAATATTTTTTATTCCTATAATAATAGAGGTCAGTGTGAAAGCATGGAGGATAATGTATAGTAAAATCTTTTATTTTAGTATTCCAATAAAAGTTCCCTTAAAATTAAATGGAATTTGGAAAACTGGGGAAAAGCGTAGGGGAAAATCCATAATCGACCGTACACTGAAGGCGTAGGCTGTAGTCGCCAGTACGCCAATAAAAATCAATACTATAAATACTCTTTCAGTTATAGCAATTGAAACGATTATAATTTATGTATATACATTGATAGACGCTAACATTTATTATTAAATAGCCTCTGATATCAATAAGTTACTCAAACCATGATTTAACTCACGTGCACATCTCGTACAAGAAAAATTATGTAATACACTTTGCAATGTCTTGCTTTATTAATCATTCGTTGTAGCCAAGTATTCCGCGAAGCAGTCTAGTTTGAACCCAGTAAAATATGTATACTTTTATTAAATTGTTAAAACTTACAATAATATTTTATTGCAGCAAAGAATACATCCAAATGGTTAAATGTCCTCCTCCTCTAAATGAGGAGGTACTACTACTTTACCTAAGAGTACTAAGTATGTATATTCCAACACTAACAACCATTTGATATGTAAGTGTTTATTGTAAATAGTTAAGAATTATAAATAAACAATAATATTTCAACTAAAAACGCTCAGGATATCAGAAGAGTTTGGACAAATTGATTGTTCTTCTTTGGTATAAATCAGAACAGTAATAATACAGGTGTAAGTTCATGCATATCGCGTGACTTAGAATAATGTAATTGCGTAAACTAAGACAGTGAACATGTTTCTCTAACATTACAAAGGTTTATGCGGAAAACGTCTCGGCCTTGGTTTTTAAACACAGGGTCGTTTTACAGCGGCTTATTAAAATGTTAATTATGTTATCTTAGAAAACATTTTGATACTTGAGGAATTAGTTATAAAATGTTTAATTTGTTACTTAAAAAGCTTACCAAATTCTTCTGTGTTATTCCAATTATTAATAAATAGACATGAGAATTACTTGCATTGGGCTAACGTGTATGTACTTAAGATCAATTATTAAAACTATTTTGTGTAGGTACCCACATTATTCCAAATACACACCAAAGTTACAGAACCTTCTTGTCTATTTCTTATATATTATTTTATTTGACAAATAATAAAATCCCGTGATAGTAATATTACTAGGAATAAGGTCACAATGATTATTATTGCAAGGAACTGTTTCTTTTTAAACTCTTAATTAGAGAGACTAACTACTGAGTTTCTTGGCAGCATCTCTGGTTAAAATTCCCTGTTGCAATAAATTTAATAATGAAGTATTCAAGTGCTTTATAAAAAGTTCATTTGTATAATTTATCGAAGTGTATGAAAAACTGTGTAAATATAGTAAATTTTCCTCATTAAAATATATTAAATATGGCTTACTTCATTAACAACGTTAACCGCTTAGGTATAGTCATTCAATAGACTCGGTGATGACGCCACAAAATTTGTCATAATTAGCACCTCCGTTTATTTATAATATTTGTGTTGTAGCATCTATACTCGAACGGTTAACGAACTGCTACTAAAGCGTTGGTAGTAATAAAAATTAAAAGCACTTGAACGTAGCATCCGCCTTGTAGCTTGATTGTTGTTGCCAACCAGACTCTAGAAGATAAACCACTCCTTATAACTCCCAAGCGAAATTAGAGAACTATCACTGAATAAATTCAAAACTCTCGCCAGTTATTCTGGCCCGCTCTACGCCATTGACTTGCGAACTGGTACTAAGTGTAAATATATACTGTACTATATGAACAAAGTTTTTTTGAGTTTGAGTTTCTTTCTACAAGAGAATAGAGTAAAAAAAATGAAAATAATCATAGTGCTACTTCAGTAACATTTACTTGATTTACACATTTTGATGATTAATGTTGAAAGTAATATAACTTAAAAACTAAAAATTTCAGGATACATACTGGAAACCTAAACAATGTTATCCTTGTCTAAATTTAACATGTCAGATGCTAATCAGACTAAGATAAAACGATATGCGACTCAAGTGAGTGTTTTGCGAGGCCAGCCAGGACAATGCTGTATTCTATACGGGCTCCAATTATTTTCTTGATTAAACCATACTTCGCTAAAGCTCAGACGCCCGTATCCAATAAATATGAATTATCAAATCACTTTTACTGATGCATGGTCTGAGTGACTGGCCAAGTGAATACGATTCGAAATTCAATCGAGTTCACTCTCACAGAGTTGCTCTACAGCCTCAAAGACAAGAGAAACTACTCGAATGGACATAGGATTTTGACCTGAACTTAGTCTAAGTAATTATTCAACGAGAACCATAAAGCTCAAAGGACTAATAAAAAATCCTCTGTTAAAGCTGGAAAATAAAAATATATCTTACAGATCTAGGTCACCGTTAGCCCATAAAATATGGCATTGCGCAATCGTAGGCGAGTTAACTCATGAGTTGCGAATTAGGGCCACTTCACCGACAGCTAATTATATTCACAGCTCTGAGACACGGTTTATGTCATTAATGTGAGAATCTGGACTAGGCATACATTTGTATAGAGGCTTTATCGCTAAAGGCTTTAAACATTTTTAAATCGCTTTATCTTATATTTTTTTTATTTCACAATACTGTTTTTAAATAGACGTAGTTATTTTATTTCGTGTAGGTATACATATGGATAGTGGACGAATAATAGGATTTTGATGGTGACTTGATTATTAGATGTTATACTAAAATGATTTTATTAATAATTTATATATACAAATTTTGATAGTACCTAATCTGTAGTTTTTGGTAATTATTTTTTATAGCTGCAAGAATTTCAGGTTCATTTACTATACTTTGTTTAAGTAAATAATACGTTGCATAATGCATTGCCAATTACGAGTTACGATTAAATTTATAATTGTAATTATAACGGTACGTTATAAGTATAATTAAATGTGTTGTGTTAAAATTCTTCTCAAAATGAACTAAGTATATTTTTCAAACAGCGAAAATATTAAACCGTAAATTATATATTGTTCGATATCCTAGTTTAGATTAGACTAACTACTTAGTTAAGTCGTGACTGATAGATCAATTAATGTGCAATAATTCTGTTACGGGAAATGGTATGACTTCACCTTAATAAATTACTATCAACTAAGCTATGAATAAATCAGTTATAAATAATCTAAACAGTAAATGGTTCGTTTAATAGTTGATTTATGTAATGAATATATAAAAAATAAGTCGAAGTGTCCTAAACGAAATGGGTGGTAAAGAAAGATATGCATTTTGTGAGTAAGGCTAAATTTGCGATACCTATATATGATGATACAGATTGTTTTATAAAATAGGGGGCAAACGGGCAAGAGGCTTATCTGATGTTAAATCAAAATCAATCAAAATCAAAACACGTTTATTCAATTTAGATGCTTCTTAGAGCATGCTTATGAATGTCAACAACGTTTACAAAATTCACGAAAGAGCAAGACTACGCCATCAATAAAACGCAAATGATACCGTTGCCCATGGATACTCTCAATGCAAGAGGGCTCCCGAGTGCCGGCCTAAAAGGTACGATCTTTTCTTCAAGGACCTTAAGTAGAGTTGATTTTAAAATACTTCGATGGGTAGCTGGCTCTACATAGTGGTGCATGGCAGAAACTGCATTAAATAACGCTCACTTGTGGAAAGACGGTACGTCAAGGTGATACGGTTCATTATTATTGAATACTCTATTCATACAGCTAAAAATAGTTTTATTTCAAAATCTTGCTTTGTAAAACCCAGTAAAAATGCCTATAATTAAGATATCAATACCTAATGTATTGCTTCATATGTAAGGGTTTTAAAAGTATACAGTAAAATATATTCGCATATGTATTTATTATTGCATATTGGTACATATGTTTTTGAAGTAAATAATTTTCAAACGCAAAATAAAGTTGAGTTTTAACCCCAAATAGTTGTATGATGGCAATGGCTCAAAGTCAAAATCATTTATTCATATAGGTAACACAATGTGCACTTATGAACGTCAAAAAAATAATATATGTACATGAAATGCTACTAATTTTACATTTACTGCCAGTTCTCAAATCAAGGGCGTAGAACGGAAGAGAAAAACAGGCAATAAACTCTCTACTTGGATTTAGATTACAAACAGCACGACGATTACAACCTTCCTGTTCTAACAAGGAATTTTTAACCCAAATTTCTTTTCTTTACTGCGTAAGCGCGACAGACCATATAAGGCATACGATTTCACACTTGACTATCACAAGAAATGTATCCGATGTCGTATTGAGAGAAATAGCAAATGTTTTACATTTCCACATCCAATTTGGGATTGATTTAGAAACTACAAACGTGTGTTGAATAAGCATAACTGGTTAATATAGCATTAGCCGTCTAAAGCCACCAAAGGTTTATTTGGAAAGAATTTAATCCAGCGGTATTAAAATCCTTGATCTTTCTACCAACTGCTGATTTTTTTTTTTTATAATGTAATGGACTTTGATATACGGAAGTCGTATTTCGTGCCAATTATCTATTCAGAATATCAACCTAAGACATTTTCTACGATATAATTCTTCAACATAATATTAATTACCATCAACATTCGTATGCTTATGGTGTTAACTTAAAAAAAAACATTGCATTTCGTATACAGTACCTAATTACCTATACATACCAGGATCTGTACTCTGTAACTCTCAATTCGGATATTGAGAAAAATAATCGAAATTGCATTCTAAAACGAGTCCGGCATCGCTGCTGCTATTGGAAGTTACAGAGTACAGCCCTGCGATTCTGTAACTCACTTTTCGAACTCACTGAGCGGTTTTCGCATCGGCGGTCGCTCTCAAATCAGTCGTGAAGCAGTCATTTTATGATTTGGCATTCTGAAAAGGTGGGAGCTTGTAGTTTATTGTTTATCAGAATGCCAAATCATAAAATGACTGCTTCACGACTGATTTGAGAGCGACCGCCGATGCGAAAACCGCTCAGTGAGTTCGAAAAGTGAGTTACAGAATCGGAGGGCTGATGCGGAATATTTCTAAGCTTTCCTGATTCATCTTTCTCTAAAAACTTTTTATCGACTTAGACATACGATGTGGAATTATCAAATCACAAAGTAATTGTGATTACTACTCTACGCAAATGTAATTCGAATGGCATTGCAATGCTCCCCTTTAATATAAACCTTGCCTAGTTCCATATGATCCTAATTAACGTAAAAATATACTGTTATAAAAATACGTATATTCATACAGTATTTAATTAATTTCATTCTATTTAAAATGTAAAGTAAGCTAAAAATACATGTACCGTTAGAATAACAAGTGAAGTCTAGACCGATATATCCAGCCTGCCGTGGTCTGGATTCTCTCACCCGGTTTAATGAAAGGGAAAGATTTATATTTAAACGACCTACAAATGTAGTTGGATACACCCAAGTCATATATACACGCGAGCTATTCGTGTATATTTTCGAGCATAGTTTTTAAATTAATATTTTTCATATTTTAGACATAGACAAATAGTAGCATTAAGTGTAAGCTTATTTTAAAAAAATATTATTAAACAATTTAAGTTTAAGTTAAGAATACGAAGAAAAAATACTCTAAATATCAAAGTCAATTAGCTTATAAAGCTCTTATAAATATATTGTTTTGGGAGATTATATTGTTTTATATGGAATCAGAAGACTAAACAGGTTTTAAACTGGTTGTGCCATGTGGCTCTAACACCAGGTGCGGTATATGCACTTTGTGATTCAGACACCCACTAGCCAGCTGGGCTGAAAAACCAGACTGCCGCTTGCTAACCATTAAGTTAAATAAATTTCAATACATATACATATTATTAAAGCCTTAGTTATATTATATTAGAACATTATTTCATTTAGCAGTTTAAGGAAGTGAATGTTGGTTACTTATATCATGTTACATTTATTATAAGTACTTTAATATTATACATTAATATGCTTATCATTTATGTATTTACTGAAAAACTTTCTTCATTTATATTCATTTATTAAGTAAATGTATTCTTGGAACATTAATTCCATATTCAAATGTTATGGCTTATTACTTTTAGTAGGTATATAATCTGTAAAGAACTTTTATAATTTCTTTTAACTGGGTTAGAATTATTTTTCTTCTGTATCCTAATCAGCTAATGCTAATAAACAATAACAATCATTAGGGAATTTATTAAAGAAGATTTATCAATCTCTTTTTTTAAATATATAATGATTTTTAAACCTTAGTTAGAGAAGCTTCTTAAAATCTTGAAATTAAAAAAATATTTAAGAATACTTTTATTAATTTGATACATAATATTTTTGTATTTGCAATATGCATTAAGATATCAAATTCATAAATCAAAACAAATCTGTCTCAAGGTCAACATTCAAAAATAGATAGTTTCAATTACACAAACTGAAAAGACACTGGTTAAACATATTATGTGATAATATTTTTTTTATTTAAAATGTGTAGTACGAACCTTAAGAAATATAATTTATTTGGTATGATGGACATCGTATGTATATAATTTAAGTGGGTAGAAGAAGTCTATAAATAAATTATTTTATATTATGATGAGTATTAGCGAATAAAATTTTACGTATTAGGAAAAGTCTTACCTTAAGGGACATGTCAGATGATTATTTATATCACTGCACGGAGAAATAAAATTTCATTGCAAATTATATGCGCTAACGGCAATTTTTCTTATCTTTATGCGTCGTAATTTGTAATAGCTTTCACTACGAAATTTAATCACTTTAATTATATAACCTTTTCATTGATTCAATCGATATCTATATATTTTTATATACCGGCAGAAATAATTTTAAAAAATCACCATGAGCACGACTGCGCAACAATAATCACCAAAGCATTTGTTTGATATTTCCCTCCACACTGCACAGTGCACACTTGACACTCCACAGATCACAGGCATGTTAGGTGGTTAGCATAGCATAACAATAATCTTAATCATGGGATTTTAAAAGAATTCATGATTGCAAAATGATCGTAATTTTTTTTATTTTCATAATCATAGTCATTATTACCATACCGGAGCTTTTAGAAAATAATGTTATTAAATACAACTTTGTGAGATTTAGATAATTGCCAGTAGGTGGCACTTTATTTAAAACAAGACTGAAGTAAATGTGTCTTGTGCGCTGTAAAAAGTAAGTTACGATTCTAGGAGAACAACACTAGATGGCGTAATATTAAATAACATAAATTTATACAAAATATATACTTATTAAAATTGATTTATTGCCAAGTTATTTCGATTTATTGCCAAGTAATTAAAATACTTAAACATATTTTTACCTACATAGATTTTTTATGTGTTCTTCAACATCAATTGATTTTTAACTTCTTCTATAGCAGTTTTCAGGTTATACGCGCTTGAATGGATTGTAATGTAATGAGTTCGCAGGTCATTTGCTAAATTTGTTTCGTATTCACAAGACTTGCACCGATAAAGATACATTCCAGGATGCTTTTTTCCTTTGAGCACATGTTTTCGAAGATTTTCCTAAAAAAGGAAGATTATAGCAGTCTTTAACACTTTAATATTAAAAAATACATGCTCATTGCGATCTTTCATAAATCTGTTTCTTTTTAACATCCTTTGAGATATATGTATAGTATTAACATTTACTACAAAATACCGTAAATACAAAATGAATAGTTAAGTAATAAGTACCAAGCTAGCACAAGTGAAGGTGCAATGTGGACAGGCATAAGGTTTAAGGCCCTTATGTGTCACCAAGTGCCTTTTCAAATGGCTTATTTGATCTGTCTTGAAGTCACACTCCGAACATTCATGAGCCTTCGCAATTCCATGGCTCTTTCGATGCCTGTAAAATAATATGTGTGTCAGTATATATAGTAATTAAAAATATAATTCACAGAATAAAAGTTTTAAAAACGATTACTGCTTGGTTTAGCGCCATCTAGTAATATTATTAATAGATGTACATCCAAGCTCTCTAATATTTCCGAACTAAGTTGTTTGTTCGTACAAATGCTTTCGAAATCACCCCACAGATGGCGTTAAAACGCCAAATAACAAATTGTTATAATTGCAATTACTATTAGTAGTTGATATTACTTTCAAAACAGTACTTGTAGATTTAATAACCGTACCTGAACATCTGTGTGGGTGTACTGGCAATGAAAGTACACTGATCTTCGGTACATTGTAATTGATAAACTTGGCATGACGCTGTATGAGTTTTTAGTTCTTCTCTGAAAATATTAATATTGTTAATAGATTGTAATAAACTAATAAATATGAGTAGGTAGATGTTGATGTTCTAACTTGCAAAGGTTTTGATGTTCTTATTTATTATTGAAAACATTAATAAGGTTATTAATATAAATGTATTGTACAGTATATTAGCAACGGAAAATGCATGATTTCGGACGTTGAGAGCCGCCAAGGAATGTTCAGTTACGGAATGCGACTAACTGTTTTGTTGAACTTTTCGCCAACCAGGATTTATGTTTAGCCTAATGTAATATTCTTTGATTTAGATAATTTTAATATTTGTATGTTTTGGGTGTACTTTTACGTACTGTTATAATATATAGGCATATAATCTCAATAATAGTTCCTTAACACACATTCAGATTTTATGATTAAAGGTCAGGTGAATTTTATGGATATTTTTAATGGAACCTTCTAAAGACGTCGGTAAAGTTTTCCTTATGATTCCTAAAACTGGGATGATTCATACTCATACTCATAATTAACCTCCGCAAGAATTTCCTGCTTTAGATTTTAAATTAGAAAACGTATAGGTATGGTTCGGATATTAATAGTTATCCTTATTTCTTAAAAACAAACCAGTAAATTTCACTCTGAACTAAAGTACTTATGAATCTTATTTCATGCAATTCAGTAGAAAGAGGGCCTTTAGATTCTTAAATCTTTTTAAGTATTTTATATTTTCCGTAATGACATTAGTATTCCATCTCATGCGCAGTATTAAATGTCAATAAAATATTCAAAAATAAGGTTATCGGTTTTACCTGTTATATTGTTAGAAATAAATAATATTGAAGTATCTAGACTTCCAATCACAACTTTCGTAAATGTACGTATCACATTCCTTGGAAACTAAGTTATATCGAGATCAAAATCGGCTCAGTAGTTTCTGGGATTTTTGCGTATGTTGATAGGTTTGTATTTCAAAACTACATTTTCTAAGATATCCTAGATTCATGAAGCGGGATTCACGAAGTCGTTAAAGCGACATGAAAGTTAACCGCATATAGCGATATGCACATCAGCAATTGCACAAGTTCGGTCATCTGGAGCTGTTTGCAGCCCTCAATGGCTCTTTCATGCCGCGCTTATTCCTAAACTTGCCATAATCACCGCGGTGATTCACGCGGCTTTTGATATGTTTCCTCAAGTTTATACTAAGAAAACTACTCGCTTCTTAAACTATCTTATATATTCCTATCAGTCTAACTGTAAATATAAATAGCCTTTATTCGAGTACTACACTACACAGTCCATGTCATTATGTTTTACACTAGTACTCGACGGAATGTACATGTGTATTTCTCGCAACAATTTTCCAATTCTGCCCCGCTATCCCTTTTATTCAATCTTCCCAAGTTTCTGGTGGGCGTCCTCTCTTTCTTCTTCCAACTGGGCCATTCCAAGTAAGGGTCTTCTTGACCCACCTGCCATCACAAATGCGGGCAATGTGACCGGCACATTACCACCTTAACTCTTTTGTGTTACGATGTCGTTTATGTTAGTACGGCTTCGTATCACACCGTTTTTAACTTTGTCTTTTAGCTACAATCGAAGAATCGAACGCTCCATAGCCCTTTGGCATACTCTAATTGTACTCTTTAAGATTAAGGTACTCTTTCAGTCTTGGGATTACGGGACATCATTTATATACAAGAGATATATAACTGTAAATCGATATATACAGTTTTAATTTAAAACATCGATCGAATACGAGTCGTTATTTTAACTTCAGTTTTCTGACACAAAAATGTATTTAGAACACACTTGGCAGTATACGAACAAAATCCATATAATTTACACTGAATGACAGTTATATCAAAGAATTTATGACATAAGGAATCACGTCAACAATATGAGTGCGCGAATGAACTATAATTGAGATTTATTCAGTAAACATGACACAATAACGTTTATAAATGAGATGCGAAAGGGGCCAAGACGGGAATTATGCCGGGCAACTGGACAGATCAAAACGATATTTATAGAAACGATGATTCTCATGACACTGTCAAAGCAAATATACCATTTGGCGTATCACATCAACCTGCTAATACCACATGCATTCAATAAAATGATATTGCCTAAGTGTTAGGGCGGATAGCGACGAACTTCCGTGTGGACATAACTAGTACCTCATGTAGCTACTGAATATTTTATCCTTCTAAAAAGAGAATAAACAATACAAAATATTCTTTACACTGCGTATTAGTCATGATACTTTAGGCGATTAAAAAGAGTGGCGGAGAGTTTATTGCCAGTTCTTCTCTTCCGTTCTACGCCCTTGATTTGAGAACTGGCAGTAAATGTAAAATTAGAAGCATTTAATGTATATTTCTTTTTTTGATGTTCATAAGTGTACAGTGTGTTACCTACGCTACATGATTAAATGATTTTTGACTTGTGACTTTTGACTGAAGTTTGCTGGTATTGAAATGATTCCGAAATTAGTACGGTCTCCATCGCGCATATCATTAAAATTGTCAGACAAATAATTGTATTTATAAAGCAATGTATTAAATATGTTTTATATTGATTTGAATTGGCACTCCTGCCTTAGTGTTCATAAGTCGTACGATTACATCTTCACTGAATATGCATCCGGTGATATATAGTTGTACGGATAAAAACGTCGTCAGACAAACACAGTAGTCAAATTATGTTTCCCGATAGTCGTGAGGGAGTTGTGTGACAGTTGACACGGTTGCATCCGCCGTTCGCGCTTTATTGATGTTGACATCAACTGCGTAGACGCATAGCTGCGCGTTGAGCTGTCTTTTATTTTAGTATCAAAGGCGTGCTATTATTTGCGAAATTTAACTCTTACATATTTAGACTCTCCATTTCTATATATTTTTAACATAATTTAAATTATTTTAAACCTAAAATAAGTGTATATGTAGACTTATTCATAAATGTATCTTTATCCGTATTCTCTTTTTAAATATTATATTTTATATGATAACATAACCTTACACAATTGAGAGTATTAAATATGGTTTATACAACTTCTTTGCCTAGAGAGATTTAGTCAAAGTAAATCAAATCAAAGTCATGATAAAATGTCTATTCTTATTAGTATTATTGTTTCAAAAGTACTTACTCATTATTACATTTCTTCTTGCATTTCTGGCAACGTAAATCCAAGGTGTTTTTGGTCTTATGCACAATCTGTTCTTTCTTGTCATGTTTAGTCTTAACATGGTTACTGAGACTGCTCTGACGTGTGAAGTTAGCGCCACAAATAGTGCAAGCGAACGGCCGTTCAAAGGTATGCTGTCTCAAATGCTCACGCAGGGATTTCTTTCTAAACACCTTATTACACAATGGACATGAATATTTTATCATTTCCCTATCGTCCAAAATGGGCTCAGTATGTAGGACTTCGTGGAAGAAGCATTCGGCCTGCGAGTCTGTGGTAAAAAGACATTGGCTGCAGTTCCAGAGGCCGGCTGTGTTCGCGGAGTTTGGCTCTATAAACTGACAAGAGTTGCTTCTTATGTGACGAGTCACTTCTTGGGGGAGTGTAAAAGCTTTGCCGCATTTTGAACACCTGAAAGATATAATTAACATAAGTTTTTTTTTGAGAGTGTGTGTTATACTCAATTATTACCAATGTAATTCTAAAAACAAAATCTTTGCGTTTCAAAAATTAAATTTATCTTTTATATTTTTCTTTAAAAAATCTCTGTCTCTTGATTGAGATAAAGAGTATAAGAATTTCACGATACAAAATTTGTTAAGAAATACTATTAGGGTTATATTACTTACTTTTTCGTTATATGTGGATGAATACACCTAACATGATCTCGAAGCTCAAGGACATTCTTTAGCAGAACTTTTCCTGGGCAGTACGGGCATTTCTTCCTTAAATCCTTAGAGCACAGACCACGAGCTATCAACTTTTCCTTAGTCCTCACTCTATGTTCAGAGGTTTGGCGATGTTGCTTGGCTTCGGAAGACGAATCAAACACTTTCGAGCAAACAATGCAGAAAAAGACTTGAGCTTTATGTTCTGATTTTAAATGAGAGCAAAGAGTAATAGAAGACTTGAACTTCTTCTTACAGTGCTGACATTTATGAAGCTCTTGACACATATCACTGGCAGAAGGTGGAACCATATGCCCTGTTTTAATGCAGTGTTGTTTCACCTCTATAATATAACGAAATTCCTTTGAGCAAGTTTCACATTTGATAACAGTCTTCTTTCGTATGATAATAGGCATAGATCTATTAATGACAGCCACAACTTCAGTATGTTCTGAACTTGATAAATGATCTAGCATCTCTTGAGATGCCTCACACTCAAATTTACAGAATGAACACCAAAATCTCCCATTCATACAATCTACATTTCTCTGGTGTTCTTCAGAATGCCAATGTTGCATGAAATTTGAGAGCCAGTTCGTGTAAAACTTGCAGGGACTGCACTGAAACGGTGATTGGTGAACTATAGCATCCATATTGTTTAAAATGAGTAGTTTATAATCCTCACTTTTCGTATCAGTAGCTTTCCTGAAGTGGTAGTGTGAAATCAAGTGTTTGCCCATGAGATAGAGTTTTACACGCGATTTACAGCCCGAGCACTGTACGAATACGGGTTTCCGTTTTCTCTTTTTCTTAGAAATGTTCTTCGTTTCTAATAGCTTTTGTTTTTTCTTGGGACTTAAGTCTGTATTTAGAAATGCTGAACGGGTAGTACGCTTTTCCGGTACGTTTTTAAAGGGCTCCAAATGTCCAGCGAATTCTAGTTCGTGTTCTGGAAGCACTTTTCTCATGTGTAAATTGGACATTAGATGCTTATCGTAAATAGCTCTAGAACCAAGGCGACGGTTACAAGGCCCGCACCAGTACTGTACTGAACCTTTAGATTGAAGCGTGGTTTGCATTATTTGAGTCTTATCTTGTCCCGGCACCCACTTGCCTTTTGTGTGATCTGGAGGTGGAGCGTCATAGTCTTCGTCGCGTTCGTGAGTATCAATATTCAAAGGTTCCCAGTCATCGTGATCGGGTGATGCAGGGCGCCATTTACCTCCTGTATAATTCGGTGGTGGCTTCCATTTTTCTACGTGAGCAGTTTCTTCTTCATCCTCATCCTCGGAATCATCTGATTCGTCTAAGTCATCTTTAAAATCATTGTATGCATTGATGTTATAGGTAGAGGTAGTAAGATCCTTCTTCGCTGTTCCACTAATCCTTGCGACTGCTTTTATGAGTTTCATTTGATTATCTTCACTAGTTTCAAGTTTTAAGCTGTGACCACCGATCCAATCTTCTCCTCTCAAGTTATTCTCTAAAGGGCTCATTCTCGGAATATCCCGTGACGTTGATGGGATGGTATGCGTGTGTTTTCTATCTGAACTAGTTTTGTAGATAGGCGTTGGTGGAGTAAGTCTTGATAATGAGGAAGACTTTTTGACACTACTCTGGAGCTCTAAGGATTGAAAGAAAACATCTGCCCCAAGACTGTATGAGGGTTCTAAGGGGTCGATAGGGAGGACAGATTTTTCAACATTTTTCAACTTTCCACATCGCTCTTTTCGATGCTTAACATAATTGTCCAGTCCGACGATAGTTGCGTTGCATTTGATGCACAAGTGGTTGTCGTCATCATCATCGTGAGGAGACAGCATCTGAAAACAATAATGTCTAATTTGATGCGATCACAATTGATGCGATCTAAAAAATGGATGAATATTTCAAGAAGGTTGGTAACTAGGACAAAGTATTAATTGAAACAACTCAACCGCTACCATTTCGTGATGTACAA
Source organism: Pieris macdunnoughi (assembly GCA_905332375.1). Lineage (NCBI taxonomy): Eukaryota > Metazoa > Arthropoda > Insecta > Lepidoptera > Pieridae > Pieris > Pieris macdunnoughi. The sequence goes on from CAJOBZ010000046.1 coordinate 1,680,668, forward strand.
TAATGTACGCGACCCGCAACTGTCGAGCTCCTCATTACTGCACAACTTTGTTTCGATATAACCCAGTATTTGCATAAGACCATCTATCACATTATTAACTTTAAATCGGAGTGAGTTATGAAAGAATTTGATTATTGTTTGCTGACAACTAGGTCGGCAAACGAAGGGAATTGCTGCAATATGACATTAGTTTCAGCTATAAATCACTTTGCTATTTCTAGAAATATTGTCTGTTATGGAATGGAATTGCCTATCTACCGTTAAATGAATATCGGCATCGTTGTAATATCGTAGGGGCGTAGGCAGATTGTTACAAAATAATATAAAAGTTAAACTCGGTCTTCGGAAATTTAACGTGATGACGCGTGTATTTAAATGTACAATATAATATGATAAAGTGGAAACTACCCTTAGAACAGAAAAAGACAAATCATAAAGCGACGAACAGAACAATTCATGAATATTGTCGTAAAGAGAATTGAAAAGGTTTTGATCAAACCCAGAAAAAGGTTCTATTATAGCAGTGTTGGCCTAGTGGCTTCAGCTTGCGACTCTCATCCGTGGTTGTATAATCGATCCACGGCTGTCCACCAAGGACTATCTATCTATGAGCGCATTTAACATTCGCGCGAACGGTGAAGGAAAACACTATAGTCGACGAACACACAGGAGGCTGATCACCTAATTGCCTATTAGATTGACAAATGATTATTTTGTTAATGTTGTTAACATGTAATTTAATGTTTGAACAATACTAATTTGTATGTATGTATAATAATTACTTATATGTTATGAATTGGCATTTTTAATTAACATAAATTAAAAATGCCAATTCATTCGTGGATAACATTCTTAGATGGATACTTTTCATAGAATGGACAATAGAAAATGATCACCACTGGGGTGGTTGACTGTGCGGTGACCTTTGTGACGCGTGTCAATCGCGCCGCCTGACACCATTGTGGTTGACAAACAGCTGACAAATGACGGAATGACAAATGACCCAGCCGTCTTGTTGGTGTCATTATTATTGTCACAACAGCGTTCTTGGAAGCTTGTAATTATCGGCAAGTTGGAAGATTAACATTTTTGTCAAAACAAAAATATAATCGCCAGGTCATACTGGATGAATATAAAAAAAATATCAAATGCCTCATTGACAAAGCTCATAAAATTCATTATTGCTTAAATACGTAAACTTATCACTTAGGAATCTTATGACATCGAAGATTTTTAAAATTGACATCTGAAAGACAAAATAATCCCATTTTTTTTCACAAAATATAATTTAAGAGAATGTTATTTCTTTCAGTCTCTTACTTTTAAAATGCACATCAAATATTAAAATTCATATAAATTTTGTATTGAAAGGCGAACGATATCAAACTACGTATGAGGTTGTATAACATTTTTATTTAAATTCTAAACAAAATTATTGAATATTTCAAACAAAGCCATCCACAGAGCGTTGATAGCTCGTCGTCAAAGGCTGTCGTCCTAATAACGACGTCGCAATCGATCGACCCGCCCGTCACCTTCAGCTTCGACCGAGGAGCCGCGGGTGACGCGAAACAATGCAACCGTGAGCGGACACCACCCTATGCATGACCCGATTTATTTAACTTTTAATATCAAATTTAACACGAGTTTTATTATTTATTATTTTCTATGCATTTTTAGATATCGCTATAGATAACATAACATAAAAACAGTACTTTATGACACTTATGATGAATGAAACTCCAATGTGTTGCTGAAATAATTATAAATTTTGTTTTTTAACGAAAAATCTTAAACTAATAATTAAAGTGTAATAATATTATTTATAGAAATAACATTTAGAGTTTGTTATAAATCAAAACAATTATATTAAACTAATTCCTAATTAAAATTCGAAATGTACTAAAAAACTTATAGTAAAAATTCAAATTACACTCCAAAACTCGCCTTCCACAGACTAAAAAACTCTAAATATTACAATTGAGAGATAATTAACTATCTAAAAGAAATATAATTATTTCTTTACACACATATACACTAAAGATGTATGTGTAGTAGTTATTGGCGTTTTAATTTTAGTCTAACTAAAAACTCCTAAATCAATAACCTATATAGGTTGGTTACGACATCTTTTTTCTAGTCAAGAAGACGGTTCTATGTAAAACTTGTTCAACAAATGTGTAATGAAAGTGAAATGAAATAAATAGAGAAAACTTGAAAGAGACATAACATCAAATCCCCGTTCCAGCAGCGATGCAGACACATTTCAAAAAAGGTCCATTTCAACCGACATACCTATTATTTATTGGGAGAGCCAGTCTAACGATGACGAATTCAAGATACGTAAACCCTTTTGAATTGTTGATATATTCCCGCGTATGCGTGGCATAAAGAACGCGACGGGGTGCGCGCGCGACGGGCCCTGATTGGCCGCTATAATGATTCCTCTCTCGGCCAGTGACGTAGAATAATGATGGCTGTACACATAAACCAATGACGGATAGGCAGCTTTTTCAATGCATTGTGTGTGTAATATACTTGTAACAGATACAGATCTCCTGCATTAAGCCGAAGCCCCGGTTGATTGGTAAAACAGAATACTTAATCTTCGCGCCGCACCTAATTTATTGGTATCAATTTTTAAGATAAGTTACCTGGACGTTTTGCGCGATTCTTGATTTATAGAGATACTTGTATTTCGTTTTGCGATTGGCTTATTCGAGATCAGTCTGAAATCTACTTTTGAAGGCAAGGCAGGCAAGTCTGAATATATTTTTGATAATAAATCAAATGAATCCTAGCCTATGAAAAAAATGCATAAGTTCAAATCCGAAATTAGACTGTGATGTTAATATTGATAGCTATTTTAGCGGTGATAAAGAATGCTAGTCTTCAGTAATGAATCAGGTGCTCCCCGGGGTGTGATGTGTTACACTTGACCAACTAGCATTCACTAAATCTTACAAGTTAGATAATCATATTCGAATAATTCATATAAATTTGTTTGTGATCGTCACAAGTCACATTTAAAACAAGTCTTTTACATTATAAAATGGTTATATTACAAAACTAGCGATAACCAAAATAACCAATAATTTTATTCAATATCAATGTCATGGAATAACATCAGAGGAATTGTAGGTAAACACTTGGTTCAAAGACTACTTAAATCATATTTTCATCTCTAAAATAGTATAATTGGAAAAAAAAGAAAGAAAGAGCGTGTCAATTCTTAAAAGGCTGGTGCACTTGCGAGCCTTCCGGCAATGTGTGCGGCGGTAACACGTAACAACAGGTGAGCATTGCCCATTTGCCTCCAGTTACATAAAAAAAGTAGGACTTGGATAAATTTCCAGGCTTTTACAAAATAATACAAATATTGTAATATTCTAGCTATAACCGCTTCTGTACTCGTGTACTTTCTTATTTATTCCGTCCTTATCAGTTTCGTGTCAATTTAAAATAAAAGACGTGACAAAACACTCTTTAACTGTTTGATTACATTTATGATAACTATGTAAAATGCGTTATTCAAAGGTCCTACTTACAGTTAAGCAAAAGGAAATTGTATCTAGACAGTTGTCTACCCCATACTATCTCAGTTACTGTTAAAATAAGTTTCAAGGCATACAAGTAACAGCAGTGCTAGGGAGGGAATCAATTATAGTTCTCATTAGATTTAGGCGTGGTTTCGGATTTATTGCGGAATGGATGCACCTTTTTGCATGCCTCGATGCGTTATATTAAGATTCCTTGTTATTGATGTGCTCTTGTCTTTTTACGATTCAACTCATGCCTTGCCCACTTATGGTTATTATGTGAGCTTTATTTGTTACTACGCATAAACGTTTTTTTATTTGAGTTAAACCTGTAGGTATCAAAACAAAGATACGTATAAACAATATAATGAATCTAAAGTAAAATAACCGGAAGTAATACGTAAATAAATGCCGGCAACGCACTGGCGAGCCCTGTGGCATTGAGTGTCCATGGGCGGCGGTATCACTTAACATCAGATGAGCCGTTTGCCCACTGTTCTATATAAAAAAAGTATTTTAAAAGTAAATAATAAAGAAAAGTCTTTGTATAAAGTTGTCCAATAAGAGTTGACAGTTTTGTTCAAAATTTTTATCGATGTTTATAATTAGTTTTATTACTTTATTTATCAAGTCGTCCTTCGTTCCACAACCGTTGCAATTCTTGAAAGGTTGGCAACGCACTTGCCCGGCAGCGTGAGGTCCATGGTATCACTTAACATAAGATGCTCTTTTCAGTTTGCCCTCTTCTATAAAAAGGGTAAGGCGGATTCCATATCCAAGGCTAGTTAATAAAATATATCACAAGATAGATTAGTACCTTCTTGTAAGCAAAGATAGATAGCATTCCGATGACAAACGATAGATAAACCCCATTATTCATAAAAAATACGTCAGTCTAATTGCGCCGTTTTAACAAGAATCCTCGCCTAACTCATTTCATCACAGAGTAAACCCAATTTGACAGAAAAAGACGGAAGAGTATTTCAAAAAAGTACAATTAGCCCAATTTATGTGGTACAAGGGGGAATTCTAGATTAATCAAATACTGTAATAAAGAGAATACTTTAAGAAGAATATAAGACAATTGCCTACATAAATACAGTGAATGTGTATTTACTATTGAGAAATCGCCGTCAGCTATCAAATGAAGATTGGTAGTGATACCATGTATTTTGAATGTAAATACGAATAATATTCTATCGGCAACATCAAAATTATATATATTAGATCGTACGGTGTTTAGCTAACTGTATTACATAAAAATAAGCACAAGAAAACAACCCTTTAAATGAATAGTATCTACCTAATGACGCCGTACAAAAAAAGAAATAAAATCGAAGAAAATCTTACTAATGTTAATATCAATGAAAATACAATTTCAAAGACTCATTACTATATCATTATATGAGTAATTTTATTTGTCGTTTTATAGTGTAGGACCTATTTCGATTAACGATGTTATGAAGTATCTCGGTCAGTCGGTGAGGTATAAATTAAGATGTAAGCTATCCTATATTTTAAGTTAGATCAAAATGCTCACGGTGTGCAAATTTCATTGAAATCGGTTAAGTAGTTAAGAAGTCCATAGCGGACAAACAACGTGACGCGTAATTTATATATATTAAGATATTAAAGTCTCCCGGCCGCGTGTCTTTATACCGATAACTCAAAATGTTACGGACGGACCGTGGTGAAGTGTTTCAACGAAGGAGACGCTGCAGGCGGAACATTTCTTAATAACGGGTAATGTCTTTTTGCCGATACAAATTTAATGACGTGGAATAAGTGATACCTATATCTTATATTCCATAATAAACATATTTTATTTTATTTCTTTTATAATGTTTAACAAAAGTGAGGAAATTAATAAGAATGTTTTACAAAATCTGTGAATTGTCTAAATTGATGGGATCACAACGATGTGGTGAATAAATCAAGACAGTGGCACAATAACTGCAAGATTTCAATTAGACATAAATCTCTCGCGACGGCCGGCTAATGGAGTTGGAACTCGAACTCACGAGTCACGGCCCTTCGCAATTACATAGATTATTTCTATACTTATTTACTGCTAATTCGTAGACATAAGCATATCACCAGAGAAAGGAACACACTGGATTAATTGGTACAATGGATACTTAATTGCTCTCTAAAGATTATCATCAGAAATTATAGTATTTAAAACTTTTAGTAAGTACTTTCCACACTGAAACTTTAGGAATATTGTGTCTTAAAATTGCATTTGACTTGCAGAACGTCTAATTCACAAGTACTTCGATAAGACTATTCATATTTCACACTATAGATTTATCTTAAAAAAATTTAAACGTTGAAGAATTTATTAGAAAAACTTTACTGCAATAAAATGTTAATGGTTGTTTAGTACTGTATAATAAAATAAATAAAAAAGATTATAGCAGAGCGTGGTTTCGATCCACGGACCTCTGGGTTATGGGCCCAGCACGCTTCCACTGCGCCACTCTGCTCTATACAAGAGCTGCGAAATTGAAGAACAATATCTATTTTCGCAAAATATAGTTATAATGGTTCTTAATGTGTAGTAGATAAAATAACCAAACAAAACAATTTTTTTATTATTTTGTGCGTGATTGATAAAAAGGAACGTTAGCAAAATTATAATACAGAAGCTTCTCACGTAAACCGAAGATGATGTTATAAGAAAATCACTTGAGATTTCACATATTGATTTCATAGCAATATGTATAACATTGTTCTTAAAAATTCGATTTAACATCATCTTATTAATACTCAATAAAATATACTCTATTAATAAATAAATAACAAACCTTAACATATAATAACTAAAATATATTATTAAAAGGAGTCCCTTTAGGATATTAAAGTTATATTTATGTTATTATTTATTTCCCTTTATTTTTTTATTATGTATGTATATACGTAATATTATTATATTACATAGTTTTATTAATATATGTATAATAAACATAATTTACGACGTAATTAATTATTTATTAGATATCAAATTTTAATAAATTTGGTATTTAAAATTGTCGTTGATAATATTGCAAAACATTTTAAATTATATGAGGCTATGCAAAGTTACGACACATCGATTTTATCAGACATTTTAAGATAACGAAAAAGATAAACTCTTTAATAGACACTAAAAGTTATTAAATAATCATTTATAATTAATGAAAAATTTATGTTTCAAACGCTCGCAATAAAAAACAAAAACTTGTCTTTGTTCGCAAGCGAGGCTGTGACGTGCTTATTAAGAGGGAAAATTGAAAATTGACTCGGCGAGATGATTGGCAAGGGAATATTAGCTGGATGCAATTTTACCGCGCTCTTTGTTTGCGTTTTTAAAGGAAATTCTCGTGTGACGTTAATCCATCATTTCGGCGACATTGCATTACTCGGGGAAAATGTTGGTAACGCAAAGATAGAGTTGATTTAATTAAACCTATAGCACTAGCATTTATTTTTAAAATGTAAAATAAACGATTCAAAGGATGTCAAACGGTTTTTAGTCAGTATTTGAAGTTTTTTTTGACAATTGACAATGTGACTTGAGTTAATAAAATGCAGGTAAGTTTTATTTTATGTTAGTCTATATTATATTATGTATAAAGAAATTAACAAGAAGCAATAGATGGCGCCATGAGTTCCAAAGCATAAGGTATGTACACACTATGTTACTTCGAATTTAAGCAATTATTTATTAAGCAAATCCCTATGGTCGTGAAGATTTTGTTGATTGTTAAATTGATGACAGAACAATCCTACTTTAATATTGTATTTAAGAAAGTGACAAAGTCTAAAGAAGAGTCGAGTGAAGATTCTTGATTTTTTGTGGTTTAAGTGTTTTAATAACGCCAACATGACTTCTATTCAAATATTTCTGAACAAAAACACATTTGGCTTCGTTGACGTGACAAAATAAGAATGAGCACGTTGGAAACCCGCGTCGGGACATGGGCCGTGGGCCGTCCCAGCTGCGTTATTACATCTTCATTATTCGCGTTATTTCCAATATTTCCCGCCATCTCATTACTCGATACGACATTACTAATCTCCCGGGACTCTAATGGATGTGATCGTGTGTCTATGTGTGTATTGAAATGACGCATCGCGTACCTGAGGGCCCGAAAAATAACATAAATCACGACAGCTCAACTATATATAAATCGAAATCCAATAATTATGAACGGGTTGGCCACAAATCAAGCGCGCATACTAATGCCCTATCCTAAGATCTGATTAAAAACATCAATACTTGTCAATAGAGCCTCCCATGTTATTATACTCAACAATATGGCGGGTGTTTCAACGTAATAACTAATAATTGAAGAATCGTTTTAATGAAGAGTATTAATTGCTGCGCCCGCGCTTCTTAGCTATAAACGATTAAAAAATTTAAAATACAAGGTACCTACTTAATAATTTGATCTTGTACTAAAGGGAAAAATTATCTTCACGTAAAAAAATTCAAAAATAGTACAGAACTAGCCATTGAAGTAAGTTTGGCGTCCATTTGTATGTCAATGTTAGGAACAATTTGATATTTGACACAATTTAGTATCTATATTTATAAGGTAATTGTGAAAACAACTGATAAACAATTACACTCAACAATCAAACTTTTTAAGGGGCACGTTTAAGCAAATGCAATTAGCACGGCTAATACACAATTTAAAAACCCAACAAAACAAATGTATGTAAATTGCGCAACTCCTTTGCAAACACATTTTGGGGAGCGTTGAACAGAAGCGACTTTATTCACTGGTGATAAGGCTTTATTCGACGGCTCGATAGGTTTGTTGACGTGTGAAGTAGGAACATTTACGCGTTCAGAAACTGCTTACACGAATTAGCGGGGCACGGGCGGCGCAGGGGGCGAAATTAGAAAACTCCGTTAGCCTCCCCTCCATCGCTCCGCACGTCATAAAGTGACAATTTACGATAAGGTCGGATTAGCCTCGAATTGTTTGTCTGTTATGCATTTGGATGTTTGTTTCAATTTCAGCAGAATTCTTTAGCAAGTACACAGCCGAGATGCTACGTACTTGACGCAACACATATGTGATTGCTAGCTTAAACTAAAATCAATTGTTATTTTTATATTTATAAGTAAACTGACTAGAAAAGAACCTTACCAAATAAAAAATGTAAATGAGAAGATAACATTGATTAATTTTTTAGTTATTATATTTTAAGGTATTGTTTTTTTTTCTGGAATATGTTATATTTTTATAAGAACAAATACTTAAAATTTATGTGTGATTTTGCAGATTTTTTTAGGAAGTACGCAGCCAAGATGCTACATACATGATATTTAATACAGAACGAAAACCTTGAAACATTAAACACTAAGCTTTAAAAAAAATCATATTTATTATTAAATTTTATAATATCGGACACTCATAAACAAATCGAGGCACTATTTTACTATATTTAGTGTGAATAAACCCAGCTATGTGTGAATTAGTCCAAAAGCATCAAAATCATCCTTATGTATGTCAGTATAAATATACAATTTTGTTGACAATTACACTGAAAATAGCAACTGAAAGCGTCACTCAGCCGCACGAATGCGATTTTGGCATAAAAAGATAACGCAGAGCGGAATAGGAGTGGAGATGTTTTATTCTGAAATTAATTAGACTCGAGTCGTTTGTCCTGTCGTCTGTCTGTTATGTACACGAAACTGTGGCCTGCGCACACCATTCGTTTGTAACTAAGTAGATTTTAAATAAAAATAATTGGAGTTCGTAAACAGTTTTCAACAGTTCTTTATTCCAGCTTTTTAAATAATTCCGCATACACACGTGTGAAACAATTTAGAATATTAAGTATATATTATATCATAATAAAGTATATAGTTTAGATAAATCTAGCGTGCGGCAAATATAAATCTTGAGACATGATTAAAAAATTTTACTTATTAGATTTGTGTGAAATTAAATTAAAATAATTCGTTCTATAATTAGTCTGTTCAATTTATTTATTCTGTATTCTATGTATATCTTAGCGTTAATTTCTTAAAGGGCGGCCGCAACCGTGAATAATTGTCGCTGAAAAGAAAGCAAATAGCCGCGATTAGCATAAAACCATCAAAAGAGGCCGGAAACGGCGCCTTCCTTCCTATATTTGTGAAAATTACATGCTTCCGTCACAGTATTTATTTCTACTAAATTGTTATCAAGTAGATTTCCAGTGAAAATTCAACAGAATACATATAAGTGTGATCAAGCAAGCAGTCTGTCAACCCTTGATTTATTAAAAGGAGCTCAATAATAAGTTCGTATATAGAAGAAATCTCAGCCAAAGATTATTACAAAAGAAGTAGCTTAAAAGAAGCTTCATTCAAAGGTTTGAACCAACAAGAAGCCAAGATTTCCACAGATGACCGTCACGTCCAAAATCGAGACACCCTAAACGATAGAACAGACACGTAGGACCGTTAAAATTTACGAATAATACCGCAGCAACGGCAGACATCTGCTCCAATCGCAATAAAAGTAGACGGCAGAAAACATAGAATTTTATCACTACCGTGTCCATCATAAAGCATCCCTCTGTGCCGCATAAAAGTTTACAAGCATTCGGCTAATAAATCGTGTCAAATAAATAAGTGTTGAGTCGGTTGGCGGCATATTGATTCGTCATTCGCCTTAGAGCGGGCGCGGGGCGCGGGCGGCGCCGGGCGGTCATAAAGGTGCGTAATGGCCGCCGTCGGAAGACAGCGCACTGCGCGCATCGATTAGCGCTTTGCCGCGTCAGACGCCGACGCAACGAACGCTCACTTCGACACAGAACATATTTTTATACTCTATGCCAAATGTCAAATTTCATACAATAATTAATTTAAGAAATCCAGGTTGCGTTTAGTATTAAGCAATGCTTGGGATCGAGACTTCATACATTGCATTGGTGACCAACTTTTTGTGCGTCATTGAATTTGGGTCTAAAACTTCTGTTGATACCAGATAGTCGAGTATGAATTGCATAAAGAGATAAATTTGTATAGGGCATCGACCTCAGGAATAAGTGCTCTCTACTAGACTGTAGATGGCGTTGTTTACATTATTAATTTATACTTAGCGCGAATAATTAAAACTTTATAAGCGAAACATTAAGATTATGTGATAAGTAAATGAGGGTGGTAAATCATAATGCACCTGTAGTAACGGCCAGTTGTCGGTTGTAAGTTAACTTAAGGAATTGGAACGTCTGAATTTATGAACCATATGGAGGCCAAATTTAATTGATTGACGATAAATTAACGTTAGTACATTGTAATTCGATTCTTGCAAAAAGACGTTAAGGCAAGGGCGGAATATTTCCCGCGATATAAATTTTCGAAAAATATAAGTTTTTTTATAATATTACCAAGATACGCGAATAAGTAGCCGGTCTTTCGTTACTTATTACACGGCCCATTTTTATATGCTACCACGGCTATTCAGTATAAACAAAATATTTAATGTAGATAAATTTAAATTATTTTATATTTCAAATTAGAGGAATTTCACGACTATGTCACAGAAAAATAAAGGAAATTAAATGAGCACATTTATAACGATTATGTGAAATCTAAATCACGTAAGGTGACAGCTAAACATAGTGCCTAAAGCCGATCAAACGTCAAATGTATACAGGCTGCAAAATTTTATTACGATATTAATGTTATTTTTCTGTTTCACTATAAGCTGTGCGCTAACTGTAATAAGATTTGAAATCATCTAACCTTTAACATGTTATATACGTCATTTCATTTCTAAGACATTTATATTATTTAAATTACAATAACAATTAGACACGCTTTACCCTCCAAAAGCACTTATATGAAATAGCGCAAAAATTTTCTAACAAAGTCAAGAAGTCTACAACCTACCTTAAGCTAACTAAATAGAACCTCCTTACAGACTTAGCACAGTCTATGTTGTTAATCATATACGTCATTTATTACTATAATGTACCTTCGGTATATATTCATAAACAATTGTTTAAATCGCCAATATTACCTATATGTATTTCATTGTAAGAAGATTAAACTGTTTATTACATTTTCAAAATAAATCGATACAAATCGATGCAGTCGAGATCATAATTAATCGAAAGTTAATTGCGCAAGCATCCTGTGCATGTCGAGGCTCAAACTCAGGACTTTGATTAACATCTACGAATAAAACGATTATAATCCTTATGTATACTGCGATAAGGGCGAGGGGATTCATCCGTTTACCACCTGTCAAGTGATATATTGGCTAAAATAACATATCTTATTTATGTCGGGTTCAATAAAAAAGGTTTATTTTGAATCGATACATGTGTAAATTAAAAGTGTTATGTAATATTTTTGACGAGTATCAGCCGACAGATTCGTTTAAAACGTTTTCATTTTTAAGCCTGTACAGATCTAAATAAGAGCAGTGTTGGCCTAGTGGCTTCAGCGTGCATCATCCCTGAGGTCGTAGGTTCGAGCCCCGGCTGTGCACCAATGGATTTTCTATCAATGTGCAAACTCAAACTCAAACTCAAAATATCTTTATTCAAGTGGGTAACCAAGTACACTTTTGAATCATCAAGTTAAATTAATCATAAATTTACATTTACTACCAGTTCGCAAGTCAAGGGCGTAGAGCGGGTAAGAAGAACTGGCAAGAAACTTTCCGCCACTCTTTTTAATCGCCAAGTATTGTCATACAAATTGTTTGAACTGGAGCAATTCAATCCCAAGGATTAGGATCATTTAAGTAGTCCTCAAATTTATAAAAGGCTTTGTTGATTAATTTTCGTTTAACAAGGGCTTTGAATTTATTTAGTGATAATTCTCTAATTTCGCTTGGGAGTTTGTTGTAAAAACGAATACAATTTCCATATAAGGAGTGGTTTATCTTTTGGAGCCTGGTTGGTCGTACACTCAAATTAGTTCTATTTCGCGTATTATACTGGTGAAAGTCACCATTTGTTTTAAAATCGTTTATATTTTTTTGGACATACAACAAGGCTTCAAGAATATATTGACCAGATAGTGTCATAATATTTAATTCCTTAAACTTATTCCGTACCGACTCCCTCGGAGAAACACAACAAATACCCCGAACAGCCCGCTTCTGCAGCACAAATATGGATTGATCGCATTCGATCGATGTGCGCATTTAACATTCGCTCGAACAGTGAAGGAAAACATCGTGAGGACACCGGCATGCCTTAGACACAAAAAGTCGTCGCCGTGTGTCAGACACAGGAAGCTGATCACCAACTTGCCAATTAGATTGACAAATAATCATGAAACAGGTACATAAATCTGAGGCCCAGACCTAAAAAGGTTGTAGCGCCACTGATTTATTTTTTATTTAAAGATGTGAATAAGTTCACGATTAAACAAAAGAACTGAGTTCCCGTTAACTCTTAATTCAACGGAAGATTGTTTATTCTATTGGTATGTATTTTTGTCAGAAAATTAATGAGTTTTCTTTATTTTAAGGCCGGTATGAGAGTCACATAGCGATCAAAAACGAGGCAAAACTTTGAGGGACTTAATATAAAGATAATCAAATAGAATACATTTAAATGCAACTGTCATAAAATACAATTTTTAAAGTGTTTTCCTTCATTAACTTTTATAGTTGTGAATGTCCGCTGTGTCTATTTAATGAATATTAAAATTTAAATAGACACAGCGGACGCTAAACTAGTTGTAGAATCTACGGTCAAAGGTCAAAATTATATGAATTGGCGCCATGTTGATTTTATGATATAATCAGACAGGGCCTTGGGAAAATGATCACAAAAGAATTTATACATAAATCTTTGAACAAATAAATATAAGATCAAATAAAGACAATAGAAACAAATTAAGAAATGTTTGCCCCAATTGAATAGTTACGGGATTGAAACAAAAAATGAATTTATTTTTAATTTTTTGCTGGATAATAAACCAGTTTTAAATGTACTATAACATTGTTTCAATTAATAAATAGAATATTGTGTACAATTAAAAAAATCACCTTGATTGGATTTGTAACTTATTAATGTAATGTAATAGAACGTATAATATTAATATCGTAACAAAAGAATCAAACGCACAAACAGATAGATGACATATTTCCATAGAGTAAAGACGAGTTTGTCGATGTCTAACATTGTGAAGTTCTCAACAAAAACAATGAAAACTCCTTCATAAACGAAATATTGTTTTATTTTGATAATCTGTGTATACAATACGTTTTTATAGAATACGTTCGTATTTCAAATAAGGTACTTGAACCTTCAGCCTCATTTCTTTTGTACATCGTTTTATATTTCGAATTAACGAGTTCTATGTAAATAAAAACTTAGAATGATATAATGTTGATATTAGTGCAGCAGAAAAACATAATGATTAAAATCGAAGAGCGCATCTGTCTGAATATCACGAGCGACCTTTCCGTATTCCAGCCCATTACATCGGTACATAATTCATTTCTGAGTTTTCACTCTGACACCGTTAAGGCTTTGCTAAACTGAATGCGTTCAGTTACCAAAAAATAATTAGTACGATTACGTATTTTTAATTATAATACCATATTTGTGTATGTGTGGACTTTATATTCTTATATGAGGTTGAATAAAGTAGAGAAAGATGTCAATTTTACGTTAATATATTGATAAAATGTCAATAATATTACAAATTTGTGACAAAAACAAAATATAAATTACAAAATGAAAATTGAATGTTATTTTCGGCTTATTTAAGAATTTGGCAACAATCTGTTACCGTGATAACTATTAGATAAGTCTTTGGTATTATTTTCATAGACTTATAATATATGGGTAGTTATAAATGCTCAAATTACTGTGAATATGTATTAGCTTTAATGAGGTAGATATTTAATTTAATCATGGTTGATAGATGTAATTGGTATCAGCCCTAATAGGGGTTTAAAAAAAAATACATAATATACTCTCAAAGATATTGAAACATTCGTGAATAATATAGTATTTAATAGTTTACTATTTAAATGATTTTGTTATGAATAAAATAATTAAACATGAACTATCTTATGATTTGAAACCTGTTTCCAGGAGCCTTTATTACGGAAGGCGGTCTCCAAGGCCATAAATTTGTATAAAATAATATAAATAAAAGCGGAAGCATTATTTTGTCCTGTGACGTCACGGGATTAGCACGGCTGATTTATTATTAATTATTATAGCTATAACGTGTATTTTGTTTAATTTTCAAAAATTTACGACTGACGTCCCTTTGTTTTCCATGTCCATTATTTTAATTGTTTTGCTTTGGACAGTTCAATAGATTAGCTATATTTACAGCCAATAACCAAATACTTATGATTTCTACATTTAAATAAATATATTTGCCAAGAAAAGTATTAATAATCAGAAAAAGAGAGATTTTGGTTGTTCTACTAAAACACCAGCGCGTTTTTGGGTGGCTAACTTGACTTTACCCGTTACAAATTATTGTAACAAAGTTTATAAAGATGAATTACTGGAAAGGTAATTGATAAATCTGTTACACATAAATGTCATGTCAAATTCGAGCTAAAAGAATAATTTTAATTTGATCAAGCAACCGGGTGTAACTCGATACATGAATAGAAAGCTCCTATTATGATATTTGTAAGAGTAATGTTTAAAAAATAAAATTTACGACGTCCTTAGACAATGGCAGCCATGCATCACTCGTCATAAAGGCGAGATTAGACGCGTCTCTTTGACAGATTTATGGAAGTTGCATAATGCTCTCAAACAAAAAACAACTGCCGTTCGAAGAAATTTATCTTGTGATTTTTTTGCAGGACAATACTGTATGAAATTTGGATGTTGTGGTTTGGTTTAGAACTGGTTGATAATTTAAAAAATTGTTTGTCATGCTTACTATTACAAGCATATGTAATTACTTAATATTATAAAATATGTTTTTTCGTCTTAATAATAACGTTACTTAACTTGTACTTTCAAGTTGATTTAATATTATAAATTGTGTACATAATAAAGCGCCATCTGTTGACGAATATTGATCAACTGAATGCGTCTGTAGAACGGAATGTAATTTGAGGTTAGTATTCGTTTTTTCCACTGAATACTATTATATAACATACAACATTCAATTATTTGATACTACATTAAACAAAAATAAATATAGCACTCACCATGGGTTATTTCACAATTCTAATGCATAAAACACAATTTTCTATCTGGAGCAACGTGTGACTCAGCTCGCTTTACAGCTGCAAGAGGGAGACACTCCGAAACTGCGCCGAGAAACTACGAAGTTTGTCGAGTCGTTTGTTGGCGTCCCGCCTCCGGTAAACTGACGTATACAACTGACAGCAAACGCGCGCGAAGCGTCTCATGACAAACGTGTGCCGCGAAATGCGATTTTTATCACGCATCCTTCGCGAAAATATTTTAAAAACAGAACAGAATGCAAAAAACTATTTTTACAGATTATATTTAAGGACGACCTATAAATAATAAATGCCAATATAATATTAAATTAGAAAATAACATTTTAATATAAATATAAACATTTTAAAAGATTTGTACTCGTGTTATTAAGAAGTATACAAAGGTTTTGCCTTGATCTGTGTTGTGGTATATTGAAGTAAATAAATTATTAAAAATAAAAGGTGGACAGCCGGTGTAACCGGTCGGGGAGAGATTTAAATCGTTGAACAGGTAAGTCGGACAATGGCTATCGAGCCACGATTCGCTTAATTAAACATGATAAATAAAAACATACGAGGCTGACCGCCGTTGCCATCGTGTAACTCGAGAATGTTATTTTGCATTTTAAGCAATGCGACCTAGCGCTTTGCCACAACTTGGTGCATACAGAAAGTAGTGAACTATTTTGAAAATCTAAAATCGAATACAGTTTACGTTTAGAATACATTTCTCAATAGAATTATACAATCAGCACAAATAACTTTATCTGATTTTTATGTTTAAAACTTTTTAGTAAATGTGTAAAAAAATGTGTTCCTCGATGATAATGTAAGGCTAGAGGATTCACTTTAATTAAAAAAAAATATTATACAAAATTTAAATTATTTGAAGTAAATTAAGTTAATTTTTAAATTAAATAAGGTAAAAATAATTATATAATTATAGTCTTAATTAAATTTTTATTGGTGTCTTACGTCAAATATTAAAAAAAAAGACTTTAAGTAAAAAATCTTTGTAAATAAAGACTTTAAAATTAAGGTCATTAAATCAAATACAAAAATTTATCAAATTTCTAAGGACGATAAGGAGAAAACTGAAAATAATACTAATGTGTTTTTACAAACCG